>BDOT02000005.1:9171596-9255937 GCA_003118565.2 Paroedura picta | reverse complement strand
ATTTTATCTACGTCCTTCTTGAAGTGAGGCCTCCAGATCTGCACACAGTACTCCAGGTGTGGTCTGACCAGTGCCGTATACAATGGGACTATGACATCTCCCAAAGAGGGAGAATCCACCCAAGGAAACCAGTTGGACTAGATGGCCCTGGAGATCCCTTCTAACTCTATGATTCTATGACTACCTCATGTAGGGATGGGAATCAGCCCATGTCGTTTCATCAGATGAAATAATTATTTCCAGGACGTTGCAAAGAATAAAGCGATGGGGAACCCTAGAGTTTATGATAAAAATGCCTTCTCTGCCACTGGGATAATATCTACAACAGCTGCCACTGTGTAATGTTTGGACATTTTTCTTCATTTGAATCCATTGTTTATGTCACCATGCCCAGAATTAATGTAGACACAAGAATAAACGTGTTGGCCTAGATGGTGCCATGCTTTGTCCAAAAAGGGGAGGGGGGAATCCTGTATGTATTTCCCACCTAATGGCCTTCATCCATCAAGTGCTCCCTCCCCATCACAAAGATTTCTGTTTCTGTGGCTCTTCCAACACCTATTACCTTTTATAAATAACCTGCCAGAGGTTGGCTCACAGTGTTCGTTCACATCACATTGAAGGGTATCCTTGGCCCTATGACCTTGCCATAACACTCTGGAAATGAGTAAGATGCCAAGGAATTGCTGAGCTGGTGGTATCCAGAAAGCTGCTTCATGATGCAATTTTCCTCCCGACCCCCCCAATATTGCTTATAATACAATGCAAAGAGATCCCTGACAATGAGAATGAAAAGGAGAGCTGACTTTGGCTTGGGGAAAAAAGATGCTCGTTTTTGCACATCTGTAACAGCACAGCCTCTTGTGGCACAGAGTGGTAAGGCAGCAGAAATGCTGTCTGAAGCTGTCCGCCCATGAGGATGGGAGTTCGATCCCAGCAGCCAGCTCATGGTTGACTCAGCCTTCCATCCTTCCGAGGTCGGTAAAATGAGTACCCAGCTTGCTTGCTGGGGGGTAAACGGTAATGACTAGGGAAGGGAATGGCCAACCACCCCGTATTGAGTCTGCCATGAAAACGCTAGAGGGCGTCACCCCAAGGGTCAGACATGACTCGGTGCTTGCACAGGGGATACCTTTAACAGCACAGCAGAAAACTGGCCATTTGCTGGAGTGCCACACTGTCTGCTGTTCAAGGAAGAAGCCAGTGAATAAGGATGGACATGAACTTAACCATGAAGCAAAATTCACCCTGTTCGTGGTTCATGAACCGAAATTCATGACAGGTCATCTGTCACAAACCCCCACAAAGTTTGAAAGCAGAATGTGGTAGTTGGAGGACAAAGCAGGGGTTTAAAGAGACTCCAAGTCTCTTTAACCCACTGTTTTCCGTTTCCGATGAAAACTGCAAAATCAGCTGCTCTCCATTGTTCATCTTCTGGGAACCTTTTTGTGCAGTCAGTTGTTTTTTGGCCTTTCGGCAAATGCTGTTGAAAGGGACTGTGGTGTATGTGGGGCCGTGAATTAGTTCAGTTCACAAACGAATCTCCCAGTTTGATTCAGTTTGTGGTTCAGTTCACGGTTCGGGAATCAACCCCGAACCGTCACAAATCACACTTTCCCAGTTTGTGCCCATCCCTGGAGGTGAAACCTGTTGGGCCACAGGGACAAAAGGAATGTCCTTGGGACTGTCCTTCACAACATTGTGCAAGGGGTGAGAGAATTAGTGGGGTGTCACAAGATATCGGTTCAAAAAGCTATTTAAAGGGCCCAGGGGTAGTCAAACTGCGGCCCTCCAGGTGTCCGTGGACTACAATTCCCATGAGCCCCTGCCAGCATTTGCTTTAAAGGCATCCCCCAGCAGCAATGGGCAGGAATCCAATTAGGCTGGAGAACAGACAGTATCTTTCTACTGAATTTCCCAAACTAACCTCTGGCAAGATTCATGTACCTGCATTTTAAAGTGGGGGAACCAATCGGTGTTTTGTAGTGTATTTGCTCCTGTGGAACGGATCGTGGCTCGAAATGGAGACAGCTTCAGCTACATTAAGGACTAAACTGCACATGAAGTGGGAAACCCATGTTCTGGATTTCCTTTTTTTTAATGCTCAAAACCACCAAAGGAAGGAACAGGCTGGCAGTAGGAATTGGGTCCAAATCCTTCCCAAGCAGTATTTTTTAATCTCAACCCATTTTCCCCTCCCTCCACCAACTGCTACATGCCCTGCAGGGGGAACATACCAGGGCAAGATGAATTTGTAGCCAATGCAGTTCAGACATTCCGTTTCAAAAGCCTCCGTTCCTCTTGTTAGGGGGCTGAAAAATAAATTGGCTCATAGCAGATAGTATGTAAATAAATGCCAGTAAATTTTAATATGGGTTCGAGAAGGCCACAGGGAGGAGAATTGAGATTAAACTGACACCAAACCTTTCCAGTCATCAAAGTAAAACAAAATCATGGAACGGAAGAAATTCTCTGATGCGCTTCCACTGAGAAACGAATTAGATTTTTTTCCCCCCAAGCCCTATGTGTTCAGGAATCAAAATTGAATAAAACAAAATGGAAATGAACTTTGGAACAAACAAACAAACACACACACAAACAACCCCTGTATCTGAAATTATTTATTTAAATATTCACATCAGTAAACAATGGTGCTCCTTCCAAACTACAGACGTCCTTGGTGCTGAAATGCATTTCGCCCCAGTATTTATAGAATCAAGGCGATACTAATTAGGTCTACGTTCTTCTCATGGCCAGAGGGCAAAATTAAGCTCCTTTAGCAGCCGGAACAGACACAAAGAAGAGATGCAGGTGTGAGATGAGTCCCTTCCCAGAACCACTATAATTCAGCTCCTAGGAAATATAGGGGGACCAAGGCAGGGGAATACAGAGGAAGCTGACGGCCTCCTTTACAACCAGAGTTGCCTTAGAGCAAGGGTGGCTAAACTGTGAATCTCCATGGCTGATTCTGCACTTTATTTTTTCCATTGTGGATCCTGCTGAATTCAGATCGATTTGAATTTGGGTCTTCCTCTATTTCCCCCACCCCCAATTGAAGCAGAAGGTGTTCTGCAATTGATTGGGAAAGCTCAGGTAAGGGAGGGGAGCCAAACACAGCAGGTGTCTCTTTCTTTTCTTGAATGAAGGTGGGAGGGGGAGGATTGGAGACAACAGATGAGGGGGAATAAATCCAAGAGGCAAATCTCTGCTGCGGGAAGTTAGGGCTTCTGGAGCACAGTCACTTTAAGGGAAGCCTTGCAACCGGGAACCAGGAAGTCTTTGAAGTGTCGCCCTGGCCAATCAGGGAAGACTGCTTTGCTACAAGGCACGGAAAAGGAAGTTAATTTGCAAAAAGCAGAAATCTGCACACTTACTGATGGCCATTTTTCAAATATTGAGGGTTACATCCACTTCTGGATATCGTGGGGGCAAGGTAAGGTCACTCTGGATCAATCATGCATGTTGCAGAGGGAAAATTTAAAGCGCCGAAAATCAAAATGGAAATCGAATTCAGTGTAGACGAGAGGGATTTACTCAAGCTGTCAGTGGATAAAAAGCCCTGTGCAGACTACACCCATATGTCCATGGACTACAATTCCCATGAGCCCCTGTGGTTATGGAGAGCCAGAATTTGGTCACCCATGCTATAAAGCCATAAGGCATGGAAGAGCACAGGCTGGAAATGCTTTCTCTGAAACAGGAAGGGACAAGGAGGTCATCCCAAGGGGAAGGGGAAAAGATACAGGTCAAATCCATTCTGTTTTCTTTTAACCACCTATTTTCTAACTGAACTCCATCATGTTGGCAGCCATTACCACATATACAGAGAATAATGGGCCAGATTCCCCCAATCAGGGGTATGGCCATCTGTTGGAGGTTGGAGGTGGTGAGCTCCCCCTCACTGGCAGTCTTCAAGCAAAGGCTGGATACACATTTTTCTTGGATGCTTTAGGATGCTTAGGGCTGATCCTGCGTTGAGCAGGGGGTTGGACTAGATGGCCTCTGCGGCCCCTTCCAACTCTATGATTCTATGATTCTATGATTCTATGCTTCAGGGTGATCCTCCACTGAGCATGGGGGAGACTAGATGGCCTGTATGGCCCCTTCCAACTCTATGATTCTATGATGGATCATTTCTGACTATTGCCGTTTCAGGACTTAAACTGCCTCTTCTTAGTGCATATTCTTAATCGCATATTGACATGATTTCCTCTCGTCTGTGAACAGAGAAGACAGCCAAATGGTCCCCTTCAAAGAAGAAGATGAGGCCCAAAATGCTTCAGTGCTTGCGAGGAGAGGAAGGGGTCATGAGGACAAGGCCTCAGCGAATTGTGGCCAACAACTGATTGCATATTTGCTTATAGCTCTCCTATGTACAACAAAACCATAGTCCAGTGGCACCTTTAAGACCAACAAAGATTTATTCAAGGCATGAGCTTTCAAGTAGAAGCCCTCTTCCTCAGATTAAGTCTTCGTTGGTCTTAAAGGTGCTAATGGATTCTGATTTTATTGTGCTACTTCAGACCAACACGGCTACTCATTTGAATCTCCTCTGTAGACATCTTTATTGAACCCAAAATGTTTCCCATGCAGTTCAATCTCAAGTGAATACAAACATATCCCAAGGGCTGTTTTTCCCCCCAATTTATCTCTCAAACCTGTTATTCATTTTCATTATGTGTGGCATAATGGGTAAGAGCGATGGCTTCTAATCTGGTTTGATTCCACATGCAGCCTGCTGGGTGACTTTGGGCTTGTCACAGCCTTGATAGTACTGTTCTCACAGAGCTCTCTCAGCCTCACGTCCCTCACAGGGTGCCTGTTGTGGGGAGAGAGGGATATAAAAACCAACTCTTCTTCTTCATTTGCTCTCACACTTTGCCTAATAGTATGAACTGATTGCTTCCATTCCGTGACATAGTACCTGAGAAAGTTTGCACGCTCACAAAAGCTCATCCCTTGCATAAAACTTGGTTGGTCTTAAAGGTGCCCCTGGACTCAAAACTTTCTCTGCTGCTTCAAACCGACAGGGCGGCCCACTTGAATCTGTCTTTAGCTATTTCATTCCCCATCTGGCTCGTGTAAGGTTTCTTATGATATATGAAGAAGTCATGCATGGGCTAGTCCCGGTTCCAAAGAGCCATCTGCTGGAATGGCAAATTTCACTTCGATGCGCTTTTTCACTATTGTCATTAATGCAAAAAAAAAAAAAAACACACAAAAACCCCCAAAAGAAAACAAATCCTGCGTCTTGACAAATGCATTAATGTTCATCGTCTTTCACTGGGCTGTAATGGCTTTTTTCCCATTAATGAGCCCTTTCTTGTGTGAGAGCTCATGCAAACTTCTCCTTTTCCATTAGAAGACCAGTTTGGTGTCATTACTCCTTGTGGTCTCGTTTTCAAAATCAATTACGCCTCTATTATCTGTAAGATCACGCGGCACTTTATAGGCATGTAAAGTTTAATGCGTGGACTTCAAACCCCTTGGAATGCAATTTCTCCCCATTATTTCTCACTCATTTGGAAATCAAGTTATACGGCCAAGCGCCCTGCAGATATTTCAATTATGAAATCGGCTTTATTAAAACAAATGAGAGGAAGTGGCCATTTGAAAAATCCACGAGAATCTTTTCCTCCCTTCCCATCCTTAGAAAATCTGTTGTGGCAAGTAAACATTATCACCTACAATTATGGAACTAACTTATATGTTTTCACATGGCGTCTCCTTTGTTCCTTCAAGCAATTGAGGGTGCTGAACGTGATCCCCTTTCTCCTTCATTTTGGTTTCACGTGAGGCTAAACAAAAAGGAGCTCTGACTCTCAAATGCTTATACCCCCCAAATATTGTTGATTTGAATCTAGCTGTATAACGTTGTGAGGTTGCTTTGGCCAAGAGGCTGTAGAAGGCCCAAGGTGTCCCATTGAGAAGGGCTGCAAAATCTGGGGGTTGCAAACACAGCAGTTTGCATCAGAAATAATAAAATAACAATAAAACAATAACAAAGATAAGAGTCTCAAATCCTCCCCCGGAGACCACCCCATGAGGCTCAATAGCCTGACCAAGTTCTATACCATAGGGTGGGAAACAGATGTTAATCCCATGAAATCTCCAAGGTTTCTGGCAGTTTGGTAGAGGGGACATCTTCTATGCCCTGGCTTCAACGCCTGGTGGAAGAGCTCCATCTTTCAGGCCCTGTGGAACTGTGATAGCTCTGTCAGGGCCATCAGCAATCCCAGGAGCTCATTCCATCAGGTAGGGGCCAAGGCCAGGTTTACCTCACCTGGGCCAGGGATTACCAACGTGTTTAGACTAGCAGAGCGGAGAGAACTGTGAGGGACATTAGGGAGTTAAGTGGTCCCACAGATTCACCAGGCCCAAACCGTGGATGGGTGAGGCACCCAATTATTCTGGGTATCCACTTATTATGGGTGAGGTACTGAATCATTCCTTTTTTAATTTAGAGGAATACAACATAAATGCTACATATGATACACTACAAAACTGCTATTTAGAAAAAGGATACACATAAAGCTTGCATTTAAGAAGAAGAAGAAGAGTTGGTTCTTATATGCCACTTTTCCCTACTCGAAGGAGGCTCAAAGTGGCTTACAGTCGCCTTCCCTTTCCTCTCCCCACAACAGACACCCTGTGGGGTGGGTGACGCTGAGAGAGCGCTGATATCACTGCCCGGTCAGAACAGTTTTATCAGTGCCGTGGCGAGCCCAAGGTCACCCAGCTGGTTGCATGTGGGGGAGTGCAGAATCGAACCTGGCATGCCAGATTAGAAGTCCGCACTCCTAACCACTACACCAAACTGGCTCTCTTAATGTTACAGACTGCAAATTGCATTTCCCCCATAGTTAACATATCCAAACCAGTGATCACTTGTTTCTTTCCATCTCAGTTTCTGCTGTTGGTTCTTATATGCCGCTTTTCTCTACCCAGAGGAGT
This sequence comes from Paroedura picta, assembly GCA_003118565.2. NCBI lineage: Eukaryota > Metazoa > Chordata > Lepidosauria > Squamata > Gekkonidae > Paroedura > Paroedura picta. Next base: position 9,248,983 of record BDOT02000005.1, on the reverse strand, counting down.
CTCAAAGCAGCTTACATTCGCCTTCCCTTTCCTCTCCCCACAACAGACACCCTGTGAGGTGGGTGAGGCTGAGAGAGCCCTGATATTACTGAAGAAGAAGAAGAGTTGGTTCTTATATGCCGCTTTTCTCTACCCAGAGGAGTCTCAAAGCAGCTTACAGTCACCTTCCCTTTCCTCTCCCCACAACAGACACCCTGTGAGGTGGGTGAGGCTGAGAGAGCCTTGATATTACTGAAGAAGAAGAAAAGTTGGTTCTTACTGAAAAAGAGTTGGTTCTTATATGCCACTTTTCTCTACCAGAAGGAGTCTCAAAGCGGCTTATAATTGCCTTCCCTTTCCTCTCCTCACAACAGACACCCTGTGAGGGAGGTGAGGCTGAGAGAGCCCCTGATATTCCTGCTCGATCAGAACAGCTTTATCAGCTGGCTGCATGTGGGGGAGCGCAGAATTGAACCCAGCATGCCAGATTAGAAGTCCGCACTCCTAGCCACTACACCAAGCTGTAAATATATTACAAAAAGTAATATTTGGAAGTCCAGTGCTTATTGGTGAACCCCATGTTTTGAAGGCCAACCTCTTCTCCGTGCTGTGTGGTTTCTATGGACCATGTAATGGCTTTCCCCTGGTCCACAAGCTTCCAGTATATTGGGACTTCTTTCATGAAGAAGCACAAAGCTGTCAAGAGCTACGAAAGACCTCCAACAAAGATTCTTAAGGTGTCTGTTGTGGGGAGAGGAAGGGAAGGCGATAGTCAGTCATTTTGAGATATATGAAGCCAGTCACAGTTCTCCCAGAACTCTCTCAGCCCCACCAGCCTTACAAGAGGCCTTTTATGGGGAGATGAAGGGAAGTCAGTTGTCAGCTGCTGGGACACACATGAGGCCTGCTCGATGACTTTGGGCCAGTCACAGGGTGTCTGTTGTCGGGAGAAGAAGGGTAGGCAATTATAAGCCGCTTTGGGGCTCCTTTTTGGTAGAGAAAAGCAGGATACAAAAAAAAAATACAAAACCCCAGCTCTTCCATTAATATTTTTAAAGCTTGAACGGATAGCTACTTTTTCCTGGTTAATCTGTTTAACTAAGTACTCCACCTTGCCTAAATTGTGCATATTGAAAGCGAATAGTGTGATCCTCGCTGTAAAGTGAACCATTCAACTGCCGATTTCATGGAACACCCACGGGAGATTTAACTTTGGATGGGACTGAATGAATGCCGATTTAGGTTCAGGTTTCTCTGTGGGTCTTTGCAAGGAATGGGAAGAAATTCAACCAAGAATGTATTCAGGCTGCAAATTGGCAATTTGAATTTTGTTGCAGCATGGTTACAAAAAGAGAGAGAGAGAGAGAGAGAGAGAGAGAGAGAGAGAGAGAGAGAGAAGGAAAGTCGTTTAATTAGCTCGCTAGGATTGCCTCCCAAATGCGGAGAGGGCCGCTGGAGACCCCGAAGACGGAGGCTGTGGCCTCATTATTCACTGCTTTCTTCTTATAGATGCCACATTTAAATAACAGAATTTGCAAAAAAGGATCACACTGCCTTTTGACAAAATAAAAGCACCCTAAGTTACACCAAGCTGTTCTTAAGGGAGCTGGATATTGAGGCCGAGAGGCTGCCCCTATGGAGAACGATGGCTCGAAAAGAGCAGAGAGTTAGTTGTGCAAGAGGTCTGTTTGGAAAGGAATTAAAATCTGCTTTTGGAATGGCTTCTTGCGTCAGGAGCACGAGGCGTATGTCAGAGCCCTGTCAAATTTCTGGCAGCTGGCAGAACATTACAAAGTCCTTTGCTGTGTGAATGCTGGTAACCAACAGCTGCCATTTTGGTGGTGTTGGAATAGACAACGTCCAGTGTACAAAGAAGAAGAGAAAAAGACTCTGCAGGGGGCAGCAAGAAGACTGTTATATAGGATAGTGAGGTCAGGACCTTCTCTCCCGTTCAGTGTCATTCTTTGGCTCCAGATTGCTGCTCTCAGGGGCAATTTCCTGCTTCTTCTCAGAAGCCACAGTGCCAATCTATTCCAACTGGGCCCACCTCCTGCAGCAGCCATTTTGTGGAAGCCATTTTGAGGAAACCACTGTGTGGCAGCCATTGTGTGGTAGCCATTGTGGGGAAGCCATTTTGAGGAAACCACTGTGTGGCTGCCATTTTGTAGCCGCCATGGTGTAACAATCATTTTGTGGCAGTCAATGTGTGGAAACTGTTGTGTGGCTGCCATTTTTGCGGCTGGGTCCACCTCCTGCAGCAGCCATTGTGTGGCAACCATTGGGTGGCGGCCATTTTGTGGCAGCCATTTTGAGGAAACCACTGTGTGGCAGCCATTGTGTGCTAGCCATTGTGGGGAAGCCATTGTGTGGCTGCCATTTTGTAGCCGCCATGGTGTAACAATCATCTTGTGGCAGTCAATGTGTGGAAACTGTTGTGTGGCTGCCATTTTTGCGGCTGGGTCCACCCACTGCAGCAGCCATTGTGTGGCAGCCATTGAGTGGTGGCCATTTTGCGGCAGCCATGGTGTGGCAGCCATTTTGCGTCTGCGCTCACCATGCTGTATCAGAATCTCAAAGGTGCCTGCAGACTCAAAAAAGCTGAGGTCGCCTGCTTCAGTGGGCCAATAATCTGACACAGAGAGACACATCTTTGTAAGTGCCTCATTTCCAGTTATCAGACCTCTCGCCCAGAACTGCACACAAGTTTGAAGCCCATGGAGAGACGGGGATCTTCTACTTTAAAACGGAAGCAGTGATGCGTGGGTCTCTTGAATTGTGCCTCCTCTGGGGCCCTTTGTGTGATTTTCTTTTCATTTTTGCGTACTGCTTATTCGAACGCTCCACCATTAGCTACCTCAGGCCACTAATCATCCGCAATCCTCATTTCTGAAACCAACATGGGTCTTTGGAAGGCCGGCTGCAGTAGCTGAAATGAATGACTAGACACAGATTTTAAAAAACCATTCCGAAGCAATATCGCCATCTAGGAGCTCCCCAATATCCGCTCAAAAGCACAGCCGTGGCTTAGTTTCAGAACCTCATTAAGAAAGCGGCAGGACGTCGCTGCTGAGAGCCCTACACTGCTTCTAATTAGCTCCCATTTTGTAATGAGGTGCTGCTGGAGTGAAGAGGGTGCAGCCCTCACTGTGCCTCATTGCATCCAAAGGGAATTTTGCCAGAATGCAGCGAATCTCCATATCCAACCGACAGCTGGCTGGTGTTGTGTTGGGAATTCCACCTCCCCCCCCCAAAAAATTCCCTTTTTTAGAGGGAGTCATTGATTCCTCTTACTCTTTTTTTCTTCTCTTCGCCAAGAGGGCTTTCGCTTTATAGAGAAACCAGAGCACCATTTCATATATTCAGCCTTTGCCGTCGTTCGGCAGGCTGGTGCTGGAGGAGGTGGGTAAGAAATTTTGAAGCCTCCGAAACTGTGCCTTAATTAATTAATTAGTTAGTTAATTAATGTATTTATTCCCTGCCACTCCCAAGCTGGCTGGCTTGTGGCGGGTTACAATGTTTAAAAGCCCACAATATAACACGAATAAAATTCCAATCCCTTAAGGAGAAGTCCTCATTGGACCACCCGCACCCCTTTCCCATAGCTCAATGCATCCTTTCTAGCTATCCCGTGCCCCTAGGGGGGGGGGATATGGGGGTCAGCATGTTGTCCCATCTGTGGCAAGGGAGAGCCCATAGATTTGCTCCAGCCTCAATCAGATACCTGGCGGAAGAGCTCCGTTTTACAGGCCCTGTGGAATGTCGAGAATTCCTGCAGGGCGCTTCATTCATTCATTCATTCATTCATTCATTCATTCATTCATTCATTCATTCATTCATTCATTCATTCATTCATTCATTCATTCATTCCATTTATCTATAGCCCTCCCCTAAGGCTCAGAGCAGTTCACATGAAACAAAGGAACAAGAAACAATACAGAGGAAATGAACCTTGAACCTTCACAGAATCAGTCTCTCCGTCAGATGGCTCTCCAGCCTCTGTTTAAAAATCTCCAAAGATGGAGAACCCACCACCTCCCGAGGAAGCCTGTTCCATTGGGAAACCGCTCTAACTGTCAAGAACTTCTTCCGGATGCTGAGACGGAATTTCTTTTGAAGTAATTTCATCCCATGAGTTCTGGTCTATCCCTCTGGGGCAAGAGAGAACAACTCTGTTCCATCCTCTATATGGCAGCCTTTTAAATACTTGAAGATGGTTATCAGATCCCCTCTCAGTCGTCTCCTCTCTAGGCTAAACAGACCAAGCTCCCCCAGCCTTTCCTCATATGTCTTGGTCTCCAAACCCCTCACAATAAAGGGTCACAATAAAGAGCTCAAATTACTTCCAGTTTCTGTGCCCTCCCCACAAACTCTAAAACCAGAGCAACCAAAAAAACTAAATTAGGAGGGTTTTTTTTGTGGGGGGAGTTCAGTTGTTTTGTGGGGGGAGTTTTTTTGTAGGAGGGGTTTTTTGTGGGGGGAGTTCAGAGAGCCAATTTGGTGTAGTGGTTAGGAGTGTGGACTTCTAATCTGGCATGCCGGGTTCGATTCTGCGCTCCCCCACATGCAGCCAGCTGGGTGACCTTGGGCTCAACACGGCACTGATAAAACCGTTCTGACCGAGCAGGAATATCAGGGCTCTCTCAGCCTCACCCACCCCACAGGGTGTCTGTTGTGGGGAGAGGAAAGGAAAGGCGACTGTAAGCCACTTTGAGACTCCTTCGGGTAGGGAAAAGTGGCATATAAGAACCAACTCTTCTTCTTCTTCTTTTGCCTCTTATACCATCATGCTGAGATCGCAATAAAAAGCAGTGTCCTGGCTTTCTTTGAACCCATGGATTTGAACACCAACCTTTCAGGACTTCCAAAGAGGAAAGGTGTGGTGAGTGGTTAAGAAGGCAGCCTCTAATCTGGAGAACCAGATCTGATTCCCCACTCTTCTGCACACAGCCAGCTGGGTGACCTTGGGCTAGTCCTAGTTCCCAGAGCTCTCTCAGACCCAGCTGCCTCACAGGGTGTCTGGTGTGGGGAGAGGAAAGGACTTCTTCGGGTAGTGAAAAGCGGGGTATAAAAACAAATTCCTCATCATCTGACTCCACTGTGTTTCTCCACTGTAATAATTCCTGAGTTAAATTCTGTAGCCTGATGAAGGACCTGCTCACAAGGCGTTCCACTATCGGCAGGCTGCCAGCAATTCCCAAAGATAAGAACTTCTCACGATCAAGGGACGAAAAAATAAACGATTATCTTGCCTTATCAAAGAGATAACTTATCAGCAAGCTTCCTGCCCAGTGTTTGAATGAGATTATATTCCAGCAATAATCGGAGATTATAATCTCACCGTCGCTGTTATGTCCTTGATGGAGAGCACGTGTATCACCCTTCCTTCCCGTCTGTAACATCTCATGCACCTTCCTTAGGAACGTCAAAATATTTCATTTGCTTCCACCACCCGCTGTCAGCAACCAACCATTTGGAGTGAGGGCAGGGATACATAAAAAAATTCATGCCACGAGTTTTGGGAGATTGTATTAATTAATTAATTGATTGATTGATTGATTGATTGATTGATTAATTTTTACATTTGTATCCCACCGCTCCTGGCAACTCCCGGCCCAAGGTGACTCACAACAAAACAGTAAAAACAACAGTCTGAACGTATCAACAGTTAAAACATCCCCAACCACAATTAAAACAATCTCATATTAAACGACATCAAGATGGCGGAACGGTACAAAAAAGAAACCCCATAATTCCGCCGCTCCAGACAACATGGCCTACCACGGTTCTCATGTGGTGAGATTAGGGCTGTGCGCTCCGGCTGGTTCGGCAAACACCGAAGCCTGAGGCATCCAGCGCCATGGTGCGGCACAGAGGTGAGGAGCACCGGCTGCCGCACTGCCACCGGTGATGCCCCTTCCCTCTGCGTCACGGCGCTGGCTGCCTCGGGCTCACCAAAGTGGCCAAAGCACGCCGGACTGTGCAATCCTAGGTGAGATCTTCCATAGTATATACCAGGGGTAGTCAAACTGCGGCCCTCCAGATGTCCATGGACTACAATTCCCAGGAGCCCCTGCCAGCATTCGCTGGCAGGGGGCTCCTGGGAATTGTAGTCCATGGACATCTGGAGGGCCGCAGTTTGACTACCCCTGGTATATAGTTTATAATACGGCAGGACCCCAGAATTGTGATTCTGGGCACAATTATGGAGCTGGGACAAAAAATTACATGCAAGTTAGTTACTTGGGTGGGAATGTTATGCTGATCTAGGCTGAATTGTCCCTGCAGCAAACCATGCCAAGCAACACGTCAAGAATAAGACTAGGCAAGTGAGAGTCAAGCAGGATCACAACTGTGAATGCCTAGGAGCAGCGGCCTCTAATCTGAAGAACTGGGTTTGATTCCCCGCTCCTCCACAGGCAGCCAGCTGGGTGTCCTAGGGCTAGTCACAGTTCTGTTAAACATGTCCTTGCATAGTAGTTCTGATAGAGCTCTCTCAGCCTCACCTACCTCACAGGGTGTCTGTTTTTGGGGAGAGGAAGGGAAGGCGATTGGAAGCCACTTTGAGACTCTTTGGCCACTGAAGAGTAGAGTCTAAAAACCAAGTCTTCTTCTTCTTCTTCTTCTTCTTCTTCTTCTCCTTCTCCTTCTCCTTCTCCTTCTCCTTCTTCTTCTTCCAAACTTTCTTGGTCTCAAAGGTGCCAGCGGACCCAAAGTTCATTCAACAGAGCCTCCATTTGTCAGATCAATAGGATACCGCCTGGACTTGCTTGACAATTGTTTGCCAAGAGAGTTGGATGAAATACCATGTTCTGTTCCCAGCCCAAAAGATGAAAGTTCACTCGGGATGCTTATGCCAAGACCAGGCATTCGATCAGATAATGTGTTTTCATTAGGCTTCTTTGATGGAACTACAGCGTGATCGCATCGGGCTACGTGACCTTGCTTTCACACAGGTCGGCTTCATCTCCTGCTTTAATCATTCAAAGGCATTCTGGGAGGGACAGGCTCGGTCGACATGGAGAGGCCCCGCCTTCATCGCAATCGGCAGCGACTCTGCGACGCTGCTGAATTTTTCATGTCCGGTGGGCTTTCGTACCTCGATAACAAGTTTTGTTTTTCTACATTTGTAAAAGAAATGTCATACTCAGCTGCCTCTGTTTTAAAAAGCAAGTGCAAAAAGAACCCATCCATCCCGGCAGCAGAACAAAAGAGGCAGCAGGAGCTGAAAAAAACAAATCTCTGATAGATTTCTGCTCCTATCCTCAAAGGTCAGGCAGACGAAGACTCTGACTGAGATGAAGGTAGACTGAAGATTTATAGACTACCAAGGCTGCTGCAGAAGAGATTTTGCTGCATTATCATTCCAAGGGGCCTTTATCTCTTCCGAGGCAAGATCTGGACAAAACCTGCAGCTGCTTCAGAATGATGAATTGAGACGCGGGGAAAGGTGTCTGGGAACAGCACTGATTGGTTAATACCGGTGACGTTGCCAACCTCATTCCTGGAAATCTTTTCAAGCCTTTTGGGAAAGTTTTCATTTCATTTCGTGCGAGTGGTTGTTTCAACATGAAGTTTCACGCTTGAAAATTCAGGAGGTCAGGCAAATTGAAAATGAAAATTAAAAACTGGCAAATTACCAGTCCCAGATGGCATACATCCAAGAGTTCAGAAAGAAATCAAATGTGAATGTCTCGATCTCCTGATGAAAACATGTAATCATATCACAAAAATCTGCTTCCATTCCTGAGGATGGGAAGGTTCTAAAAGGGTTCTAAAAGTTTCCGGATGACATACAGGAAATGAAAGGCCAGTGAGTCTGGGTAAATTGGGGAATCTAGGCCAGCCTTTCTCAGCTTTTTAACCATTGAGAAAGCCCTGAAACGTTCTTCAGGCTTGGATACGTCCCAGAAGAATATGGTTGGAAATCATAGTTGTGTGCACGCACACCCAGGACCACTCCCCTCCAGGCCCATCATTAGACATCTGGGGGGGGGGGGATTGACATGACCATTGTTAAAATAATGGGTTCAGAGGTGGACACGGACACAGGAAGTGATTTGAGCTCTTCATTATGACCCCAGCATGGTATAAGAAGAACTGAATTGAACCAAAGCTGATTGGATCCAGCAGATGGGATCTAGCCATGCATAAATCAATTACCATGCAGGCTTATGATCCTGCCTTGGACCTCAAGCTTGGTCCTCAGCAGAACTGCAGTTCACTTCTCATACGTGACCAGCAATTAATTTAAAACAGGAGCCATCTGATCTTCTAATCTGGCAAGCCGGGTTTGATTCTGCACTCCCCCACATGCAGCCAGCTGGGTGACCTTGGGCTTGCCACAGCACTGATAAACCTGTTCTGACCGAGCAGGAATATTAGGGCTCTCTCAGCCTCACCCACATCACAGGGTGTCTGTTGTGGGGAGAGGAAAGGGAAGGTGACTGTGAGCCGCTTTGAGCCTCCTTCGGGTAGGGAAAAGCGGCATATAAGAACCAGCTCTTCTTCTTCTTCTTCTTCTTTGAGTAGAGAAAAGCGGCATATAAGAACCAACTCTTCTTCTTCTTCGAGTAGAGAAAAGCGGCATATAAGAACCAACTCTTCTTCTTCTTCTTCTTCTTCTTCTTCTTCTTCTTCTTCTTCTTCTTCTTCTTCTTCTTCTTCTTCTTCTTCTTCTGGTATGAACCATCCCTCTGTTCTGCTTCCTAAAACAAGCCTATAGAGCAACTATTCTTTCTGACGAGGGACATGCGGGTAGGTTGTTGTCTCAGGGGTTGCCAGGTTATGTTTGGATGTTCCTGCCCATTTGGGGGAGGGAGGGGCTTAGGAAGAGGAGGCACCTCATTGGTTGGCATGTTACATTATGCTTGTGATATTTGTTACAATGCTCTCTGTACCTACCCTATGTAAACTGCCCAGAGCAGTATGGAAGGACAGTATAAAAATCTAAATAAATAAATTAGGATATGATACTATAAAATCCACCTTCTGAAGCAGCCATTTTCTCTGTTGCCTGGAAGTCAGTTGAATTCCCGGAAGATCTCCATGCCCCACCTACAGGACGACAACCCTGCCTTGCCAGTTTTCTCCAGAAATACCGTCTGTGTGGTTCAAGTTTTTTTAAAAATAGCACAGGCAGGAAAACTTACCACCACCACCAACAACACCCCTTTTCCTTCCAGTTTGGTCTGGTCCAAATCAGGACCTTTGCAACTGGGCTATTTGAAATAAAAAGGTTGCGGGGTCCATTTACAGAATTCTCCACCTGCCATCTGGTTTTCCTCTCAGTTGCCTTCCCTGGGCTGTACCAGGGTACATCACGCCACGAACTGTGGAGCTGACCCGAACGCTCGTCCTCAAACGCCGCCGAAATGCAAAAGATTGCCAGAAACCCCTTGGCGTAATTTTCTTTTAATTAAGAAAGAGGATCTTGAGCGACAATAGAGAAGAGAGCGCCTTGGCAAACAATGCCATATGTTCGGAGACAGAAAGTGGAGGCCCATTCTCTCGGGTATCAGGGATGGATTGGTTAGGCCTGGAGGGCAGTAAGATGCGGAGGGAACGGAATCTTCAATAAAGCATCCGGGGCTACAGCTGGCATTCTCATTTGCTTTCTTCCCTGCTTCCCTGGGAGCTGTGCTTTTAAAAATAACTTCTCCACGCTTCCCCTTCCCTGTGCGTTCAGCTCCGGAATAAATTCCCTTTTTGACCCATCCCTCGTTTCCCGCTTCTCTCAGTTGGAGATATCGTCGAGAATTGTCAAGACGCCCTAGGAGTTGTCATAGCCGTTCTATACCTGTCGTAAGCAGGTTTGTTCGTAGATCCGGGTCTAAATTAACTGTCAGGAAATTAATGAACAAGCGATTGCTGCATCAGTTTCTTCTAATTTTAACAGCCGAATCACCGTGTGTTTTCAGGAGATGACCAAGTATCATAGAGTTGGAAGGGGCCAGAGAGGCCATCGACTCCAACCCCCTGCTCAAAGCAGGATCAGCCAAAACCAGTCTTTCTCATCTTGTTTACCATTGAGAAACCACTGGAACATTCTTGAGGCTTTGAGAAACCCCAGAAGCGACGCAATCGTCCAGAATATCGCTGGGAAGCATAGCGGTGCACATGCCCACCTGGGACCCCTCCCTTTCCCACACCAACTGTTCTTCGTCTACAATGTCCCATCACTCTGAGGACCGGGAAAGAAAACCTGTCTTCTTCCCCTGGATTAATCTAACTCCTCTGAGCTGCATGAAGCAAGACAATCTCATCTTGTGCTCTGCGGGTGAAAATCTGTTGGTCGTTCCCGGTCCTAGGGAAGCACGCCTGGCCTCGACCAGGGCCAGGGCCTTTTCGGTCCTGGCCCCGACCTGGTGGAATGAGCTCCCGGGAGAACTGCGGGCCCTGCGGGATCTTTCAACGTTCCGCAGGGCCTGCAAGACGGAGCTCTTCCGCCAGTCTATGGTTGAGGCCAGGGCTGATAATAGATCTATGCCTCCCCCAGGGACTCAGGTTCTGGACCCGAAGCAAAACATCATCAGGACCTCCTCTCCACCCGCTAGTAGTGGGAGGGAGGGAGGGGAAGTTGAGCTGCCATTCTTGCCATGCCGGTAATATTGGCAATGTTATTATTGTTTTTATAGGGTTTTAATGGGGATTTGTGATATTGTTACCCGCCACAAGCCGCAAGGGAATGGTGGGATATAAATCTAATCATCATCATCATCATCATCATCATCATCATCTCCAATCCGGTCCTCATTTGTTGAGAAGCAGATCCCAGCCTGGGCAGGATCTACAAAGCAACAATGCAGGAAGTCACTTCAAGTCACTTCAGAACCAACCCCCAAAGCCCCATGAAAGTGCTGACTGAGGGAGGGCTAGGAGAGGTTCATGGCTTTGAGCATCGCCAAGTGGCTTCCTGAAATAAATGGGAAAGCCGATAGCCTGATACCCTCAAGAGGTTCGAGCAGAAGGCCGCCTGATCATCACTCTCTCTATTTAGAAGTGGCAAAATGGAGGCAGGTTCAGGGCTTCCAGAAAGCCCCTGGCCAATGATGTTCATGAGAGCCAGCATGGTATAGATCTGGAGAACTGTGTTTGATCCCCCTTTCCTCCACATGCAGCCAGCTGGGTGACCTTGAGCTAGTCACAGTCCTGTTAGAGCTTTTTCTCACCGAGCAGCGCTGCCAGAGCTCTCTCAGCCCCACCTACCTCACAGGGTGTCTGTTCTGGGGAGAGGAAGGGAAGACGATTTTAAGCCGCCACTCTGAGACTCCCGCAGATAGTGAAAAGCTGGGTACAAAACACATTTCTTCTCCTCCTTTTCAACCAGGCCAGTAGCCAGCGGTTGTGTCGACGTGTCAAGAAGCATTGTTTGTTTCTTTGAAACGGGAGCCTGTAAAATTGGGACCGAATGCCAGCACTGTGAGATAATGACAAAGGTCTCGCATCTGGGAAATCAGTTAGCTCTTCTCGCCTTGGAGGCCTGGGGGCAGCGCAAACCCATTAGACGGCCATGCCCTGAAATTGCGCATCAGGAAAGCGGCCCAGATGACAGCAGTTGTGAAGATGAAGGGCATATCCTCGCAAACGAACAGCTGGCATGAGCCTTACGGCTGCAGTAAAAAGCTCTCCCAAAGAAGTGTTGTGAATGAAATCCAGATCTTCTGAGTTCACAAGAGTGACGTCTGGGAGGGATTTCCATCAAATGTTGAACTTGAAATCTCTCGAGGCCGAAGCATCTCAAAGACATGTTTGAGTATTTGTTTGCACAACTCCCAACGTACCTTTTAAAAAAAGAAAATTTAAGAGATGCTTACATGCCACTTAAATTGCACAACAAGGGAATTCCATTAGAGAAGAAGAAGAAGAGTTGGTTCTTATATGCCACTTTTCCCTACCTGAAGGAGTCTCAAAGCGGCTTGCAGTCGCCTTCCCTTTCCTCTCCCCACAACAGACACCCTGTGAGGGAAGAGAGCCTAAGAGAGACCTGAGATTACTGAAGAAGAAGAGTTGGTTCTTATATGCCGCTTTTCTCTACCTGTAAGCCGCTTTGAGACTCCTTCAGGTAGAGAAAAGCGGCATATAAGAACCAACTCTTCTTCTTCTTCAGTAATATCAGAGCTCTCTCAGCCTCCCCTCCCTCACAGGGTGTCTGTTGTGGGGAGAGGAAAGGGAAGGTGAATGTAAGCTGCTTTGAGACTCCTTTGGGTAGAGAAAAGTGGCATTTAAGAATCCATCCATCTATCCCTCTAAGACAAGCCTACTTACCTAAAACTGTCAACCCGCAAAGATATGGAAGGCTCTTTGGCAATTAAGCTCTGGATAGACCACCAAAATGTGGTTCATAAGCACATAGAGAACCATAGTTCTAAGAGTGGTTTGATAGTGTGCAAATTCTGCAGGTTTTCCTTTTGATTGTTGGAAGATGCAAACGCTGCGATGTGCATGATTCAAAAGCATGTGAAGAACATCCTACAGTGGGCAGTGAGGGAGGTCCATATCACATTTAGATTAGGAACTTCCTGATATTTTCAAATCATCTCCTCCTGTGTCCCAATAGGCTCAGTTGAAGGCTTCCTGCTCCTTTGAGCACATTTCCTGCCTGTTTCCTTCCAGAATGTTAGTCAGTTAGACCGCTGGGACTATCTCTCTCCCCCCTTGCTCACAAACTTTGTTTCCCTTCTCAGTAAAGCTATTTTGCTCTTTTAATCAGCCTGGTGTTCCGCCCTCTTGCATATTTAAACTCGGCCGACATTGACGGCTTACGGAGATCTAACAAACCCACTTGCTTTGGTGCTGTAGCTGTGGAGGTGGAACCGACAGATCAAGGCCCGAAAAGGGGACTTCTGCCTAGATGTCACAACGATCTGAATCCACAGCTGCTACAAGCATCCAGAGACTTCTGCATGCTTTGGACGCTCCAGTGTGAACTGGCCTGGACACAAATGACAAATAGCCACCCGTGCGGTTATCCATCCTTATTCCCTTGCATATTTTCTCCTGTTGCTATCGATCCTTTGGGTGATGTATCCTCATCTGTGAAGGTCTGGCTTTTGCCGGGTGCCATCGGTCCCGTGCCTACAGAGACCGGGCGCTCCTGACCCCATCCCATTGCGCTTAATCAAAAAGCTGTTCAAAATGCATTGATCTCGCTTGATTCCCAGATGGTCTCTGATAATTGCTCCAAACCAGCTGGCCTGTCCAGATGGTACCTCTACCCCCGATCAGCCGTGCGGAAGCTTTTCTGTCTGAACCATCCTGGTTAGCAGCAAACTTTAGATCCATCGGCTCTTGCCAACTCTCTGCTCAGTTGTCATCAGTCCAGCAGATTCGCTTCCTGCGGCCTCCATCCGCGGCCTCCATCCTTCTGAAGTTCACACAAAATAAAGTCTTTCAGGCTTGACAAGACCGTGGCCTTTGGTGGATGAGGAAGGCGGGAGGGTGAATCCATTCATTTATAGAATCATAGAGTTGGAAGGGGCCATGCAGGCCATCTAGACCAACCCCCTGCTCACCGCAGGATCAGCCCAAAGCATCCTAAAGCATCCAAGAAAAGTGTGTATCCAACCTTTGCTTGAAGACTGCCAGTGAGGGGGAGCTCACCACCTCCTTAGGCTGCCTATTCCACTGCTGAACTACTCTGACTGTGAAAAATTTTTTCCTTATAAGGTAAAGGTAAAGGTATCCCCTGTGCAAGCACCAAGTCATGTCTGACCCTTGGGATGACGCCCTCTAGCGTTTTCATGGCAGACTCAATACGGGGTGGTTTGCCAGTGCCTTCCCCAGTCATTACCGTTTACCCCCCAGCAGCAAGCTGGGTACTCATTTTACCGACCTCGGAAGGATGGAAGGCTGAGTCAACCTTGAGCCGGCTGCTGGGATTGAACTGCCAGCCTCATGGGCAAAGCTTTCAGACAGCTGCATTACCACTCTGCGCCACAAGAGGCTCTTTTCCTTATATCTAGCCTATATCGTTGTACTTGTAGTTTAGATCCATTACTGCTCGTCCTTTTCTCTGCAGCCAACAGAAACAGCCTCCTGCCCTCCTCCAAGTGACAACCTTTCAAATACTTAAAGAGGGCTATCATGTCCCCTCTCAGCTTCCTTTTCTCCAGGCTGAACATTCCCAAGTCCCTCAACCTATCTTCATAGGGCTTGGTCCCTTGGCCCCAGATCATCCTCGTCGCTCTCCTCTGTACCCTTTCAATTTTATCCACATCCTTCTTGAAGTGAGGCCTCCAAAACTGCACACAGTACTCCAGGTGTGGTCTGACCAGTGCCGTATACAATGGGACTATGACATCTTGTGATTTTGATGTGATGCCTCTGTTGATACAGCCCAAAATGGCATTCGCCTTTTTAACCGCTGCATCACACTGCCTGCTCATGCTTAGCTTACAGTCCCCAAGTACCCCAAGGTCTCGTTCACATTTAAAGGTGAATGTTCCAAATAAATCCCTAAGGGGTTCTTGTCATTAGCCCATGTGACGATGAACAGTTGTGATCTAGCAGAATATATGGTTTTTTTGCCCAACACCAATTCAGTTTTGTCCTCACAATGATCCCGTGACAGAGAGTAAGACCAGAGTGTAGTCTGCACTGGGCTTTTTACCCACCCCTAGTTTGAATGAATCCCTCCGTCTACACTGAATACGATTTCCACTTTGATTTGGGGCGTTTTATATTTTCCCTTTGCAACAAGCATGATTGATCCGGAGTGACCCTACATTTCCCCCGTTTCACTCCAGAAGCCCTAACTTCTCTCAGCAGAGATTTGCCTCTTGGATTTCTTCCCTCTCCTCTGCTGTCTCCAATCCTCTTCCCCCCCCCCCATCCGAAAAAGAAAGAGCCTCCAGCTGTGCTTGTCACCCTCCCCATTCTGAGATTTCCCAATCACGTGCAGAACACATTTTGTTTCAATGGGGGCAGTAGTGGGATAGAGGAAGATCCGAGTTCAAATCGATCTGAGTTCAGCAGGATCCACACTGGAAAAAACAAAGTAAGTGCAGAATCAGCCCAGCTCAAGGTTAGCTAGTGAGTTTTATGACTGAGTGCAGACTCTCAGATCCTACCCCGTTGTTTCTGCTTCATTCAGCAGTTTTTCCTTCCAAGCGTTGTGGTGTGGAATCTGGAGAGGAAAATCTCCTGTCAATACAGGGCACAATTTGTTGTATCACAGATCTGGGCCTGCATCAACTTCAGAGTACTTCCCCTTCTAAATAGAATACTTTTTAACATTACCATTAGGTCATGGCGACAGGGAACAATTTACTGTTTCTCAAACAGCAGCCTGTAATGAGATGGAGTCAGAATTATAGCCTGTCGGGGCCTGTCATGTGAAGTCGACCTCCTTGAACAGGTTCCCGTTAATTCTCCTGCGTTGGTGTTCATTTGGTTGAACTTCGGTCTCTGTGGGTTTTCCTTTGCAGTTGAGTTCACTGGTATTTTTTTTGCCAAGCTAATTTCTGCCTCTGTGGCCATGTTATTTGAACTGATAAAATACTGAGTTCCATCTATGCTGTTCAACAGAAAAAAGAGAGAACCTGTCCCAGGCTATCAAAAACTATATAGTATAATAGTTATACAACTAGGGGCAAAGCCCGATGTCTCCAAGAATACAACGGGCGCTAGAGCTTGGCAGTGGGAAGAGGAAGGGGAGGAGTTGTCCAGTCTGTAAGGGCATGGGGTTGAATGTTGAGGCCTACTGCACAAGGTTGTTGTGCAGATGAAACAGGAGACAAAAAAAACCCAGTTTCATCTGCAGAATAACGCTGTGCAGTGGCCTCAAACCTGCAGAGAGTTGCAAAGAAGAAAGACACATGGCTTGGCTGTGTCTAACCCCTGGCCAGAGCAGTATTTTAAGTGAGAAGGGGCTTTTCTGTGGCCTCCCTGTCAGCCAACTGTTTGGCAGAAGGGGAAAGTCCCCCCCCCTCAAAAGGATTGCCCTCAGGCTCCCCTGCGTTGCTCTTGGAAAGGCCTCCTCCCCTCAGTCAGGGCCTGTCAGAGGCTCCTTCGCAGCAGGCCTGAAGGGGGGGAAGGAGAGCACTCTGCAGCCTCCTGCCAGCTCTGTCAGGGTTCTGAGGCAATTTGGACATGACAGTTAGGACAGCCTTGGGGCGAAAAGGGCTGGCGCAGCCTCTATTCTCATCCCCCTTGGCAGCCCTACTGACCTCCTCTCCCTTTGGTGGTCAGGAGCAGACTGGCAGCCAGACTGGGCTGGGTGAATGGAATTTTGGTCTGTCCTGGTGAGGGACCAATAGGAAGGCGCTTCGCGTGTCTCCCCATTGGCTGCTTGGCCCTGGATAGACACTCGGAGGGCCCAATCAGGAGCCGCTTTGCGCTTCGCTGCTCCTGATTGGGCCCTCTGAGTTTTTATCCTGGACAGGGCCCGCCCTAACTCCTCCCCAGGTGGCCTTACCCTTTTATTTAACCACAGGAGCGGTTAAAGATACTTTTTAATAAGATATTGAATCCAACCTCAAAATATGTCTTATCTCTATTTTAATGATTAATGAAGCAACCCAAACGGACTCTAGATTTGTGCCATTTTCAATGTAGAATTTTCATCAGTGGTTGTTTCCTCCTATGATTGTGAAACTTAACCTAGCAAGTTTCCGATATTTCAATATTCATCCAACTCAAAGTTGTAGCATGAACTCTATTCAAATAACACCGGCCTTCAGCTCACAGGCATGGGAGAGCTTTGTCAAGAGACTGCTCCCCGATCATAGGAGGAAACAACCACTGATGAAAATTCAGCATTGAAAACGGCATAAATCTAGAGTCCGTTTTTATTGATCTGTAGTTATGGAAAATCTGTAGTGTGTAGGATTTAAAAGCATATGGAGAACATCCCACAGGGGGCATCAAGGGAGATGTGGTCCCCAACCTTTTTATCATCAGGGACCGGTCAACGCTTGACAATTTTACTGAGGCCCGGGGGGGGGGGATAGTCTTTTGCCAAGGGACGTTGGCGCTGCGGCCTGAGGCCCTGCTCCACTTGCTTTCCCACTGGCGCTTCTGACTTCCCCCCCCCACTGGGGGGCGCTGCCAGCAGCAGCTGCACAGTGTCACGCCGAGGGGGAGCCCCAGCCATGGCGTCCGCCGCAGAGCACCAAAGGTAAGCAGGCGGCAGAGGGGCAGGGCAGCCCCCGAGGCAGTAGCCGGGGAGGAGGACGAGGAGGAGCCGCAGCCTGATACTTAAGTACAGTGTCTAAAATGACCATATGGTGCCATTGGCTAAACAGCTGCCAATTGAAGAAGAAGAAGAAGAAGAAGAAGAAGAAGAAGAAGAAGAAGAAGAAGAAGAAGAAGAAGAAGAAGAAGAAGAAGAAGAAGAAGAAGAAGAGTTGGGTTTCATTCCCTGCTTTTCAACTGCCTGAAGGTGTCTCAGAGCAGCTTACAATGCCTTCCCTTTCCTCTCCCCACAACAGACGCCCTGTGAAGTAGGCAGGGCTGGTAGAGAGCTCTGACAAGACTGCCCTGAGAGAACAGCACTATCAGGGCTGTGATGAGCCCAAGGTCTCCCAGCTAGCTGCAAGTGGAGGAAGAGTGGGGAATCAAACCCAGCTCACCAGATTAGAAGACGCCACTTTTAACCACTATACCCTGCTGGCTCTCCCTCTCTAACACAGCCTTTTTCAACTTTTTGCCCACGGAGGAGCCCTTGAAATAATGTTTTGGGCTTAGAGGAGCCTCATAAGTGATGTCAACTGGCCATGCTTCTCTGCCACGCCCCTGGAAGTGACATCACCGCCCATGTTAACAGGCAGGCTTGTGGAGGACTGAAGGGGGGGGGAGAGATGGGAGGCGGGTAAAGGTGGGAGTAGGAGGGCAGGCTCCAGCTCCTCCTAGGTGCAGAAACCATGGGAAATCTCACTTGTGCTTGGGAGGGGACGAGATGAGCCCTAGCTTGTGGCTAAGGCAGGAGAAGAAAGGCCGCGGACCCCCTCCAGAGCTCCTGCAGACCCCAGGTTGGGAATACCTGCCCTAAAGGCTAAAATAGAGAGCCTCTTGTGGCGCAGAGTGGTAAGGCAGCAGACATGCAGTCTGAAGCTCTGCCCATGAGGCTGGGAGTTCAAGCCCAGCAGCCGGCTCAAGGTGGACTCAGCCTTCCATCCTTCCGAGGTCGGTAAAATGAGGACCCAGCTTGCTGGGGGGTAAAGGGTAATGACTGGGGAAGGCACTGGCAAACCACCCCGTATTGAGTCTGCCATGAAAACGCTGGAGGGCGTCACCCCAAGGGTCAGACATGACTCAGTGCTTGCACAGGGGATACCTTTACCTTTACCTTTAAAGGCTAAAAGTGAGAATGCCTCCTACCATCACAGCCATATTCTGCATTTCTTTTGCTGGCAGACTTCTGGCACATCCGTACCTTGATCTTTCTCTTCGGCTCAGTTCTCCAGCTTTCTTGCAACAAGCTGCCTGCGTACTTCGGCTGCTCGTTCAACACTCTGAACTTGATGGCATCTTAGCCGCGAGTCCTACATGGGTCTGATGGCGTTAGGGGAGCCGAAGTGCGAGAACATGAAATTACCTTCCTATGAAGTCATTCGGTGAGACGTTAGGGGAATCACAGCCCTTGCCAAGGAAGTGGAGTCTTCCTGGGTGAATTCTGACACCTGCTGGAATAGATGGGGTAAAATGCAGGCAGCTGACATGGAATAAATAAAATTAATAATAAATGTTAGTTTTATACCCTGCCCTTCCTACGGAGCTTGGGGCAGATGGCAACACAATAATGTACGATCTATGAAATCCTGAAAAACAGACATTGAAATTTCCCCTAGCCACATCAACAGATCAACTGGGGGGGAGGATCAAAGTTCTCATAGCAGGTCTTCCTCAGTTCCCAGCAGCAGGGAAACAACCATATGCCTGGAGGAACGACTCTGCAGAACTGGTTAAGATCCCACATGGCCCTTCTGTCTTCTCCCAGAGCATTCCAGCAGGCTGGTCAAGGCCATTTTCACCTCCTTTGGGGCCAGGGGTCCTAAGCAGGTTTTGGTCCACTGATCATAACACAAAAGAAGAAGAAGAAGAAGAAGAAGAAGAAGAAGAAGAAGAAGAAGAAGAAGAAGAAGAAGAAGAACTGTTTTTATACACTGCTTTTCCCTACCAAGACTGTGACTAGCCGAAGGTCACCCAACTGGCTTCATGTCCAATGCTATGGGCTCCACCCTCCAAAACAGCCTTTTTCTCCAGGGGAACTGATCTCTTTAATCTAGAGATGAGCTGTAATTCCACAAGATCCCCAGGTCCCACCTGGCATCCCTATGACAGTCACTGTCCTCTCTTCCACACACAGTTTGATTTTTACAGTAAAACTATTTTATTCCTTTATGCAGTTGGTGCTTCTCACTCTTGCATATTTAAGCTCTGGCAACAAATTTTTTTTTGGATGTGTTCATTGAGAAAAGGAATGTTGACCATTCAAACCCAAGCAAAGCTAGTGATGGTGCAGTTGACTTGTGATGATCCAATAGGGCAGGGGTAATCAACCTGTGGTCCTCCAGATGTCCATGGACATCTGGAGGACTACAGATTGACTACCCCTGCCATGGAGCCTTCAAGGCCAGAGATGTTCAGAGGTGGTTTGCCAGATGCCTGCCTCTGAGTAGCCACCGTGGACCTCCTTGTCAGTCTCCCTTCCAAATACTAGCCTGGGCCAGCTGTGTTTAGCCTCTGAGATCTGGTGAGATCAGACTAGCCTGGACCATCCAGGTCAGGGCTAAGCAAAGTTGCACCCGCCTAACTCCAGTGAGGAGAGGAGATCCTAGAGGAGATCAGCCCGGATTGCTCCTTAGAAGGCCAGATCCTGAAGATGAAACTCAATTACTTTGGCCACCTCATTTATTTATATTTATTTTATTTATCATACTTCTATACCGCCCTCCCCGGAGGCTCATGAGAAGGAAGGACTCCCTGGAGAAGAGCCTAATGCTGGGAGCGATCAAGGGCAAAAGAAGAAGGAGACGACAGAGAATGAGGTGGATGGATGGAGCCACTGAAGCAGTCGGTGCAAACTTAAATGGATTCCGGGGAACGATAGAGGACAGGAAGGTCTGGAGGATCATGGTCCATGGGGTCGTGATGGGTCGGACACGACTTCGCACCTAACATAAGGTGACCAGATTGTCCCACTTTTGGAGGGACATCTGGGGGCACCTGGCAAATTGTACTTATGTTGCAAGTAAAAATATATATATTACAATACTATTTTTGCGTTCTATGCCTTCTATGAAAATTTTTGTTGCTCTATATAGACAAAATTTTAAATCAAGACCCCCCCCCCCCCGGTCAATCGTGTTCTGCTTTACCAATGTTAAAATCTGGTCACCTTAAACTAACAACAACAACTCCAGTGAGTTAGGAGTTAGCAACAGGCAACTTTGTTTAGGATGTCATTCCCTACTGACTGTAGCTATTCCTTTAAATAAGAAAGACAGTCTGATAATACCTAATTTAAGAACACATGTTGATCCATTGATCTGTCAGATTGGGGCCATTCTGATTTGTGGTTCTTTAGTGGGGGAATTAAGCACCGTTGTTTTTAATCACAATGGCTCTTTTCCCACTTAAACAGGATGGTGGCATTTGGCTGGAACGCAACCCGACGCTCCTCTCACTTGCAAAATGCATTTGTGTGTCGGGCACGATTGAATTATTCCTCATTTTCTCCTTTTCATATTTCTTCTCAAGGGCATCGTTCCCCTGCTCTTTTTTTGTTGTGATTTGGGCTAAGGGTATGCCTGCACGGTTTGGATCGACAATTTATATGCAAGGGTTGTCATTGATTTGTGTAATGTATAATACTGGTTCACCGCTGCACAAATCAGACTGAGAAATGTGAACGTTGGGGAGGAGGGAAATGACAGGGGAAAAACAGCGAATGGCAGGGGAGAAAAGAAAGATTCACTGGTTCAGCTCACACAAGGAAGCAGCAAGAATGAAATGGAGATTTGGCAATGGACAGATACTTATCATGGATACTTTAGGGCTCATGGGAATTGTAGTCCATGGACATCTGGAGAGCCACAGTTTGGCCACCCCTGGAGGTGATCCTGCATGGAGCAGGTGGTTGGACTAGATGGCCTGTGTGGCCCCTTTCAACTCTGTGATTCTATGTTGGAACCACAACAGGTGGAACGTCAGGGGATAGGGGTAGGGCTTCCCGCTTCAGTTTGGGAAACCCCTGTAGATGCGGATGGAGCCCTGGGGGGGACAGGAACCTCAATGGGATACAATATCATAGGCTCCACCCTCCAGGGGAGCTGATCTCTGTAGTCTGAAGATGAGCTGTAATTTCAGGGAATCCCCAGGTCCCACCTGGAAGTTTGTATCTCTAAACAGCAGGCAGGGCTGGTTCCAGGGTTTTAAGGGTGGGAGGGGCAGACAACATCCAGGGTTATTGTATTCATAGAATCATAGAATCATAGAATCATAGAGTTGGAAGGGGCCATACAGGCCATCTAGTCCAACCCCCTGCTCAACTTAGGATCAGCCTAAAGCATCCTAAAGCATCCAAGAAAAGTGTGTATCCAAACTTTGCTTGAAGACTGCCAGTGAGGGGGAGCTCACCACCTCCTTAGGCAGCCTATTCCACTGCTGAGCTATTCTGACTGTGAACCCCCTCCCCCTGATATCTAGCTGGTACCAATCTCCACATAGTTTAAAGCCATTACTGCGGGTCCTTTCCTCTGCAGCCAACAGAAACAGCATCCTGCCCTCCTCTAAGTGACAACCATTGAAATACCTAAAGACAGCAATCATGTCCCCTTTCAACCTCCTCTTCTCCAGGCTAAACAGCCCCAAGGACCTCAGCCTTTATGTACAGGTATATAATTTTTTCCCCAATGAACTAAATCGATGGTGTTTAAATACACTTAACTATGGCGAGATTATAGAGATTTCAATTTTTAATTTCCCTCATTCAAATCTTGTCCTACCAGAGTGCTCAAGAAGTCTTACACGTGTGAGAGGTTAATGCACAAAGAAAACTAAGAATCTGATGCCATCCATCCAAATACAATCAGGATGACAGCTGAGAGCAAAAGACAATATTAAGCTAGGGGTGCCTACTATAGCAGTGGTCCCCAACCCGCGGGCCACAGCCCGGTGCTGGGCCGCGAAGGCCTTGGCGCCCGGCCGCGGCTCCCTCTCCCCGCCCCCCCGCAGTAAAAAACTTCCCAGGCCGCAAGCTTGCGGCCTGGGAAGCTTCTTACTGCGGGAGGGGGGGGAGAGGGAATCAGGGCCACGCCCATGCATTGCGAAAGTGCCGCACATGCGCGATTTCAGCTGTGTGCATGCGTGGCCCTGTCTCCTATGCGCAATTCGCTGGCGCGGGCGCGCATGCACAGCATGCGCAGGCAGGCAGTTGCCCTGCCGGTCCCCAGCCTCAAAAAGGTTGGGGACCACTGTACTATAGCTTCGGTTGGCAGAAATACTTCACCAGGTTCCCACTCTGTGGTTCTGTTAATCCACATATGCAACAACACCAATCCCAGGTTCCAGGCCCAAATCTCCAGGAAACTCCCAACTAGGGCTGTGCGCCCGGCCGTCCAAATTGGCCACTCCATGCTGCTGCAGCCAGCACCTCACCGCGGGGGGGGGGGAGGGAGGGTGTGCGGTTGTGCACCCTCCCTCTCCCCTGCAGTGAGGTGCTGGCTACAGCAGCACGGAGCGGCCGATTGGGCCAGCCGGCCGCACAACCCTATTCCCAACCTAGAATTAGTAAAACTATTGCTAAATAATTAAGCTCAAGAGCCAGTTGTCCAGGGGAGCCACCCTCTTTAATCAAGTCCTTCAAACAGGGCTTGTCCTTCTCCATCTTGTCTGCCCTCTTGCCCTCCTGAAAGGGACATGACCTGTGGGTGAAGGAAATTCCCCTCCCTTGCCGGATGCCAATTTCAATGAATGAACTCAGTGACAAGACACCAGTCCAATTAACACTAATATAGATGAACGGGTAATCCCGGGGTTTCTGCGCTCTGGTCTTGCTCAGTTTTTAAAAGCAAAATACTTGACTTGTATGATCTCTCTGTCCATTTTTTCATAGCCATTAGCATGCAGTGATTAAAACTATTCAAAGAAAGGGACAAACCAGGGGAAATTTGACTGTCAAGAGTCAGAGCGACCCTGTGTGGGCTTATTTGGAAGGAAGCCCTAATGAAGGGGTGGCCAAGCTATGGCTCTCCAGATACCCACGGACTACAACTGGAACAATACAGGGGTGCACAAAAACCATAGAGGACAGAAAAGAACCAATGATCTGTGCATGGCCAATATCTATTTGGAGAATAAAGCGCGCAAGTCATTTTTAAAAGTCTTGTTTATTCCCTGTTTAAATCTTGATATGGAATGAGAATAACCCAGAGGAAGTTATTCAGAGAAAAATGTTTCCAACCAGCAATGCTGCCCAAATACATCACCCAGTCAATGCTGGACAAGGGTCCAGAATTCCCTTGTTCCCCAGGAGATTCCTTCAACAGCAAAGCCTCTAAGCATTATAAAGAACATTAAGTAATTTCCAGCTCTGAAATGGGACCCAGCACAATTGGCTGCATTTTGATTCATCCTTACTAAAGTGATCAAACTGAGGTACTTTTGTCGATAATACATCTGTTCTTTGGATCCAGATATAGTTGGACGATAGGATAAAGACAGTCTCAGACAATGTGGCAAAAGATCACTTTTTTGTCTCTATAAAAAGGCAGGTTTTATCTGAACAGATTAGCTAGTGGTTAGGAGTGCGGACTTCTAATCTGGCATGCCGGGTTCGATTCTGCGCTCCCCCACATGCAACCAGCTGGGTGACCTTGGGCTCCCCACGGCTCTGATAAAACTGTTCTGACCGAGCAGTGATATCAGGGCTCTCTCAGCCTCACCCACCCCACAGCGTGTCTGTTGTGGGGAGAGGAATGGGAAGGCGACTGTAAGCCACTTTGAGCCTCCTTTGGGTAGGGAAAAGCGGCATATAAGAACCAACTCTCCTTCTCCTTCTCCTTCTCCTTCTCCTTCTCCTTCTCCTTCTCCTTCTCCTTCTCCTTCTCCTTCTCCTTCTTCGTCTTCTTCCTCTAATTTTATCCATTTGCTGTATTTTTGCATCACCATCAATGTTTCCTTCCCCCTTGGTGTGTTGTGATCAGCTATATAGTGTTTGCTGGCCATTGAACATATCAGCAAACTAACCAACTAGCTAACCTTCTGTGAAGATTCTGTGAAGATTCAAGGGGGTGGCAGGATACAGTGGATGAGTGATAGGGTTGTGAGTGTCCTGCATAGTGCAGGGGGTTGGACTAGATGACTCAGGAGCTCCCTTCCAAATCTATGATTCTATGAGAGGAATGGGAAGGCGACTATAAGCCGCTTTGAGCCTCCTTCGGGTAGGGAAAAGTGGCATATAAGAACCAACTCTTCTCCTTCTCCTTCTCCTTCTCCTTCTCCTCCTCCTTCTCCTTCTCCTTCTCCTTCTCCTTCTCCTTCTCCTTCTCCTTCTCCTTCTCCTTCTATAATTCTAACCTATCCTCCTAAAATCTGTCAAGGCTCCTGGTGAAACATCTCAGACAGCATTTGCCAGTATATCCTGTGGCAGAGAATTCCATAGGTCAATTCCATGTTGCATCAATATGTCCATTCATTGGTTTCCACAGAACCAATTCCCTCTCCACAAAGAAGGAGAAGAAATGATTTTATATCTCGCTTTTCATTGCCCAAAGGAGTTGCAAAGTGACGTACAGTCACCTTCCCTTCCTCTCCCCAAAACGTACCCTGTGAGATAGGTGGGGCTAACAGAGCTCTGTGGGAACTGCTCTGAGAGAACAGCTCTAAAAGAACTGTATCTAGCCCAGGGTCTCCCGCCTGGATTTATGGGGAAGAGGAGTGGGGGATCAAACTGGATTCTCTCAATTAGAAGCTGCCGCTCTTAATCCCTACACTATGCTGGCTCTCTATTGGAGGCACAGGGGATTAGACAAGCACTTTAAAGAGATCCCCGCCGCATGGGGTTAATTTATTTTTTTCTTAATGAGTGAAACAAATCTCAGTGCGATGCCTAGCTGTTTAATGCGTGAAGAAAACAGTAAATCCAAGAAGCTGATTGTTCTTTTATGGGAGGAAATAAAATTCATGAATAATGGAACTTCAGAGTTAGTGGTTCCAAGACAAGGAATTTCAGGCTTAATAAGAGAATCACAGAATCATAGAGTTGGAAGGGGCCATACAGGCCATCTAGTCCAACCCCCTGCTCTACGCAGGATCAGCCCTGAGCATCCTAAAGCATCCAAGAAAAGTGTGTATCCAGCCTTTGCTTGAAGACTGCCAGTGAGGGGGAGCTCCCCACCTCTTTAGGCAGCCCCTTCCACTGCTGAACTAGACTCCTAGAATCCTAGAGTGGGAAGGGGCCATAGAGGCCATCTAGTCCAACCCCCTGCTCAACGCAGGATCAGCCCTAAGCATCCTAAAGCAATCTGGCATCTCTTTAAAGTGAAGGCCAAGATTTCTGCCTGCTAATGTCAAAGATCAGCATTGGCACCCAGCCAGGACAGCTCATGGCTTAAGCCCCATAAGGGGCCTCTTAGGCGGGTGGCGTGACCCACTCACCCCATTGCCCCCTGGCTTCTGGGCCACCCCATCTATTCTACAGACATGCTTAATGGGATTAAGAGAACTATTCCTTCAGTGTAAAAGGAATGCCCATTGAGGAGGGATGTCACAGCAGAAATGCACGTACCCCATTGGACTTTCAGGTGTAAGGTTTGCTTGCCATTCAAAGACACCGAGATAGACTTCCCTATTTGCTAAATAATGCAGATCCGACCAACTTCAGCAACCATTTGCTGAACCGTTTCTTTAGTGGGCGCTTCATCTGCTAGGCCAGGGGTCCCCAACCCCTGCTCTGCGGCCCGGTACCGGGCCGCAAAGGCCATCGTACCGGGCCGCCAGCGGCCGACGCACAAGGGACGCTAACACGCACGCGCGGAACTGCCGCGCGTGCGCGTTTGCGCCCCCTG
The DNA here is from genome assembly GCA_003118565.2 of Paroedura picta. Classification (NCBI taxonomy): domain Eukaryota; kingdom Metazoa; phylum Chordata; class Lepidosauria; order Squamata; family Gekkonidae; genus Paroedura; species Paroedura picta. The sequence continues at coordinate 9,222,995 of BDOT02000005.1, read as the reverse complement.
GTGGCCAAAACGTGCATGCTCGGCAACTGTGCGCATGTGTGTTAGCGCCACCTGGTGGCCAAAACACGCATGCGCGGCACTTTCGCGTGTGCGCGTTTTTGAGCAACTGCGTCAGCCGTGCCACTGGCTCTCCCCCACCCCTGGAGGCGGTCTCCGACCAGATGAAGGTTGGGGACCGCTGTGCTAGGCTACAGGTGATGTCATTTTTCTTGCCCATAGTTAAAGTTTGTATCATTTAGAAAAGCTCGAGTTGAGTTAGTCTGTCATTTTCTTGGCCAGTAGGATCTACAATACCCACTAAGGCGTTCTCAGTGAACACACTGGGCATTAGCAACAAAATCACTCCATTGAGGTAGCAAAAGGAAGCTCGTGATTATTCTTGCTGAAACTAAGTTGATAGGCAATACACTGCTCAATATAACTCAAGGACCCCCACCCCTCAACTGACAACAGGCGGTGTTCCCCCATTCCCAGGAAAAGGCAGGCTCTCCCCCGTTTCCAGAGGAAACCGTACAAACTAGACCTGCGCCCAGGTGCACATGACATCATATTTGCAAGGCTGACTCAAGGCCAGCCTCACCGATATCGTCTAGATGAAGAAAAAGAAGAGGAGTTGGTTCTTATATGCCACTTTCCCCTACCTGAAGGAGGCTCAAAGCGGCTTATATTCGCCTTCCCTTTCCTCTCCCCACAACAGGCACCCTGTGGGGTGGGTGAGGCTGAGAGAGCCCTGATATCACTGCTCTGTGAGAACAGCTCCATCAGGGCTGTGGCGAGCCCAAGGTCACCCAGCTGGCTGCATGTGGGGGAGCGCAGAATTGAACCCGCCATGCCAGATTAGAAGTCCGCACTCCTAACCACTACACCAAACTGGCTCTAAGCTCCCCTCTCCCACAGCTCCATCCGCCCAAGAGAAAATTGGCAATTAGATGACAATACACAGAAGGACAAGGGACACTGGGAGCTGGCACTGACTGGTGACCCCAGTCTGGTGACGATACCAGACTGGTGACAATACCAAGTGACCAGTGAGAGGTCACCGGGCAAGCGAAAAGCAACCAGGCAGATTCTGACTCTAAGGGCAGGGGAAAGAATGGAGGTTTATAAAATAATGCATGGGGTGGATACAGAATCCCTCCCCCCCACACACACACACCTCTGAATATATTGGAATTCAGGGGCACTCAATAAAATTGATTGGCTGTAGCTTCAGGATGGTTAAATGGAAGTATTTTTCACGCAACTTCTAATTATTTTGTGGCATTCTCCACGCCGAGAGGCAATGCAAAGCAGAGCGACTCCCTCCTAGGTTCATTGAAGTCAAATAAATTAATGGCACAGGAAAATGAAACCAAAATAGCGGGTCATAATTCTAGTCAGAGTTAATAGTGTCTGTTCAGTCCTGTGTAAATATGTCCATTATTTGTGATGAATGAGGACAAGTGGGCCGTATTTAAGAAACAAAATGGATGGCCTTAAAAACAACAACAACCCAGCGGCACTTAAAAGCACACTATTCACACCAGGATGGAGACTTCACATTTCAGCACAATGTGTATTTTCTCCTAGTTTGTATTGATCTGAGGAAAGAGGCCATAAAATATATTTATTGGTCTGTAACTGAACGGCAATTATCAGAAACGTTTCTGCGTAGTCTCTGGTTGTCCTTCTCTGTCTCTCTTATTTAAGACAGGCCTGCTGAGGAGGAAGTTGAGGTGTGTCGTGGAGAACAAAAATTATATAAATCTGTTCGATTTGTTTTTCATTACCCAAATTGCCTCTAGTTTACATATAAATCAGAGGGGTAGGTGTGTTAATCCGGAGTGTTCTGGCACCAATCTGAAGCTGAAATTGGCACTGTTGAATGGAAGGCCATTTCAGTTTGACAGCATACCAAAACATTCCCATCCTTCTGCAAAAAGACTTCAAAGGGAGATTTCACTGTGACGCTGCTGAGCTGGAATACGTCAAGACATTTGCAAGGATGTAAGATTCTTCAAGAAACTCAGGGAGATATTGATCTCACCAATTTCTGTCCCTGTGAATGGTCATAGAATCATAGAATCATAGAGTTGGAAGGGACCTCCTGGGTCATCTAGTCCAACCCCCTCCACTATGCAGGACACTCACAACCCTATTGCTCATCCACTGTAACCTGCCACCCCCTTGAACCTTCATAGAATCAGCCTCTCCACCAGATGGCTCTCCAGCCTCTGTTTAAAAATGTCCAAAGATGGAGAACCCATCACCTCCCGAGGAAGCCTGTTCCACTGAGGAACCACTCTCACTGTCAGGAATTTCTTCCGGATGTTTAGATGGAATTTCTTTCCTAGAGCTGTTTTCTATGCCTCGTAGGCTTTGCCGCTGAGGAAATCTTTTTGAAACAGGGATTTACCAGAACCTTCTTTGGCTTTCAACATCAGCTTTCAGCATTGCTTAAAAGCAGCCTCCTTGTCCATGGATTATTCCCTCTGGATTAATTTTGTTTAGGATGAAGATTTGTTAACATAATACAGATCATTTTTACATACCCTTTCTTCATCGTGCTCCTAAAGACATAGATTCATATCTCGCCCACACAATTGGTTGTTTCGTTTATGTTACTGTTGCCAACAAACTATACAGGAAGCTTTTGCATACGTGTCGTGGAGATTCCGCATCCATGATCAAGCCAGAAACCTATCGGCCATAATCAAATGACCATGTGAATTGCATTTGATTCATCGGTTGCTTAAGCTCTGGGCAAATCGGTGTGTTTGTCAAGAGCTAGCTCTGAAGGAAAAGAAAACATCCTTTTATTGGTTCATCTATTGCATCTTTATCCCTATTGCTCTCTGAAGAACTCAGAGCAGCATATATCATATTTTTCTCATCTATATTATTCTCACAGCCACCCTGAAAGGTAGGTTGGGATGAGATCAGTACTGTTTCTGCACTAGGATTTCCATCTGTAAAGGACTGAGCTTTTCATCCATTTTCATCCATCCAATAACAAAATTCAACTTTTCAGGCGCAGTTCCAAATTGCCCCGAGAGCAAGGGAATCCACAGAAATCCAGTTTTCCACCATTTTGTATCCCCACCAACTTGTATGTGTTATTACACTTTAGCATTGTAACGCGATTGGAGCAATTTTCTTTTTAAGAAAGCTCTCATACTTAGAAGGGGGTGGCATTCAAAGGCAACAAAATGGCACTGGCAGATGATTGTGTAGTTTTGTCACATGACAAAGATGGAAGAGTTTTTTTTTTTTTTTTAATGGCTGCCGGGAAGTTTCCGCTTCCTGTCCCTCGGCTTCAGTGCACAAACAAATGAGGGCTCGGTTTGAGGGCAAAAAGAGGGGAAAGGGAGGCAAAGGCTCCTAATGCAGAATGTGGAAACGATCCAGGGAGGGATCCCAAACTTTAAAAACAGGAATCATCGCAAAATGACGGCTGGATGAGTCATCAGTGCAGAAACGGTCAGAGACTGCCTCAGGGAATTTCAGGGCAAAGGGGTAATCGAATCTGGGTCTCCTTGTTCCAGTTCTCCAACCACTACACCACTTTGTCTTTTCAGTGTGTTTCGGCAAAACCCACCCCAGAAGAGGTTTCCTTCTGGGGAAGAATGAGTGAGACGGAATGCCCATTCTAAAATGGCACCTGCCGTCCCAATTGCTCGTATTCAAAAATAACTAATGTTCAAAAAAAAAAGTCTGCTCCTTGATTAATTCATGGAACATTTTGAATAGATCGGAATTATTTTTTCTCCAGCTGATGAATTGCCATAACACTGCAACCTCTGTGGGAGTCTAGACAACATCTACAGTCTCATAATTAACAAGTATGTCTTTGCCCCTGCTGAGTTAAAGATGCTCTCCTTCCCCACATGATTAATCTCTGAAGTCCTTTGTTTAATTTGAAATATAAACGGGGCAGGAGGAGGGGGAATCGGCAGACATGTTGAGCAGTATCGCGCTGGCATGGTTTCCCCACAGAATGCTGTTCTTTCTCCCACCCTCACCCCTGCCAATGACAGCTCTCCCACCCTGCTGGCTCCTGGATTTGGCAACATCTTTAGCTTGCCACCCTTCCAAGGATATAAGGGCCATTTAGGTGGTTCTCTCATGCCTGTTTTCTCCTCATGACAACCTGGAGAAGTAAGTCACTGTGTGTGTGTGTGTGTGTGTGTGAAAGAGAGAGAGAGAGAGAGAGAGAGAGAGAGAGAGAGAGAGAGAGAGAGAGAGCTCTGTTTGTCACATCTGGGGCATCAGAGTGACACTCTGTGGCAGATACCAAATTTATCATAAAGTTTTTGCCCAAATACCAGAGCATCGCCATTTATGTCCAGGATGCAATGACATCATTTCTGGGTCATATGGGCAGTGACATGGATACATTGCTGAATAGAATCATAGAATCATAGACTTGGAAGGGACCTCATGGGTCATCTAGTCCAACCCCCTGCACTGTGCAGGACGCTCACAACCCTCTCACTCATCCACTGTCACCTGCCACCCCCTTGAATCAGAATCAGCCTCTCCGTCAGATGGCTCTCCAGCCTCAGTTTAAAAATTTCCAAAGATGGAGAACCCACCACCTCCCGAGGAAGCCTGTTCCACTGAGAAACCACTCTAATTGTCAGGAACTTCTTCCGGATGTTTAGACTGAATTACTTTTGAATTAATTTCATCCCATTGGTTCTGGTCCGTCCCTCTGGGGCAAGAGAGAACAACTCTGCTCCATCCTCCATATGGCAGCCTTTTAAATACTTGAAGATGATTATCAGATCCCTTCTCAGTCGTCTCCTCACATTTATTTATTTATTTATTTATCATACTTATATACCGCCCTCCCCGGAGGCTCAGGGCGGTTTACATCATAACAGAGAACAATACATAAAACATAGAATCATAGTTGAAGGTTCTTAATATGTCGTTGTTTTTATGGTCTGTTTGTTGCCCGACAGCTATTTTGGATATTGCTTTAAGATACTGGATGTTGTTTTATGCTTCTTCTTCTTCTTCTTCTTCTTCTTTTTGCCCTGGGCTTGTTTTATTACTGAAAATGATGTGGCTGTTTCCAGATTTGATTGCATTGCTAGACTTTGGGAGCCATCACAAACTGATCTGTGGTCAGGTGGCATAGTTTTTAAAAAATTAAATTGATGTGCAAGCAGCCATTTGGACATGGCTCTCCTCAGATGGTCTCCAGGTCATCTAGTCCCATCCCTGCTCAATGCACGATCAGCCGAAAGCATCCAGGATAAGAATCTATCTAGCCGCTGCTGTGAGGGGGAGCTCCCCACCTCCTTAGGCAGCCCATTCCACTGCTGAACTAGACTCATAGAATCTGAGAGTGGGAAGGGCCATAAAGGCCATCTAGTCCCATCCCCTGCTCAATGCAGGATCAGCCAAAAGCATCCAGGATAAGGATCTGTCCAGCCGCTGCTTGAGCACTGCCAGTGAGGGGGAGCTTCCCACCTCCTGAGGCTGCCCCTTCCACTGCTGAACTAGACTCCTAGAATCCTAGAGTGGGAAGGGACCATCCAGGCCATCTAGTCCCACCCCCTGCTCAGTGCAGGATCAGCCGAAAGCATCCAGGAGATGTCTCTGTCCTGAGGCTGCTTGAAGACCACCAGTGAGGGGGAGCTCCCCATCTCCTTAGGCAGCCCATTCCATGGCTGAACTACTCGGCCTGTGTGTGTGTGTGTGAATTTCCTGATATCAAGCTGCAAAGTTTGAGGCCATTAAAGCCCTTCGGTGTTATAATGAATGTCACCACAGTGCTGTTACCAATAATAGGAGCCAATATAGACCAGATTGTTTCCATCTTCATTTAGTTCTATGGCCACCAGTTCTAAAAATCTTCCACATTTGGTAATTGCCCAGCGAATATAGAATCAGCCCAAATTAGAATCTACAAATAGACCTGCTCATAGCCGTACTAGCAAGCATATGACCTGCAATATTCTAATACACGCTTGTCCGTCATCTGAAGCAGAAGAAATCTGCCTGCAAGACTCTACCCGAGAACAATCCGTTTCACACAGAAGTCAGCTGGCAAACTTTCCCCCGCTCTGAGCGGCCGTGGAATTGTTCCCAGTGGAATTTTGCTGCCATCCTTTGGAAAGGAAAGAGTTATGGAGCTCCAGCATCAAGGGGCTGGAGGCATAAAGGGAAGACTTTACCTCTTTGCCTTTTTTAAATCAAGCGATGAATATGTATTTTGTTGTCTTTTGTTTTAAGCAACAGGCTGACCAAGGCCAAGAGTGTATAAAGGAGGTTTCCAAAGGAAAAATTCTCCTTTTCCCCAAAAGAACATCTGGTGGAGTAGATGATTCTCAGTCAATGGTCTTTTGCAGAACGCGTGCGTGCAAACGCAGGCACGCACGCTGTCACACACACACACACATGTACACACACGTACACACACACACACAGAGTGAGGGGGATACTTGGGTGTTTCCAAGCCAAACTGCCGAGTTAATGTTCAATTCAGGTGGTAGCCGTGTCGGTCTGAAGCAGCACAACAAAACAAAATCAGAGTCCGGTGGCACCTTTAAGACCAACAAAGATTTATTCAAGGCGTGAGCTTTCGAGTACAAGTACTCATCTGAGGAAGAGGGCTTGCACTCAAAAACTCACGCCTTGAATAAATCTTTGTTGGTCTTAAAGGTGCCACCGGACTCTGATTTTATTTTGTTGTGCCGAGTGACTAGTTTTTCTCACCCGTAAAATACTTTGCTTCCCTAGTGCCCGCTGCCAAGATGTTTCCGGTGGGCTCAGGGGGACTGCGGGCACACCAGGGAAGGCTGGTCTGCAACCCAATTTCAGAGGATCCCTGACCCACTTTGGGGTCCCCACCTATCAGTGAGGAAAGACTGCCCTAGCCGATTCTGTGGTGTGGCGGCAGCTTAGCTACCCTGCCTGGCATTAGAGGGCCTTTTTATTGCTTTGCTGACATCGAAGGAGGCACCAGGGCCCATTCTGCACATATTGGATAATGCACTTTCAATGCACAGGAAAATCCAGCTGCAAAAGTGCATTATCCAACATGCACAGAATGGGTCTCCTCGTCTGTCCTCAGTTTGCGGCTGGACTAAGGGCCTTTAAAAATAAAAATTAAGCCTCCTCTTTGGTATAATTAAGGAATGGAGACTTCTAATCTGGCAAGCCGGGTTTGATTCCCTGCTCCCCCACATTCAGCCAGCTGGGTGACCTTGGGCTTGCCATAGCACTGATAAAACTGTTCTGACCATGGCAGGAATATCAGGGCTCTCTCAGCCTCCCCTCCATCACAGGGTGTCTGTTGTGGGGAGAGGAAAGGGAAGGCGACTGTAAGCCGCTTTGAGACTCCTTCAGGTAGAGAAAAGCAGCATATAAGAACCAACTCTTATTCATCTTCTTCTTTTTTAGGACCAAGGCTGAAAGGTCCCAATCCTTACCCAACATCGTTGGGGTTGAGTAGGGATCTGATGCTTCTGTCTCTATAACTCAGTTTTTACCCTTTCCAAATTCTTGGCAAACGCTAGCTGTTTGTAGTCTGTAAAATGCCATCTTTTAAGTACTTCCTGCTCCTGCCGTCTCTTTAATCAATAGCACAATGAAACTCCCCGTTCACACGCGGAATGAACAAAACTGGACAATTACAATAAAAACTGTCACAGGAGAGCTAATAAGGCTTTCGAGAAGCCATATACCTTTAATTCAAATGACAAGATCGCATTGGTTGCTAGGAGACGAGCCTCTATCTATAATTGTCGTTTATCTAAGCAATGATGTCTTGTCAGTGCTGGCAAAAAGTTTCCTGAGGAACGCTGCCCCCTCTTCCTGGTGTCATCCAGCTCAAAAATTACATCCTAATGACTTGACTGGGAAAAAGATAAGACAAATCCCACACAGGGCGTGTAATACCAAGGATAAGGATGTGTCTGAACACCAGAAATTGATGTATACCTAGCTGTCAGAGGGCTAGAGAGTGGAATATTTCATATTGACAGGACTCTGGTCAATAGAGTAGCTGTTTCAGTGGAAAGGGATTTCAGAAACAGACTAGAACAGGAGAATTCTGAATGACAAGTTCTAACAGCACTCAGGACAATGGAACCCCCAGATCTTAACAGAGATATCGGGTTCTTATTTTACTACACATGCTAAATCAGTGCTCCCTTGTACCCAGAATTGAACTTCGTTGGTCTTAAAAGTACCACTGGACTCAAATTCTGTTCTTACACCTGTTTGTTAACTCTTTTACTGTCTGTGTGCTATTAGCTGCTCTTCATGGATCTTACCAGCTGCTTTAATCCAATGTCATCTATACCTGTTGCTCAATTACTTATGCAGCTTGCATCTAATTCCAGGGAACTCATCCCCCTGCCCTCTTTCTACTCATATGTAATGGGTGAGGAAGTCTAATACCCAGAATGGACTTTTGTTGGTCTTAAAGGTGCTCCTGGACTCAAACTTGTTTCTGTTGCTTTAGATCAGGGGTAGTCAAACTGCGGCCCTCCAGAGGTCCATGGACTACAATTCCCAGGAGCCCCTGCCAGCATTCGCTGGCAGGGGCTTCTGGGAATTGTAGTCCATGGACCTCTGGAGGGCCGCAGTTTGACTACCCCTGCTTTAGATTGACCTGGCTGCTCAAAGGAAGGAGTCTTGTAAATTGTTCTCATTCAGCGAAATCACCACCAGCTTCTTGCAGGAAACCCGCTGGGCAAAGGAGAAATAGTGCAAGGAAAGGAGGGCTAATATATCATCTATGATATCTATGTCTTCTGGTCAGCCAAATAACTCATGAGTGAATGAGCCAATTGCCATGGAAATCCCTTGCTGGGGTCACTGTAAACTGGAATCTCCAAGGGAGACCTCCAAGGAAGACTCTGCAGAGGAAGGCAATGAAAAGCCACCTTAGAATCTAAGCTGGGTGGGTTCTTGGAAGGGGCACCCCCAAAGAAGGCTCTGCAGAGGGAGACCACGGCCAACCACCCCTGCTACCCACTGGCCTCAGAAGCCCCTGGCTGGCATTGATCATAAGTTGGAAGCCAAGTTATTTATGGAAGGGCATTTCAACGCTGTGTACCAATTTGAAAGGGGGACCACCAACTCTATGATTCTATGACTCTATGATTCTATGACTGAATCCCAGGCTCAGAATAAAAAGCAGTGAAGGCTGTTTTAAAACCACGACCTTTTTTTGTCCGTTACTGACCTTCATTCGCTGGTTTTTTTTTCAAACCCTCATTTGGACAGCTTGCAAATCAAGAAGCGAGCCTGATGAACGGCCGTTTTTCCTGGTGCCAAATTTCTCATTTATGAGAGCACTCAGAAGCTGGCGATATTTTTTTCCAACAGGAAACAAATCACATGGATTCTTTTTTCTTTTTCTTTCTTTTTTTGTAAGCGCTCGTCGGAGAAGCTAGAAATTGCGGAGGTCTCCTCTGGCATCCCTGACCTCTCTTGCCAACGCAGACTGTGAAATATTTTCAAGAGCTTAGCGGTGCCCAGATTTTAATGACCCCAATAATTGTTCCGAGGGAAGCAGAGGCTTTGCTCCTGCTTTTGGCTAATGTTAGAAGCCGTTTGCATCAGGAAATGAGGAGGGGACCTCAGCAACTGGCAGCGTGGCCACAGCAAACGCCATTGAGAAACTGAGTTAGCTTTACGGAGGGACTGGCAATAAGTGATTGTGGGAAGGGCCGTCTTCCCGGGACGGACAGAGACGGCTTGCTGTCGCCTGCTTCTCTGTGGTCCCACCCTGCTCAGCTTTCAAGATCGGATGAGATCCGGCTCGTCGGGGCCGTTCAGGTCAAGTGGGAAAGAGAAGAGTTCTGTAAATCTCTTAGGTCCTTCACATCCTCATCTGTGCCTACACAACAGGGCTGGTGCTGTTTCTCAGCCTCAATTCTTTGACTCTCGGCCTTCCTTATGGTCCAACTTTCGCAGCCATACGTTGCAACTGGGAAGACCATAGCCTTGACTAAACGCACTTTTGTTGGCAGGGTGATGTCTCTGCTTTTTAGGATGCTGTCTAGATTTGCCATAGCTTTCCTCCCCTGGAGCAAGCGTCTTTTAATTTCTTTGCTGCAGTCCCCATCTGCAGTGATCTTGGAGCCCGGGAAAATAAAATACGATTCGAACTTCTGTTTTCAGCATAGTGTAGTGGTTAAGAGCAGTGGCTTCTAATCTGGCGAGCTGGGTTTGATTACCTGCTCCTCCACATGCAGCCAGCTCGGTGACCTTGGGCCAGTCACAGTTCTCTCAGGGATCTCTCAGCCCCACCTACCTCCGCTGTTTTGAGACACCTTCTGGTAGAGAAAAGCGGGGTGTAAAAACCAACTCTTCATCTTCTTAGGCTCTGATGGAAGAATCCTCATTTCTACACATTGGCTGTTTTGAACAAGCCGATCTTGCCAGAATGAACGGCTAGCTGTTGTACGGCTCCAATTGTGTCCTGCCAACTTCAATATCCATCCGAATGCTTGTAACAAGAGGCCAGACACCAGCTCCTTCCGAAAAAGATCATTTCACTGTAGGATGCACATGAAAGATGAGCACACATTTTAAAAAAAAAACAATAATTAGTGACAAATTAAAGTTATAATTACAAATCCAAAAGGGTTCTCGTGCAAAATTAATTCGAACTCTTAACACCGATAAGCATAAACTGCCCTTGCAGTCAAAGTTCTTAGAAGGACCAGGAAAAGAAAGAAAACATTGTCCCCTTGGGACAAACACTGGCACAAAGGACCTCTCTCTTGTCTTCGAAGGAGAGATCCGGATAAACTGTTCCTCCTCTGAAACCGGGTTTCTAAATCCAGCTTTCAATGAAATGCTGGGCAGCTTAAATAGTTATTGACAACTTACGGATTAAAGTTTAAAGATTTATAGCGATTCCCCCGAGATGTGAGGTTCAGTCTGGATTGAAGAGCGATGCCTGGCAAAACTCTTAAATGTTTGCAATCGTGGGGAAGAGCAGGGGACCTGTGATGTTTTATTGAGAGCCGCAACTACAATTTGTGCATTGAGGTTCTGAGCAACCATGAAGATTCCGGGATGTGGCAGCTCCCCATTGATTAGTGGGCCCTATTGACCCTGTGATTAGGCCAGCCTTTCTCCTCTTTTTTACCACTGAGAAACCCCCGAAACATTCTTCAGGCTTCGAGAAAACCCAGAAGTGGTGGAACCATGCAGACTATGGTTGGGGAGCAACGCTGTGTACACACCCACTCAGGGCCCCTCCCTTTCCCACCTACTCCAGGTCTACATTGGCCATTTTGGAAGGGGGTGAGCAGGTTGACCTGACCATATATCAGCCTTCCTCAACTTTGTTTCTGTTGAGAAACCCCTGGAACATTCTTCAGGCTTCGAGAAACCCCAGAAGTGGTGCGATTGTGCAGGATGTGGCTGGGAAGCAGAGCTGTCCACCCATGTGCTGAGAAGGTGGATTAGATGCTCTCCATGTGCACACAAGGAAAGTGGGAAGACTGGGGGGTCACCACCAGCTGTGGCAGGATGCAAGCAGGTGCATTGGGGGCTTGGCCTGTAAGTAACAACAGCAAGTACTTCAGCTGAAGCCACCCCCAACCTCTGTTAAAATGGGGCCTGCCACTGGGTACTCAGAGAGCCTTCTGTGTCCCCCCAATCCAGGGCCTGGGGCAGCTCCCCCAGTTGCCCCTTACCTAAAACCATCCCTCTGTCTACCAGGACATTCATCTGCCCTATTTTCTGATACCAGTCCAAGTAAAACACTTTTCCCATTTTAATTTTATTTTTTTTTCTTGGAAAGGTTGTTGTTGTTGTTAGTTACAAAGATGTCCAACCCATCGCGACCCCATGGACCATGATCCTCCAGGCCTTCCTGTCCTCTACCATTCCCCGGAGTCCCTTTAAGCTCGCACAGACTGCTTCAGTGACTCCATCCAGCCACCTCATTCTCTGTCGTCCCCTTCTTCTTTTGCCCTCGATTGCTCCCAGCATTAGGCTCTTCTCCAGGGAGTCCTTCCTTCTCATGAGGTGGCCAAAATATTTGAGTTTCATCTTCAGGATCTGGCCTTCTAAAGAGCAGTCAGGGTTGATTTCCTCTAGGACTGACCGGTTTGTTCGCCTTGCAGTCCAAGGGACTCGCAAGAGTCTTCTCCAGCACCAGAGTCCAAAAGCCTCAATCCTTTGACGCTCGGCCTTCCTTATGGTCCAACTTTCGCAGCCGTGCATTTCAACTGGGAAGACCATAGTCTTGACTAGACACACTTTAGTTGGCAGGGTGATGTCTCTGCTTTTTAGGATGCTGTCTAGATTTGCCATAGCTTTCCTCCCCAGGAGCAAGCGTCTTTTAATTTCTTTGCTGCAGTCCCCATCTGCAGTGATCTTGGAGCCCAGGAAGATAAAATCTCTCGCTACCTCCATTTCTTCCCCATCTGAATCTCAGGGTTTCATCCCCTGAGAGCCAGCTTAGTGGCACTTTATAAGGATTTATATCATGTGTGATTTATCTTTGTAGCTGGATACTTTTTTCTTCTACTTTATCACCTGTGACATGCAAAAAGGGGTCTACATCTCTCGCCCTGGGGGGGTTATCAACCCACAAAGTCTTCCACATCCTACTTTTTCATGTTTCATGAAAAGGTCCTGACCAATCAGAGTTGCAGAGCCGGCTCAATTGCTAATTAGGGGATCCATTTCTAGGTCAAGGAAAGCGATTTGCAGGCAAGGGTAACTTGGGGCTCTTCCGTTTTCATGATCAAAATGGCCATCTCTCCCACGTCTCAGGTTTTCAGTTTTGACTCCCACCTGAGCTTCTCTCCAGAGAAGGGAGACATGACTGCATGGACAAAAGGCTTGTGGTGTGATTGCCAGCAAACAGCAGATGTTGTGTCACTCTGCAAAAAGACATGGCATCTTATGTATTTATTTATTGAATTTATATATGGTCGTTCCCAATTGGGCTCACAGCGGTTTACATAAGGGGCCAGGGGAAGGGGCCCCTTCAAGGCCCGTTCTTAGGAACGGGCTTTGAAGCTAGTAAAAGAATAAAAACACAATAAAAACCCCATAATGCCCTTAATACATTATTAAAGTCTTCTAAGACTTCTGTGCACACCTGCTTGTGAGAACAACAGCAGAGGTCAACGGAAGGTTATCTGGCACTAATAGCTCAGAAAGCCAGTTTGGTGAAGTGTTGTTGTTTTATTTATAGGCCGCCCTTTCAAGCAACAATCTTGGCACAGCTAACAACAGTTAAGACAAGCGGCCTCTAACCTGGCGAGCCTGGTAAAAAAGGCGAATGCCATTTTGGGCTGTATCAACAGGGGCATCACATCAAAACCACAAGATGTCATAGTCCCATTGTATACGGCACTGGTCAGACCACACCTGGAGTACTGTGTGCAGTTCTGGAGGCCTCACTTCAAGAAGGACGTAGATAAAATTGAAAGGGTACAGAAGAGAGCGACGAGGATGATCTGGGGCCAAGGGACCAAGCCCTATGAAGATAGGTTGAGGGACTTGGGAATGTTCAGCCTGGAGAAAAGGAGGTTGAGAGGGGACATGATAGCCCTCTTTAAGTATTTGAAATGTTGTCACTTGGAGGAGGGCAGGACGCTGTTTCTGTTGGCTGCAGAGGAGAGGACACGCAGGAATGGGTTTAAACTTCAAGTACAACGATATAGGCTAGATATCAGGAAAAAATGTTTCACAGTCAGAGTAGTTCAGCAGTGGAATAGGCTGCCTAAAGAGGTGGTGAGCTCCCCCTCACTGGCAGTCTTCAAGCAAAGGTTGGATACACACTTTTCTTGGATGCTTTAGGATGCTCTGGGCTGATCCTGCGTTGAGCAGGGGGCTGGACTAGATGGCCTGTGTGGCCCCTTCCAACTCTATGATTCTATGATTCCCCGGTCCTTCACATGCAGGCGCTGGATGACCTTGGGCTATTCTTAGAGAGCAATTTCTCTCAGAGCTCTCTCAGCCCCACCTACCTCACAGAGTGTCTGTTGAGAGGAGAGGAAGGGAAGGTGATTGGAAGCTGCTTTGAGACGGCCAGTCCAGGAGTGGCAGCATACAAATATTATTAATAAATAAAATATGATTATGAGGCCTGCTGGATGACTATGGGCTAGTCACAGTCCTATTAGAAGCTGTTCTCATAGAGCAATTTCTCTCAGAGCTGTCTCAGCTCCACCTACCTCGCAGGGGGGTTGTTGTTGGGAGAGGAAAGGAAGGCGAATGAACACCACTTTCCATTGACATGCCTGCTTGTCGCTGTGTAAATGCCAACAGGTCATGCCCTAAAAGCGAAAGCTTTTCTAAAGTTTCCATGCTGGTCGCCTGGAGAACGTTTCGATTCACTGCAGGTGATCCAGGCCAGCCTCCAGCGAATGCGATGGTTTCTCAACGACTACAAGAATCATCTTGGAAAAATGCAACAGCAATTTCTCTCCTTTTTAAAATGCATTTCGCTTTGTTGGAAAAGCCAGGTGCTATTACAAATGGCAGGTGATGGGAGAGGGCCCATCCATATGTTTCCTTTGGCTCCTGTTCTCATGCATCCGCTCTTCATTAAGCAATCTGTATACAAAATCAGCCGTCCCTCCAGGAAGGGGTTTCCCACCAGAGACAACTTCCCCAAGGCTCTCTCAGCGCGTCTCTATTACGGTTGGCAAATGGCGTTCTTTTTCTCTCATTACCACAAGGGCCAACAAAATACCGGTACTCTGCCAGGCCAGTATTTTACTTGTGATGCAGCTGAGCTGATTCTCATCCAATTTGTTTGAGTTTTTTTTTAAACACACAAACCCCTTAAGAGATTTGGAGATAGTTACTGTAAGCACGGGAACAACAGACCTGTCGGAGATACCGCTGGCCTTAACCTGTGGCTCTATCTTTGCCGAAAATAATTGTAAATGGCCTCAAACAGGGCTCTGAGGAGGTGGCAGAGAAACGAGCTAAACAAACAATCTAATGAAATAATATTTAAAAACTAGCTAACAAATCCTTGGCAGAACTGGTACAAGTCTCTTCCCAGAAGAGGAAGAAGAGGAAGAAGAAGAGGAAGAGGAAGAGGAAGAAGAAGAAGAAGAAGAAGAAGAAGAAGAAGAAGAAGAAGAAGAAGAAGAAGAAGAAGAAGAAGAAGAAGAGGCAGCAACAGCAGCATTGGTTCTTACATGCCACTTTTCTCCACCCAAAGGAGCCTCAAAGCGGCTTACAGTCTCCTTCCCTTTCCTCTCCCCACAACAGACACCCTGTAAGGGAGGGGAGGCTGAGAGAGCCCTGATATTACTGAAGAAGAAGAAGAGTTGGTTCTTATATGCCGCTTTTCTCTACCTGAAGGAGTCTCAGTGGCTTCCATTTGCCTTCCCCTTCCTCTCCCCACACCCTGTGGGATGGGTGAGGCTGAGAGAGCCCTGATATTCCTGCTCAGTCACTACAGCTTTATCAGTGCTGTGGTGAGCCCAAGGTCACCCAGCTGGCTGCATGTGGGGGAGTGCAGAATCGAACACGGCTCACCAGGTTAGAAGTCGGTGCTCCTAACCACTACACCCAGCTGGCTCTTGGTGCAGACACGCTGTGAGGTAGGGGAGGCAGAGAGCGCTGTGACAGAACTCCTCTGTGAGAACAGCTCTAAGGGAACTGTGACTGGCTCAAGGTCACCCAGTTGGCGACATGTGGGGGAGGAATCGGGAATCAAACCCAGCTCTGCAGATTAGAGGCCGCCACTTTCAACCACAACACCATGCTGTCTCTCACACAAACACACATGAAGCTGCCTTTTGCTGAATCAGACTCTTGCTCCATCAAGATCAGAACTGCCCACTCTGACTGGCAGCAGCTCTGCAGGGTCTCATATAGAAAATCTTTCACATCACCTACTGCTAGGGCTGCCAGCTCTTAGTTGGGAGATACCTGAAGACTTTGAGGGTGGAGCCAGAAGTGGGTGGAATTTGGAGTGGGGAGGGACCTCAGTGGAGTATAAAGTGATGAAGTCCACCCTCCAAAGCAGCCATTTTCTCCAGGGGAACTGATCTCTGTCACCTGGAGATGAGCTATAATTCCAGGGGATCCCCAGGTCCTTCCTGGGGACTGGCATCCAGACCTACTGGCTAGTCCTTTTAACTGGAGATACTGGGGATTGAATCTGGGACCTTCCACATAACAAAGCAGATGTGAGCCACACAGGGGAGAGGAAGGGCAGGCATTTGTAACCTACTTTGAGACTCCTTCAAGTAGGGAAAGTTGAGGTATAAAAACCACTTCTTCTTCTTCTTCTTCTATGGAGCACCTGTCTCAGACTTTAAACTTCAAACCATTGATATGACCCAGCAGACTGGAAAGTTTTTCTTTCGCAGTTTGGGTCAATCTGCAGCCCTGCATTCATTCGCTGGGTCTGGTGGCTAAAGGGCAGTCTTCATACTTGGGAATAATCACAGATGAATCAATGCCTATATTATTATGGCCACCAACTTTGATTGTTCAGGCCTGGACGGGAACGAGGCTACGTCACTTCTGGGTGAGGCAGAGACATCACACACTTCCTGGTTCTTCCCTCCCTGGTCCCATCCCCCATCAGCTGGTCCCACGAACCCAACAACCATTCTTCCCCCCCCCCCCAAGGAATGTCCAAACTTGAAGTTGGGGACTCTAGACTGTACCAC
This sequence comes from Paroedura picta, assembly GCA_003118565.2. NCBI lineage: Eukaryota > Metazoa > Chordata > Lepidosauria > Squamata > Gekkonidae > Paroedura > Paroedura picta. The sequence continues at coordinate 9,206,373 of BDOT02000005.1, read as the reverse complement.
CAAGGACACCCAACTGACCTTGATGGCCAAAGGGGGACCTAAATCCCAGTTTTCTTAGCCAAAGAATTGAATAGCATTCATCATCACTACAGCTCCATCATCTAACGGTTCTAACCCATCAGCCTAAAAGCAGCAGATTTTGTTTCTCGCTTCCAGGCCCACATGAACGCAATCCAAACTGCTCTCCCCAACTTTGCAAAATTATTTCCTGGCATCGACGTTCAGCTCTCTGTGGTTTGCCCGCGTTTTAAAGTAAGGGATGAGAAAGCAAGTAGAAATAATTCATTTCAAGGCTCCTGTTCTTTATTGGTTGTGCTCCATGCTGGCTTCAGGGCGGTTATTACAAAGCGCACAGCGGCCCCGAACCTAGAACTAGAGGCGAAATTAAGCACGATGTACAGGGATGCTTTTTCCTGCCAGATGTTGAAAAAAAAGGAAACAGTACAAGCCACTGTTAAGACTGGGATTTCTCAGCAGCAGACCCAGTCCCAAGTAAAAAACAAATGAACCAACAGACCAGGGATTTCGAGCGCAGTAGCAGATTCCCAATTCCCTAAAGCTGGGGTAGTCAACCTGTGGTCCTTCAGATGTTCGTGGACTACAATTCCCATGAGCCCCTGCCAGAGAATTCTGGCAGGGGCTCATGGGAATTGTAGTCCATTGACATCTGGAGGACCACAGGTTGACTACCCCTGCCCTAAAGCGAAGTAAAATGTTGCAGGAGTCTTGCAGAACTTTACAAACTAATAGGATTTTATTTCAAAATAAGTTGGTGTTTGTGTTTGCGTGTGAGTGTGTAGACTTTAGCCAACAATCATGAAGGTTGTGTAGGATCATAAAAGTCATGGCATAGGGGTTAAAAAGGTCAAAGTAGGATCTGGGAGACCTTGGGTCCAAATCTCAGCTCTGTCATGGAAGCAGGGAGCTTCAGAATCATACAATCATTGAATCCTAGAGTTGGAAGGGACCGCATGGGTCATCTAGTCTAACCCCTTGCACTATGCAGGACACTCACAACCCTATCACTCATCCAATGTCACCTTCCACCTCCTTGAACCTTCACAGAATCAGCCTCTCCATCAGAAGGCTCTCCAGCCTCTGTTTAAAAATCTCCAAAGATGGAGAATCCACCATCTCCCGAGGAAGCCTGTTCCACTGAGGAACCGCTCTAACTGTCAGGAACTTCTTCCGGATGTTTAGACAGAACCCTGGGTTGCTGCATCCCCACAGAAGACTGGATCCGGAGATAGACAGTCCCTAAATGGATCGAGGCAAAAACTTGCATTTCTTTTGGCACACTTTGGACAAGGGGGCCTTACAAGCACAAGCAGTGGATGGAATATGCAGTGCAAAAAGAACAGGAAGAATCAGCAATGAAATCACGGAGACATCATCGGTGGGATGGTCTGAAAATCCCTCCTCAAGGATCCCCATCCTCCCAGAACAGCAATATCAGCAAAAAAGCAGTTTTGCAAAATTGTGTGGATCTTTGCCAGCCTAAGCAAAAATGCACAGCATCTGTTTGGAGACTGAAGAGTATATTTGCAGTGAGGGAACCATTTTCGAAAAGATTTATTCTCCTGGAAAACAGTATGGCCCGAAACAAATGCCAAAACAATGCAATTAGGAGTTTTATTGTCAAGGCCCCAAAGTTGGCGGAGCAGCTGCAGATGGCGGGGCAGAACCTCAGCCTGTGCAAATTGGCATCCCTTCAGTGATTTCAAATGTGGACGTGGGGAGGGAACGATGAGAAGATGAAAGAACAAATGTATGCTGGGCATTTTCCATCCCGGCCCCTACCTCGGGGGCCCCAAGGGGGGGCCCAATTAGCATGTCTAGGGCCCAAAGAGGGCCACATCTTAAACCAGAATGTAACAAATTATTAACCTCTTTAGATCAAAAGTAAAAACATTCAATGGTAAATGAACAAATGTTAACTTCAATGCAATCCAGTTGGGAACAATATTTTACTGTGGAATCCTTTTATTTAGCTACACATGCTAGTCAGTATGATTTTTGTGGCTGTTTTCTGTTAGCCAAGGCATTGATGTCCAAGTCAAGGTTTGTGACAGACACTCTTAAAATGTCATGTAAATGTTCATCTGTAAGCCTTGACTTGCAGAGGAGAGCCTCTTGTGTCGCAGAGTGGTAAGGCAGCAGACATGCAGTCTGAAAGCTCTGCCCATGAGGCTGGGAGTTCGATCCCAGCAGCCGGCTCAAGGTTGACTCAGCCTTCCATCCTTCCGAGGTCGGTAAAATGAGGACCCATCTTGCTGGGGGGTAAACGGTAATGACTGGGGAAGGCACTGGCAAACCACCCCGTATTGAGTCTGCCATGAAAACACTGGAGGGCGTCACCCCAAGGGTCAGACATGACTTGGTGCTTGCACAGGGGATACCTTTACCTTTAAGCCTTGACTTACACTTCGATTTCACAATGTTCATGTTGGAAAAGGTTTGTTCATGGATGTATAGGGTGCCAAAGACTGTAAATATGCCTGCAGCAAATTTCTTTAGGTTGATAAAAATATCAAGTAGACCCGAATAGAAATATAACAGACTATTTTCTTTGTAAATATCTCTGAGATGATCACTGGTTTGCAAATATCTCTGAGATGATCACTGGTTTGCAAATCAATTAGTTCCATCTGAAAAAAAAAATTACTTGCATCTTCTGGTGCTACTTCAAATGGATTCTAAACATTCTTATTTCCTTTCCAGGCTTATGGCAATCAGTGAATCTGTTCTGAAATTCCACCAGCAATAGGTTTAGTGTGTTGATGCGCCTTTCAACATTGAATTGTAAATTCCCATTCTTCTCAAATTTTAGTCTATTGCAGCTTGAGAAGTTTGAAAAGTTACCTTCACTAACTTGCTTCATGAAAATGTTTAGTTTTGCTTCAAAAGCTTTCAATTCAGTATACATGTCACATACAAGCTTTCTTTTCTTTGGAACGTTTTAAACTGAGGCTAGATAGCCATTTGATGCAGAGGCTGATTCTGTGAAGGCAAAGAGGTGGCAGGTTACAGTAGATGAGTGATTGGGATGTGAGTGTCCTGCATAGTGCAGGGGGTTGGACTAGATGACCCAGCAGGTCCCTTCCAACTCTATTATTCTATGATTCTATGATTTTCCGTTGCAACCTTAGATTGAATGTGTTCAGATGCTCTGTGATATCGTTAAGAAAGCCAAATCAAAAATCTGTTCAGGGTCAGAAAGTGCTTCTTGACCTTTTTCTTTCTCTTTAAGACAGACATCAATTTCATGATGAAGACTGAAATAACATTTGAGGATTTTGGCTCTGCTAAGCCACCTGAATTCTGTACGATACAATACATCATATTCTACATCTATCTCTGAGAGAAAAATTTGAAACTGACAATGAGCAAGGCCATGATGCCTGATATAATTAATGCTAGATACAATAATACGCATCACGCTTTTCCCACTGAATAATCTTACTATACAAAAAGAAGAAGAAAAAGAAGAAGAAGAGTTGGTTCTTATATGCTGCTTTTCTCTACCTGAAGGAGGCTCAAAGCGGCTTACAGTCACCTTCCCTTTCCTCTCCCCACAACAGACACCCTGTGGGGTGGGTGAGGCTGAGAGAGCCCTGATTTTCCTGCTTGGTCAGAATAGTTTTATCAGTGCCGTGGTGAGCCCAAGTTCACCCAGCTGGCTGCACGTGGGGAAGCGCAGAATCGAACCCAGCTCGCCGGATTAAAAGTCCACATTCCTAACCACTACACCAAACTGGCTCTCCGTGAGCCAATTCGTGAGCCAAACCACCGCGAGCCCGTTCGCTGGGAGCAGTAGTCCAGAAATCAAATTATAAATGAATAAATAAATAAATAACCAAGAGGAGAAAGAAACTCTTTGGGTCCTGAGGTAAGTTCTGGAAGGTTCCACAGCTAGCCTGTTTATGTTCTCTCTGAGGCGCTGCACAGAGCAGCCATGTAAAAGATCGTCTCAGCCAAGTAAGTTGTTCATTATGGGAACCTTAAACTTAGATTGGGAGTCGATTTGTTTTCATCACAGGCAGGGAAGCCAAAAGATCTTGTATTTCATCCAGACTGCAAATTAAACGCTATGGCATCACCCGTGAGGCATTCATAAGCAACCCCAAAGCCTTTCCAGACAATTTGCAATCCCAATTGAATTTTAATGATTTATTCACAGGTGGGCTCCCGAAAGTCTTCTGTGTCAAGGATGCGGCATCTTCCTTAAGAAGCTGCATTTATGAAGTCAGTGTACAGCTTCCTTCACAACAAGAGAATGGAATTAATTTTAGGCATGGTTTCTTCCATTTAATTTGAACTAATTGAGGAACCATTTGCAGGCTTGGGTGCCACCTTGTGATGACACGTGCATACTGCAATCTTTCCTTTATTTCCCTGTGATACTTTACATCCTGTTCTGGGATAGGAATGCAATGTTAGGCATGAACCAAATATGGAAGAGTGAGGATATCAGCCTTAATACAAAATGCCGACTAGTCAACGCCATTGTCTTTCCCATAACATCCTATGAATGTGAAAGTTGGACTCTGAAGAAGGAAGACAGGAGGAGAATAGATGCTTTGGAATTATGGTGTTGGAGACAAATGCTGTGAATCCCATGGACAGCCAAAGTTACCAACAAGAGAGTTTTAGAGAGGAGCAAACCATCTATGTCATTAGAAGGTAAGATGTTGCAGCTAAAGCTCACTTACTTTGGACACATCACGTAATCACACAAGTTAGAAAAATCATTAATGCTCGGCAGGGTCAATGGCAAAAGGAAACGTGGTCACTAAAGGATCCGCTGGCTCGACACAATCAAAGCCGATACAGGGATGACCATGAACCAACTAAAAGAAGCAATCAGAAACAGGGATGCTAGAGCTAGACTATAGGTGTACATGGTGATGGATAAATACCGGATGGGAAAAACTATGAGGTTTAGTGAATTGAATTAAGTGTTGCTTAATTAAGGTAAATGAGTGCAGGAAATTGCTGATGAGATTAGTCCAAAGTGAGTCAATAGGTTCTTGGGAAACCCATTGTCCTAAATTTTGCATATACACACACAGAGGGTGTGGGCAGTTCTGTAGCCAGAATTTTTTTGCTAGGGGCAGTAAGCACAGTGTTAAGGGCGGTAGCACAATGTTGGCCTGGGCCCCCCTGGGAGCCCAACCAATGACAACTCCCCACCACATGACCCACAGCCCCTTCCATCACTGGCCCAAGTACCCTAGGAAGCCCTGCCAATGCAGGCAACCCCCACTTCTCAGCCACCCAACAGCAGCTCATCAACCAGAGGCAGTAGCACAGTGTGGGCCTGGGGACTCCCCATCTAACCCTTGACCCTAATTCCCAGTGGCCCAAGTACCCTGGTGAGCCCTGCCAATGCAGTCCCCCCTCCCCCACTCCATTGACTGACACCAGCCCATCTACCAGGCCCATGCTCAAGTATCCCCATTTGTGAGCTAGAAAAATTCTAAAAGGAATACCTGTCATTGAAGAAATTGTTTTCTGAAAACAGTTATAGAACCAGGGGACACTCCATTGAGCCCTCTAACCTGTTTACTAGCATTAAAGGGCATGAAGATATTCGAATGGGGCAGCGCTCGGTTCCAACGTTTGCAGTCTTTGTTTGTGTATCTATCGTTCCCTTGAGTATTTGCAATAGATACAGAAACTGTGAGCATCACATTTCTGCTAGGCTCCAAAAGGGAACAGAACAATTACACGAAGAACCATTTCCTGGAGATTCTCGATACCTTTCCAGTGCCATAACAAGATTGTGCTCCTCTGCCAATTATATACACCAGTGGGGGTTTTCTATTTGTTTTTTCCATCAAAAACTCCAACCTGTCCAAGTGGCCTAATGCAGAATAGCCTTTTGTGTTGGGCTAAACTGTTGCAAACAAACACCCACCAACGGGATTCAGTGGCTCCTGCCAGGCATGCTCAGTTGTTAATGAGCATGCTCAGTAGTACTTAGCAGAAAATATCCCTGGTGTGTATTTTGAGCCGCAAGTGCAGTTTCCCCGGCTCTGTACATTTGTCCCATTTCCCAAGAACAGGAGGAAATAGGCATTTGATTCCAAAAGCTCCGCAAATTTCTCTCCTGATCTCAGTGGAGTAGCTTAAAGTTTGGAATTTAATTTCTGAGAACCCTGCCAGCTCGGGGGAAATGGCCTGAATTAGGCCCCTGGCTGTTGTTCTAGTTCTGCTGTGCTAAACTTTTTTTTGCCAGTCCTGTTTCTGATGTCTCCCTTGGGAACTGGTTGCACCCCTGTTATTCGCTACTCATGATAGGCGATTGCCTGTACATCATGCCTAGAGCCTTTTACATGCTTGGCTATTAACTAGAGAGATTTCCCACAAGAACTCTTCTTGGTTTCTTCTAATCCCTTTCATGGCTAGTCCTTCTCTTACAGTTGCTCCACTGCCCATTGTAAATTAATACTAAATTAACTACCAAGTATGTGGCTATTGTGTACCGACCTGGGATTGGAATAAAAGCTCCGTGCAGTTTACACCCAGGACCTCAGGTATTTAGATTAACATTCCCATCTACTGTGGAAACTATTGGAATTAACTGCCTTTACAAGAATTCAAATCTACCAGTAGGAAGCCAGACCTCACGCTCTTGGTTCAATCCCAGGTGAAGCTAGGTGTGCATCAGGGGAGGCCAAACTGTGGCTCTCCAGATGTCCATGGACTACAATTCCCATGAGCCCCGGCCAGCTTGGACAATGTCCATTGTCTGAGGAAGTCTGCATGCACACAAAAGCTCACACCTTGAATAAAACTTTGTTGGTCTTAAAGGTGTCATTGGATTCAAATGTTGTTCTGATATTCACCTGAATCTATCTCCCCACAACAGACACCCTGTGAAAGGTGGGGCTGAGAGACCTCTAAGAGAAATGCTCCGCAAGAACGGCTCTAACAGGACTGTGACTAGCCCAAGGTCGCCCAGCTGGCTGGATGTGGAGGAATTCAAAACCAAACCTGATTCGGCAGATCGGAGGCCACTGTTCTTAACTACTATCCCACACTGGCTCCCACAGGACAGATATATGAAACCACATCCTCCAGTCTCTATAAATTTCACTGTTTTTTTCAGGCATACATGGCTGTAATTGCTGACCAGGAGAGGGCAGCAGAGTATAACATTTGGTGTTTTAATCGGCCTGCTTTGCTTCATAAAGCAAAAGTCAATATCAGGCACCTGGAGTCCTGTGTGCAGTTCTGGAGGCCTCCCTTCCAAAAGGATGTGGACAAAATTGAGAAGGTGCAGAGGAGAGTGATGAGGATAATCCGAGGCCCGGGCACCAAGCCCTGTGAGGAAAGGCTGAGGGACTGGTGGCCTGGTGGTAAAGAAAACGATTGCAACCTTCTGATTGATCATGCAGTTATTAGAAATCGACTATAGTTTTGCATATTGGTGTGATTGTTTTTGACCCTTGGTTCTTATCAAGAATTCCTCTCCAGAATGCATCTTCCCCATGAGTTGGATGGAATGTTTTGAGCAGGCTCAAGCCGGTCTTATCTGGTGTGCAAAGGCCAGAAGGCATGAGTAATATGTAAACCTTGAAGCCTGAAGTTCCTGTCAACTGTTCCTGGAAGGCTGGCGTGAGGACTGTAGGGTGTTCCCGGGAGGTGGAGTGAAGAGGTAGAGACCCCAGGCTATTGGCTCATCCTGCAAAGGGCATCATCTTTCCCAGCCTCCAAGGAAAGGGTATTTAGCACTATGCGATCTTATTGTTCTTTGCGCAGATTTGGGAACTCTCCTGTGTCTATGTCTTTGCTGCGGTAAATAAATATTGAAAAGGCTTTTCTCTCAGTGTGATCAAATTGGGAGTGTTACCCTGAGGGCTCTCAGGACTTGGGAATGTTCAGCCTGGAGAAAAGGAGGTTGAGAGGGGACATGACTGCTCTCCTGAAGGATTTGAAAGGCTGTCACTCGGAGGAGGGCAGGGAGCGGTTCCTATTGGCAGCAGAGGAGAGGACCTGCAGTAATGGATTTAAACTATGTATAAAATGATATTGGCTACAAAGCAGGAAAATAATTTCACGACCAGAGTAGTTCAGCAGTGGAATCGACTGCCTAAGGAGGTGGTGAGCTCCCCCTCACTGGCAGTCTTCAAGCAGCGGCTGGACAGATATTTACCCTAGATGCTTGACTGATCCTGCACTGAGCAGGGGGTAGGACTAGATGGCCCACTTCACTTAATGTAGTGGTTAGGAGTGTGGACTTCTAATCTGGCATGCCGATTCTGCACTCCCCCACATGCAACCAGCTGGGTGACCTTGGGCTCGCCACGGCACTGATAAAACTGTTCTGACTGAGCAGTGATATCAGGGCTCTCTCAGCCTCACCCACCCCACAGGGTGTCTGTTTTGGGGAAAAGGAAAGGGAAGGCAATTGTAAGCTGCCTTGAGACTCCTTCGGGTAGAGAAAAGCAGCATATAAGAACCAACTCTTCTTCTTCTTCTTCAGTAATATCAGGGCTCTCTCAGCCTCACCCACCTCACAGGGTGTCTGTTGTGGGGAGAGGAAAGGGAAGGCGATTGGAAGCTGCTTAGAGACTCCTTCGGGTAGAAAAGAGTGGCATATAAAAATCAACTCCTCCTCCTCTTCTTCTTCAGTTTCTATATAATAATTTTGCTCGTCAGAGTTGGCTTCCTTAACATTCAGGATTCTTGCAGCAGAGCTGTCACTATCCAGAATTATCAGCTATCTCTCACCCTTAGAGTTTAGAAAGTGTCCATTCACAGCCCGTTCAGATCTCCCTAAAATGGGGCAACCTGCTTTGATTGCTGCGTCCGGTTGGGTCAATCTCAGACCTGTGTGGAAAGTACTCTTGTCTGATCCTGGGCCAAAGTCTTTGCCTTCCAAGGCCCATATATTCTGGGTATGGCTTAATTCAGTTGTTGTCTTTGCCTGTAGATTCCAGCCCTGGAACTAAGAGCTGCCCGAGAGGACATTTCTAATGTGCCCCACACAAATGGAAATGCAGAGCCACAAAGGAGGTGGCCTTTCATGGGATAGGTCACACAGAGTTGCCAACCTCTGCAATCTCTTGTATGTTACTCGGGAGACTTTGAGCTCTGCCTGAATTTATCGATCTTGGTTTTACAAAGTACTTGGGGTTTAGGCTTTGGTTTAAAATAACCAAGGAAGTTTATTAAACAAGAAGATCAGATTTCTTGAACCGTAAAAGCACAGTGCCACCTTGTGGCAGCATGTGTCAATGCACAAACTAGATCAACAAAGAACTGGGATTTTAACAGGGCAACGTGGATCTGTTATAAAGGGAAGAGATATCTCAAAGCAATAAATGCTTCAGCCTTCTAAATTTCTTACATAATTACCAAAGTCACCCCTGCGATAATTTTTCACCAGCCTTTGCACTTCCAAATTGACATCTCTGCCAGCGCATTGTTATAAAATAAAATGAGGACATGCTGCCAATAAGTTGCATAGATCTTTCATAGGGTCATTTTTGTTTAAATTCAATATTATAGAATCAAATTTTAAATGTGTGCCGAATAGCTTATTTTATCTCTTGTATCTTTTAAACATATTTTAAGTGGAGCTCCTCCACCAGGCATTCACTTGAGGCCGACTGACTGAGAACATCTGCTGGGCCCCCCCTCAGCCGCCCTTCCATGATTGAACAAATTTCATCTCCCCAGTGTTGTTGTTATTTACATTGTGTTATAAATTGTCACTTGGTTGTTGTGATGTTGTATTGAAACTTGTATGTTATAGATTATTATAATGTTCCCTGTGAAAATTACATAATGTTCCATGTAAACTGTCCAGAGCTGTAAAGAAGTAGATAAAATTGAAAGGGTACAGAGGAGAGCGACGAGGATGATCTGGGGCCAAGGGACCAAGCCCTATGAAGATAGGTTGAGGGACTTGGGAATGTTCAGCCTGGAGAAAAGGAGGTGGAGAGGGGACATGATAGCCCTCTTTAAGTATTTGAAAGGTTGTCACTTGGAGGAGGGCAGGATGCTGTTTCTGCTGGCTGCAGAGGAAAGGACACGCAGTAATGGGTTTAAGCTTCAAGTACAACGATATAGGCTAGATATCAGGAAAAAGTTTTTCTCAGTCAGAGTAGTTCAGCAGTGGAATAGGCTGCCTAAGGAGGTGGTGAGCTCCCCCTCACTGGCAGTCTTCAAGCAAAGGCTGGATACACACTTTTCTTGGATGCTTTAGGATGCTTAGGGCTAATCCTGCGTTGAGCAGGGGGTTGGACTAGATGGCCTGTGTGGCCCCTTCCAACTCTATGATTCTGTGATTCTATGATCTTCTCAACTGGAGATCCTGGCAATTGTGCCTGGGTCCTTCTGCATGCCAAGCAGATGCTCTGCTTCTGAGCCACAGTCCCTCCCCACAGACTCTGTCCACCTGAGCCTAGATTTTCTTAATTAACAGAGTTTATTTTTCCCGTACCATTATAGCCAAATCCCAAACTTTAAACTGAGCCAGACTGCTAGTCCCTCTAGTTTTATACATTCTGGCAACATCTCTGCAGGGGCTTTCCCTGGCACACGCTTAACTGAGATCCTGCAAATAAGAAAATACCTGGGATTTGTTGAAAGTATTTTTAAACCTTCTTTCCCAACTGTCAAAACTGGTGCTCAAAGCTACAGGTGGTGGTTGTGAGAAGTTGAGGGAGGGACTATGTGAATAGCCATTTTGAGTCCCTAACCAACGAGAAAAGAGGGACAGACATACCTACACCAGTTTGGAGCTCAGACTCCAAATCTGGTGAGCTGGGTTTGATTCCCTGCTCCCCCACATATAGCCAGCTGGGTGACCTTGGGCTAGTCACAGCACTGATAAAGCTGTTGTGGGGATGGTGTTTCTAGGCATCAGCCGTGTCACAAATCAACTTTCATGGCCATCAAAAAGAGTCCGGTCTTTTTAGAAGAAGGGAAGAGCTGCTTTTTTGTACCCTGATATTTTACTACCCAAAGGAATCTCAAAGGTATTTACAATTCCCTACCCTTCCTCTAGAGCCTCTTGCGGCGCAGAGTGGTAATGCAGCCGTCTGAAAGCTTTGCCCATGAGGTTGGGAGTTCAATCCCAGCAGCCGGCTCAAGGTTGACTCAGCCTTCCATCCTTCCGAGGTCGGTAAAATGAGCACCCAGCTTGCTGGGGGGTAAACGGTAATGACTGGGAAAGGCACTGGCAAACCACCCCGTATTGAGTCTGCCATGAAAACACTAGAGGGCATCACCCCAAGGGTCAGACATGACTCGGTGCTTGCACAGGGGATACCTTTACCTTTACCTTACCCTTCCTCTCCCCACAACAGACACCCTGTGAGGGAGGTGAGGCTGAGGAAGCTTTGAGAGAACTGTGACTGGCCCAAGGTCACCCAGCTGACTACATGAGGAGGAGATTTGGGGAATCAGACCCAGTTTTCAGATTAGAGGCTGCCACTATTAACCAGTACTCCAAGCTTAGCTCAATATTACAGCTGGAAAGGCCACTTGGCTGATCCAGCACGGCTCTTCTGATGTTCTCATGAAGGCCTTGGCCTCTATGCCCTGTTGTTGGTTGTCCAGAGGAACTGGTTGGCCCTCAAGACAGGATGCTGGAGTAGATGGACCACTGGTCTGATCCAGCAGGGCTCCTCTGATGTCCTTATGAAGACCTCAGCCTTTATGCCCTGTTGTTGGTTGTCCAGAGGAACTGGTTGGCCCTCCAGACAGGATGTTGGAGTAGATGGACCACTGGTCTGATCCAGCAGGGCTCTTCTGATGTCCTTATGAAGACCTCAGCCTCTATGCCCTGTTGTTGGTTGTCCAGAGGAACTGGTTGGCCCTCCAGACAGGATGTTGGACTAGAAGGACCACTGGTCTGATCCAGCAGGGCTCTTTTAATGTTCTCATGAAGGCCTCAGTCTCTATGCCCTGTTGTTGGCCCTCAAGAGGAACTGGTTGGCCACTGTGTGAGGCAGGAGGCTAGACCAGATGAACGACTGTTCTGATCCAGCAAGGAGCTTCTTATATTCGTGAATGCCTATTTCAACATTTTATCTCCTACCATTATATGGTTTATTTATTATTATACTTCTTTTGCAATGGTGCCCTTGGGAGCAGACTGCGGTAGGAAGGCCCGACACAAGGTTCTACTGGGTCCTATTGAACACTGGGGATGACTTCTCAGCGAACATGTCTGTGTTTATTTAATTTACAGCCCAAGTTTAGACACGTTTACTCAAAAGCCCAGGGAAATGTGCACAGGGCTGTCGCTTTAGGCGTCACCGTGCGCTCAAGAGTGTGAGGACGTGGCCAAAGAATTCTCTCCAACCCCAAACACATGCAACAATTCAAAGAATTTCTTCCCTTCAGAAAATCCACGTCAGCTCAAGAACAACTGGTTTGGGAATTTTTGTCCCATTAATATAAATTGGGGTGGGGGAGGGGGGGTTAGCTGTCAGTCATGGCTCACCAGCCTCCCCCCCCCTCCCCGTCGCCCCCATTTTCTGGCTTTCCAGCCAGTTTGCTGTATCTGACGGAAGGTCTGCTAAACCAGGCCCAAATCCCTCCTGTGAAATAACCTCACGTATCTCCTCAGTCCCCGAGAGGGAAATGCCGTGACTCATTACCCTGCTTGTGCAAGAAGGAAGGGGAGCGAAGGGGAGCGGAGGGGAGGGGGGGCAGGGAGGGAACAAGGACTGGATTGAAAACTTCCTGTCGAAACAAAGAAACTAAGTGTTGCTCCGAGGAGCCCTGCCAAGAGTTAAACCCTCTAAATCACAGTGAAATTGCTCCAAGTCAACTGGCACGGAGACTAGTCTTGCCCCAGCTGTCATGGCAGCCATAAATAAGGCCGGGGTGTCCAAGCCACGTCAGCGAGAATTTCGGAAAGCGGGATAAACAACGGTGGAAACGGTTCCTCGGGCGGACTTTGCCGAGTCCCCCTGGCCCCGACTCAAAACCTGGCTCGGTTTCTGGGTTTCGACAGCCTTTCTTAGGCCGAGGCCAAGCTAATCGCTAAAACATTCTTGCGGCGAAGTGTATGCAGAGATATAGCCTCGCGCATGTCAAAACCCAAACAGGTAGACTTGTTTTTGAAATAATAGGCGAAAGCAAGCCGACCCTGGGGGGGATGAAGTCAGCCAGGGCTCCGAAGAAGCCAAATCGCTCTGCCTTTGAGCTGGATGTCGGAGTTCAACTGGGAGAATCATAGAATCATAGAATCATAGAGTTGGAAGGGGCCACACAGGCCATCTAGTCCCACCCCCTGCTTAACGCAGGCTCAGCCCAAAGCATCCTAAAGCATCCAAGAAAAGTGTGCATCCAACCTTTGCTTGAAGACTGCCAGTGAGGGGGAGCTCACCACCTCCTTAGGCAGCCTATTCCACTGCTGAACTACTCTGACTATGAAACATTTTTTTCCTGATCTCTAGCCTATATCGTGGTAGAATTTTAATGAATTTTAATGTCCTTCGGGACTTGAACCAATAAATTCTCCTATCGATATGGAAGTAACAGAACTCCTTAATTGAGGAGGAGGAGGAGGAGGGGGGGGTTGGCAATCCGCTTTTTACTATCCAAAGGAATCTGACAGCGGTTCATGACCGGCACCCTGTGAGGCAGGTGAGGCTGAGAGAGCTCTGACAGGAATGCTCTGTGAGAGCAGCTCTAACAGGACTGTGACAAGCTGATTCTGGGAAGGCTTAAGGGGGCGGCAGGTTACAGTGGATGAGTGATAGGGTTGTGGAGGGCGTTGGACTAGAGGGGGTTGGACTAGATGACCCATAGGATTGTGCAGGGGGTTGGACTAGATGACCCATGCGGGCCCTTCCAACTCTATGATTCTATGATTCAAAGCCCAAGGTCACCCAGCTGGCTGCATGGGGAGGAGGAGGGGGGAATAATAATAATAATAATGATAATGATGATGATGATTTTGCTTTCTATCCCACCCTTCCTATGCTCAGGGCGGGTAACAACTATCAATAGCAATGCATTCTTAAAAACAGTATAAATGCAATCAAAACATTCTGCTACATATAGCCCCCAACTAAATTCAAGGGTTTTTAAATGTTATTAATTGCATTTCTAGACTGCCGCTCTTTATATCAGAATACCAGTTATTCTAGATTGTTTGATATTCTTGAGTTTTATGGTTTTTACGTCAGGCGTTTTAATGGGATTTTTTTTTTAGATTTTACCTGACATTTGTAACCCGCCACGAGCCCTTGGGGAGTGGCGGGACATCAATCACAAAATAAATTAAAAATAAAAATAAATACGAGCTTACCTGACACAGAAAGCTGCCTTGTATGTCATCAGCTCTTTGGGTCATCCTTATGAGGGCAGTCTAAAATCAGGGGTCGTCAAACTGCGGCCTTCCAGATATCCATGGACTACAATTCCCATGAGCCCCTGCCAGCCTTTGCTGGCAGGGGCTCATGGGAATTGTAGTCCATGGACATCTGGAGGGCCGCAGTTTGACTAATGAAACCTGCCCCTTGCTTTTCTAACAGCCCCCTCTCAAACCCAACTAGACCAACTTTTCCGGTTCTTGGTAACCCTCTCTTGAAAACATATTACATCAGCCCTACATTCGATGCTGTGAAGATAACCCTTCCGGCTCGAAAGAAAGTGGGAGGGGAGCATATCGGGAAGAGCATTCCTGCGGCAGTGCTAATATCTGAGAGGAATTTAATAGAAGCATCTGATACAATCACAGTAGGAATCTCCTTCCAGAAGCTGCCAAGATACACTACACTGTTCTATTATAGTCTTGGGCAGGGAGTTAAGTGAGACCATATGATGCTGTGTCTGGGAATCTACTGGCACTTTCCTTGGGAGAGACAATAAAAATCCACCTGCCAATTTTTAACTTTTTTCGTAATGATAATGAAGAATACCAACTTGAGTGGGGTTGGGTTCCGGCTGCTTGTCCCCTGTTTGGTTCCCTACAAGCCCTTGCGAATAGAAAGCCCAGCTGCAGAACACCACGGCCACAACCCAAGAACTAGTGACAAATTATCCGAGTAGAAGAAGAAGAAGGTTGGTTCTTATATGCCGCTTTTCTCTACCCGAAGGAGGCTCAAAGGGGCTTACATTCACCTTCCCTTTCTTCTCCCCACAACAGACACCCTGTGGGGTGGGTGAGGTGAGGCTGAGAGAGCCCTGATATCACTGCTCGGTCAGAACAGCTTTATCAGTGCCGTGGCGAGCCCAAGGTCACCCAGGTGGCTGCATGTGGGGGAGTGCAGATTCAAACCCGGCTTGCAAGATTAGAAGGCCGCACTCCTAACCACCACACCAAACTGGTAAAGAAGGGATTCATGGAATCCTAGAGTGGGAAGGGGCCATCCAGGCCATCTAGTCCCACCCCCTGCTCATGGCAGGATCAGCCTCAAGCATCCAGGAGAAGGATCTGCCCAGCCAACGCTTGAAGACCGTCAGTGAGGGGGAGCTCCCCTCCTCCTTAGGCAGCCCATTCCACTGCTGAATTAGCCTGACTGTGAAATCCCCCCCCCCCATCTAGGTAGTACCGTTCTACATGTAGTTTAAATCCATTACTCCAGGTCCTCTCCTCTGTTGCCAACAGGAACCTTTCCCTGCCCTCCTTTAAGTGACAACCTTTCAAATCCTTCAAGAGAGCCATCCTGTCCCCTCTCAGCCTCTTCTTCTCCAGGCTGAACATTCCCAAGTCCCTCAACTTATCTTCATAGGGCTTGGTCCCTTGGCCCCAGATCATCTTCATCACTCTCCTCTGTACCCTTTCAATTTTATTGACGTCCTTCTTGAAGTGAGGCCTCCAGAACTGCACACAGTACTCCAGGTGTGGTCTGACCAGTGCCGTATACAATGGGACATCTTGTGATTTTGATGTGATGCCCCTGTTGATACAGCCCAAAATGGCATTTTCTAACTGCACACAGGACTCCAGGTTGGTTCTGACCAACACAGCAGGACATCTTGCGATTTTTTTAAAAATTTACTTTGTTATTTCTAGCCCGCCCCTCTCCAAAATTGGTTTCAGGGCAGGGTACATCAGTAAGACATACAAATTATTTTGATGTGTTGCCTCCACTGATACAGCCCAAGACTGCATTCGCCTTCTTTGCTGCCGCATCACACTGTGTGCTCATATTTAGCTTCCAGTCCACAAGGACCCCAACATCTCGTTCACACACATGGCTACCCAGAAGAGTCTCTCCCATCTGGTATGCATGCTCCTCATCTTTGTGACCCAGATGTAGAACTCTGCTCTTCTCCTTATTGAATTGCATCTTGTTCTCCTTTGCCCCCTTTCCCAGCATATTCAGATCTTGTTGAATTCTACCTCTATCTTCTGGGGTGTTCCCAACCAGGGGTCTGTGGCCTTCCCTGTCCTGCCTTAATGAACTCAGTCAAAAGCTAGGGAACCCTCTGCTTCCATTGTTCCTCTTCTCCCCCACTGAAGCATGAGTGAGATCTCTCATGGTTTCCGTGCCTGGAAGGGGGTGGAGCCTGCAGGCCTACTCTCGGCTTAAACCTCCTCCTGTGTCTCCCCCTCCCTTCACACCTGCCTGTTAATACAGGTGATGTCACTTCCAGGGGCGTGGCAGGGAGGTGTGGCCATCTGGCATCACTTGCAGGGTTCCTTGAAGCCTGAAAAATTATTTTAGGGGCTCTTCCACATTCAAAAGTTTGGAAAAGGCTATTTTCAAACTGTGGTGTGTGCTTGTGAGATACTGGGAAGGAGGGAGGTCCCAGGAAGCGAAAGGATCCTGCAGCTGGCAGATCCCCAAATTATTTTTTCTTCGGTGTTTCAGGTAGGATTGCGGTGAAAGGGAAGGCTGAATTTTGCAAACCCTTCTTCCATCAGCCTTGAAAGGTTTCCTACAGCTCTGAGTAAGGGTCATTTGTAAAAGAACAACCCTCTTTTGTCTATTCAAGAAAAAGGCTTAGTTCTGCCCCCATCTGATCCTGCGTTGAGCAGGGGGTTGGACTAGATGGCCTGTATGGCCCCTTCCAACTCTATGATTCTAGGATTCTATGATCCTGCGTTGAGCAGGGGGTTGGACTAGATGGCCTGTATGGCCCCTTCCAACTCTATGATTCTGATTCTATGATCCTGCGTTGAGCAGGGGGTTGGACTAGATGGCCTGTATGGCCCCTTCCAACTCTATGATTCTATGATTCTATGATCTTCCGGATTGGAAGGCTTTGTTCTGCCCCATCTTCCAGCCTAGGAAGTCAACATTCCCTTGAAAGGCCATTTCTGTAAATTAACCAGGCCTCATAGGCTATGCCCATCAATGTGTTTGCTGCGTGATCCCTGACTGGCTAGGATCCTGTCATAAATATATAGCAGAAAACGTGCCTTAAGAAAGCTGGCAAAACGGCACTACCACAACAGCAGGAATGGGGAACAGCGACTGTAGTTCTAGGCAGGGGGAAGTCAGACATTTTAAGCTGTAGGGCAGGGGTAGCCAAACCGCAGCCCTTCAGATGTCCATGGTCTACAATTCCCATGAGCCCCTGCCAGCATTCACTATCAGGGGCTCATGGGAATTGTGGTCCATGACATCTGGAGGCCTGCAATTTGACTACCCTGCTATAGGGTCTCCTGAAGCATTACGGGCAGCCTGAAAAACAGATGAATGTTCAAGTCAACCCCATCGCAGCCGTCTGAGAGATATAAGGATCCTTGGCTGGCTGGCTTCAAGAAGTTCAAACGCCCCATTTCAGCTCTCTTCTAATCCCAGAGTCAGATGCGAGCCATGACTCAAAGGTTACACTGCAGAAAGACACGGGAAACATTTGTGTCCAGGCTCTCTGCGCTTGTGTCCCAGGAGGACAGCTGTGGCACATGGGGCTCGGAACACGGGACAAGGGGAGACATTTGAAAGAGTGTGATGAAGGACAGATCCCGCAGCGATTCGGTTAGGGCTTTGTGCAGCCAACCCATAAGTGTGCACCATAAGAGGTAGGAAACAATTCCAGGAACCTTTTCAAGACGGGTGACGGGTCTTTTTCCGTGGTGGCACCTCGTTTTTGGAATACCCTCCCACAAGGTTCACTTGATACTTATTTTCCTCCCCCCTGTCCCAGCTCCAGGATATAACAGTGCTTCATAGCCAAGCTTTTAAGGGGTTTTTTAGGTAAAGGTAAAGGTATCCCCTGTGCAAGCACCGGGTCATGTCTGACCCTTGGGGTGATGCCCTCCAGCGTTTTCATGGCAGACTCAATACGGGGTGGTTTGCCAGTGCCTTCCCCAGTCATTACCGTTTACCCCCCAGCAAGCTGGGTACTCATTTTACCGACCTCGGAAGGATGGAAGGCTGAGTCAACCTTGAGCCGGCTGCTGGGATTGAACTCCCAGCCTCATGGGCAGAGCTTCAGACTGCATGTCTTGCTGCCTTACCACTCTGCGCCACAAGAGGCTAGGGTTTTTTTTTTAAACTATTTAATGGTCTGCTTTTGGCACAAGGATCATCTGACCTACAATCTAGGCCGTGCAGTGTGTGTTTTATGCGACTTCTATGCCGTCAGTCTGCAGATGATTTTTGAGGAGCTTTTTGCATCGACCCTAGAGAAAGACTGGGGTGGGAGGGGGGGGGTAAAGATGTAATTTAAACAGAGAATTACCATGTGGCTCTGTGCAACTCTCAACTCCATGGAAACTTTTTCTTCCCAAACAACAAGTCAACAAGGGTGCGCGACAGACATTCATGAAGAATTCTGTTCACATGTTGCAGGCTGGAAGAGGGAAGAGAAGGCTTAAAGCAATGATTCTAAACCTTCCTAATGCCACAAACCTTTAATACAGCTCCTCATGTTGTGGTGACCCCCAACCCTAAAATTATGCAAGGGTTCTTTCACGGAAATTAAACCAAAACTGACCCATGGCGTGAAGATCCATTGTTCGTGATTGTATATAAATTGTTTTTTCCCTGGGGTTTCTCAGTTCACTTCTGCCTCTTGTCCCATCATGCAGATCTTGATCTTTTACACTGCTCCAGACAGATGAATGCTCTATCTTGATCTACCCTGCAAGGCTGTTGTGTGGATGCCCTCCTCCCCGGCCAAGCTACTTGTCACGACCCCTGTGAAAGGGTCATTCGACCCACAAAGGGGTCCTGACCCCCAGGTTGAGAACCACTGGCTTAAAGGATTCTTTGCATACAGGCAGGTGGGTGGACTGAGTTACTTTCACACTTGGCTATGGGGTAGGACAGGATTAGTTGGTGCTGGGGGGGGCGGGGAGTGATGCGATATATAAATAAGAATGAATGAATGAATGAATGAATGAATGAATGAATGAATGAATGAATGAATGAATGAATGAATGAATGAATGAATACAGAGCCCTTAGGCTACGTATGGACATAGTTAGTGGGGAGCACAGATTTAAACCAAGGCAAATTAAATCGCCAACAGAACAAAAAAAACAAGTCCAATCTGAATTCTGTGTTCAAGGTCTACATTCAATTATCAACAAATAAAAAAATATTTAAACACCCTTGTGGCTGGCGGACCGAAGGACCAGGAAGGAGCATGGCTGCCACGGATTCCGGAAAGACATTCCAACTAAATTAAACCACTCTCTTCATACTGACAGAGGAAAGACTCAAGTTCACATAACATTTCTTCGGTTCTTCAAGAGTAAACGTTATTACTATTTCTTACAATGAATCCAAGTTCAACCATTTTTCCCCAGGAAGCAAATCTTTTAATGTCGGGGACGAGACGATGAGGGCTCGCTGTTTATTTCCAACTTTCCAGTAAAAACAACTTTAAAATGTTGATTCCCCCCCTCCTGCATTACACAGACACCATTCTCATCAAAGAGTAAAAAACACAGAGAACAGGAGAGACGGAGGTGTTTTCCGCCTGACGAGATACAGTACACGAGATGAGACATTCTATCTCCATCCAAACAACTCACCTGAAACGAAGAAAAACTAGTACCTCAAAGGCATACTTATATCCTGGCCACAGTTCTTTGGAAGTGTTCCCGTCGATCACAATAGGACTCGAGCGAAAGGATGGAAGAGAAAGGGAAGTGGCTTGTACCGCTTCTTCCAAGCCTTGACACGGCAAGAGAGTGAATCATAGAATCACAGAATCATAGAGTTGGAAGGGTCCATAGAGGCCATCTAGTCCAACCTCCTGCTCCCTCACAGGATGTCTGTTGTGGGGAGAGGAAAGGGAAGGAGACTGTAAGCCTCTTTGAGACTCCTTCGGGTAGAGAAAAGCAGCATATAAGAACCAACTCTTCTTCTTCTTCTCCTTCTCCTTCAGTAATATCAGGGCTCTCTCAGCCTCATCCCCCTCACAGGGAGATGTTGTGGGGATAGGAAAGGGAAGGTGATTGTAAGCTGCTTTGAGACTCATTAGGACAGAGAAAAGCAGCATACAATAACCAACTCTTCTTCTTTGGTGACCTCCTATCCAAATACTGAACCAGGCTGACCATGTTTAGCATCAGACCTCTGACAAGATCAGCTAACCTGGACCATTGAGGTCACGGGAACTACTGATGCTTGTGAATACAGCTGCTATAAAGTCTCCCTCCACCCACATCCACATGTTATTTAGAATTGCGGGGGGGGGGGGGGTTGCATACAGAGGTTACATCAATATGTCTCCAAGCCCCATCAGTATAAGCTCCCCTTTCCCAGCAAAGGGGTGATACAAATCCCTGAGTTCAACGTGGCCTCGGTAGGCACATGTTCACTTAGCACAGTGGTTCTCCACCTTCCTAATGCCACAACCCTTTAATACCGTTCCTCCTGTTGTGAGGACCCCCAACCATAAAACTATGCAAGGGTTCTTTCACAGAAATTAAACTGAAGCTGACCAATGGCATGAAAATCCAGTGTTCATGATTGCATGGAGAGCCAATTTGGTGTAGTGGTTAGGAGTGCGGACTTCTAATCTGGCATGCCGGGTTCGATTCTGCGCTCCCCCACATGCAGCCAGCTGGGTGACCTTGGGCTCGCCACGGCACTGATAAAACTGTTCTGACCGGGCAGTGATATCAGCGCTCTCTCAGCCTCACCCACCCCACAGGGTATCTGTTGTGGGGAGAGGAATGGGAAGGCGACTGTAAGCTGCTTTGAGATTCCTTCGGGTAGAGAATCTAAGAACCAACTCTTCGTCTTCTTCTTCTTCAGTAACCTCAGGGCTCTCTCAGCCTCTCCTCCCTCCCAGGGTGTCTGTTCTGGGGAGAGGAAAGGGAAGGCGACTGGAAGCCGCTTTGAGCCTCGTTTGGGTAGGGAAAAGCGGCATATCAGAACCAACTCTTCTTCTTCTTCTTCTAAATTGGTTTTTTTCTAGGGTTTCTCAGTTCAACTCTGCCTCTTGTCCCACCACGCTGATCTTGATCTTTTCCGCTGCTCCAGACAGACGAACGCTCTATCTTGATCTACCCCGCAAGGCTGTTGTGTAGATGGCAGCCCCCCAGCCAAGCTGCTTGCCCTGCCGTGACCCCTGTTAAAGGGTCATTCAACCCCCAAAGGGGTCCCGACCCCCAGGTTGAGAACCCCTGAGCTAGCGAGTCTCAGCAAGTGACCCTGTGCCCAAATGATGGCCAACCATTTGGGCCCACGCTCTGCACAGTGAGCTATCAACTGCTCAACTGCTCCCATACAAGCAGTCACTGGAAGATGAAGCATCAGTGTCGTGCTGTTAAACTCCAAGCAAAACCAACTTCTCCTCCGCCCCTCTGAAGGGCAGGTGCAGGTTCAGAACCGCCGGCGTGAGAAATAAACCCAAAGCGTAATATTTAATGAGGACGCGTAGAATTCTCTTTAAACTTTTGCAAAACGGGCAAAAATAAAAATAATAATAAAAATAAAAATACCGGCAGCTGTGTTGGTCCATCTGGAATTATAATAAAATAAAAAAAAACATTCAAAGAGCATCGTGACACTTTTATTGGGACTAGTAAAAAATAAACCCTCGCGAATCAGATGCTAACAACTCGGTGACTTTTCCTCGGTCCTAATGGCAGGGCGGGCTGCAATGTAAGCGTCATTGTTACAGTGTTTGAGGGGGAGAAAGATTTTGTCATATAGATATATATTATTTTTATATATATATATATACTCTATATCTTCTATCTATCTATATACATACATAATTTGTTTTTTTGGGGGGGGAATAACTTACAGCACTTAAGTCAGAATCTGCACAATCAAGCCCCCCCCCCCCAATCTTTTTCAGGTTCACCAGGAGGATATTTTATTTTTGGCAGGACGGATGAATCCATGCTTCAAACTGCGGCCCTCCAGCTGTCCATGGACTACAATTCCCATGAGCCCCTGCCAGCGAACGCTGGCAGGGGCTCATGGGAATTGTAGTCCATGGACAGCTGGAGGGCCGCAGTTTGACTACCCCTGGATTAGAGAATCCAGCAGGGGTAAGAGGGAAATGGATTCTGAGCAGTGGCCCGCATTCCCTGTTTGCCCATAGGTATGGCTGCCAGACCCTTTCCAAAACAATTCAACAGGTAACGATATTGACGGAAAGCAAACAGCATCGTTCTTCTAACAAATCGGCCTGTTTCGCTTTTTCACCTGTTGAACTGCGGGCCTTGGATTCCTTTCGAAGGCCACTCGACTGCCGGCGCGGCGTGCAGGCTGGCCGAACAAAGTCCGTTACAGACTGAACGATGCATCTGTTTTCTCGAGTTTTTTGCATGTGCTTTTTTGTTGTTCTTCAAAAAGATCCGGTATTTCGCAAGACTTCCGTACACATAACGCGATGTTCCCTTCCCAAGGCGATTTTGTCCCTTGCATTCATCTGTCCCGAGGTCTCAAAAACCTTTGTTACCAGGACCTGTGTTTTCGGTGTTTCTTCTCAGTCTTTCGGCGGAAACTCCAGCTGTGAAACTGGATTTAGGAGAAACCCAGTTGTTCTCAGAAGGCGGTTTGCCCTAGCCAAATCTGGACGCGAACAGTCCAGCCATCAATCAAATATGAGATACTCTTTAAACATTTTCCAGTGACTGAATAAAAAACAACAACAGTATTCTCCTCCCTCCCTCCCAATACTATCTGGAACTAGGGGAAAAAAAATCTTATTCTTAAAATAAAATTCATAGCGACCACCAATATATATATTCAATGTTCCTTTCATTTTTTTTTCTAAATGCAAAAATATTCTTAGTCCTTTTTTTTTTTAAACTACCCACTGGAATGAATCAAAACGAATTGTTTCGGGGGAGGAAAAGTGTTATTTTGATTTTAAGCACACTTGGGTACCCTCCTTTTCATTGTTGATATATTAATTCAGTGATAGAGAATTCTGTCCAAAAAAAATCTACTCTCTTGTCAACCAATCACAGTGATCCAGTGTCAATTTTTTTTCTCTACTAAAGGCCGGGACAGAACTACAGCCTGAGTTTTCCTACGGTGCTTCTTCGGTATGCTTTGATTGGTAAGAAACAACTCACGGAAACAATTCTGAAGCAGAATACTGTCCCTCTTCCGTATACGCGACGGTTACAATTGATTTAGCTCTCCCGGACAGACATTGGTAAGATTTCTTCACCGGCTGTTGCATCACTTCCAAGACCGTTCAATGGGCAGCTCTGGAGGCTCGACGGTGTATCTTGGGTCAAGTTTAGGTATGAAATCCTTGAAATGCATAGAAGCTTCAGTTCCAAACACATCTAAAACTCTTCTGTTCATCAGGGCAAACCTGGGAGGGGGGGGAAGGAAGAGATTCAAGATGAAATTAATTGGCCTTCGCACCAATATCGTAAGAGGTTTTGTTTGGGTTTATTTCTTAAATCTGTTTAGCCCGGCGAGAAGATGACTAAGAGGTGATATGATAACCATCTTCAAATACTTGAAGGGCTGTTACATAGAGGATGGAGCAGAGTTGTCTTCTCTTGCCCCAGAGGGTCAGACCAGAACCAATGGGTTGAAATTAATTCTAAAGAATTTTTGGATAAACATCCGGAAGAAATTCCTGACCATTAGAGTGGTTCCTCAGTGGAACAGGCTTCCTCGGGAGGTGGTGGGCTCTCCTTCCTTGGAAGTTTTTCAGCAGAGGCTAGATACCCACCTCACAGAAATACTGGCAGATTTAGGCAGATGGTGAGTGGTTGGGCAGAAGGGATTGTGTTTGAGCTTCGCTCATGTGACCCTTTCTTGCATGTCCAGGGAAATGACAATGGCTACTTTGGGTTGAATTTCTTCCAGGCCAGACTAGCAAGAGATTCTGTCTGGGGTGGGGGCATCATCTGGGCATGGAATGGGGTCACTGTGGGTGGGCAAGTAGTTGTGAATTTCCTGTATTCCACAAGGGGTTGGACTAGACGATCCTGGAGGTCCTTTCCAACTCTATGATTCTATGACTACGATTTATTTATATATTAATTTACCGGCTCAGGGCACTGTCCAATGTTGTGTATATAAACGCAATAGCTGAACAACTGCGTTAAAATGTAAGATTTCAGATTAGAACAGTTGACGGCATTCAGCTTACAATGTCAGCATCAGCCACCCGCTTTCTAATTTCGCCCAAATCAGACTACAGTCTGGGTGTCTCTTAGTAGACGTTGGATGCTGGATAGGTGGCACCCAGAAGAAATTAGATATAGTTTGTCGGGTGGATGACGGCTTGCGGAAACATGGCCATGGACAGATTTGTTTCCGGTACGTAAGTTATGAGCTTCGTGGCCATGCGCAAACGCAAGCCTCTATTCAGTGCATTAAGAAAAATTTTGGAAGAATTTGAGAATACAGATTTAAGGAAGGAAAGCACCGAAAGCCTGGAAGACTATTTAGAGGAGGAAGAGATTCGGATTGACAAAATATACAGAGTCTACTCAAAGGTGACCGCACGCAGGAAGCAAGCAAGAGATATCTTTGTGTGACCTGACAACAAGGAAGAAGCACAAATACTCCAAGACCTGACAGCAGATACATCATGGAAAAGAGCACAATTCCACCTTTTGCGACCACCTGAAGAATGTGATGAACAGTGGAGCAATTACCTGGTCTCTCTTAGGAAAGGCAGCAGCAACCTTTAGGTTAGGGCCAACATACAATGGGAACTGACTATATATTATTTGGGATAATAATAGATTGTATCCTTAGAAGTATTAACAATTACTTGGCTAAGAAAGACAACAGTAACTTTTAGATTAGGACTAACGTGATGGGAACTGAATATGTTTTTTTTCTTCTTCTTTAAGATAATAACAGACTATACTTTTACGTGTATAAACAATTATTCTCTCAGCTGGTTGTTTCTTTTTCTCTTTCTTTCTACCTTTTATTTATATATATATATATAGAAAGAAAGAAAGAAAGAAAGAAAGAAAGAAAGAAAGAAAGAAAGAAAGAAAGAAAGAAAGAAAGAAAGAAAGAAAGAAAGAAAGAAAGAAAAATTGTAGCAAACCAACTTTGGGAAATGAAGCCCTGAGAGGAGGGCAGAAACTTGGGAAACTTAAAACGGAACACAAATTAGGAGGAAATTCCCCGGGACTCCGAAAATGCTGACGACACAGTCACTGCAAAAATGTACTTGTCCCATTCATTCAACCTGGTCTTTCTTCAGAAGACAAATGAACGGTAGGGGCAGTGCCCTTTTGCGGAAGTGCCCCTGTCCCACGGAAATCTCCCTCTGTGACTTACTTACCGGCCCTTTGTTAACCGTAACAGGAATTTCCAGTAGGAAGGTCTCAGGTTCTGAATTTCCATCACAGCCTGTCACAAGAACACCGGGTTTAGTTTAAACAGCCAGGAACACTCCTGTCAAACTGCTCTCGACCTGCAATTCTTATTCCCCTTTGTCCGAATGATCTTTTCTTCCTAAAATGTTTCTGCTAATGTACAGTCGGTCAAAGTACCACTGACACAGGGTCAGTAAGCGCCATCTGCCTCCATAATAATATTTCTCAACGTTTCTTCCCATGTGGCGTTTATCTGCACTTCCCTTTGCGACACGGGGCCGAATTGCTTGTTTTGTGAACCGCAGGATGGCCACAGGGCCTTGCTGCCAGATGAGAAGCTCTACTGAGAACTTCAGGGGGCCCCATTCAGATTGGGACCAGGGTGCCATGGGAGGAGGGCCTCCTACATTCCTCCTCCTCATGCACACTCCTCCTCATGCACACCTCCTCCTGCACACCTACATTCCTCCTCCTCATGCACACTGCCCAAAAATGGCTTTGCAGGAAGATTATTTGTCTTACTAGGGCCCAAGCCCGTTGCCTTCAGGAATACAATGGGTGCTAGATTAAGGGGGTGGGAGTGGAAGAACTCTGTAGACGGGCTCCCCCTCCCCCCAGGATCTGGAAAGGCTGCAGGTAGCTGTTAGGGAGCTCACCAGCAGGGGCAGCTCTCACGTGGCAGGGATCTGCAGCATCCGAGCCTCAGAAGGAAGTGGAAGGAGGAGGGGGTAGTCAGGGGTGGGGACGGGAGGTGATTGGCTGGCTGCTGGACAGACAGGCAAGCCAGCTGGAGAAGGAGGCACTTGGGGGTGGGACAGCCGCCCTGAGTGGGCGTTAAGCGCTGAGTGGCACTTAAGCCATGAGACATGCTCCTCCTTACCAGAAATATACTTTGTGGAACAGATTCGGAGGCTGGGTGTGCAAATATTCAGTGCATCTGCAGCCCTGCAATGAGGTCCTTTGAGAGTGGGAAATTGCTGGGACCGGGGCAGGCTCCTCCTCCCTGTAGGCCATGATTCCAATCTGAATAACTTTTAACTTGAGCTGCTGCAGAGAAATCGCAACTGTCCTGTAGCTGCGAGCTCCCATGGGCAATCTGGTTCTGGTGACGCAAAAGGGACGCCCCTTCTGCAAATCATTTCTAACACAGAGCGGTACCGTGGCATGAGCAAGCAAGCAACCTGGGAGCTGGAAAGGGCATCCACAGCTCAGTTCAGGAAAGGGAAGCGACACGCCTGCATGCATTGGATCAGGGGTAGTCAAACTGCGGCCCTCCAGATGTCCATGGACTACAATTCCCATGAGCCCCTGCCAGCGTTTGCTGGCAGGGGCTCATGGGAATTGTAGTCCATGGACATCTGGAGGGCCGCAGTTTGACTACCCCTGCATTGCATGATCATGAAGGATCATGTGTGCAGATATTGGTTGACGTGGCAGCGGAAACCGTTCCTTATTGTTTTCAACATTCACGGTCTCTCTCTTCTTCTGCAGCAGTGTAAAAGCGATTAATGGGAAACGCAGAGCCAAGCACCAGGTAAATGCAAGACTATGAATGCTTCCACGCACGCCAAATGACACTCCTTGAATCCACATTCAATGCTCTTTAATGGTCCTTTGCTAGTGGATGTTGCCGTTTCACAACATTAAAACATTGCAAAGTGTGCTGAAGTTTCATTACTCAGCGTGCCTCCTTCACCTCAAGTTTCCTTTTGCTCTCCTGTCACCAACTGAAGCGACTGAGTCGGTGCTTGGCTCTCGTGGCCCTTTCTTGCATGCCCAGGGAAAGGCCCATTGCCCCTTTGGGGTCGGGAGGCAAATTTCTGCCAGGCCAGACTGGCCAGGGACTCTGGTTTAGGTGGGTTTAGGAATAGGGGTCACTGTGGGTGGGCAAATAGTTGCGAATTTCCTGCATTCTGCAGACTAGATGACCCTGAAGGTCCCTTCCAACTCTATGATTCTACAATACTGCAGCAAAGCGATTTTCGATTCCGACGGAAGACCAAACACTCACCGCTTGGAAGCAGATTGCTGTGGACACAGCATAGATCACGCTGTCTGCATGAGGGAAATAGGGAACCTTTCCTGCTTCAATGCCTTTGAAATACATAGCCTGATAAAAAAAGAAAAAGAAAGGAACCATCTGTACAGGAGTTTCCAGAAAGGCAGGGGATGCACCGAAGAAGAGCAAGGCAGGTACGCCGCCGTGGCCCGAGAAAGGAGACGTTTCACAGAAGGGTCTGAGCATCCTCTTACTATGTGCTTATGTGGAAGGAGTGGGGGGGGGGCAGAACCAGAATTGGGAACAAACAGCTGCGACACAACTCGGGAGGCTGCCAGTTGGTTGCCCCGGACTTAGAATCTCTTGTCCTCAGATGTAACTTTATTCAGCCACTTTTGAACACCTCCCCAAGATCTTCCCCAAAGGAGAAAGTCAAGGTGCTGCTTCAAGACGAAGACAGGCAAAGGACTCTCTGCACAGCTAAATTCTGCACTGCCGCCGTGAATATTGCGTACCATGTATGTAGATCAGAAAATTTCTCTCTGATGCAATTTCAAAAGTACAAAGAGCCAATTGTCACTGGCAACTTAAACTATGTTTTAAATATTGAATCTAACATCTTAAAGGGTTTATGTTGTCAGATCTTTTTTTAAAAAAAATACATAGCATCATTACTGTTTTTTTCTCTTTTTAAATTGTCTTCGTTTTTAATTGCATGTATTTGAAATTTGGTCTGAAGGACCATAAATAGATACTGATTGATTGAACCTGGTGACTGGGTGAGATTCCACTGTGTCTTCCGCTCCCGTGAAAACCAGCAAGCTTTGTTTTCTTCCTCGGCGTCACTAAGTAACTTCAGATGCTCTCTTCTGCTGACTGTGACACATTCGCGCACACGTCCCTCGTATGCACTGAGATCGCTCCGGTGGGAGCAGAGGCAGGGCGCTACATGTTTGAATCCAGGAACAAACGAAGAGGTGAAACTTACCTCCACTAGTTTGGAAGCCAGGTACATGGAGATAGTCGTACTTTTGTAAAACATCATTGAAACTCCTGCCAAGGACCCTGCAGCAACAAGAAACCGTGTTTGTGCTATTGCAGGGAGCAGAACTCTAGAGCCACGATAGCCAAATAAAGTGAGAACCATCCAGTGCCTCCTCTCACCACCACCTGTCTCACGCACCTAATATTTGTGACGCTGCCCACTCTCTTTTTCATTTTATGTTTCCACTCTCTGCTATTTCCTTGGATCCTGGCCAACACCTTGGACTTCCAGCCAACCCTATCCAGTTTCTCCTGTCCCTGTGGCCCGTGAGAACATTCTCCCCGGCCAATCTTTCAGTCCGCATTGCTCGCAGGAGCAAACATTCTGTTCCTGACAGCTTCATTCTCTCCGCTGACAGAATGTTTGTGGCCATTCTATGGCATCACGGGAGCTGAGCCCATCCAATGACTTACCCCTTCTTAATGCTGCACGGCCACACAAAAAACCCCAAATTGTTCTAAATATGATGGTTGGGTCTCTGGATTTAAGCCATGATCCTTTTGGCATACATTAAAAAAAAATTCCTAGTCCTGGGGATTAGGAACACCACAACAGGGGGACTTGTTTGGTTTCCTTTGCCAGCTAAAGACATGTGATGCAAATTATTTTAAACGCTAGACTAGATGTAACAGTGCACAGATTTACCAGCAATAAGTGCATGTAGTTCATCATCCAAGTTCCGCACCCAGCGCAAGAAGCAGCTTGTACCCTGTATTTTTCAGGATAAACACAGTAAGCTTTGTTAGACGAGACAGCACTATAGTCCAATCACAAAACTCTCTATAAAATCTAAAAAAAAAATCAAGTAGAGACAGAATAATTATGACTACAGCCACAGCTCTATGGAGCCCCTTAGTAACAGCTTTGCAACACTGCAATTTATAATTAAAAAAAAAACAGTATTTGGGGGACAGCCGTTACATGAAAAGGTCATTCTTCAACAAGACAGCAAAGCCTCAACGAAATCAAACAGATCTCTTTAGTGTGATTTTTAACACAAGGCAGTTTTGCCACCACCTTAACTTCTTGGATATGGACTACCACAGCCAGAGTAGTTCAGCAGTGGAATAGGCTGCCTAAGGAGGTGGTGAGCTCCCCCTCACTGGCAGTCTTCAAGCAAAGGTTGGATACACACTTTCCTTGAATGCTTTAGGATGCTTAGGGCTGATCCTGCGTAGAGCAGGGGGTTGGACTAGATGGCCTGTGTGGCCCCTTTCAACTCTTTGATTCTATGATTCTATAATGTCTTTCTTGTTCCAGAATATGCCTACTGCTACAATGATGCTTTGGGCTGATCCTGCATTGAACAGGGGGTTGGACTAGATGGCCTGTATGGCCCCTTCCAACTCTATGATTCTATGATCCTATGATCACACCAGTATTCAACAGTTCACAATATTTTACCCAAATCTCTCTTTGCTCCAGTCCACCTTCTGCTTAAGTCATCTGTGAAGTTCAAATCTGGAGGTGTGCCAAGAGAAGATGCTTGGGCCTCTACCCCTCCCTGGCAACGTCTGTTCCACTAATACCTCACTAGCACACATGGAGGTTCCAACGGACAGCGGACGTGGTTAAGAGCAGTGGCTTCTGATCAGGTGACCTGAATTTGATTCCGCACTCCTCGGGCCCATCACAGCACTGATAGAACTGTTCTCACAGAGCAGTTCTGTCAGAGCTCTCACCCTCACCTCCCTCACAGGGTGTCTGTGGCGGGGAGAGGAAGGGAAGGTGAGTGTCAGCCGCTCTGAGACTCCCTCAGACAGTGAAAAAGTGGGGTATAAAAACCAATCCTACTTCTTCATACAGCACCCCACTGAGGCTGTTTCAGGCCAGGAAATTGGGGCCGGGGGGAGGGGGGGGGAGGCAAAAATCCTCCCTGCAGTCCTGATCTAAATCAGACCCCGCATGCCTGGAACGGAGCTCACAGCTGAAAACTCAAAGGCGCATCTGGATCACGAGGACCCGGGAAAGCCCAAAGTATGTATTCAGGCCCTAAATCTGGGTTGGATATCTTCCCCTTGCAAGAAGAGCTGCGTAAATTGTGACTAATCTTCAACTAATGCTCTCTGAAAAGGGAAACTGTTCCTTCCTCCTCCCCGTCTAGGGTTTTTTCTTTAAAAACTGCCTGGAATCTCATGCTAATGGTTATATTTTACAAGAAGGATGATTAACACGTGTGCCGGCCAAACGGACCGGTCCCCAGCCCCGCGGCAAGAGGGATGCAGGTTCAACGCTGCAGCTGCTGGGAACGAGTAACTTTAGAAACCTTTCGCATTCGTTCTGTCTTCCCCCCCCGCCCTCGAAGTTTTCAGCACTTGAGAAACTTACTTTGTATATACTGACAAATGACCCCAGAAAAGCCCCGAGCTGGAAATTTTCTTTGTTGTAGAAGAGCGAGAGCAGCCGGGAAGGTTTCGTAAACAGATGCCGGAAAGCTGACGGGATCCGAAGGCAGCACTGGATCAAGTATCCGACGCTAAACATCCTAATGAAGCCCTAGAGAAGACATTAAGAACGTGAGGGGAGCCGGAGCGAAGGGGGGGGGGAGGCGGGAGAGGCCAGCTGTCTTGAGGAGCCCCACCAATAAACCTCCCCATAAAAACCAAAAACCTCTGGAAAAAAAAAACGGTCAGCTTTGTGAAACGTTCGCGGGCCCATCTTAGAAACCCAGTTTTCGTCTAATACTCATTTGAGGCCATTAAAGGAAATAGCAAAGATGGCGTCCCCCATACAGATGCAAAATGGCTGCTGAGGGAGGAGGGAAGCGGCCTCAGACGGAAGTCCCTGGAATTCCTACTGATTTCCAGGTGGCAAAGGTCACTCCCCCTGCAGAAAATGGTTTCTCTGGCCTTGTGGAGGTCTCTTCCCCTCCAATCCCACCCCTTAACGCTGAGTCCCAAGGCTCCCTCGCCAAGGTTACTGGAATATTCCAACCTGAAGATGGCAAGTCTAGGAGCAAAACTGCTTCTCTTTCCCTAACCCAGATCTTTGGTCAGCTATGCCTCCCGTTCATGGTAGCCTCCAAGCAGTGACTTGACAAGGTACTTATCCTGGATGCTTTAGGACGGTGGTCCCCAACCACCGGGCCGCGGCTCCCTCTCCCCGCCCCCCCCAGGCCACAGGCTTCTTTTTGCGGGAGGAGGGGGGAGAGGGAAGTGCGGCCGCATGCGCAAATGCACATACGCGGCCTGGCCATGCATGCTCGTTTGCGCATGTGCGCATACGCGGCCGTTACACGCAGGTGCGCATGCACGGCCATTGCTCGCAGGCACACATGCACGGCCGTTTCGCGCAGGCGCGTTTGTGGCCGCGCGTGCGTGCATTTGTGGAACGGCACATGTGCGGCCGCCAGGTCGCCCTCCCACACCCACCGGTCCGCAGCCTAAAAAAGGTTGCGGACCACAGCTTTAGGATGATCCTGCACTGAGCAGGGGGTGGGACTAGATGGGCCCTTCCAACTCTAGGATTCTATGAAACTAGTTCAGCCAGGGAATGAGCTCCCCCTCACTGGTGGTCTTCAAGCAGTGGCCGGACAGATCCTTATCCCTGGATGATTGAGGCTGATCCTGCCCTGAGCAGGGGGGTGAACTAGATGGCCTGTGTGGCCCCTTCCCACTCTAGGATTCTATGAGTCTAGTTCAACAGTGGAATGGGCTGCCTCAAGAGGTGGGGAGCTCCCTCTCACTTGCAATCTTTAAGCAGGTTGTCTGTTGTGGGGAGAGGAAAGGGAAGGCGATTGGAAGCCGCTTTGAGACTCCTTTGGGTAGAGAAAAGCGGCATATAAGAACAAACTCTTCTTCTTCAGTAATCTCAGAACTCTCTCAGCCTCCCTCACAGGGTGTCTGTTGTGGGGAGAGGGAAGGGAAGGCGAATATAAGCCACTTTGAGACTCCTTCGGATAGAGAAAAGTGGCATCTAAGAACCAACTTTTCTTCTTCTTCAGTAATCTCAGGGCTCTCTCAGCCTCCCCTCCCTCACAGGGTGTCTGTTGTGGGGAGAGGAAAGGGAAGGCGACTGTAAGCTGCTTTGAGACTCCTTCAGGTAGAGAAATATTTGTTTTTACAAAAAGCACCTATGCACGCACACGGAAGTTTATACCAGAATTAGACTTGGTTGGTCTCAAAGGTGCCCCCGGACTTTGCTGTACTGTTTCAGGCCAACGCATCTACCCACCCGAATCTACCTTTCAAAAATAGTTTGAACCAGCTCTTGGAAGCCACTGCAGGCTACTCCTCCAAGTTCTTAGTGCAAATTTCTATCGGGGAGATCCTGTGGAGTGATAAATTGCAGTGGGAGTTGCAGTTTAGTAAGAAAACCAATTATGGGAGGAATCCCTAAAATTCTTTCATTGACGCATTACTTAGAATTAAAAGTATTCTTCCCCTATCTATGGAATATTTTTTTACAAAGCAACAAAGGGTCTGAACCATACATTTATGGCTCTGCGCTCTTTCTCTGTAAAAATTAATATGCGCGGCAGAAAGCATTTGGTTTTGAAAGCTTCAAAGGAGTCCTGGATGGGGGAAAGTTACACATTGGTAAATAACACCATTTTTCTGAAGCAGATCCATTTTTCAAAGGGCCAGCAACCAAGTTCTGTTCCAGGACTGCAACTCAATACGAGGCAGCATATTCCAAAAAGAGTTTGGTAATGAAGCAGACGCTTTGGACATCTGCAGAAAGACATTCGGATGGGGATAAAGCAAAGGAAAAGTTTTATTGAGGCCCCCGTCTTTATGGGCCAGCTCGCCTGGGCCTCCGCTAACCCAGCCGAGTTACCAAAACAGTCTAGAGGCATGAAAAAGTCTTGAGTCCAGAGACGCCATTAAGGCCAACAAAGTTTCAGCGTGGTGTAGTGATGAAAGGCGGCAGCTTCTAATCTGGCCAGCCTAATTCAGCCTGCTGAGTGACCTTGGCCTACTCACAGCCCTGATAGTGGTGTTCTGACCGAGCAGTCCTGTCAGAGCTCTCTCAGCCTCACCCACCTCACAGGGTGTCTGTAGTGGGGAGAGGAAAGGGAAAGCGAATGGAAGCCACTTTGAGACTCCTTCGGGCAGAGAAAAGCGGCATATAAGAACCAATTCTTCTTCTTCTTCAGTAATATCAGGGCTCTCTCAGCCTCACCCACCCCCCAGGGTGTCTGTTGTGGGGAGAGGAAAGGGAAGGTGAATGTAAGCTGCTCTGAGACTCCTTCTGGTAGAGAAAAGCGGCATATAAGAACCAGCTCTTCTTCTTCTTCAGTATTCTCAGGGCTCTCTCAGCCTCCCCTCCCTCTCAGGTTGTGTTTTGTGGGGAGAGGAAAGGGAAGGCGAATGGAAGCCGCTTTGAGACTCCTTCGGGTAGAGAAAAGCGGCATCTAAGAACCAACTCTTCTTGTTCTTGTTCTTCTTCTTCTTCAGTAATATCAGGGCTCTCTCAGCCTCCCCTCCCTCACAGGGTGTCTGTTGTCGGGAGAGGAAAGGGAATCCGAATGTAAGCCACTTTGAGACCCCTTTGGGCACTGAAAATCGGGGTATAAAAAACCAGCTCTTCTTTTTTCCTACAACTCACTCCCTCTTTCCCTTCTTTATCCTTCGTACCTCACCTGTAACTCACTTCTCCCGGTTCATTTAATTCTTTACTTCCCTTGCCCTTCTTCGCTCACTGTGCGGAACGCTCACTAGAGCGATGTCAAATCCGACTGTCGAATTGGGGCTCTCGTAATCCCCGCTCCCCACGGATGAGCCCGCACCGGGTCGATTACGTTCTGGCAGAGAGCAGGGGGAAAGAGAGCGCGGCCAACCCAAAACCAGACGGCTCCGGAGGACAA
Organism: Paroedura picta; assembly: GCA_003118565.2. Taxonomy (NCBI): domain Eukaryota; kingdom Metazoa; phylum Chordata; class Lepidosauria; order Squamata; family Gekkonidae; genus Paroedura; species Paroedura picta. The sequence continues at coordinate 9,171,860 of BDOT02000005.1, read as the reverse complement.
GAAGCGGCGAGTGGAGCCAAACCACACGCTGAAAGGAGAAGGCAAAAAAAAAACCAACAACACAAAAACCCCTCCAGGGTGCCTGACCTGAAGGAAAACGCTTTCCAAACCCCAAATGAGGCATGGGGAAAACAAGGCTTTTCAATAAATTAATAGCTCTGGAGCTTGTACAGCTCCCAACGTATGTTGCATGCCCTGGGGGTTTGTGCAGGGAAGAAGAAGAAGAAGAAGAAGAAGAAGAAGAAGAAGAAGAAGAAGAAGAAG
>BDOT02000005.1:9153179-9171506 GCA_003118565.2 Paroedura picta | reverse complement strand
GGAGGAGGTGGAGGAGGAGGAGGAGGAGGAGGGGGAGTTGGTTCTTATATGCTGCTTTTCTGTACCTGAAGGAGTCTCAAAGCAGCTCACATTTGCCTTCCCTTTCCTCTCCCCACAACAGACACCCTGCAAAGTAAGGGAGGCCAAGAGAGCCCCGATATTACTGAAGAAGGAGAAGAGTTGGTTCTTATATGCTGCTTTTCTCTATCTGAAGGAGTCTCAAAGCAGCTTACGATCTCCTTCCCTTTCCTCTCCCCACAACAGGCACCCTGTGAAGGAGTTGGGGCTGAGAGAGCGCTGGGAGAACTGCTCTGCGATAACAGCCGGAACAAGACTGTGACTAGCCCAAGGTCACCCAGCTGGCTGCGTGCGGAGGACTAGCCCAAGGTCACCCAGCCACTGCTCTTAACTACGACCCCAGGCTGGCTCTCCAGAGCCATGGGAGGCCCTTGGAGAAAGAGTAAATCAACAGAGAGTAACGATCTATCAAGCGAGCCCTTTAAGCCGCTCCTCGCAGTACAGCGACTAGTGAAAAAAGCCGCCCACGTCAGTGCTGAAGCAGGTATCCAGATGGGAAGTCAAGATGTTGGGCGGGTAGGGAAAGAACGACAAACAGGGGGAAGCCACTGGCAAGCCACCCTTTGCAGAAATGGTAAACGCAACCCCTTCATAAAGAAAATTACAAAACCACGCTGGCCCTTCCCGGAGCAGACGGCTCCTGCTGATCCTGTCCAGACACATCCCGAGGAACAGCCCAACCAAAATCGCCAGTCCCACACGCTGCCGCAAGACGGGAATTCGTTATCCAAACAACAGAAGGCATTCTGCCTCTGCAGAACTGATATGAAGACAGGACCAAGGGACTGCAGCCTTTTCCACCCAGAGCCGGATGGAGTATCAGAGATGGATTCCTCCTAACAGCAGTTTAAGATCCCGGGGTTAACCTAGGGGGAAGATCATCTCTAACTGCGGCTGACCTCAGTGCGAAGGTCAAGGTTGAACGGAAGCGGGTCAGAGGGGTAGGTGGCGGGATCCGAGCGGGAGAACAGGCCGTTCCAAACCAGTTAGCCGCCGTCCAGCGACTGGCACCAGCAGCACTGATGCGCCGGTTCCAAAATGCGGTGGCGAACCCAGAAAAGCAACAGAAGAGCAACATCGGATGTGGTTTCTTGCCCTGCAGGCGGAAGGGGGCCTTTCCCAGTGTCCGGATATTATCGGGAGCCACGGCGAACCGCAGGAAGCAATCCAGAAATGGCAATGTTCCGTTTCGGGGGAAACCACATGCGAGTCGTTTCTGGCAGGCATTTGCAGGCGCTCAGCATGAACCGAAGATACCGAGGCATCGGCTTGCGACTGACTGCACCGTCCAACGGCATCACAGCAAAATTCGCAGACTCCTTAATGGATGGGTCTGTTTTCGCTGGCTTTTCCGCCGTTTTGCGCTTCTTCAGATCAGTTATACCACTGAAGTGTCTTCTGGGGACCAGGAGGGGAATCGGCATACCTGGAGTCTACTGCAGGGGTAGTCAACCTGTGGTCCTCCAGATGCCCATGGACTACAATTCCCATGAGCCCCTGCCAGCAAACGCTGGCAGGGGCTCATGGGAATTGTAGTCCATGGACATCTGGAGGACCACAGGTTGACTACCCCTGGCCTACAGGGTCTAGAAATCACGAGCCCAGGTTGCTATGTTGCTTTAGGATGCTTAGGGCTAATCCTGCAGGGGGTTGGACTAGATGGCCTGTATGGCCCCTTCCAACTCTATGATTCTATGATTCTATGTCTATTAATCCAGACCCTGGAAGGTGTGGTTCACTTTGAGGACCTCCGAATTGCACAGGAGCACCACAACGCTGCAAGCTCCTTCTCCCTTCTCCTCTTCCTACCAGCCTCCTGACAGTTCCCCTCCCTTTTTAGCGCCCCAGCCTTGAACCTGGCCCTTGAGCAAAGCTCCACCCTCCCCTTCTCTGTTCCCTGCCCTGCCTCAAAACACCTGGGCTCAAAGAGCCGTGATTCTTCCATCTAAGCTTGCTAGCTGCCTCCACACATTCAGAGTTTCCCTGGGACAGACTGGACAGGCTGCGCCCTGTCGCTGAGGCTATTGCATCTTCCCAGCCTGGAGAGCCCGGTTTGATTTCCCACTCTTCCTCCCCAGGCTGGGCGACCTTGGGCCAGTCCCAGCTCTCTCAGAGCTCTCTTGGCCCCACTGACCTCACAGGGCGCCTGTTCTGGGGAGAGGAAAGGAAGGCGACCGTAAGCCGCTTTGAGACTCCTTCCGTCAGTGGGAAGTGGGGTACAAAACGCCGGTTCTTCTGCTTCTTTCTGCAACCTGGTCGCACCCTGCCAGGCAGTTTGTTTCCACACCTACCTGCACCCTGATGTAATCTACAATGGACTCTGCAGCACCTTAAAGACTAACAAAACTTGTGCTGGTGGGCAGGAGGAGGAGGAGGGCAGGGAGTGGTTCCTGTTGGCAGCAGAGGAGAGGGCCCGCAGTAATGGCTTTAAACTACATGTGGAACAGTAACAGCAAGTTAGCAGGGGGGGATTCACAGTCAGAGTAGTCCAGCAGCAGAATTGGTTGCCTAATGAAGTGGGGAGCTCCCCCTCATTGATGGTCTTCAAGCAGCAGCTGGACAGGTCCTTCTCCTGGATGCTTGAGGCTGATCCTGCACTGAACAGGGGGTGGGACTAGATGGCCTGCATGGCCCCTTCCCTCTCTAGGATTCTAAGAGTCTAGTTCAGCCATGGAATGGGCTGCCTAAAGAGGTGGGGAGCTCCCCCTCACTGGTGGTCTTCAAGCAGCATCTGGACAGATACTTATCCTGGATGCTTGAGGTTGATCCTGCATTGAGCAGGGGGTGGGACTAGGTGGCCTGTATGACACCTTCCCTCTCTAGTATTCTATTAGTCTAGTTCAGCAGTGGAATGGGCTGCATCAGGAGGTGGGGAGCTCCCCCTCTCTGACAGTCTTTAAGTAGTGGCTGGACAGATCCATCTCCTGGATGCTTGAGGCTGATCCTGCATTGAGCAGGGGGTGGGACTAGATGGCCTGGATGGCCCCTTCCTACTCTAGGATTCTAGGATTCTATATTGCACAAATTCAGAATTTTATGTTTCAATACTGTTTTTAATCTTCTCCATGTGCCCTTAATGGATATCTGTATTTTAATATATTTTGTTGCTCAGCTTTCGGGTTCCTGATTTGTTTTCTTGGGGTGGGGGGGTTGTTCCCTTCTTGTTTTTCATTTTACTTTGCCCCATTTATCGGCCGAATGTCTTGGCGTTCGCTTCTTCAGAAGCAGACAGGGCCTGCCGTGAATGGTCTGTTAGTACTTGTGAGAGTAGGAGGTTCCTTGCTATTTTAAATATACGGTCTGGGGGGGGGGGGGATCTCCGAGATATATTTATAGGGCTGTTCGCTGTGAGTGTATCACTTTCCTTGCTCAGTGGGTAAGAATTTTGGGTGTGATTAAAAGGGACCTTTGCGCGCTGCGAGAGGCGCGGGCAGGCACTCCTCGAAATATGCGTGTGCAGTGAAATTCAAACCGAGGAAGACGGTTTCAAGCTGAAAGGACTTTTGTCTTGAGGAGGGCTTAAGCATACTCCAGCGCGGAAAGTCAGGGCCGTCGCTGAATCAGTCCACACATTACAATTAGCTCTAACCATCAAGGGTCTTTCGGTATATTGTCTCGCCCCTCCAAGAAGCTTTTCGCACCCAAACAAAAATAGAGACACCGTCATGCGCCATGTGCTTTCATTTGCTCGTAGGAAACGTAAGAGCAAGTGATATGAAGAAACTCTTCAAGAAGTAGATTCTATTTGCATTATGTCCCCTCAGTTTGGTGTAGCGGTTAGGAGTGCGGACTTCTAATCTGGTATGCCAGGTTCGATTCTGCACTCCCCCACATGCAGCCAGCTGGGTGACCTTGGGCTCGCCACGGCACTGAGAAAGCTGTTCTGACCGAGCAGTAATACCAGGGCTCTCTCAGCCTTACCTCCCTCACAGGGTGTCTGTTGTGGGGAGAGGAAAGGGAAGGGGATTGGGAGCCACTTTGAGACTCCTTAGGGTAGAGAAAAGCGGCATACAAGAACCAACTCCTCCTCTTCCTCCTCCTCCTCCTCCTCTTCTTCTTCTTCTTCTCCTCCTCCTATTCTCCTCCTCCTCCTCCTCTTCTTCTCCTTCTCCTCCTTCTCCTCCTCTTCTTCTTCTCCTCCTCCTTCTTCTTCTCCTTCTCCTCTTCCTCCTCCTCCTCCTTCTTCTTCTCCTTCTCCTTCTCCTCTTCCTCCTCCTCCTCCTCCTCCTTTTCTTCTTCTTCTTCCACTCCTTTCTATCTGCTCCGTATCTAGGTACCGAAAATGCAATTATTCGAGAATTTGCAACTCTCATCTGCTTGCAATGTCAAAATGTTGCCTGACAGATTCAGTGGGGGTAACTGAAAATGCAACAAAAAGAACCCCACAGAACTAGTCCGTTTCCTTCTCTCCCATGATGCTCCTGCTATTTCATGACCACCAGCAGCATCTGAATTTGGCTATAGCATGAAGATGGGTAGCAACCAGCGTTTCCGAACACTGCCTTGGCAAATGCCAGGGGATTCTGGAGGTGGTACCTTGTGGGGGACAGAGTTTCGGAAGGGTGTGATGTCACTGCAGTATGACACTCTAGGCTGCCTCCCCTGGTCTCTGTGGTCTTTACCACGGAGACAAGAGGACATTCATCAAACATCATAAACATGGCCAATTCCACACTGGTGGGAGTCATGATTTCCAGGAAACCTGTCAACCAACCGGTTTTGACGTACGTTCAATAAGGCTGTGAAATCTGTGCTTATTTGACAGCGAGGGCCGGAGGGTGAGCTTCGCCCAGCTCTTCCAGGATGGGGTCGTGTTGCCGACCAGCTGGTAGCAAAGCACTCCGGAGAGCCGACACATGGCACCCGTCTAAAGGAGAGAACGGCCCAGCGCAACCCAGATTCCGTATCGAAACTATGCAGACGACTCAGCCGCGCCATCTCGTTCACATGCTGTTCTTTGCACTCGCCGTGGAAACCGATTAAGTGTGAAAATTCAGACGGGGAGAAGCCGCACCGCACTGTGGCAAATGCAACAGCAGACGCCTCCGCGCCCACCCCGCCCCAGGAAAAAAGCTGGCCTGACCGTTCACGCCTTTGTCCAAGAGGCAAAACCCCAAAGCTGCCGGAGAGCCACCAAGGAAAGGCCGCGAAAGCAGGTGTGCCCACCTGTGCGAGCCAAACCAGATCTCCCCGCACAGTTGGCTCCCGCGTAAAGGAAGAAAACCACCACCGATCGTATTCTTGGGGGGGCGTGGAGGAGAGAGTCATTTATATCAACTGCCCTCCCTTCGTGCAACAACTGCGCCGTTTCTCCCGTTACCCTTAAAATACATTTGGAGGCTGAGAGCGTCTAAGGGAGCGGGAACCTTGCCCCATGTGCCAGAGAGGCACAGCTGTATGGGTGCCACTGCCCACTTCAAACTGCTGAGTGCAGCACATTCCCAGCACTTGCGCTGGGGGGGGCGGGAAGGGGGGGAGAAAGGCTGCAAGTGGGATCTGTTACACGGCTGTGTGTGTAATCAGATTAGTCAAGATTCTCAAGGCCCTGCTTTTCACTCACTTTGAGCGCTTAAAAAAGGAACAAGAGCCTAGTGGTCCTTTGCGAAGGGAAGGACAACGCTCTTCCTAAAGAATCCTTTTCACGGTACGGGGTGCTGAGACGCAAAGTGAGGATCCCCAGTCTGGGGCGCTTGTAAGCTGCTCCTCTTGGTAATGGTAAACGGCAGGGGTAGTCAACCTGTGGTCCTCCAGACGTCCATGGACTACAATCCCCACGAGCCCCTGCCAGCAAACGCGTTTGCTGGCAGGGGCTCGTGGGGATTGTAGTCCATGGACGTCTGGAGGACCACAGGTTGACTACCCCTGGTATACGGTATGCCTGGATGTTTGGGCCCACAAAATAAATAAATACGCAACTGACCCTGGCTGGATCGCATCGAGATCCATCTAGCTTAGCGTCCTGTCTGCGACGTCTCTCGGCCAGATGCCTCAAAGTGCTCAGAGACAGGGAGTAAAGCTGCCGCCGTTGGTCACGTGTTTTCAGCATGGTCCTTCTTCGGCACATGGAGGTCCCTTTAAGATTTCAAGGCTTAGAACTGTTGATGGGGTCCTTCTCTGGGATGGACCCCTTTGGCATAAGGACCGGGCAATGTGCAAAGACCCTTTCAGAGCTCATCACACACATCCGTGCTTTGTGAAAGAAGAAGAAGAAGAGTTGGTTCTTATATGCCGCTTTTCCCTACCCGAAGGAGGCTCAAAGCGGCTTGCAGTCGCCTCCCCAAGCCTCTCCTAATGCGCATTTGAGTCTTGAGCTTGGCACAGGAACCTTCCTTCCTTTTAAGAAGCTCACGTGCCTGTACTAGCCCTAATATAGGTCAGTGGGGGATCAGTAGAAAAGGAAGCTGGTAAGCTGTAATGTATCCCACCGCAGTGGCCCCCAACCCCTGGTCCGAGGACCGGGAGCGGTCTGTGGATCAGTTGATACCGGGCCGCGGCTCCTCCCCATCCTGCTCCCTGGCTGCTGCCTTGGGGGCTGCCCTGCCACTCTGCCACCGGCTCACCTTTGCTGCTCTCCAGCGGCCGCCATGGCTGGGGCTCCCCCTTGGAGTGGCACTACACAGCTGTTGCTGGCAGCACCCCTCAGCAGGCGGGAGGAAGTCAGGGGCGCCGGAGGGAAAGCAAGTGGAACTGGGGCTCAGGCGGTGGTGACATCCCTCAGCAAAAATCTACCCCTCCCCCCAGGCCTCTGTAAAATTGTCAAGTGTTGACTGGTCCCCGGTGATAAAAAGGCTGGGGACCACTGTCCCACCGCATCTAAACCAAAATCAACAAAAATGCTATAAGAATTGGAAAGGACAAGTGGAGGCCTATGAGATTTCCAGGGAGGAGATCTCATCCCTCATCTGACTGTTCCCTTGCTTGCCCTCTACTTTTGGTCTGGTCTCCCGCTCCTCTCCTCCACGGGGCCCCAAGGTAATTCTGCACATCCCTCTCCCACTTGTTTACCTGTTCCTCTCCTCCCAAAGTTTTGGACTCCTACTTGCCCCCCTCCCCCATCACTTGGCCTGCTTTTCTGTCTGCTCCCCTCCAGCTCTGCCAGCCCACCCACGTCCCTGCCACTCTGTCCTCCCAGTTGTCTGCCTCACTGACCCTCTGCCCACCAGTGCCTGCTTCCCCGCCGTTCTGCTTCCACTGCTGCTCTGACCTCTTGTCTGTCCCCCTCCCCTGCTCTGACTGCCACCCCTGGAGCCCTGTCTGTGCAGCTGTGGAGAGCAGGAGAAGGAGCAGTTCCAAATTTCCTTTCGCCGCTCCCGTGCAGCATTGCCTCCTGCAGTTCTCTTGTTGGGCTAACAGAGGCGCATTGTCTGGTCCTTCCACAAACAATGCTCATCCATTTAGGGGGAAATGAAACCCCCTCCAATTTTTAAACCTTTAAAATTTTTCTACAAACCAGGGGGGAGGGGAGTTGCCGGGGGTGAATCTCCCATCTGTCTACATGGCCCCAATCTGTAAACTTAAGTATCTTCAGATGAGACCATTCCGACTTTGAGATATAGTGATGTAACCAAACAGCACATGGACATATTCTGTCAAGATAATTTCTGAATACTATTAATAGACCTCATCACAAAGAAAGTGACTTATCAGAACATGAAAACCTGCACATTGCAGTTGAGTCAATATGAGACACATTCAGCAGCTAAATACTTTTGTAAGACATGTCTACATTCAAGCCCTAAGTACATATCTAAGGCTTCCAGGTTTGCTCCACCAGGCGCCGTTAAACCAGATGTATGCTAGGAGTTGTGCCTTGCAATTTACACCTGGCGACAATTTGGATTGGACACCTCTGTGTTTGGGGAGAAAGGGCTGGACCCCCCTCTCTGTGGCCAGGCGATTATCTTAACCTGAAATGGCCCCTGGAAAGACGTATTTGCTCTTTCAGGAAACATTTGCATGTTTGTGGTAAGTGTAATCAGGTCTCCTCTGATTTATGGCAACTCTATGAATTGAGGACCTCCGAAAAATCCTTTCGTCAGCACCCTGGCTCAGGTCTTATAAACTGAGGGGCACTGTTTCCACAAAAGAGGGGTGACCCCCCCCCTGCCCCAGGAAGAGGAAGTTGGGGAAATGACATGTGGGAAGCTGGGAGGGGACTATGAGTTTCATGATTGGATAATCATCTGGCTCGAAAATGTAAAATGCAGTCAATCACCCCAGAGATACAGAACAGGACAATATCTCTGCTACCCACTTGTTAATTATTGCATAAGTTTGGGGGTTTTTTTTGTCTCATTACAGCTCATAAATTATCTCTCAGCAAATCAGGGGGCACTCACCTTAATGCAATAGGAGATGCAGTTGTCTTCGTAGTGCTTGCAACATCTGTGCCTCGGCCCATGCTTACATCTGAAAAGAAGAATCAAAGTAAATTCAGTACGAGTCCCAGTCAGGTAATGGGTTGTTTTCTTTTATCTCTCTTTCTCTTCCTTCCCAGCTTCAAAAGGGAGCACAGTTTACCTTCTCCAATTCTCTTGCTACTTCCTTATTCGTTGTCTGTTACGAATAAAAAAAATCTTGCTTTACAGTAACTGCCAGAGATATGAAAATACCTTTGTGATATCAGTGATATCAGGGCTCTCTCAGCCTCACCCACCTCACAGGGTGCCTGCTGTGGGGAGAGGAAAGGGAAGGCGATTGTAAGCCGCTTTGAGACTCCTTCGGGTAGAGAAAAGCAGCATATAAGAACCAACTCTTCTTCTTCTGTAATATCAGGGCTCTCTCAGCCTCACCCACCTCACAGGGTGTCTGTTGTGGGGAGAGGAAAGGGAAGGCGATTGTAAGCCACTTTGAGCCTCCTTCGGGAAGAGAAAAGCGGCATATAAGAACCAACTCTTCTTCTTTTTCTGTAATATCAGGGCTCTCTCAGCCTCACCCACCTCACAGAGTGCCTGTTGTGGGGAGAGGAAAGGGAAGGCGATTGGAAGCCACTTTGAGACTCCTTCGGGTAGAGAAAAGCAGCATATAAGAACCAACTCTTCTTCTTCTTCTGTAATATCAGGGCTCTCTCAGCCTCACCCACCTCACAGGGTGTCTGTTGTGGGGAGAGGAAAGTGAAGGGGACTGTAAGCCGCTTTGAGACTCCTTCGGGTAGAGAAAAGCGGCATATAAGAACCAACTCTTCTTTTTCATCTATGGTCATGTTGACCTGCCTCTCCCCCTCCCAAAATGGCCACTGATAGTCCTGAAGGGGGTGGGAAGGGGAGGGGCCCCAGGTGGGCGTGTCCACAGCTCTGCTTCCCAACCATATTCTACACGATGATGCCACTTCTGGGGTTCCCCGAAGCCTGAATAATGTTTCAGGGATTTCTTGAAGTTGAGAAAGGCTGGTTTAGTGAAACGACTTTCAGGCCTGCCAACATGGGCCCTCTTCACAAGAGGTCCCAACAAGGAGCTGCTTCCCCTCAGTTTCCCTTTTTTTGAGCAGCAGAACTGTGCAATTGCTACTGCCGTCTCGATTTCCAGCAGAATGACTTTGGGCGGGGAATTTAAGAGAGATAAATGCTTTGGGGAGCACCCTCCAGTTGCTAGACCCATCAAGTGGCATTACGAGGCAATCAATTTGATCCCGGCCCTGGAAATGACGCTTTCTTGTAGTCGAGTATTTGTGGTCGGAGCACAAAATAACATTACTCCATCGCTGTGACTGTGCCAAAATATTTCTGGAAGCTTTGAATTATGCGCTATAAAGCATATCGGTCATAAATCACCCGTGAGGTCAGTTTGTGTAGCCCAAAAAGAAAAAGAAAAAATCATAATGAGGAAGCGATTGAGTTACAGGCATTTAGAGTTAGTTGTATCTGAAAGGAAACACATGGGAGAGAAACCCGATAGAGGATTAGGATTAAGAACACAATGGTTTTCCAGGCATACGCAAGTGGGAAGTTAGAAATACCAGTGAAAGTTCATTCCTCTTGTTTGTTGGGTGAGCGTTTGGGCCTTTCTGTGGAAGGGAGAATTTTCTGCTGGTGCTTTGCCGGCTTTCTAGCTGTATTCCGTGTGCCCGTCGAGAGAATTAGAAGTCCTGTTTATTTGTCTGGGGCTAAAATGAGTCCCCAGCTTGCTGGGGGGTAAACGGTAATGACTGGGGAAGGCACTGGCAAACCACCCCGTATTGAGTCTGCCATGAAAATGCTGGGTCAGACATGACCCGGTGCTTGCACAGGGGATACCTTTACCTTTTTAAACCTACTTTGGCCACTTCATGAGAAGGAAGGACTCCCTGGAGAAGAGCCTAATGCTGGGAGCGATCGAGGGCCAAAGAAGAAGGGGACGACAGAGAATGAGGTGGCTGGATGGAGTCACTGAAGCAGTCGGTGCAAACTTAAATGGACTCCGGGGAATGGTAGAGGACAGGAAGGCCTGGAGGATCATTGTCCATGGGGTCGCGATGGGTCAGACACAACTTCACACCTAACAACAACAACAAACCTAGCTGTACACGGAAACCATCTTTTCAAACCGATGGCCCAATGAATGGAGCCAACGTTCAAAACTCTGCTTCTCCAACACCGTGTTTCTTGAATTTGTCGCGTCACGTGAAGATCAAGTTTGAATCACAGGTTTGAGACATGAGTCCTGTAGCTTCTACCATGGATGGCCAGAGGGCAGAAGAGGAAGAAGAGTTGGTTTTTATGCCTTGCCAGGCTCAACGCGGCTGATGATTGCTGAGTGAGCTTCTGATAGGAGTGCTCTGTGAGAACAGAGCTGTCAGGCCTGTGCATTGCCCAGGGTCACCCAGCTGGCTGCATGTGGAGGAGTGGGGAATCAAACCCAGCTTGCCAGATTAGAAGCCGCTGCTCCTAGCTACTAAACCATGCCGTCTCTCGAAAGATGACATCCGGGGACAACAGGGCTTGTACTGGGCCCTTTTGACATTGTCAACAGTGGTCTGGCCCTCAGCCTTACATGTCCAGTTGCTCAGATACCAGTCTCCCCTGTTTTCAGGCTGCCTGAAGTCACTTGTCTACCTACCCAAGGACCAGCTTGGCTGCCCGCACAAGTGCCTGATTCCCGGCTTTTCTGCCTGCCTTGCCGCTACCACGGCCAGTGTGGTATCGTGGTTAAGAGTGGCAGCCTCTAATCTGGAGAGCCGGGATTGATTCCCCGCTCTGGCACATGTAGCCGGCGGCGTGATCTTGGGTCAAATGAATGATTTGTCGCTGCTCAAGCCCCCCCAAAAAACAAGAAACGGAATGCATGCAGAACTAATGCTATTAAGATGTGAGCACACACAACGTGAACGTTTTACTCCTTTAAAAAGTGGCACCTACACGTTGTCCACCAGCTTCTTTGTTACAGCCATTATGTTCATTCTCTGTGTGACTTCTTCGTGGTGCTTTCCTCTCTTCTCCCTTCGTAGAAACATCGCTTCCGGTGCAAACGAATGTGTGGGGATTTCTTCTTTTCCTACAATGAACCTGGAGGGGGGAAAAAAGAAATTGACCATCACCTGATCAGTGTGAACACCCTTAGACAGAAAAGAGGCTTGCAAGCCCTACGCCAGTGGTCCCCTACACGCAGGCCGCAGCCCGATGGCGGGCCGCAAAGGCCATGGCGCCAGGCCGCGACTCCCTCTCCCCGCCCCCCCCTGCAGTAAAAAACTTCCCAGGCCGCAAGCTTGTGGCCTGGGAAGCTTCTTACTGCGGGAGGGGGGGAGAGGGAATCATTGCCGTGCCCGCGCATTGTGCATGCGCGGCCGAAATCGCACGTGCGCGGCACTTTTTCGCATGCGCAAAAGTGCTGCGCATGCGCGATTTCGGCCGCGCATGTGCAGCCCGGCTGTGCATGCGCAATGTGCAGGGCGCATGCGCGGCATGCGTGGGCGGGCAGTTGCCCTGCTGGTCCCCAGCCTCAAAAAGGTTGGGGACCACTGCCTTACGCTTTCATTCAGGGCTCACACATGAAGCTGCCTTAAACTGAGTCAGGCCTTTGGTCCATCAAGGTCAGTATTGTCTACTCAGAAAGCAGCAGCTCCCCAGTTCGCTGGCTGGGGGCTCATGGGAATTGTAGTCCATGGACATCTGGAGGGCCACAATTTGACGACCCCTGATCTAGGCGGAGCTCTTTCCCATTCTCTGGGGCATTTAACTGGAGAGGTCGGGAACTGAACCTGGGACCTTCTGCATGACAAGCAGATGCTCTACTGCCGAGCGACAGCCTCTTCCTGAGCTTGGAACATCCAAGTTGCCATCTCATGTCCCAGACACTGTTGAGTGTATGCATTTAGGATCCTTCCCTTCTGGAGGTTGCGTAAAGAGGCTCTTGTCCAGGGTAGTCAAATTGTGGCTCTCCAGATGTTTGTGGACTACATTTCCCAGGAGCCTTTGCCAGCACATGCTGGCAGAGGCTCATGGGAATTGTAGCCCATGGACATCCAGACATATTATACATGGAAGTGCTCCAGAAAAATAACTCCCAGGAAACTCAACAGCAATCATGATGTTGCAAAAGAATTTGAAAATGTTCTTTACATAACAGTTCATATGTATCTATATTGTTTATTTATTTTATTGCATTTATATACTGCCCTCCCCTCGCAACTCAGGTTTCTTTAAAGTTTTTTTAAAGGTTTCCTAAAGGCAAGGTTCCATAAATAGTTCACTCAAATTGGGACGATCCCTTCGGGTTAAAAAAAAGGCACAATGCTTATTCTGTTTGCTTACTTAAGTGCTGAGAATGTGAATCCTTTCAAGCCGTCCTTGCACCTGAAACACAAAAACAAACATCTTTGACTACATTTTGACTCGGTACAGAACCTGCCTCTGATAGTGACCACAACCTATTTCTCAATACACATCGAGCCTTGGAATGGGAAGGAATGATTAATTAAGGTCTACCTTTCTTTGCAGGGACTCCCGGAAGATTGCCCATAGTTCAGTCAATAAATGGGACATTCAGCAACAGAAGAAGAGGAGGAGGAGGAGGAGGAGGAGGAGGAGGAGGAGGAGGAGGAGGACTTGTTTTTTATACCCCACATTTCACTTCCCTAAGGAGTCTCAAAGCGGCTTACAATCGCCTTCCCTTCCTCTCCCCACAACAGACACCCTGCAAAGTGGGTGATGCTGAGAGAGCTCTAAGCACAACTGCTCTGGGAGAACAGTTTCTAACAGGACTGTGAGTAGCGCAAGGTCGCCCAGCTGGCTGCATATGGAGGAGTAGGGAGCTGGACCCGGCTCACCAGATTAGAAACCGCTGCGCTTAACCACTATACCACGCTGGCTCTAGGATTTTATAAGTCTGGAATTCAGCACTTGTATTCACATGACACATTTAGTGGGACAGAAAGTACATAAGTATGATCCTTAGAATACGCTGGACACAGAAGTATATAGGCAGTTTTATAAAAGGGTTTTGTACCGAAAGGCCCTCCTGGATACCTGAGTTTTGCATTTCAGTGTATTTGAAGAAATGTGCATACATGCAAACCCTGGCAATTTGAATGCAGCTTTGGTGGTCGTCAAGGTGCCACTGGCCTTGTACTTGGTTCAGTTTTGCATCGTTTGCAGAAATTTGATTATCATTACAATCTTGATAAGAAGGCTCGTGCAACAACGGCGCTTAAATGTACAGATTTCAGAAAAGCGGTTTAAAACGTCTACAAAAAGGGACAAAACCCCTCCAGTTTACCAAAGTTACAGCAGAACGCTTAAGTTCCACCGTTCCACCAGTAGATGTCTCTCAGAAGCAGCAATTCGAGAGAAGCCATTTGTATGACCCCAAAACCGTTTTTCCAGGAAACCAAAAGAGAAACTTTGCTACCATATTTATTCCCCTTCTCATTAGCGGACATGGGATATAACTTCCGGAGACACAGGTAACACTTCGTGCAGGAAAACCATCTGCCATACTATTTTGCAAAGCGTGATTCATACCAAGATAGGAAATGAAATATAGACACACCTGAACTACAGATTTAAATGTCTCCAGACTCGGGGTAAGACATTGGAACTGGCCTTCTATGAAAGAATTAAGGATCCTTAAATATCTTAAAGGCCTAAAGGAGGCTGACACACAAAACCATAGAATCATAAGAGTTGGGAAGGGACCTCTGGGGTCATCTAGTCCAAACCTCTGCACAATGCATGAATTCACAATTAACTGTCCACCCGCAGTGACCCCAGTTTCATGCCCAAGTAATCCCCCCCTCCAAAAAAAATCTCCAGAATTCAGCCTGACCTGGAGGGAATTTGCCTACCATCCCACAGTGGCGATCAGCAATTCCCTGGGTGTGCAAGGAAAGGCCACAAGAGACAAACACTGGCACATCCCCTCCTGCCCACCCACTCACAACCTGCCTATGTTCATGAAATCAGCATTTCCCCTGGAGGAAAGGGCTGCTTTGGAGGCTGGACTCCATAACACTAATCTCCACTCTCCCAACCCCAAATCCCACCCAGTCCTGGCCCCCCCCCCAAAGTCTCCTGGTATTTCCAAAACCCTACCTGGCGAACCTACCCTCTGTAATCACTATCTTTGCAGGTCCCTTTCCTTGTAAGGTGTAAACACACTTGTTGTGGAAAGCCTTTGCCTGTATCGATTGCTGCCTCAAGGCTTAATGTTATTAGCTGTCAATGTTTTGTTCAATTTTACGGATTTGCAGTGCCAGGATCTCCTGCAGCCTCGCTAGCTTCAAAAAAAGAAAGGCAGGATATAAATCTACTACATCAGGCTTTCTCAACCAGGGTTTCATGCAAGCCTGGGGTTTCTGGACAAATGGGCGGGGTTAATTAAGCAGGCGATATCACCATATATGGTCATGTCGACCTGCAGCCCCTCCCTTCAAAATGGCCAATGATGGGCCTGGAGGGGGTGGGAAGGGGAGGAGCCCCCAGGTGGGCGTGTCCACAGCTCTGCTTCCCAACCCTACTCTGTATGATGGTGCCACTTCTGGGGTAGCTCGAAGAATGTTTCCGGGGTTTCTCAATGGGAAAAAAAATTGAGAAAGGCTGTATTCCATAGAGGGATGGACAAATTTCTAACCAGGAATTGTCAGGAGGCTGTCTGTCGTCTGTCTGTCTGTCTTCCACCAAATCATAATTCCCATTATTTTTAAGGGAAGACGTAAATAGGCAACCAATAGGCAAAAGACTATTGAACTTATCCTTACCGCACGAAAAAAATGTCTCTGGACTGTATTCACAACAATATAAGCTGTAGCTGCAAAAACCACACTTCCAACGATAGGACAGGCCCTCCCCAGCCCCCCACCCCCACCCCCAAATTGGGGTAGCCCAGGAGCAAGCTCTGCCCGACGGGAGACTACTCACGAAGTAAGTCTAATTGCTCTTGGGCTGACCACGCAGGCGTGCCTAATTTCCACCCCACCGCCTCCCATTGTGCGGGAAGGCAAAGAGGTCTCCATGCCATGTTGTAGGGCTAAATGTCAGCAATTAGGGCCTCCGAGTTTCTCTGATTAGTGCTTTTTAGCCGAATGCCTTTCAAAGGCTCTCGGAGATGGCCAGTGGCCTGTCTGCAAGAACCCCGATGACAAGGATTAATTATTGGAGAACGCAACAACATGCATGGCGTGTCAAGACAGAATCAAAGGTAATCTTATGGTGCAAGAGTGCATTAGGAGGGGGGAAACCACTACTCCGGAACACCTTTACATTCATGAATCTTGTCTTTAGAGGGCTGTGCGTTCGAGGGAGCAGAGTACGTTGATTCACGGCAGCCCTGTGGAGCAGGGTTGGCCAAACTGGCTGTCCAGATGTCCAAGGACTACAATGCCTATGAGTCCCTGCCAGCATGGACATCTAGAGAGCCACAGTTTGGCCACTGTGGTTTGCCATTGCCTGCCTCCTGCGGGGCAACCTCAACAACCTTAGTGGTCTCTCATCACAGCACTATCTACGGCTGGCCCGGTTTATCTTCCAAGAGCCAATGAAAGGGGCTAGCCTGCACTGTGCAGCCAGGACACAACAATGCTGCATTATTCAGTTATTTAGAATCATAGAATCATAGAGTTGGAAGGGGTCACACAGGCCATCTAGTCCAACCCCCTGCTCAACGCAGGATCAGCCCAGAGCATCCTAAAGCATCCAAGAAAAGTGTGTATCCAACCTTTGCTTGAAGACTGCCAGTGAGGGGGAGCTCACCACCTCCTTAGGCAGCCTATTCCACGGCTGAACTACTCTTACTGTGAAAAATCTGTGAAATTTTTTTTCCTGATATCTAGCCTATATCATTGTACTTGTAGACCCATTACTGTGTGTCCTCTCCTCTGCAGCCAACAGAAACAGCATCCTGCCCTCCTCCAAATTTCAAAGGTTTAGATTTAGATTTCTCCTTTCTGCCTAGCAAGGAACAGCACCCACATATAGGTCTTACACCGTAGACCAAACCCGCTGTCTGTACACATAATACGGCCTTTCTCAACTTTTTTACCATTGAGAAACCCGTGAAACATTCCCTGATATAGCTACCCTTGAGAAACCCCTGAAGTCTTTAGATTTCAAGAAACCCCAGCAGTGGTGCGACGTGAAGAATGTGGTTGGGAAGCATAGCTGTATATGCACCCACCCGGGACCCCTCTCCTTCCCACCCCCTCTGGGCCCATCATTGGCCATTTTGGGAAGAGGTGGGGGGGGGGGTTGACATGACCATATCACTCACCTGTCATATGTCATGTAACTCGATAAAGGTCTAACAAATTTTAAGAAGATATAAAAAATTAATGAACTCCCACCCATTTGGGAAACCCTTCTAGGGCCGTCAAGAAACCTCACGGTGCCATGAAACACTGGTTGGGTAAGCCTAGCATATCGTCGAATGCTGGAAGCCCCGAAGCCGCTCCCTGCTGTCCCTTGCCTTAGGATGGGCATGCAATATATTTTTATTTTATTTTATTTATTTTAGATTTTTATTCCGCCCTTCCATACAGCTCTTGGCGGTTTACATATAACATAATTACACAGAACATTGCGACAAATATAACAAATAATAAATAACTCCCTTCCACGAATATTTCACAGACAGCCCTTCTACTGGAAAAGAACATAGCCTGTTTATGGAATGTTTTATATTTATTTATGTATTTATTTATTTATTTGATTTATTGCCCGCCACTCCCTGACTGCTCGTGGCTGGTTACATACGTTTCATTTAGGTGCCATTAAAGTTTGTGGGGGTTTTTTTGTAAATCTGGGAGCATTATGATAAGAGCCTCTTGTGGCGCAGAGTGGTAAGGCAGCCGTCTGAAAGCTTTGCCCATGAGGCTGGGAGTTCAATCCCAGCAGCCGGCTCAAGGTTGACTCAGCCTTCCATCCTTCCGAGGTCGGTAAAATGAGCACCCAGCTTGCTGGGGGGTAAACGGTCATGACTGGGGAAGGCACTGGCAAACCACCCCATATTGAGTCTGCCATGAAAACGCTGGAGGGCGTCACCCCAACGGAAAGACATGACCCGGTGCTTGCACAGGGGATACCTTTACCTTTACCTTAGGAGCATTATGATTTATGCTGTTCTGTTTCTACTGTGGTTCTACCGTAATTTTGTTATCATTGAGGGACTTGGGATTTTTGGGGGGAGGGGGGCTTATTTTCACTGTATGGTGGACTTAACATGGAAACAGCAACTTTCCTTATTGTCTAGACCAACAAAACCCACACACCAACAAACCGGCAAAAAAAGACACGCCGGGACAAGAAATTAAGGCGAAGCCGCTGAAAACAAAACGATCAAAAGTGTGAAATATCTCCCATTCGCCTGAAATAAGACAAATGGGAAAGCAAAATTAAGTTTGTTTGTTCGTTCTTTGTATTTAAAATCATGGAGTGGGTCCTTTGCATCTGTCCTGTTAAACACCAGCACTTTGTTGAAAGGACACTTCTGCTGACAAGGGCCTCCTGGATGATCAATACGAGGTTCCTTGCATCTAACCTTTTTCAACCTTTTGACAGTGGAGGACCCCTTCAGAGTAGTGGGCGCAGAACCCAAATGTGGGAGTCAGCCAATCCATCAGTCCATTGATCACTTACCCATTTTCCAATTGTAGAGAAAGAGGCAGGGCTTGTACAGCAACAAGGGAAGTGGGCCTCAGTGACGTATAGTGATGTCAGAGGCCATGTAACCCCTGGGGAGCTCTCATGTAGAATCACAGAATCATAGAGTTGGAAGGGGCCATACAGGCCATCTAGTCCAACCCCCTGCTCAACGCAGGATCAGCCCTAAGCATCCTAAAGCATC
>BDOT02000005.1:9084832-9151206 GCA_003118565.2 Paroedura picta | reverse complement strand
TCCCTTTCCTCTCCCCACAACAGACACCCTGTGAGGTGGGTGAGGCTGAGAGAGCCCTGATATCACTGCTCAGTCAGAACAACTTTATCAGTGTTGTGGCGAGCCCAAGGTCACATGTGGGGGTGCGCAGACTCAAACCCGGCTCGCCAGATTAGCAGTCCACACTCCTAACCACTATACCAAGATGGCTCTCAAGGGGAGAAGGGGAGGGACCTAAGGTGGGCGTGTCCACAGCTCTGCTTCCCAACCGTATTCTGCATGGTTGTGCCACTGGGGGGGGGGGGGGGTCTCAAAGCCTCGAGAATGTTTCAAAGGTTTCTCAACACTAAAAAAAAGTTGAGAAAGGTTGCCTTAGATGCCTTGCACAGATAGGGAAGAACCATAAAACATTTCCCAGTGCAGTGAAAAAAAATTAAGGAAAGCAGTTAAACATTCCTACATAATCATTACGTCATCATAACTAGTACAAAAACAAGGTTTCCCTCAGGCCTGCCCCTGCCATGAAGCCTGCACGGCGTAAAACATATCCTGTTTATTTCTACAAAATTTGAGTCCCGTGGCACCTTTAAGACCAACAAAGATTTATCCAAGGCAGGGGTAGTCAAACTGCGGCCCTCCAGATGTCCATGGACTACAATTCCCAGGAGCCCCCTGCCAGCGAACGCTGGCAGGGGGCTCCTGGGAATTGTAGTCCATGGACATCTGGAGGGCCGCAGTTTGACTACCCCTGATCCAAGGCGTGAGCTTTCGTGGGCATGCAAAGTCAGCAGAATGTCCATTTCTGATATTCTTAATGTTCCAATATAAAATCTTTTCGGACAGGGCGAACAATTTGTCAGAGGTAAACAGGAAACAATTTATCAAGAACAGGAATGTTATCTGAACACAGGAGAGCCATAAACCTGGAAGGAAACGGAGAGGTGAAGGTTGAAGGGAAACCTGGGAAAGACTTTTTTTGGGGGGTAGGGTTATCTCAACGCAGTCTGGAAGAAATATTAGAAATGTGGGGGGGGGGGGAGTGAACTGAGACACTGACATCCAGAGACACAATTTTGTAAATCCTTGCTGAAGAATATGCTCTGGTCAGGGTTTGTGGTCAGCGCTGTTTCCACCAGAATAGGAAAACATTCTCTATTTGCACGTTCCCCGGGACCTGAGTAAGCCAGGCAAGTTCCATCATGCCAGATCTCAGTAGCTAAGCAAGGTCGGCCCTGGTTTGTATTTGGATGGGAGACCTCCAAGGAACGCCAGGGTTGTGATGCGGAGGGAGGCCATGGCAAAGCACCTCTGAAGGTCTTTGGCCTTGCAAACGCTACGGGGTGGCCAAAGGTTGTCTGCGACTTCTCGGCAATAAATAAACAAATAAAGCCCATGCAAAATGTGTCTCGGGCTCTGAGCATATAAAGTGCTTCTCCAAGTCAAGGGCCAGTGTGGTATTAGTGGTTAAGAGTGGCAGCTTCTAATCTGGCAAGCTGGGTTTGATTCCCCATGTGCAGCCAGCTGGGTGACCTTGGGCTCACCACAGCACTGGTAAAGCTGTTCAGATCGAGCAGGAATATCAGGGCTCTCTCAGCCTCACCCACCTCACAGGGTGTCGGTTGTGGGGAGAGGAAAGGGAAGGCGACTGTAAGCCGCTTTGAGCCTCTTTCGGGTAGAGAAAAGCGGCATAAAAGAACCAACTCTTCTACTTCTTCTTCAGTAATATCAGGGCTCTCTCAGCCGCACCTCCCTCACAGGGTGTCTGTTGTGGGGAGAGGAAAGGGAAGGCAATTGGAAGCCGCTTTGAGACTCCTTCGGGTAAAGAAGACCATTCCCCTTTGACTAACATTCTTTGACTAACATTCCCCAGTACCTTTGAGCCAATGGCCTATTGATATTAAAACAGTAATATAAGGAAAGGCTGTTGGATTTTCCCACTATTGTTACAACAAACTGATATTGGAGGACTCGACCACTGAAGAAGTCACTGAAAACGGAAATTATCTAGAAACCGTTACAGTTGATCATTCATGTATATAAAAGAAATTGTATTGGACTTGAATATATACAGTAATTGCTGGCATATAAGACTACTTTCCCCCCCTGAAAAACATGCCTCCAAGTGGGGGGGTCGTCCTATACGCCGGGTGCACTTCAGTTGGGATAGACATAGCTGCCCATAGTGGCCCATAGTACTGTAATGTAATGTGACAAACTTTATATTTTGAGTGGAAATGTTGGGGGGTCGTCTTATATGCCCAGTCGTCTTATACGCCGGCAAATACGGGTATATATATTATTACAAGAACATTGCCTTGGAAAGGTTCCTTGTTTTTCTGTTGACACCCCTGCTCTAGTAGCAGGCCATGAATCGCCACTGTTGCAGTACAAGAACCCATAAACACAATGGGATCCACTGGAGGAAGGCATTACGGGGTTTCTGAGGCTCGAGGTGCCTGTGAGCTAGCCTACATATTGAAGATGCTGGAGGACAAAGAGCAAAGTAAAATCATGGGCCCTAATGACAGGTTCGCATTCTTTGCACAGAGTTAGAAAGAGGATTACAGATGTCTATTGGCAAGTGTGACCCTTTTAAACAAATGAGGGTTGGGTTTTCGGGGGGGAAAGACATGGTAATTGTCAAAACTAAGCCCTCCCAGCATGAAGAACGGCTTTTTTCTACAGCAGAAACCAGGACCATTCTCTCCCCCCCCCTCAAGTTATGGGTCTCAGATATTCAGAATAACGAAGGGATTCATAGCACGGATTAGGATGCCACAAATCACGGCTGACACGTGAAAGGGAGTCTGTTCTCCCGGCATCAATGGGCATTTTAATTGCTGAACGAGCATCTATATTTAGAGCGCATATTTCCTAAGAGAACGCTGCTGGCCTAACTACGTACTAAATCACAATTTCGGATAGAGCGAAATGTAGCTGTCTTCTTGCAATTGCCTCTGTCTGCTGAGATGGTCCTTCAAGTGGACTCCTTGTTTTGTCTTGCTCTTCCGGAGCGCCAAGGGCAGAAGTGAAATAACAGTTCCGAAAATGCTTGCACAAGAGTTCACACGGTGAAATAAGGACTTCATTAATGCATTAGCGTGAATTGCATCCCTCCGTCCAACAAAACAGCTCAGGGTGGCTCATGACATAAAAGATTATTATTAATTTTTTTTAAGAACACATTCTGAGTCCCGCCTTAGAATAGGTGGGCAGCCGTGTTGGCCTAAAACAGCAGGATAAAATTTGAGTCTGGTGGCACCTTTAAGACCAGTAAAGATTTATGTAAGGTGTGAACTTTTGTGTGCAGGCACACTGCCTCCGACAATGGAACAAGGATCACAAGAGTACAGATATAAGGAGAGAGTAAATTAGTAGTAAATTACCAAACAGCTTCACGACAAGTATGCAGCGTTCTAAAGACGATCGGATAGTTCCTTGCTAGAATAACAAATTAGCTGATTACTAATTTACTACTAACTTACTCTCGACTTGTACCTGTACTCTTATGATTCTTCTTCCATTGTCGGAGGAAGAGCGCGTGCATGCAAAAGCTCACACCTTACATAAAACTTGGTTGGGCTTCAAGGTGACCCTGGACTCAAATTCTGTTCTGCCTCTGAACAGTTTATAATATTTTGTGAACCAGAGGAAACGTAAGGAGATCTGCACCCCTGGCTTTCTAGCTTGTTAAATTCAGGGGCGCTCACTCACTGCACTGTTTGAAGAAGGCCACGTTTGTACTTAGCCTCAATCAAAGCAACCACTGAGACTTCCAATCCCCTGCAGAAATTCTGTGCTTCAGATGGGCCGGCTGCTCATCTCTTCCATGATCAAAACCACCTGCCAGCCACAAGCTCCACGAGGCAACGGCCTCACCCGCTCCACTGAAACATGGGTAAGATGCCCCACTGGTGGGCAATGTTCACATAGAGCTACAACAGGCATGTCAGAGAGTCACATGTTGCTCTTGAGCCACTAAGGGAGTCTCACTGGTTCAGATATTTGATACGTGGCCGTCTCAATAAGAAGAGGAGTTGGTTTTTATGCCCCACTTTTCTCTACCTGAAGGAGTTTCAAAGTGGCTGACAATCGCCTTCCCTTCCTCTCCCCACCACAGGCACCTTGTGAGGCAGGTGGGGCTGAGAGAGCTCTAACAGAACTGTGACTAGCCCAAGGTCAGCCAGCAGGCCTCAGGTGTCTCAGAGAGGCTGACAATCTCCTTCCCTTCCTCTCCTCAACACAGGCAGCTTGTGAGGCAGGTGAGGCTGAGAGAGCTCTGAGAGAACCGTGACTAGCCCAAGGTCATTCAGCAGGCCTCAGGTGTCTCAAAGAGGCTGACAAACTCCTTCCCTTCCTTTCCCCACAACAGGCACCATGACCAGGCCAAGGTCACCCAGCAAGCTTCACATGGAACAGGAGTGGGGACTCAAACACGCTATACCAGGTGTAGTCAACCTGTGGTCCTCCAGATGTCCATGGACTACAATTCCCATGAGCCCCTGCCAGCCTTTACTGGCAGGGGCTCATGGGAATTGTAGTCCATGGACATTTGGGGGACCACAGGTTGACTACTCCTGCGCTATACCACACTGGCAAGGACAACAACAAAAAAGTACATCCGCGCAGCTAGACTCCAGTTTTAAAAAAACACACGACGAATCATATGAAAAAAACCCAAACGCTAGCCTGCAAAAATCCCGATGCTCAATCGCCATGCCAGAACCCGCAACAGGTAATTGCATGGAGCCAGCCTATCAAAATAAAGCTTCACGGAATACTGCTTAAGCACAGCTGGAGACTCAACACACAACTGTCAAAAACAAACACTGGCCACAAAGAACAGTAACCGTCCGGGGTAACCTGTGTTTACTACTCCTGTCGCCTCAACAGGAAAGCACGGGGTTGAATGGAGCTGTCAGATAAGACCGCGCCACCCTTGCTGCCCGCACAATACCCTCCAGCCCCCGGAGGTCACCACCTTTGCCCTCCAATCAATCACATAATGGAGACAGGAGTTCTCCTCCTTCACTTAAAACCTTTGTAATTATTTGCTGGACACTTCGGTAATTGAGAAAGCACACAGGCTGCAACCGAATGCTGGCTGTTTGCAAATGACATGGGGTGGGGTGGGGAAGAAAAGGCATCACTTTACAGTTCCAGTTGTGGAAAAAAAAAGAAAACAGTATGTGGAGAAAGCTGCCGCCCTGTGTGCGCTCCCAGAATGTTTCCCCCCTTGAAAGCATCTGCGTTTTAGGTAGCCTTGCGGAAGATGGAAATAGGCGTGTGCTTTTGGATCTTCCTGAGCAGTAATGACGTCCTTGTTAATTTTTAGGGAGCTACGGGACTCTTTGTTTTTTCTACTGTCCTGGATAGACTAAACCCAGGGTAGTCAAAGTGCGGCCCTCCAGATGTCCATGGACTACAATTCCCATGAGCCCCGGGGGCTCATGGGAATGGTAGTCCATGGCCATCTGGAGGGCTGCAGTTTGAC
This sequence comes from Paroedura picta, assembly GCA_003118565.2. NCBI lineage: Eukaryota > Metazoa > Chordata > Lepidosauria > Squamata > Gekkonidae > Paroedura > Paroedura picta. The sequence goes on along the minus strand of BDOT02000005.1, from coordinate 9,145,733 downwards.
TGCCCATGGACTAACTCCTCTTAGAATCATAGAATCATAGAGTTGGAAGGGGCCATACAGGCCATCTAGTCCAACCCCCTGCTCAACGCAGGATCAGCCCAAAGCATCCTAAAGCATCCAAGAAAAGTGTGTATCCAACCTTTGCTTGAAGACTGCCAGTGAAGACCTCTTGATCTACCTCGAGCAGGGATTCCCCACCAGGGGTCCGTGGATCCCTAGGGGTCCCCAGGAGCTCCAGAGGAGGATCCGCAGCCTTTCCCCTTCTCCCTTAATGGACTCAGCCACACGTTAGAGAACCCCTCCCAAGCATGCGTGAGTCTTCTAATTTCTGGGCCTGGGAAGGGGGCAGAACCCACATACCTACTCCTACTTTAAACAGGCTCCTATCTTTCCCTCTTCGGTCCTCCTCGAGCCTGCCTACTAACATGGGCAGTGATGTCACTTCCGGTGACAACTTCCGGGGGTGCGGCAGGAAGATGCGGCCAGCTGGCAGCATTTCCGGGTCTTCTTGAAAACCTGAAAAAAATTATTTCAGGGGCTTCTCCATGGTCAAAAGGTTGAAAAAGGCAGACCTTGAGTCTATTCAAGCATCCCAAAGGTATCCAGGATTTCATGAGAAAACTGAAAAAAAATCCCGGATATATTCTGGAATGACCGGGTAGACCCACAAAACAATAGAGAGGCTGTCTGTTGGGCTTTAAAGCCAGAGGATCAGCAGTGCTGTCTGGGAGTAGAGCCCTCCCCCACCGGCATCTTGTCTTCTTGGGCAGCCCCACTTAAACAGAGTTGCTGGAGAAGCCGGCTCAAAGACTGCACACCCCGAGATGAAAACTGACCCTAATCTAGACAGATACAGGCAGTCCTGCACAATGAAAACAAAACATAAGAATTCATTCTGACAGAGGCACTAAAACGGTAATGATGGTTTCTCAGCAGCCTAACATCAGCCGTTATAGCCTGGCTAGCCAAGAGTCAGAGCAAAGAAAACATTAAAAGATATTTTAAACCATCTAAGCACACATCACTTAATTTTATATTTTGTTTTGAATACTTTGGGATTTCCCAAAGTTAGGATAAAGGGAAGGGAGGACCAGGCGACAGGAATTTAACAGAAACTTTGGTCACCAGCCAGCCAGGGGGAATTTCACTGGAATCAAGTCCAGAGTTGTTGTTATGTGCGAAGTCGTGTCCGACCCATCGCGACCCCATGGACAATGATCCTCCAGAGAGCCAGATTTTATTCATGATGGTGCCTGACTCCATGAGAAGACTCCCTGGGAACGACAACAATGCTAGGAAGAAGGCAGCAGGAAATGAGGATGACCTCGCAGGAGAAAGCCACCACCAAAACTTGGCAAGACCTGGACAAAGCTGTTAATGATCAGACGGACGTTTTGCGGGACGTTAATTCGTGGGGGGGTTGTCATAAATCAGAAGCAACTTGGAGGCACATCATGCACATGCGCACACGGACACAACTCCAAAACAGGACCAAATCTGGACTGGTAAGCTATATACAAGATGATATCCGTTCAGTTGTGTCCGACCCTCGGCGATTCTATAGGAAAGTTTTCGCCATGCGTTTCTGCCAATGACTGCTTCTTTCAGTTGGTTCACGGTCATCTCTGTATCGGCTTTGATCGTGTCGAGCCAGTGGATCCTTTGGAGACCACATTTCCTTTTGCCGCTGACCATGCCGAGCATTAATGATTTTTCTAGTGAGTTTGATCGCATGATGTGTCCAAAGTAAGTGAGCTTCAGCCGTAATATCTTGCCTTCTAATGACATAGTTGGTCTGCTCCTCTCTAAAGCTGTCTTCTGGGTAACTTTGGCTGATACAAGAGGCTGCCTCTAAATCGCTTCTCAGTATCCTAGCAGTGTGCAATAGTTTACATCATATTTTTGGATACGGCGTCACTAATCAGATTGGATCTTGGTTAAGATTTCCATGCACAGATGCATGACTTCTCCCATTTCCCAATGCAGCATTGGAAGTCCCCTCAGCATACTTCCCATGTTGATTGGACGTGGACAATGAAAGTGCAAACCAGAGCATGACCACAGCCTGTTTATGAGAATTTAGAGGCTCCTGCTTATTTTATCTGGCCTGCTGGTCCACATATGTGACCAACAGTGCACAGAGTATCCATTGTCAATGTCTGCTAAGGCAGGGGTAGTCAACCTGTGGTCCTCCAGATGTTCAAGGACTACAATTCCCATGAGCCCCCACCAGCATTTGCTTATGGGCATTGTATTCCATGGAAATCTGGAGGACCACAGGTTGACTACCCCTGTGCTAAGGTTCTGTTGATGTATTGTAAAGGAGCTAATATATTACAACATTTATTGAACATGTACTTATATATATCCCTCCTCAGGATGCCCTGAACATCTAGGGCAGGAAGTACTCTCCCCCTACCTGAGGTGGGCTGGCAGTGGGTGCTGGGGTGATGGACTGGTGAAGGGGAGAGGGAGTTAGATGGGTGTAGTGGTTAGGAGGACAGGAGGAGATGGGGGGGTTAATTTTAATGAATTGCCATCTTTTATGTCTGGGGATTTTAAGGATTGTTGTTTTATTCTTTTATTGTAAACTGCCACGGGTCTTTGAGAGCGGTGGTATATGTAAAAATATAAATAAATCAGTAAGTAATTGACCAAATACCCTATGGTGTTAAAAGACTAAAATCATTCATTGTTGTTGTTAGTAGTAGTGAAGTCGTGTCCGACCCATCGCAACCCCATGGACAATGATCCTCCAGGCCTTCCTGTCCTCTACCATTCCCCGGAGTCCATTTAAGCTCGCGCCGACTGCTTCAGTGACTCCATCCAGCCACCTCATTCTCTGTCGTCCCCTTCTTCTTTTGCCCTCGATCGCTCCCAGCATCAGGCTCTTCTCCAGGGAGTTCTTCCTTCTCATGAGGTGGCCAAAGTGTTTGAGTTTCATCTTCAGGATCTGGCCTTCTAAGGAGCAGTCAGGGCTGATCTCCTCTAGGACTGACCGGTTTGTTCGCCTTGCAGTCCAAGGGACTCGCAAGAGTCTTCTCCAGCACCAGAGTTCTAAAGCCTCAATTCTTTGACGCTCGGCCTTCCTTATGGTCCAACTTTCGCAGCCATACATTGCAACTGGGAAGACCATAGCCTTGACTAGTTCATTAATAAAGCATTCAAAACTTTATAATCCAATACCAAGTTGATGAGCTACTACTGGCCGGGACGAGAATTACATGCGTACGAGAACATAGTCGGTTTTGTCAACGGTGGCCATTCTCCCCTTTTGCTACAGCCCTCTGAACTCAATCCACCGGAAAGCCACCTTTACAGAAGCAGCCGAACAGGGAATGAAAACTATGTTTAGCGCGTCCAGATTTTGAAAAAAAAAAAGGTTAGCTAGACAGAACAAAGAGCTCGGGCTCTTGCTGGATCTATTTAGATCTACCAGGAATAAAACCTGGTCCCTTTGGGCTTGGGTGGTCTGCCTAACATCCAGAGACATACGAGCTGGCATCCTCACAAAGTAAATATTTCCCTTTTCCTTAACAAAAGAAATTGCCTTCTTATCCTCGCAGCAGAAAAAAAAGCAGGTTACAATGAAGGCCTGATGATTCGGCTCCTGGATAAACCTTCCAGTGTTTGATACGGCCCCAGAGCTGGCGTATCTTGCCGAGAGATCTCATTTCCACCTTCCGGGGGAGAAGCAACGGGGCAGCCTCGTGGAGCTTTGAATGCAGAAGTCAGACGCCTTCGTGCACACATACACAAAACTTTAATCAAGCAGGTATGGAAATGAAATTGGGAAAGTCATTTTGGGGCCGGGCTTTGAACGATTGTTTAGCCACATCCCTGGAATCCGACAATGTGGCCTCTATTTTCCTGACGTTGCTGATGAAAGGGTGGAAAACTGGTAGGTCTTGCCAGCCGAAAGCAAGGATTGCCTAAATCTTGGACAAGCCAACAAGAGGCTTTCAAACCTTTATCTACTGCAGCTTCCCTACTTCTTCACCGAAAAGAGGAGGAAAAAAATCACAAATGAAGACAGCGCAGCAAGACGCATAATAAGCCCACTGCCACTGTGACCTGCAAAGCACAGATTCATAGCCCAATCTCATAAGATCCCAGAAGCTGAGCAGAGTTGAGGCCAATATCTTATCCAGTCCAAAACTGTGTTGTGCAATGGACCCAGGGGCCATCAGTAGGTCCCAGTGGGTCCAGAACCCAGAAGTCCTCCTACTGTTGCCCCCCAAGCACCAAAAATATAGAGCATCACTGCCCTAGACATAAGAACATAAGAGAAGCCATGTTGGATGAGGCCAATGTCCCACCCAGTCTAACACTCTGTGTCATACAATGGACAAAACCCAGGGGCCATCAGTGGGTCCCAATGGGGCCAGAACTCAGAAGACCTCCTACTATCGCCCCCCAAGCACCAAGAATACAAGGCATCACTGCACTAGACATAAGAACATGAGAAGCCATGATGGATCAGGCCAACTGCCCACCAAGTCCAACACTCTGTGTCATAAAGGTAAAGATATCCCCTGTGCAAGCACCAGGTCATGTCTGACCCTTGGGGTGACGCCCTCCCGCGTTTTCATGGCAGACTCAACACAGGGTGGTTTGCCAGTGCCTTCCCCAGTCATGACCGTTTACCCCCCAGCAAGCTGGGTACTCACTTTACCGACCTCGGAAGGATAGAAGGCTGAGTCAACCTTGAGCCGGCTGCTGGGATGGAACTCCCAGCCTCATGGGCAGACAGCTTCAGACAGCATTTCTGCTGCCTTACCACTCTGCGCCACAAGAGGCTCTGTGTCATACAGTGGCCAAAACCCAGGTGCCATCAGGAGGTCCACCAGAACTCCAGAAGCCCTCCCACAGTTGCCCCACCAAGAACCAATCCCAGTGTTGTGATGTGTAGGCAAGTGATGGCAAACCATCTTTGAATGTCTCTCGCCTTCAAAACCCTACTGAGTCATCACAAGTCACCGATGACTTGATAGCGTGTTCCACCACCAACCTGACGGCCCGGCTGCTTCATGCATGACTAAGGGCTTAGGGAGAGTGTAGTGGAAATGTTGACCTCCTGCCCCCCACTTCGAACAGCAGACTCCATCAATAAACTCCTTGAGAAATCTCCCTCCCTTTCAAAAACTGGGTCGTCATGCAGCGGGGCGGCTTAACAAGTCCAAACATTCCATGAACCCACAGACCAATTCTGCAGTGCACTGGCTCCAAGCCACGAGATTTAAAGCGGTCGTCTTATTTGCTTAACATTTAATGTGCATCCAAGTCAAAAAGCACACTACGCTGAAAGCGATCTAGGGGGAGACAGGGAATAGGATACAGGAGTTATGAGCATGGGATTGGACAAGCGACCGCAAGGCAAGGGATGGGTGGTGATGAGGAGGGGGTAGTCAACCTGTGGCACAATAGAGGGGTTTGTTACCACCTTAAAGCAGGCTTTCTCAACCAGGGGTTTCTGAAACCCTGGGGTTTCCTGATGGCCTTGGAAGGGTTTCCCAATGGGGTGGGAGTTAATTCATTTTTTTATATCTTTTTGAAATTTTGTTGTTGTTAGGTGCAAAGTCGTGTCCGATCCATCACGACCCCATGGACAATGATCCTCCAGGCCTTCCTGTCCTCTACCATTCCCCGGAGTCCATTTAAGCTCACACCGACTGCTTCAGTGACTCCATCCAGCCACCTCATTCTCTGTCGTCCCCTTCTTCTTTTGCCCTCGATCTCTCCCAGCATTAGGCTCTTCTCCAGGGAGTCCTTCCTTCTCACGAGGTGGCCAAAGGATTTGCGTTTCATCTTCAGGATCTGGCCTTCTAAAGAGCAGTCAGGGCTGATCTCCTCTAGGACTGACCAGTTGTTCGCCTTGCAGTCCAAGGGACTTGCAAGAGTCTTCTCCAGCACCAGAGTTCAATTTTGAAATTCGTTTAACATTTATTAGGTGTAATGCTCATGTTGACCCGATCCCCACAATGGCCACAATGGGACTGGAGGGGGTGGGAAGGGGAGGGGCCCCGGGTGGGTGTGTATGCAGTCGCACCACTTCCAGGGTTTCTCAAAGCCTGAGGAATGTTTCAGGGGTTTCTCGATGGTAAAAAAAGTTGAGAAAGGCTGACCTGAATGTTAAGGCAGGAATATATTTTTTAAAATTCCCATTTCTATGAAAATAGGAGCACTGGGATTACCAGAATTCGCAGTCAGGTATCTCTCTGACTTTTAACTTCAGTAAACTTTGCCTCTTGTGGCGCAGAGTGGTAAGTGGCAGAAATGCAATCTGAAGCTGTCTGCCCATGAGGCTGGGAGTTCGATCCCAGCAGCCGGCTCAAGGTTGACTCAGCCTTCCATCCTTCCGAGGTCGGTAAAATGAGGACCCAGCTTGCTGGGGGGTAAACGGTCATGACTGGGGAAGGGAATGGCAAACCACCCCGTATTGAGTCTGCCATGAAAACGCTCGAGGGCATCAGCCCAAGGGCCAGACATGACTCGGTGCTTGCACAGAGGATACCTTTACCTTTTTAAAACTTTGCCTGATTTAATCTAATCTCAGAAATGCAAAATGTTGACTGCTTTAGACTTGGGAAGCACTAGGTGGGGTGCATATCTCTTTGCCAACGTTAACCTCAGCAGGGCCAGAGAGGGGCCAAAGTACACATAAGCAATTTGAGGTATTACTCAGTGCTGCTGCTGAAGATGAAAATGGAACCTCCAGATTAATCCACGTGAAGCTGGCCCTTGGTCCACCCCAGTCAGTATTGTCTATGCCAGGGGTGGTCAAACTGTGGCCCTCCAGATGTCAATAGACTACAATTTGCTGGCAGGGACTCATGGGAATTGTAGTCCATGGACATCTGGAGGGCCGCAGTTTGCCCACCCCTGGTCTACGCGGACGGGCAGAGGTTCTCCGGCTCTCAGTCTGAGATCTTTCACATCACGTCCTACCTGCCGCCTTTTCACTAGACATGCCGGGGATTGAACCTCAGACCTTCTGATGCCAACCAGATGCTCTGCCAGTGAACCACAGCCCCTCCCTAACCTGCCCATACTTGTGCAATCAAAGGGTTCATTGGCACAGGTTCCAAAAGCAAAGCAAAAGGTAGGGGTGGGGGGCAGAACAATGACTTGAAGCGATTTCCTGTGATGGAGCCCAGCACAAACCATCCAGCATCCTTCACATATGGAAGAGGTTCAACTCGTCCCGTGGGCTTTGAGTTCGCTCACTAGATACCTCCTTGATGACTCTGCCAGACGGTTTTCTAAACAACCAAAATATAACACTGTCAACGGTGAAAAGGTCCCGTAAAACGCCGCAGCCAGATGTACCTGATCTGCCTACGAGGTTAAGCTGGATGAACGGAGAGCGAGGATAGACAGTCTGCAGCCATCCGTCTTTGGAATCCCGTGCGGAAACAAACAAAAACTCCCAAAAAGCATTTTCCATATTCGAATGGGTTAAAAGTATTGAAGACTGCTGCAATGAAAAACACTTTAATGCAGGGGTACTCAAACTGTGGTCCTCCACTTGTCCATGGACTACAATTCCCATGAACCCCTGCCAGCATGATCGCTCGTCGGAATTGTAATCCATGGATATCTAGAAAGCCACCATTTGGCCACACACTATTATAGAGTTTGGGTACGTGCGTTCTATTTTAAGCAGAGGATTGAAGAAGAAGAAGAAGAAGAAGAAGAAGAAGAAGAAGAAGAAGAAGAAGAAGAAGAAGAAGAAGAAGAAGAAGAAGAAGAAGAAGAAGAAGAAGAGTTGGTTCTTTTATGCCGCTTTTCCCTACCCGAAGGAGGCTCAAAGCGGCTTACATTCGCCTTCCCTTTCCTCTCCCCACAACAGACACCCTGTGAAGTAGGTGAGGCTGAGAGAGCCCTGATTTTCCTGCTCGGTCAGAACAGCTTTATCAGCATTGTGGCGAGCCCAAGGTCACCCAGCTGGCTGCATGTGGGGGAGTGCAGAAGCGAACCGGGCATGCCAGATTAGAAGTCCACAGACCTAACCACTACACCAAACTGGCATACACACTGTGCCTGTTGTCACAGAAGGGAACCTGAAATGGACACATCAACAAGATCTGAATCATAATAGCCAGATATCATAAGACTGGTGGCATAATGGCCACAGGGCAGTTATCACCTAGGAGAGCTCATGACTTCCATCACAGGCCAGGATATCTCCTAACCCCGGTCATTGAGGTTTGTAGTCATCAGGTGTTTCTGGGTTAAACAAGAGTACAGTTTCCTGAAAGAGCCAACGTGCCTTCTACCAATTCCATTTGCCGAGGGGGGCCCAGCCCTTTCACTCATTGAGGACCTAAAATCTTGACTAGACACCAGCAATGATTTCTAAGTGATTTCTGACCCGCCTTCCTCACAGAGGCAAAACATTGGAAACGGGATCCATACCAGAATTCCCACATCTGTACTGGCTCCCCGGGGCATAACGCAAGGGGCTGAGCTGAATTTCTAGAGACCAAACCGTTTAGGGCCAAGTTGTCTTGGAGATCTACCGCTTTCCATGTGTTCTGTTACGATCTTCCCCCATCTATCAGGGCTTTTCGAGGCCATTATTCTTTACGGCAGCGGTCCCCAACCTTTTTATCACCTGGGACCGGTCAACGCTTGACCATTTTACTGAGGTCGGGGGGGGGGTAGTCTTTTGCTGAGGGACATCGCCACCGCCTGAGCCCTTGCTCCATTTGCTTTTCCGACGGTGCCCCCGACTTCCTCCCACCTGCTGGGGGGCGCTGCCAGCAGCAGCTGCGCAGTGCCAGGCCGAGGGGGAGCCCCGTCCATGGCGGCCGCTGGAGAGCACCAAAGGTGAGCCGGCGGCAGAGTGGCAGGGCAGCCCCCGAGGCAGCAGCCGGGGAGGACAACGAGGAGAAGCCGCGGCCCGGTACCAACTGATCTACGGACTGGTACCGGTCCCTGGACTGGGGGTTTGGGACCACTGCTTTACAGAATGGTTTCTAATCTGGATTCTGCCAAAGTCCAAAACTTGAGCGCTTGGAGGAAGCGAAGGGAGACCGATGTGGAACAGGGCTGGATTTGGGGACAACGTGTTTTGACGATATTCTCATGCTGCGGAGTTTGGGTTTCGTTGGAGGTGCTGTGCCTCGATCCCCTTGAGGATGGGGCAGACTATACACATGCCAAAAAAAAGAGAGAAAAAGAACAACAACTGCTCTAGCTAAAGTCTACAATGGCACAGCCAGCTGCTTCCAAAGCATCCTCTGTGATTCTCTTCCTCCACTCCCAGCACGAGACCGGAGAGAGAAGGAATCATGCAAGTGTTTAGAAACAATCAGCCGCTCAATGAGCCTGAAATTGTGTAGGAGGTGGTGGGTCCGGAGTCATTCTCCGATTTGCATATTGCTCACCCTCCAACCATCTTGCATTTATCTTTTGGCAGAATGCTCCTGGAAAGAAAGGGGGGGGGGCACAAACATCTAACCACAACATGGCTTTTCCTTTCCTACTACGGCCTGCGAATTAGCTCACAGAAACAGAACTCTAAGTATTTTCCAGTGTCCGCGGAAATAGATATGCCTTTCCAATGTGCTAATTGTTGGGCACCTCTCAAGGCTAGCAAAGGGTCTCCGAAAATATCCTGCAGAAACACGCTTTGCCTAAACTGCATGCTACCGGGCCAACTGGTTAATGCAGGGGTAGTCAAACTGCGGCCCTCCAGATGTTTATGGACTACAATTCCCATGAGCCCCTGCCAGCTTCGCCCTGATTGGCCCTGCCCCTGCAGCTCCCGCCCTCTGCCCCTGGACTCTACTCTCTCTGCCCCTGGACTCTACCCTCTCTGCCCCTGGACTCTACCCTCTCTGCTCTCTGCTCTCTGGAGCCAGCAACTGGTAAGGGCCCTGGGCAAAGGGTCATGGTGAAGGGCTTGCTAATGTGGGCCTCTTGGTGGGCTATGCTGGGCCTGCTAAGGAGCTCTGTCCTGCTGACTGCCTGCTAAGGAGCTCTGTCCTGGGCCTGCTAACAAGCTGCCCAGCCCCTGCTCGCCCCACTTGATCTGGCTACGAGCTGCCACCAAAAGCCACCTTAAGCTGCCTGGCCAGGGGCCAGGGGACCCTTTCAAGGCCTGTTCTTAGGAATGGGCTTTGAAGCTAGTAGCTTGAATAAAACGTGGTTGGTCTTAAAGATGCTCACTGGACTCAAAATTTGTTCTGCTGCTTCAGACCAACATGGCTCCCCACTTGAATCAATTCCCCCCGTTACACAATTAAAAAAAACGCTGATACTTAATCTCAAAGCTGCCTGCCGGAATTTTAGAGTTCCCGCTTTCAAGCTGTGCCTCTCCAAAGGGAGAAATCAAATCCGTAAGGCTCAATTGCTTTCCCATCATCGGCCATGTTCTCAGCAATGCCTCGGGAACTGTAAGACGGCGCGGGGGAATGTGCATCATTGTTAGGGATCCGATCCCTGCACTGGGGGAGGGAGAAGCGGCCCGGGCAGGCAGCTGGGTCCCAGAGGTCTGCTTTAGCCCCCAGCGACTTCTCCTCTGAGCCCTGAGAACCAAGGGAGTGATTCTCCTCCCCTCTTTTATTTTGCATTTGAGGATGACAGGAACATGATTAACAGCCAAAGGCCAGTCACATCAATGCAGTCAGAGGACAAAGGGGCTTAGTGAATGAAGGGATCTAAGCCCAGAGTGAGACCCACTTGTCCTTCCTCCGGGAATGGCCCCGGACAGAGACGTCTGAAACATTAGCCCTTAAAAGCCTCTCCCATTACAAACCGGCTCACCTTGCAGGTAAACACCTTCCTGGTTCAGAGCGCCCGCCGCATATCTGAAACCGAATCTCGGCTGAAAACGGATAATGGCTGGGGGGGGGGAGGGACAAAACAAAATAAAATGCCATGCCCGGTTTTGCCGCTGCAATTTTTGCAACCCTTGTCTACGGCCGGCGCGCTTCCTCTCTTCCGGCAAGGTGGAAATCAATACAGTCAAGGAGGGGACAGGATGTCCTCTCCGGAGAGGACCGGCATCAATGACTTCCAGGTGTCCAACTCTGAAGCAGCCTTGACGGAGCTCGACATGGGAGAAGCTGTTTATTTTTAGGCTGAAGGGGCGAATGTGTTAGTTTGGGTAACCGACAACAGCTGCGTTCACGGATTGGCTGCACGGGGGGATTAAAAAGGCCGTTGGAATTTAAACATTTTGACAGGCTATGTGCGCTAATTTCTCCAGGAGGGATCTTTAAAAGGAGCGGGTGCGGAATTACCGGTGCATTTTAATGGTTAACTTCATACAGGCTACTCATCAACCTCACCCTCGATGCCTGCTTCTTCAAATCATAGAAGAGAAAACCTGCAAATTCAATTCCAAAAAATAGTATCGCCAGATTAAATAGAGTGGAATGAGGTTTTATGCCCAGAGGTCTTCCCTTTTTCTTCCTTGTGCATACAGCATTCGGTGGTCCTCCAGACATCCATGGACCACAATGACCATGAGCCCCAGCTAGGCGGCTTATGCAACCTCATGGTAATTGCAGTCCATGGTCCCCCTCCTGCCATATGTCATATACTCGTAATTTTGTCTTTAAAACGTGTGTGTGCCCGTCCTGAGTGCCATCAAGTTGCTTCTGACGAATGGTGACTCTCTGAATTATTCTCCTCCAAAACATCCAAAATGGCTAAGGCCTTTTTGATCCTAGCCCCTCTTGGGGGAATGAGCTAAGTGCCCTGACAGAGTTATCACAGTCCCCCAGGGCCTGTAAGGCGGAGACTCCAAACTGGCGAATCCCCTGGCCCCAACTGGGGATTGGCAACCCTAGAAGAAAGCAAGCAGCCAATTCCCATGATTCAATCTGCCCCAAGCTGGTGGACCTTAGCTTTGCCCGTTTCCTTTAGAAAATCCATCCCTACTTAACAAAACCCAGAAAGAAGGGAAAGGAAGGAGACGGTAAGTGAATTGCGGCCACGTGAGTCGAAGGGGAGTGGGCCTTATTGAACTAGGAGGCCCCCACAACTCAGGCCATAAAGCAATGGGTCGGGGACCAGATGTTCCTCGGGCTCTTCAAATGTTACTCTGATTTCACATTTCTCTTGACAGCTTCATCAAGAGAAACCCGCGGAGATACGAAGCTCAAAAAGATCCCTTGAAAGAATGCCAGATGCAGGAAACAACAACCAATAGTAACTATTATTTACAGGTTTCATATAAAGCGCAGAGGCCAAGCCTAAAGAAAGCCATCCCCCTGGAGATTTTCTTTTTGCAAAAATTGAACGAGTCAGCAGGATTCAAAAGGACAGGGTCTTAAGATGTATACAATATGGTTCCCATTCACCAGCTCTGGTCCCCGCCCCCCCTTTTAAAAGAAAGCACAGTAGCAGTTACTGGAAATAAGAAGAAACTTCTAAACATCAGCTGTACAATGCAAGGACTTCAGTATGGAAAGTGGAAGCTTATTAAATTAGAGCTTGTATAATAAAACACTCTCAGAAGAAGAATCCTGGCTCAAAAATATCAGATGTGCCTCGCCCTGGCACAGCTAATGGAATTACAGCAAGAGTTAAATTTCACCCATGGAGACTTCCAAGTAATTAATGCAGAATACATTTTAAATTCATGGGGTATGTTGTCAGATGTTTCCACTTCTCTCGGGAGACTACAGATAACTCAGCCGCTCTTGGGAGAGCGATCGAGACGGCAGCCATGTGAGTCTGTCTGTGGCAGGAGAAGAGAGCAAAAGTCCGGGAGAATCTTGAGGACTAGCAACATGTGGGGTGGGTGTGGAGCTTTTGTGAATCACTGCTCACTTCTTCAGATACAGCTAGACTGTGAGTCCACTGGTCCTATACACTGGAAACTGATTTCAGAAGCCAAATGACATTAGAAGGCACATGACAATAGCAGGTGTGGTGATATGAGGGGCAGTATGCATGGAGAGAAGAGCCTCTTGTGGCCGAGAGTGGTAATGCAGCAGACATACTGTCTGAAGCTCTGCCCATGAGGCTGGGACTCGATCCCAGCAACCGGCTCAAGGTTGACTCAGCCTTCCATCCTTCCGAGGTCAGTAAAATGAGGACCCAGCTTGCTGGGGGGTAAACGGTAATGACTGGGGAAGGCACTGGCAAACCACCCCGTATTGAGTCTGCCATGAAAACGCTGGAGGGCGTCACCCCAAGGGTCAGACATGACCCGGTGCTTGCACAGAGGATACCTTTACCTTTACCTTTAGGCATGGAGAAATCAGCATTGCTAATGAGACAGGAAGAGGTGTCATTTGGTGGATGGTGTTTTGTAGGGGAAGATGTAATTAAGTCACTGGCCCCAACCAGAAGCTTGGTGGAAGAGCTCCATCTTTCAGGCCCTGTGGAACTGTGCCAGCTCTGACGGGACTCGGAACTCCTCCGGGAGCTCGTTCCACCAAGCAGGCGGAATCAGGTTTGGGCTGATTGAGGCCAAACATGCTTCCTTGGGCCCGGGGACCACCAGACGCTTGGAATTTGCAGAGCACTCTTGGGGGAACACAGGCAAAGAAGGGTCCCTCAGGTACGCCGGTCCCAGATGACCTTGAAAGTAAGAACCCAAACCTTCAACCTGGTCCAGAATTCGGCTGGAAGCCATGGCAGCTGCCTGTAAGTCAGCTCCAACTTACCCACCCCCAAATTCTTGGCCTCGGCAGCAGTGTCAGTCTCCTGGAACCACGGACTTGGAATCAGTCGAGATGGAGAAAGTAAATATAGCCCTTCATGCGGGCGTTCCCGGCTCGACCTCTAAAATGCCCTGGCACTCCTTCTTAAGTCTGCCAAGAGTGTGCTAGGAAGACTTCTGGATCGCTGTTGAATATCCTCGCCCTGGCAAATCGCCGACATCAGAGCCCTCCCTGTTTTCCGGAAGCAGTGGAAAAACCTTCTCAGAGCTCCAGCTGCCTTTTGGTCCTCAAGGAGAGGGAGGGCTCCATGTCGATAACTGCAAAGGACCTTTATTGTTTTCCGTATGGTTAGCCACCCCAGTCGGAGAAAGCAAGCCAGGGAGCGATCAATCCAAGAAAGAGCGAACGTGATGCATCAGCTCTCCTTCTGAAGATCTTATCTTACATCCCATAAATTCTGCCGTGGCATAGATCTGAAGGGGAAAAAGCCAGCATGTTCATGAGTTCCCTATTGCAGGGGTAGTCAACCTGTGGTCCTCCAGATGTTCATGGACTACAATTCTCATGAGCCCATTGTATACGGCACTGGTCAGACCACCCCTGGAGTACTGTGTGCAGTTCTGGAGGCCTCACTTCAAGAAGGACGTAGATAAAATTGAAAGGGTACAGAGGAGAGCGACAAAGATGATCTGGGGCCAAGGGACCAAGCCCTATGAAGATAGGTTGAGGGACTTGGGAATGTTCAGCCTGGAGAAAAGGAGGCTGAGAGGGGACATGATAGCCCTCTTTAAGTATTTGAAAGGCTGTCACTTGGAGGAGGGCAGGATGCTGCTTCTGTTGGCTGCAGAGGAGAGGACACGCAGTAATGGGTTTAAACTACAAGTACAACGATATAGGCTAGATATCAGGAAAACATTTTCACAGTCAGAGTAGTTCAGCAGTGGAATAGGCTGCCTAAGGAGGTGGTGAGCTCCCCCTCACTGGCAGTCTTCAAGCAAAGGTTGGATACACACTTTTCTTGGATGCTTTAGGATGCTTTGGGCTGATCCTGCGTTGAGCAGGGGGTTGGACTAGATGGCCTGTGTGGCCCCTTCCAACTCTATGATTCTATGATTCACAACAATGTGGGGATGGTTTTTCCATCCTTACAGCTTATCTTAACCCTTATAAGCTTATTTCATTATTGCACTAATCAACGTCAGTCCTCATTAGCCAGCAGAATGAGCATCACTGACTTCCTCAAGAAACGACGAGAATCAAGTCAACCGAACAAATCTATTAACATTCCTTCATCTCAATATGTCAGGCCGATGGGCGAGCGTTTCTTGTTCTCTTTCTTAAACGGCTAAAGTCATAAGAATTCTACTCCAATGTCAAGACTTTATAGGTAGAACTAGAAAACAGAAGCTGCAGCTGGTGTGGTGGAGTGGTCAAAGGGTTGGACTAGGCTCTGGAAGGCCAGGTCTGAATGTTCAGTCTGCCACGGAAGCTTACTTGGCAATCCTCGGCCAGTCACACACCTCTCAGCCCCAACTACCTCACAGGGTTGTTGTGAGAATCATAGAATCATAGAATCTAGTCCAACCCCCTGCTCAACGCAGGATCAGCCCTAAGCATCCTAAAGCATCCAAGAAAAGTGTGTATCCAACCTTTGCTTGAAGACTGCCAGTGAGGGGGAGCTCACCACCTCCTTAGGCAGCCTATTCCACTGCTGAACTACTCTGAATTTTTTTTCCTTTCCTGATATCTAGCCTATATCGTTGTACTTGTACTTTAAACCCATTACTGCATGTCCTCTCCTCTGCAGCCAATGGGAACAGCATCCTGCCCTCCTCCAAGTGTTGTTGTTATGTGCGAAGTCATGTCCGACCCATCGCGACCCTATGGACAATGATCCTCCAGGCCTTCCTGTCCTCTACCATTCCCTGGAGTCCTTTTAAGTTTGCACCTACTGCTTCAGTGACTCCATCCATCCACCTCATTCTCTGTCGTCCCCTTCTTCTTGTTCGCCTTGCAGTCCAAGGGACTCGCAAGAGTCTTCTCCAGCACCAGAGTTCAAAAGCCTCAATTCTTTGACGCTCGGCCTTCCTTATGGTCCAACTTTCACAGCCATACATTGCAACTGGGAATACCATAGCCTTTACTAAACGCACTTTTGTTGGCAGGGTGATGTCTCTGCTTTTTAGGATGCTGTCTAGATTTGCCATAGCTTTCCTCCCTAGGAGCAAGCGTCTTTTAATTTCTTTGCTGCAGTCCCCATCTGCAGTGATCTTGGAGCCCAGGAAAATAAAATCTGTCACTATCTCCATTTCTTCCCCATCTATTTGCCAGGAACTGAGAGGGCCGGATGCCATGATCATTGTTTTCTTGATGTTGAGTTTGTCCTCCAAGTGACAACCTTTCAAATACTTAAAGAGGGCTATCGTGTCCCCTCTCAACCTCCTTTTCTCCAGGCTGAACATTCCCAAGTCCCTCAACCTATCTTCATAGGGCTTGGTCCCTTGGCCCCAGATCATCCTCGTCGCTCTCCTCTGTACCCTTTCAAATTTATCTACGTCCTTCTTGAAGTGAGGCCTCCAGAACTGCACACAGTACTCCAGTTGTGGTCTGACCAGTGCCGAATTCAATGGGACTATGACATCAAACAGAGTCAAACAGAGGAATGGTGTAAGTTGCTTTGGGAGAAAGGTGGGTTTGAGTAGCTGCAAGTTTTGTGGAAAGCAGGTTAAGAACATAACATCAGAAGAGCTCTGCTGGATTAGACCAATGTTCCATCTAGTCCAGCATCCTGTCTCACACACTGTGCCCAGCAGTTCAACAAATCCCAGGAACAGGACATAGTGGCTGAGGCCTTCTTAAGAATGTAAGAAGAGCCCTCCTTCATCAGACCAACCAGTCCATCTAGTCCACCATCCTGTCTCATACTGTGGCCAACCAGTTCTTCTGGATGGCCAACAACAGGGCTTCATAAGAACATAAGAAGAGCCTGCTGGATCAGACCAAGGGTTCATCTCTCACACCATGGCCAACCAGTTCCTATGGACAGCCAATAACAGGTCATAGAGGCTATGGCCTTCATTAGAATGTAAGAAGAGCCCTGCTGGATCAGACCAATGATCCATCTAGGCCAGCATCCTGTCTCACACAGCATATGGCAGATGGAAAAAAGACAACAGCAGGATACAATAAGCAAGACAGAGGGTTTGGAAGACAATCCTCGGTAAAGGACTGGGGTATTACCAAGATTGCCTTATTTTCATTTCTGAAGCACTAGTAGGATATGCCATTTGCTGTTTATCAAACAATAATATGACCCAAATCAGAATGGCCATTAACTAGGGAAGTCAAGAAATGCTGAACCCAACCTTCCAACATAGGCTGAAGGAGTCACTGAACAAATGATAGAATCACAAGACCATCAGCCACTAGTTGATGTTTCACAAACCCATTCTCGAAAATAAACAGCTTCTAACCTTGACATCGGCTGAGAAGGTCACCGTGTTCGATGGCCAAATAGCTCCGATCCGAGCATGTTAGATTAGATATCATGCCTTTACCAACCTTACACAGAGCTGAGTTTATTCCAGGACGAAAATAATCTCATGGGCTCATTTACTGGCAAACAGCCAGTACCCTAATTCAGGGGTAGTCAACCTGCGGTCCTCCAGATGTTCATGGACTACATTTCCCATGAGCCCCTGCCAGCAGTTCACCGAAATTAGAGATTGGTGGAAGAGTTCAATCCTTGTTTAGTTTACATCCTACAATGGCATACGGTTAATGCCACCCTTTGAGAAATCAGTGCTAAAGATGCCCTGCAAACCACTTCATATGCTCCTTCAACACCCAAAGATGATAAATTAAGACAGGTAGGACCCAGTGAAGGATCAAATACAAATCAATGCCTTAAGCTAGGAGTAGCTGCTATGATGATCTTATACTCTGTCTAAGAGACATATATTTACTTATATGAAGTTTGTCTGAAACACAAATAAACACTAATAATTTAAGGTCCCTTGACAAAGCCAGGAGGTGAAACGCGTTACGCATTGGGCCTGCTTTGTACAATTAAGAATAAAGAAATAATAGAAGATTCAAGACTCTATAGAAGTCTATTTTGGATATTGTGCTTGCCAACTTGGTATCCCAGTGCCTTTGTACTTGATTTGTATTTGATCCTTAAACACCCAAGGCATGGTATTTTTTTTTACATGGAAGCCAAATGACAAATTTTCCATTTGTGTGCCTGTTGAAATCTTCTCTGATCCCGTCACTCTTCCCTGTCCTGCAAGCTGTCCTTGAAATCAGGAGAAGAGCTCAAATGCGTCATCTTCAATTAACTTCTTACACAGCAGCAAGACGCAGGAAAAAGATGCTTGCAAACTGATGTGGCATGCCTGTTATGGGAGACCCAGAATTTATGACCCGCCAGGCACCGAAGGACAGGAGGAAGCAGCTTTCCCTGACGCTACAGAGGGGGATTACAAATTTATTTCATGCCCTGCAGGAAACCACTTGTGTGGTACATCTTGTTCGCCATTGGTGTTCGCTAATCTGGATAATCACTGAATAGGTCTGTTGTGTACGGGGCCTGGCTTGTTGAGAATGTTTTGGGCGTGGGGCATCCATCTAAAACTCATCAAAATAACTCATGTTGTTAGAGAGTCTCAGACAGAGGCACCCAAGCGGAGAGTCACAAAGGGAACTTTGTTATCGCGCGACTCTTGGCCAATGGCAACATGGTTTCAACCATTAAAATGACGATTGCGCTTTCTGAGTTCACTGCTTTTTTTATGTACCCAAGGAAGCTTCTTGCTAAATGTCTAGATCAGGCTTTCTCAGCCAGGGTTTCATGAAGCCCTTGGGTTTCTTGATGGCCCTGAATGGGTTTCCCGAATGGGTAGGAGTTAATTTTATATTTTGTTCAACGTTTATCGGGTGATGTGACCATATATGGTCATGTCGACCCACCCACCTCTCCCCAAAGGGCCAATGATGGACCTGGTGGGGAGGGGAGAGGAGGGGCACCGGGTGGGCATGTCCACACCTATGCTCCTCAACCAAATTTTGCAATGTCGTGCCACTTCCGGGGTTTCCTGAAGCTGGAAGCATTTTTTATTTATTTAATTAATTTGTATACTGCCCTCCCCTGAGGCTAAGGGCGGTTTTTAAAAATATATATATTTTAAAACACTGCTTATCAAATTTTTATTTCTGTTATTTACTCTGTTTTTATTTATTTCTGTTATTTACATTCACTGCAGGGTTTCCATAGCTGGACACCAGCTCACATCTTTAATTTCCCCCTATTTCAACCACTACAGTTTATCTCCTGTTATTTCTTGCTACTTTTTTTACAATCCTGCCGTCTGCCAAAGCCTTGTTCTCTTTCTTTCCGTTAGACGTGATCTGGTTCCCCTTTTCCTTCCTTGCATAATTTTGCCTTTTCCTCTCTTGACATGACTTTCCCCCTCCCCTTCCTTGTGGCCTAATTCCCTATTTTATAGTGCTGTCATCTATTCCCCCATCGGCTCAGAAATTTGTTTCTGCTTCAGTCTCCAGCTCCCTTTATTCTTTCAATCCATGCCGCTTGTGAACAGTTAGCTGCAGTTTTTCAAATTTATACACCTGTCAAACCAACTCGCTTTTCCCGTGGTCTCATCTATTCCCCGAATTCCCTTATGCCATCATTTTTCTTTCTTTCCATGTCTTCATGTTTCCTGTCTCTTCATTTATCCCTTGGAGGAGGTTTAGAAACACAGAGAACGGTTGTGATTTCCTGGCATTCTCGCTGTCCTAAGGCAGTGATCTTCTGACGTTGTAGATCCGGGACTCTACTTTCACCTCTGCACGGGAGTGTATTATTATTATTATTATTATTATTATTTCGATTTATTTCCCGCCACTCCCAAATGGCTCGCGGCGGGTTACAATGTCTTAAAAAACCCATTAAAACTCCCATTAAAAGACTTTAAAATGTCACAACATGGCAGCACAATAATAAGATCCCCTTCCTACCCCCATTCCTAAAAAAAGGGGGGGTGGAGGAGAAGGAGGTCAACGATGTTCAGGAAGCCCGAGGGAGAACCCATGGACCTGCAAGCATGTGACATCATTGTCATGTGACGAGGAGAGGCGGAGCCAAAGTTGTGATATAATAATGGTGATCCCCCTATACGGTTTTGAAGACAGAGTGGACTGTCATGGCCTGCGTCTAGTCTAGCGACCCTGGAGTTCTTTGGTGGTCTCCCACCCAGGTACTGAGGCCTGATCCTGCTTAGCTTCTGAGATCTGAGATATGGGTATCCTGGGCCAGAAGAATGGGCAGCGGACCAAGAAACTTGGAAGACAGGCTGATGAACAAGAGATACACTGTAGTGAAGAACAAGCTATGCGCTAGACCTGTGGATGAATCATCTTCTCTACTGCATGACTCTGCTTTGCATTCCTAATGCGTGTTGTCATTTGCAAGCACTGTGGAACACATGCACGCTAGCAGCTCCCCAACAACCCCCCCCCCCCAAAAAAAAAGAGCTTTGTATGATCTTTTGATTCAGCAGGTAGGGCTCAATGACCCATTGGTGTCTCCCAATCCAAGAGCTGAATACCGTGTTCCTGTTGGCTGCAGAGGATAGGACCCACAGTAATAGGTTTAAACTACATGTAGAATGGTATTGGCTAGATATCAGGATAAACATTTCCACAGTCCAAGTAATTCAGCCGTGGAATGGGCTGCCTCAGGAGGTGGGGAACTCCCCCTCACTGGTGGTCTTCAAGCAGCGGCTGGACAGATCCTTCTCCTGGATGCATGAGGCTGATCCTGCACTGAGCAGGGGTTGGGACTAGATGACCTGGATGGCCCCTTCCCACTCTAGGATTGTGAGCCTAGCTCAGCCATGGAATGGGCTGCCTAAGGAGGTGGGGAGCTCCCCCTCACTGGCCATCTTCAAGCAGCGGCTGGACAGATCCTTCTCCTGGATGCTTTAGGCTGATCCTGCCTTGAGCAGGGGGTGGGGCTCGATGGCCTGCATGGCCCCTTCCTTCTCTAGGATTCTATAGTTCAGCTGTGGAATGGGCTACAGGCTGATCCTGCACTGAGCAGTGCGTTTGGCCCCTTCCAATTCTATGACTCTATGTCCTAGTGTGCAAATTTCAACTACCACTCTCTGCCCTTAAAATCTTAGAATCATAGAATTATAGAGTTGGAAGGGGCCATATAGGCCATCTAGTCCAACCCCCTTGCTCAACGCAGGATCAGCCCATCCAACTGCATAATGAATAGCTAGACATTTCCTCAAGTCTTTTGTTTAATATCACTTTTGTTTAACAGGGACCCAATCCTGCCCCTTCTCCGAATCCCCTCCATGCCCGGTGCACCTACATGTGAGATAGCAGCTGCTTTGGCCGTTGGGGGAGTGAACGATGCAAACTCAGCTCCTCTGGAAGGCAATTTGGCTCCCAGCGGAATTCCTTCGTATGTCGATACCGCATTCAGCGCACTCACAAAACCATGACGGGCTTTCCGATGGTTGTTTCAGACCTTGAAAAGGGGGAGAGGGGGGGAAACGGGATTACCGAGCCGTGGGCCCCATCAGGATTGGGTCTTCACGACACCATGAATCATCTTTAAAATGGCGGCCACGGCCACAAGGACTCCGTCACACTTCGATTGGCCCTGACTCATACAAGGTCACTGTGAACTGTTCACCACAGCCAAAGGTTAATGGTTATGACTAAGAAATTGGGAGGATTTATTGGTATGCTTTTTCTCAAGAGCCGGAGCAGGAGCCACTGATGTCATACATTTGAACCTCAAATGTTTTTGTTATATATATATATATATATATATATATATATATATATATATATATATATATATATATATATATATATATATATATATATATATATATATATATATTTAAGCATGCACAATCGTTCAGAGCAAAAGGAGAGGAAGCCGTTCCGCTGAGTGTCCCTGTCCAGATTACGGGGCATTCGGTCCGGAGAACAAAGGACGGGAGACGCCAGTCATTACCTGAATCACATGCCGAAACGGACCCACGGCTCATATTTCCTTAAGCTCCACAGAACCATTAGGGCTGCAAATAAAATTATGCGCCGACCAGAATGCCTTTTGAATTGGGCCCTCTATCTCAAGTTCCATTAGGATTTTGCAGGGAACAGAACAGATAAGACACACAAAAAAAACATGGTAATTAAACTGGCACTGATTATTTTATAAGGTTTCCCACGTTCGTCTGCACAGAAGTGGCTTTGGACTTTGATCTTTAGAACAATCACTGAAGTTAAGAGGGCGGCTCTAGAACTAACTAGAAAGGCTTTTTGCTCTCAGACTCCAATCCCCTTGCCTATATACATGAAAGAAATTCAGCAGAGGTCTATGAGACTTGCAGGCAAAGAAATGCATTTAAGGATCGGGGATTTTGCGCTCGTGAGCAGATAGAAACGTCTTGCTTCCTTAATAACGAGTTTCGGCATGCAACCTTAGCTTTACACTTTCCTTTCCAGCGTTTAGAATACGCGAATTAAGATACCTCCATTGTGAATCACTACTAAGGATTAACTGCCATGACAACAAAGCTAGGGCCATTGTCCAAGCAACTGCAAGGAAACCGCTGGATTCTCTCAAAAGTATGTAGCAGGGAGCTTGTATGCTGAAGGTTGTTACAAACTGAAGAGGTTTTTACAATTGTTGGCTTCATACAGCCTTATCGGTAGACTTTGTTTCATCTGCGTTACTAAAACGCTTAATAGGGAACAATTGGACAATACGGAACAACAAGCTGGAGAAGTGCATGCAAATATTCTTCCTTTAAAAAAGTGAGACTCGCTAGTTTTCATTTTCAAGAAGATACGGATCAATATCAAGGGAATGGGCACCACATTATTTCTGGATGAACACTGTCCGGCCAAAGGAAACGACGAAATTTGGATATTGCTCTGTAAACCCCGGGAACAGCCAAATGCATGCAATAGCTACGTCAGGCTTTCACAACCGGGGTTTCGTGAAGCTCTGGGGTTTCTTGATGGTCCTGGAAGGGTTTCCCGAATGGGAGGGAGTTAATAAACTTTTCACAGTCAGAGTAGTTCAGCAGTGGAATAGGCTGCCTAAGGAGGTGGTGAGCTCCCCCTCACTGGCAGTCTTCAAGCAAAGGTTGGATACACACTTTTCTTGGATGCTTTAGGATGCTTTGGGCTGATCCTGCGTTGAGCAGGGGGTTGGACTAGATGGCCTGCATGGCCCCTCCCAACTCTATGATTCTATGATTCTATATATTTTTAAGATTTGTTAATACATTTATTGGGTGACGTGACCGGATATGGTCATGTTGACTTCCCCAAGTGGCCAATGATGGGCCGGGAAGGGGTGAGAAGGGGAGGGGCCCCAGATGGGTGTGTATATAGCTCTGATTCCCAACCATATTCTGCATTTTTAGATTGTACTATTATTTTATTGGGGATTAATATAGGAGGGTTTATGGAAATTGTTAGTATTTTATCTTTTATCTTTTTGTAAGCCGCCTCGGGCCAGCTTTGTCGGGAGGGGCGGGGTATAAATTTAATTATAAACAATCAAACAAACAAATAAATAAATAAATAAATAAAATTATGCAACTAGGAGAGAATTAAAGACCTTCAGTGCTGATCACACCCAGCACCAAATATATCCTGCTGCTTTTAACAACCAGCATGGTACAGACATGAAGCTGCCTTATACTGGTACTAGCAAGAAAGCCCATTGCAAGCAGGAATGCAATGGGCGCTAGGACCGAGGGGGACACCGGGAGGTGCAAATCTCTCTCTGTGTTTCTCTCCCTCCCTCTCCCGCTCGCCTCAGCAGGAGCCATAGCAGGTAATTAGGGTTTGTTCTTAGAGGCAAGCAGGGCTGGTCAGCAGCTTGGGGCAGCTCTCTCTGTCTCTCTCTCCCTCCATCACAGCAGGGGTGGCTCTCTCTGTGTCTCTGTCAGCAGCTTGGGGCAGCTCTTTCTGTGTCTCTCTCTGCCTCCCTTGCAGCAGGAGCGATAGGTGGGAATGAGGGCTCGTGTTCGGTCAGGCAGGGCTCTGTGTGTCTCTCTCTGTCTCTGGCGTGTCTGAGAGGAACGTGGCTAGCGTCCAGGGAGGGAGGGCGGGAGCTGTAGGGGCAGGGCTGCACCCTGATTGGCCCTATTCCAACTTGGACAGCTGGACACGTTCCAATCCCCCAGGCTGTTTCACAAATATGTAGAGGAACCATGGATGGATAAAGATGGTAAACACATGAATCGGTCCAACACGGTATATATGGTCTATTCAGTCTGGCAGCCGCTCTCCATGATTTCCGGGTCTTTCCCTACTACCTGATTGTTTAACTGGAGTGGCTGGAGATTGAATCTGGAATGTTTTGCATGTCGAGAAGACTTTTTCCTGCTGGGCCACAATAACTCCCCTTAGAACGTATACACAAGGCTAACAAACAACACAACAAAATGTCTGTTGAAATGACCTTCTGCTCCAAAGGAATTTAGCATTAAAAAATAAATAATAATCCAAATCTGATTCCAAACATAAGCAGCCCAGTTCCCAATGAGAGACGGCCAACAAGAATTGACTACAAGTAAGCTTCACGGAGAGCGGCCTTATTACAATTCATAATTCAGCAGTCTACATAAGGCTTTTGGAATCTGAAACTGAAATATTGTTTAATACAGGGGTAGTCAAACTGCGTCCCTCCAGATGTCCATGGACTACAATTCCCATGAGCCCCTGCCAGCGTTTGAGGGGCTCATGGGAATTGTAGTCCATGGACATCTGGAGGGACGCAGTTTGACTACCCCTGGAAACTTTAATATTTTAGTACAAAGTTCTCTTAACCTTTGGGGGAATTTCCTGTGTTTATGGCTTGTGGGGGTGGGAGAGGTCTTTGAGGAAACCAGACTTCACATCACTAGAGGAATCCTGAAGACAAATACTTGTTTCCTTCAGCAAGAAGATTTATTTTCCTGGAGGACCACCAACCCAAATGGGATTATCCTATCTGGGAACAGAACTGCCAGTCTCCATGCAGGATCTGGAGATCTCCTGGGGTTTGAACTGACTTCCAAATGGCAGAGATCAGCTCCCCTGGAGAAACTGGCTGCTTCAGAGGGTGGACTGTATGCCCCTATATTTTCCTGAGGTCCCTCCCCCACCCCAAGTCCATCATCCCCAGGCTCCTCCCCCCAAAAACATCATCAGAAATTTCCCAAACCTGGACAACCCTGCCAGATAAGAATATGGTGGCAACTAGGATAAATAGCACCTCATTTTTGAACTGTGCATATTAATCTTGTTTATTAGTGTCATTACTTGCCCCAGTACCCTGGGCCAAAGGTAGGATTAATTACAGGGAAAGAATGCATATTTAGATTTATGAATCTTTAGATTTACGATCTTTTTTAACGTAGATCATTCCAAAATAAATAAACCAGCCTCCTTCCACATGTCAGTTTCCAAGCTACTCTTCAACACTGCCCCCAAAAGTTGAGAAACAACGGATTTGAATTCTGAGTCACATTCAGGACCTTCCGTAAACTTATCTTCCATATATTTTCTGGGTTTTTTTTTTCTTATTGGATTAACCTAAGCAGGTGCCAAGCATCAAGTACTTCAAGGTCCATGATGTCTAAGAATCACAGGCTCCAGGCTAGCAGAAACAAAAGAAAACAGAGAGAAAGTCTCTGGCTACGAGGGAGAATCACGCTTTTCAAAACCATTTCCCTTCCCTCCTCCCCCGGCGCATGTCCAGCGTATTCCTGGCTTGCTTTCGCAAATGGTTTTATGACGGGGAATTATTAAAAACAAACACACAAAGCTCCTGGGTTTGGTGTCGGGCTTTTCTTGCAGACATCTGGGGGAGTCACAAAGGAAGAATTCAGGCAGCTACTGACACTTTGTGCAGGAAAGCTTTTGACTCCAGAAGTTAACAAAGTTACAAAAAAGAAAATGTAGACATAATGAAACAATTTAGGGAAAGCAGGCAGCAGTGAGCCCAACAGTTTTGGGGCATCTCAGCAGTGGTACCCTATGCAGAGCTACTCCGGTTTACATCTATTGAAATCAAGGCGTTTAGACTGGAGTGACTCCGCTTTGGAGGACTGCACAACTTTCTAGATTGTACCGTTTAGATTTGGGTCTAAAAGGTAAAGGTAAAGGTATCCCCTGTGCAAGCACCGGGTCATGTCTGACCCTTGGGGTGACACCCTCTAGCGTTTTCTTGGCAGACTCAATACGGGGTATTTTGCCATTCCCTTCCCCAGTCATTACCATTTACCCCCCAGCAGCAAGCTGGGTGCTCATTTTACCGACCTTCGAAGGATGGAAGGCTGAGTCGACCTTGAGCCGGCTGCTGGGATCGAACTCCCAGCCTCATGGGCAGAGCTTTCAGACTGCATGTCTGCTGCCTTACCACTCTGCGCCACAAGAGGCTCTTTACCTTCGGGTCCAGAGACTGTTAAATGGTATTCAACAAACTTAGTGTGAATCTAGATCAGCCCTTTTTAACAGTTGACAAACCCCTGAAATATTCTTCAGGCTTCAAGAAATGCCAGAAGTGGCACCACCGTGCAGAATAGCTTGGGAGGCATAACTGTGTATACACCGGTTCTATGGTTCTATGAATACACTTTTGCTCATCGGTGTTCCCAGACATACGGAACTAATGGTGGAAAGCCACCACCATCTTTCAGCATAGATTTACATACACTGAGTCTTCTAGGGTCAGTTTCCCGTAATTATTTCCTTGCATCTCCTTTCATGTTTTCA
Organism: Paroedura picta; assembly: GCA_003118565.2. NCBI lineage: Eukaryota > Metazoa > Chordata > Lepidosauria > Squamata > Gekkonidae > Paroedura > Paroedura picta. Next base: position 9,119,301 of record BDOT02000005.1, on the reverse strand, counting down.
CAAGGCATCAAAACGTATTATGCTGTGAGTCACCACAAGCCGCCTCAGTAGATCACCCATAAGGCCCAAAGTCCAAGGATTCCAACACTGGCCAAGATCACCTAGTTCTGTACTACAATCATAGAATAGAATCATAGAATCATAGAGTTGGAAGGGGCCATACCGGCCATCTAGTCCAACCCCCTGCTCAACGCAGGATCAGCCCAGAGCATCCTAAAGCGTCCAAGAAAAGTGTGTATCCAACCTTTGCTTGAAGACTGCCAGTGAGGGGGAGCTCACCACCTCCTTAGGCAGCCTATTCCACTGCTGAACTACTCTGACTGTGAAAATATTTTCCCTGATATCTAGCCTATATTGTTGTACTTGAAGTTTAAACCCATTACTGTGTGTCCTCTCCTCTGCAGCCAACAGAAACAGCATCCTGCCCTCCTCCAAGTGACAACCTTTCAAATACTTAAAGAGGGCTATCCTGTCCCCTCTCAACCTCCTTTTCTCCAGGCTGAACATTCCCAAGTCCCTCAACCTATCTTCATAGGGCTTGGTCCTTTGGCCCCAGATCATCTTCGTCGCTCTCCTCTGTACCCTTTCAATTTTATCTACGTCCTTCTTGAAGTGAGGCCTCCAGGTGTGGTCTGATCAGTGCCATATACAATGGGACTATGACATCTTGTGATTTTGATGTGATGCCCCTGTTAATACAGCCCAAAATGGCATTCGCCTTTTTTACCGCTGCATCACACTTCCTGTGTAGAGTATTACACTTCACAACGTAGAGTGCCTCTCCGAATCCATCGGTTGCCTCTCCGAATCCATCTGGTAAAAGACCCTGACATTGGGCCCTCATTTCCAAAGTAAGTTCTGGGGTTCGTCAAAGGATATTAGACGTGGCAGGAAAGCTTCCTCGGGAGGAAAAGAAATTCTGGTTTTGATTTTCCTTTGCAGTACGTATTAGGAGAGGATTGTTGAGGACAAGAAGGGAATAGGCTCAGCTCAGATGGCCCGATGTCACGGCCCAGAAGATTTCCACTGGCATCCTCCCAAGATCTAGGAGTTTATAGCAGCCCAATGCAGACTCTCGGTCTGTAGGAGTAGCTACACATTATGAGAACACAAAGAATCCCCATCCACATATTTCTAAAGAGGAGAACCGGGAGATTGCTTATACTTTTCCCCACCCATAATTCCTTCCCTATACATTGTCCCCCCACTTCAACAGGGGATACGATCCCTCACAATTTCCTTCAAAATCAGAAGGAAATCTGGACTGCAGAGGAGGGGACCAACCAAAGAAGAAGAAGAAGAAGAAGAAGAAGAAAAAGAGGAAGAAGAAGAAGAAGAGCTGGTTATACCCCACTTTTTACTACTCAAAGGAGTCTCAAAGCGCTTACAATTGCCTACCCTTCCTCACTGGCAGTCTTCAAGCAAAGCTTGGATACACACTTTTCTTGGATGCTTTAGGATGCTTAGGGCTGATCCTGCGTTGAGCAGGGGGTTGGGCTAGATGGCCTGTGTGGCCCCTTCCAACTCTAGGATCCTATGATTCCCCACAACAGACACCCTGTGAGGGAGGGGAGGCTGAGAGAGCCCTGATATTACTGAAGAAGAAGAGTTGGTTATTATATGCCACTTTTCTCCACCCAAAGGAGTCTCAAAGTGGCTCACACTTGCTTTCCCTTCCTCTCCCCACATCAGACACCCTGTGAGGGAGGTGAGGCTGAGAGAGCTCTGGTTGTCCAGGCTAGAAGCCACTGCTCTTAACCGCTGCAGCTCTTGGAGGCATTACCAGTGATGAATTTGTAGGTGTGTGGGATAAGAGTTTGCCGACCCTCAAAGAGGGCCTCCTCCCCCGCCTCGCATGCTAATTTCTCAAATGGGTTTGGGAAAGCCCCATTTGCCATGATAATCTGCAGTTCCGAGCTGTATTATGGCGGAGAGCAGCTAAGCAAGGCAGAGTCGGTTTCCTGCATAAGTCAATATTTTTACAGAACTGCATGAGCATGGTGTTTTCGAAAAGCAGAAAGACAGCAACAGAAAGACAGCAGATTCCCACAGCTCCAAGACAAGTCCTACATGACCTCCGAACATCCTGACAAGTGCAGGCAGGAAAATCGGAATCCTTTCTAGTCCCCACAACCACATGTTTCCCGGCCTGTCTGAAATTCACAACATTTCCACTGACTGTGGTGGGTGCGGACGGGGACAGATCTAACCTACAGGAATAATCCAATTTATCCCTTTGTTTATTAGCTCTTGCCTCCTTTCGCCAACCTGTAAGGTGCAGGATCTTCTTTTTCTTCCCTGAATTCTTTTGCCAAGGTAATTTAAGGCAGGAAACACGAGCGAAACCCAAGCTACAGCTACGCAAGTAAAACATAACATTCTCTAAGAAGGGACTCCTGCAAAAAGCACTTTATACTATACTAGTATCAAAGCCCGTCTTAAAAATGGGCTTTGAAAGGGGTGGCAGGCAGGAGGGCGTGAGAGGCTATGCGCGGCCCCCCGGGCAGTGGCGCTGCTGCGGAAGGCTCCCTTTGGCCCAGGAAGCCCCCCCCCCTGGCAGTGGCGACAGGGCTTTGTGGCCCGCAGGGAAGCTCCAAACTCCCCCCCCCAGCTCCCTCCCAGGAGGAGTGTACCTGCGGGCCGCCAAGCCCTGCCACTGCCGCTGCCTCTCTCCTCGTGGGCAACAATGGAGGCCGCAGCCACAAGGCTTCTAGCAGGCAAGGAGGAAGGCGGGAGCTGGAGGGGAAGGGAACAATCAGGGTGGACCTGGATGGACAGGGCCCCGGACAGTCTCCTCCCAGGAGGCTGTTTCCCAAATATATAAGGGAGCAAAATATTGTTAAGGATGCGTCTTCTGATAATTTTTTCTAACTCCAGATGTATTTAGAAGCTCTTACTTTGCTTTTCAGAACTCATATTAGGTTTCAAACTTCAGTGGCATGTCGAGGTCCACAAATAATACTAGGTATTATTTTGAGCCCCATTCACAAGTTACAGTGAAATGCACATACACTCCCTGTATAGCGTTCTCTCTGTTCTCTGTATATGTGTTATAATAATCCTCATGTCATAGTCAGGCAGTGTAATGGTTAGAGTGACAGCTTCTAATCTGGCATGCTGTGTTCGATTCCCCATTCCTCCACATGCGGCAAGCTGAGTGATCTTGGTCTCTTCACAGGACTGATAGTGCTGTTCTTGTTACCCTAAAGGCAGCCCCTAATGGAAGGGTGCCTCACACAGAGACACCTTCATGCACAGAAGCCCATGACTGGACTCAGATTGGTACACACAGAAACCAGCCTGGCAGAGACTGACTATGGAGTCAGTAGGGCCCCTCAAGAAACCTAAGAAGCCAAGCCAGGTCTCCATCTTGTTTGGGCTTCACTAGATTTCTTACATTTCCTCCTTGCCCAACTGACTGAGCTAAATGTGCATGTTATCTAAATCACACACCCCTCCCCCAGCCAAAGACCATTAGACTATCTACAGGAAAGGAATATCCCTTCAAGGTACTAACTGCAACTTCTTTTGTCTCTCTTGCCCAGTGTAACTTCTGCCTAGCAGCATCTCTTATCCCCAAATGTCTTCCCCCAGTCCTTCCTGATAAAACAAAGACAGGGCCATTAGCGACAGATTACACCTAGCCAAGTTACTGTTCTACTTGATGAGATTACTCCACACCTCCCACTCTAGTGACATCACAGTTCAAACCCACCTATCAGGTACTCATATTATCAGAGACCAATCATCAATCACATACCTCCTAGTGGGCAGTCCCTGGGGATGGCCTGGGAATTTCAAACATTATATCAAGCCTTGCGCACACCCCAGTGTGTGTGTGTGTGTTGTTGTCCACACCCAGCATCCTGTCCGCCCCCTGATGTCGTCAACCCTGTGTTTTGGCTGCTTAGATCCAAAAAAGGTGCAGTTATCTTGTCCCCCCTGTAGAACTTAGTGTAACTTGTCGTCCTGTAGAACTTAGTGTATTATGTTTTTGCTTCTGTCTGTGTTTTGAATGTAACCCTGATATTTTCCCCAAATAAATCCCCTGAGTGTAAGCTTAATTGCCTTCTTCATTTAAGAAGGGTTTCTTCCAGGGAAAGGACCCCGTAAAAATTGGTAGTAAAAGATCCTGTGTTACCCAGCCTCTTGCTATATTCGTGATTCCCCAGCAATTTGGGTAACATTCTCACAGAACAGCCCCATCTGAGCTCTCTAGCCTCACCTCCCTCACAGACAGTCTGTTGTGGGGAGAGGAAAGGGAAGGCGATCGTGAGCTGCTTTGGGACTCCGTCGGGTAGTAAGAAACAGGGTATAAAAGCCCACCTTTCTTCTACTCCTGGAACTGAATACACAATACAATATCCACATTTATCCAGGTACTAATTCCTGATTTCAATCATGTGTTGGCACTTCCTTACAAATAGATGTTTGCACATACAGGCAGGCTGCACATGAGTCTACAGCAGTGGTTCTCAACCTTCCTAATGCTGCGACCCTTCAATACAGTTCCTCATGTTGTGGTGACCCCCAACCATAAAATTATGCAAGGGTTCTTTCACAGAAATTAAACCAAAACTGACCAATGGTGCGAAGATCCATTGTTCATTATTGTATTTAAATTGTTTTTTTCCTTGGGGTTTCTCAGTTCAGCTCTGCCTCGTCCCACCATGCTGATCTCGCTCTTTTCCGCTGCTCCAGGCAGACAAACGCTCTATCTCTATCTACCCCGCAAGGCTGTTGTGTAGATGGTGCCCCCCCAGCCAAGCTGGTTGAGAACCACTGGTCTACAGTAACACATTGACAGGGTGTTTATTGAAACAAAATGAAATTATTAATCAGGCCATTTCAGAAGATTTCAGGAATATTTTTAAATTTTCTGTTCAGCCACAAGTCCAATTCAGGATTTTGAAGACACTTTCTATACCACCTAATCTTGTAATATAAAGTGTGTGTATGGGGGGAGGGATATAGGCAACATACCTGAAAAAGAACATAAACAGCGCAGCTGTGATGCAGAACAAAAGGACCTATGAAGAAGAAGAAGAAAAAGAACAGCATGTCAAAAGAGGATAACAACAACTGTGTCCAAATCGAACCCAGACTCTGGGAGGCTTAAATAAGGCAGCGAAAGAATTTAAGCCGATTGTTATGACTGCAGCATGAATAAAACTTCCAGTTTCTGTAAAAGAGTTGCAAAATCTTAACAGCGCATGTTGCTAATTATCAGGGAAGTTTTAAAGCCTTTTTAATTCACAAGTGTACATAAACTAAATAAATAAAGCGTAAATAATTCACAAGTGTAAATAAACTAAAATTATAAAGGTAAAGCATATCACATTGGCAATAGCTCTTCAATAAAGGGGTCACTTCTTCAATCGGTGATGTTAAGTCTTTATATTAAAACTGTTATTTCAACCGCTGAAGAAGAAACAGAAAGCAGGATTGAATACCCGGGAGCCCGTTCTGGTTGCAAAAACATTTAAATAACCTAGGACAGCATTTAATAAATTCCAAGAAGATACCACTTTTTGCCTATTGGTTTTGTTTACTTCTGGGTATATTTCCACAAGAAACTAACGGTGTTTCTTTATATGGACTGGCTCGGATGGAGGCAAGAAGCCTGGGTGAGATCCCAAGTGAGGGACTAGGCAGGGGGCCCCATGTAGATGGTGAGGGTGGCAGCCTAAGCCAAACGCCCTCCACTCTCAAGGGGTTAAGGTTATGGACAGAAATATTCTCATAAAGGAAGAAATCAAAACTGAATAGTCTTGCTGAACACTGGATTGGCCTTTCAATGGGCGAAAGCCTCCGATTTCCAGGCATTCTGAGGATTTACCCAATGATGGGCCAATATAGGTCCCTGAAGAAACGCACAACAGGTAGATCATAGAATCATAGAGTTGGAAGGGGCCACACAGGCCATCTAGTCCAACCCCCTGCTCAACGCAGGATCAGCCCTAAGCATCCTAAGGCATCCAAGAAAAGTGTGTATCCAACCTTTGCTTGAAGACTGCCAGTGAGGGGGAGCTCACCACCTCCTTAGGCAGCCTGTTCCACTGCTGAACTACTCTGACTGTGAAAATTGTTTTCCTGATTTCTAGCCTATATCGTTGTACTTGAAGTTTAAACCCATTACTGCGTGTCCTTTCCTCTGCAGCCATTTGGAACAGCATCCTGCCCTCCTTCAAGTGACAACCTTTCAAATACTTAAAGAGGGCTATCATGTCCTCCTCTCAACCTCCTTTTCTCAGATAAATCCTCCAGATTACCTTTGTCCAAAATATACACTTATTTTTTGGAACGGCAGTTTTACCATAACTGTTTTTTGTACGAATCGGTTCACTATGGTTCATGTCATAGGCTGGTGAATGTATTTCTAATTTCATTTACTGCATTAAATATTTGTTTTGTGTGACAAGCCTAGTTGTTCACAGACATTCTTCTTTAGTTTGGGCTTGTTCCTGCCCCTAAATAAACAGCAGTAAAGCAATGCAGGGATGCACTGGGGGGGACACCAAGAGGATAACATGAGACATGTTGGGGAAGGGGGCAGGTGCTAGAAGTGTGCAACGCTAGAATCATACAATCCTAGAGTTGGAAGGGTCCTCCAGGGTCATCTAGTCCAACTCCCTGCAGAATGCAGAAAATTTACAACTACCTGGCCACCCACAGTGACCCCAATTCCATGGCCAGATGATGCCCCCCCCCCAAAAAAAATCCCAGAATCCCTGGCCAGTCTGGCCTGGAAGAATTTCGCTTCCCCATCCCATAATGGCGATCGGCATTTCTTTGGGGGTGCTATAAAGGGCCAAAAGAACTTCTAAGGGACCAAGAACCGAGATGCAGATTCAAGATCACTGGCAGTCTTCAAGCAAAGGTTGGATACACACTTTTCTTGGATGCTTTAGGATGCTTTGGGCTGATCCTGCGTTGAGCAGGGGGTTGGACTAGATGGCCTGTATGGCCCCTTCCAACTCTATGATTCTGTGATTCTATGATTCTATGATTCTATGCAACCAGCACACCCTTGCAGCCAATCCGGATATTTCTTCCTGAGCTTCAAACAGACTGCTAGTAAGGGAATATGTGAAATGTCAACAGGGGAAGCAGCAGAGAAATTAAGATGACCCTAATGTTGCTGACAATAGCAAAAAGTACTGGTTGTGAATTCTCGTCCTAAGGAAGGATTAGCAGCAGACACAGCATAGGGTAAATATTGAGTGATCACCCAGAACCATGTGCGAAACATCCAAGCTGAACCTCTGGAGCTTCCTCCCACACGGACCCTCAGCTTCAAACAATGTATATTTAAACCACCGTGTTTCCCCGAAGATAAGACTGTGTCTTATATTAATTTTAGGTTTTAAAAAATGCACTAGGATTTATTTTCAGGTGGGTCTTATACTTGTTGATGTCTCCCAAAAATGTTACATTATTCCACTCCCCCCCCCCCCGGAGCCCCATTAAAGCCTTTTCGGTCCTGGCCCCAACCTGGTGGAATGAACTCCCGGAGGAGCTAAGGGCCCTGTTGGAACCACCATCTTTCCGCAGGGCCTGTAAGACAGAGCTCTTCCGCCAGGCATAGGGTTGAGGCCAGGGCAGAGCCCGGGTTCCATCCAAGATGTCTAATCCATCGGCCAGTCTTCCTCTCCTCTCTCTCTTACCGGATTAACGCCCGACCTCTCTCGGAACAAGCGGGGAAAGTGGGGAGAGTTATAAAATAGAACACCATCTTTTTATTGTAATAATGGGGTATTCATGGGATTTTATGGGATTTTACTTTGATTTTATATTTTACTGTGAACCACCGTGAGACCTTTTGGCGAACGGCGGTATATAAATCCAACTACAAATAAATAAATAAATCATACCTTAGGTGCAGGGCACAGCTTCCGCCAAGCCGGGGGATTCTGGGATTGTAGGCGGAGCTGACAGAGGCTGAGTGAGCAGGGGCAGGGCGCTGCAGTGAGTATCGCTGCCAGTGGGGAGACCAGCAGCACAGTGGCACAGCGGCATATGTGTGCTGCAGATCTGAATGTCGGCTGGCCCAGCACCCTGTATGACCGTGGACACCCCTACAAGAACACCCCTAAGGCCGGCCCTGGCTCTAAGGACCAATTAGAATAATAGAATCATAGAGTTGGAGGTAGGTCTAATTTTCAGAGGAGGGCTTATACTAGCGGTGCATTAAATAGTACCGCTAGGTCTTATTTTCGGAGTAGGTCTTATTTTGGGGGAAACACGGTATCTGCCAGGTTTTGGATCTAATGATAATCAGCCAGTCTATGGAAGTATCCAAGTTTGGGGCTTACGCTCTTGTCACAGCCCTAACGAAACCACAGTGGCACACGCAAACGGGGTGGGTGACTCCCTGCTGTCTTCTCCGCGTGTTTCCATTGCTACCTACTGGAACGGGTCCAAACACAATTTCCAAAACATGCAGCCTCGGTTGCATCTCAGCACGTCGGGTCGAGTTAATGATTTTATTTTTTTCCAGCAGCGGGTGTCGCTGGCAGCCGCCCAACTTGCTACAAGGTCTTTTGGATGGCGAACAGCCGATTGAGGAGACGGTGATCAGATAAAGGCCGCGCCTAGAACAGACTCGCGCCAGAGAGATTTTTTTTTAAGACATAGGAGCCGGTTCAGATGTAGGTAACCACCCAAAAAGCTGCAGACGGAGTCATTGGTATTGTTTGCATAGGCCACGCAAGAAGCAAGAAACAATTTTGAATGCCTGTACAGTCCTCGAGGTCACCTGCAGGTACAAGGGTGTTCACAAGCTAACCTTTGATGTTTGCCAGCCCCACAAAACAAACTCTTCTCGGCAGGGTACTTGGCTTGGACACGGAGTACGGTGCACCGCAAAGGCATCACAACCCCCTAGGTAACCTCGTTGTAGGACAATTAAGAGGTCAGAGGGAAAAAAAGATCGCTGCCATTGTCTAGGAGAGTATTATATTCATGGACTTTCTAGTTAGTTGAACGCCGAGACCAAACTTTGGATGCAGCTACTTAAAGTCGGTTTAAGCAGCTAGGACCACTGGATCGCACCAGATTTTCTCAGGGACAGAAAGAGGCAATGGTTGAGCCCCTTTATGTGTCTACATTTTCCCACTTATCATTATGCAGGCTTCCAGTAGCAACTTCACAATGAAAGAGAATAGCTGGGATCTAAAGAAAGCCAGCTTGGTGTAGTGGTTAGCAGCGCTGACTTCTAATCTGGTGAGCTGGGTTTGATTCCCCGCTCTGCTTCCACATGCAGCCAGCTGGGTGACTTTAGGCTTGCCACAGCACTGATAAAGTTGCTCTGACCGAGCAGCAATATCAGGGCTTTCTCAGGCTCATCCACCTCACAGGGGGTCTGTTGTGGGGAGAGGAAAGGGAAGGCGAATGTAAGCCACTTTGAGCTTCCTTCGGGTAGAGAAAAGCGGCATATAAGAACCAACTTTTCTTCTTCTTCAGTAATATCAGGGCTCTCTCAGCCTCACCCGCCTCACAGGGTGTCTGTTGTGGGGAGAGGAAAGGGAAGGCGATTGGAAGCCGCTTTGAGACTCCCTCTGATAGGGAAAAGCAGCATATAAGAACTACTACTACTACTACTACTACTACTACTACTACTACTACTACTACTACTACTTCTACTACTACTTCTTCTTCTTCTTCTTCTTCTTCTTCTTCTTGCCTAGATTCTCTCTCCACAATGGAAATGGTAAATGATCTGACGATTGATTAGCTGACTCCTACATCTTACTTCAGCGCCCCCTTCTCTGAAGGGGCCTGTCACCACTTCCAGGGTTCCTCAAAGCCTGAAAAATATTTCAGAGGCTCCTCCATGGTCAAGAGGTGGGAAAAGGCTGGTGTAGAGGAAGCTGCAGGAAGCGAATCAGCACCAGGATCAGCAGGGGAGAAATTAAACCAGCAGGGAGAGCCAAGAAGACATGAACAGCTTTGCTAATAAAGACCTTCGCTGTTGTTATTGTCAGACGCTCGACTCCTTCTTACCTCGCATGACACATGCGGGACTCGCTGCACAGTTGGATCCTGGTCTTATTCCAAAGGTAACAGGCCCCTTTTTATAGTTGTTTCAGAGGGGACTTACATTGGTCTACAGATAGATTCAGGCCCTATAGCGCAGTGGTCCCCAACCCCCGGTCCGGGGACCAGTACCGGTCCATGGATCAGACAGTACTGGGCCGCGGCTCCTTGTCCTCCTCCCTGCCTGCTGCCTCGGGGGCTGTCCTGCCACTCTGCTGCTGGCTCATCTTTGGTGCTCTCCAGTGGCTGCCATGGCTAGGGCTCCCCCTCAGCGTGGCACTGAGTGGCACTGCCAGCTGCTACTGGCAGAGCCCCCCAGGTGGAAGTGGGAAGTCCGGGGCACCAGCAGGAAAGCAAGTGGAGCAAAAGATTTGGCAAAAGACTACCCCCCCCCCCCGGGGCCTCAGTAAAACTGTCAAGCATTGACTGGTCCCTGGTGATAGAAAGGTTGGGGACCACTGCTATAGCATGTTAGAGCACAACAAGATTTTTGGCGTCCCTGTTAAAGGGAGTCTTTATTCCCCAAAGCTAACTACCACCCCCCACCCCCCATTTTGGTGTCTGATATGCTACTGGGCCCAGATACAGTTCATTGAGTACGGCAAGACTTCTGATTCTCATTCTTCAGATCCCAAGATCTGCAGCTGAATTACAGCAGATATCGGCTGTCCCAAATGGCCTCCGTGGAAGACCAGCCCACCTGAACTTACAGTAGTTGCTGGCGTATAAGACTACTTTTTCCCCCTGAAAAACATGCCTTCAAGTGGGGGGGGGGGTCGTCCTATACGCCGGGTGCACTTCAGTCGGGATAGGCATAGCTGCCCATAGTGGGCCATAGTACTGTAAAGTAATGTGACAAACTCTATATTTTGAGTGGAAATGTTGGGGGGTCGTCTTATACGCCGGCAAATACGGTATATCCCACGGCTGTGAAACAAAGCATCAGAAAACATGTGGCATTCTGGCACATGTCCACATACTTAGGGTTATATAGAGCTGGAAGGGACCATACATTCAGTGAAGGATCAGCCTCAAGCATCATGAGATGTGCTGCACATGCTCTGGAAGCAAGTCTGCCATGTAAAGCATGACATGTCCTTCAGAGGTGGTCCCTAAATCTGTGTAAAGCTGGGAAGCCACAGAGTGTGTCTGATGTTTCCCTTCATATCTGTTTTCGGAAGCCTCCTTTTCTGGTGGCCAAGGGTGTCCTCCAATCCGAGAACAACTGGTGGCAGAACACGCCCTCAAGTCACAGCCTGCTTGTGGCATTTACAGACACGGAAACGCATTCTGCTGAACTTGCTTTGCTATATTCAAGATGTAAGCATTCAGGTGCACACAGGTCATAGAATCATGAATCATAGAATCATAGAGTTGGAAGGGACCTCATGGGTCATCTAGTCTAACCCCCTGCACTATGCAGGACACTCACATATCAATCGCTCATCCACTGTCACCTGCCACCCCCCTTGAACCTTCACAGAATCAGCCTCTCCGTCAGATGGCTCTCCAGCCCCTGTTTAAAAATTTCCTAAGATGGAGAACCCACCACCTCCTGAGGAAGCCTGTTCCACTGAGGAACCGCTCTAACTGTCAGGAACTTCTTCCGGATGTTTAGATCGAATTTCTTTTGAAATAATTTCATCCCATTGGTTCTGGTGCAGCCCTCCGGGGCAAGAGAGAACAACTCTAGCCTCTGTTTTAAACTTTCCAATTGGGAAGTGAGCGCACACACAAAAGCTCGCACCTTGAATAAAACTTTGTGGGCCCCGAAGCAACTACAGGACTCAAACTTTGTTCTGCTGCTTCAGGCCAACACTGCTCCCCACCTGAATCTTAGGTTTGCTTAGATTCAGGTGTGTAGCCATGTTGGTCCAATGCAGGGGTAGTCAAACTGCGGCCCTCCAGATGTCCATGTACTACAATTCCCATGAGGGCCGCAGTTTGACTACCCCTGGTCCAATGGTACCTTCAGGACCACCAACGTTTTATTCTAGGTGTGAGCTTTCATGTGCAGGCACACTTCCTCAAAAAATGGAACAGGAATCTTCAGAGCGCCAATATAAGCAGCGAGTAAATTAGCAATGAATTAGTAATGCTAGTTTACTACTAATTTACTCTTTCCTTATATCTGCCCTCTGCTGATTCCCATATCATTGATTGAGGAAGTGTGCATGCACACGAACGCTCACACCTAGAATACAACTTTGTTGGTCTTAAGGGTGTCTGATATTGCCCTTCATATCAGGTTTTAAAACACCCTTTTCTGGTGGCCAAGGAGGTACAGCAAGCAAAAAAAAACAATCCATTGGCTGGAAGTGCGATCCAGTCTCAGCTGACTTACGGCAATTAGACAGGAGAAAAACCCACTGTGTTAAATCTGCCTACATTACAATCCCGAACTCTCAGTTTTTTTTAAAAAAATCCCAATAATATAATTGCATCCAGACACAGTTGGTAAGTGGGTAACTGAAAGCGAAGCTAAAAAAGAAGAACAGGGGCTTTGCTTGAATAATTTCTCTTAGGAAAACGTCAAGCTTTCCCTGCCCCCTCCCGAAAACAAAGACCAATGTAGTTTGCAGCATCTACAAGCATTGCTGTGTATTCAGAGGAAACCGAAGCTTTAAATTAACCTACACTCTGTTGGAATCCTACTCCAGCCTTTTCCTTGCCATGACCCATTCAGAGTTGATTGATGTCAGGAGGTCAACAAATGGAGCAGGACTTGACATCTTCCAGCTGTACAAACAGCCTCAGCCACTAGGAAGGCTGAGACTCCAACCCTGCCTGAATTTACCTGGGAGTCCGTCGGTCGCATGGAACACAGTAGGGTCTGATTTCTGAGCAAACACCCCTTGGAGTGGGCTGCAACTGTGTCTTCAACCAGTGACGGATATTTGGGGGGGTTGCTTTAACGCTGCTGCTGCTCGCTTTTTCTACACGGTTTCATTAGGGACAGTTTTTGTTGTTATGTGCGAAGTCGTGTCCGACCCATCGCGACCCCATGGACAATGATCCTCCAGGCCTTCCTGTCCTCTACCATTCCCTGGAGTCCATTTAAGTTTGCACCTACTGCTTCAGTGACTCCATCCAGCCACCTCATTCTCTGTCGTCCCCTTCTTCTTTTGCCCTCGATCGCTCCCAGCATTAGGCTCTTCTCCAGGGAGTCCTTCCTTCTCATGAGGTGGCCAAAATATTTGAGTTTCATCTTCAGGATCTGGCCTTCTAAAGAGCAGGCAGGGCTGATCTCCTCTAGGACTGACCGGTTTGTTCGCCTTGCAGTCCAAGGGACTCGCAAGAGTCTTCTCCAGCACCAGAGTTCAAAAGCCTCAATTCTTTGACGCTCGGCCTTCCTTATGGTCCAACTTTCGCAGCCATACATTGCAACTGGGAAGACCATAGCCTTGACTAAACGCACTTTTGTTGGCAGGGTGATGTCTCTGCTTTTTAGGATGCTGTCTAGATTTGCCATAGCTTTCCTCCCCAGGAACAAGCGGCACACCGACAAATGAAGCAGAACCAATTTAGAGTCCAGGGGCACCTTGAAGACCAACCAAGCTTTCTTCAAGGGATGAGCTTTCATGGGCAGGCACGCTCCCTCGGATACAAAGTCATGGGATGGAAGGAGTCATTCCATACTTACAGGCAAAGCGTGAGAGTGAATCAACACGCAGTGTAATGAAAACGGGTAACAGAGAGAAATTGGGGGGGACGGGATGGCAATTCTGCTTTAGGATGCTTAGGGCTGATCCTGCGTTGAGCAGGGGGTTGGACTGGATGACCTGTATGGCCCCTTCCAACTCTATGATTCTATGAATCTAATTCGGATTTGTTTGTATTTATTGAGAATGAATTGCACGGGAAACATACTGTGTACAATAAATATGTCCGTGTTAAGAGAATAAAAAGCGAATAGAACGAGAACTGCTAACGGAAGTTGGCTGAGACCTTGAATGCAGCGTTACAAGTTATACTTTAAAGCAGGGGCAGTCAGACTGCAGCCCTCAAGATGTCCATGGACTACAATTCCCATGAGACCCTGCCAGCAAATGCTGGCAGGGTCTCATGGGAATTGTAGTCCATGGACATCTGGAGGGCTGCAATTTGACTACCCCTGCTTTAAACGTTGGTTATTTTATCTGATTTTTTATCCCCCTTCCTCTACATGAAGTGAGATCGGTGATCTTCGGCCACTCACGGTTCTCTCAGAACTTTCCCAGCCCCACCTCCCTCGCAAGGTGCTTGTGGTGGGGAGAGGAAGGGAAGGACATCGTAAATGACCTTGAGACTCCTTAGGGTAGAGAAAAACAGGATAAAAACCAACCCTCCTTCTTCAGATTTTAGGTACCAGGACAAAACTTAGAATCTTCTTTAAATTGGAGCCGACGGCGGTAGTCTGAAAAACTTTGGGAACTACTGGTCTATAGTAACAGAACAAAATTCCAGCCCAGTAGCACCAGAAAGGACAACAAAATGGCCATCCTAGGAACCTTGCAAGTCAAGCGTCATTTCCTTGATCTGGGGCCAAGGGACCAAGCCCTATGAAGATAGGTTGAGGGACTTGGGAATGTTCAGCCTGGAGAAAAGGAGGTTGAGAGGGGACATGATAGCCCTCTTTAAGTATTTGAAAGGTTGTCACTTGGAGGAGGGCAGGATGCTGTTTCTGCTGGCTGCAGAGGAGAGGACACGCAGTAATGGGTTTAAACTTCAAGTACAACGATATAGACTAGAAATCAGGAAAAAAAAATTCACCGTTAGAGTAGTTCAGCAGTGGAATAGCCTGCCTAAGGAGGTGGTGAGCTCCCCCTCACTGGCAGTCTTCAAGCAAAGGTTGGATACACACTTTTCTTGGATGCTTTAGGATGCTCTGGGCTGATCCTACGTTGAGCAGGGGGTTGGACTAGATGGCCTGTGTGGCCCCTTCCAACTCTATGATTCTATGATTCTATTCCGTATGCCACTACCTAGAAAGCTGGTTGAAGGAGAGAATTCCACACAGTTCAAGCAAGGACACCAGATCTAATGACCAGAACCCCTCCTGATCCTGGAAAACCGTAGGATCCCAGAGAGTCCCTTTCAAGCTCCAAGATCTCCTGGCTCTGCCTACCCTGGGCAATCTGTCCCTGGCCCTGAATAGGCTCTCTCCTCTTTATTTCTCTGATGAGGGTGGCTTCCCTCCTGCTCCTGCTCCAGCTCCAGCTCCCAGGAGCTGCTCAAAACGGTGGGAAAGTGGACAGTGCCGGCACTTACCCTCGGGCACCCGATGGGGGCTTCGGCGTCGGCAGGATGCCTGGGCTGCTAAAATAAGCTTGTTGCCAAAAAGCTCGCCCCGGACCTTTCCCACAATGAACCAATTACTTCCTAGCTGCTTGAGGTATGCGCTTTTTAATACGCAACACAAAGGAATTTTAATGTCTGCAAATTGCTGCCCGAGCAGAAAATGTGGCGAATGCAAGCTCAAGTTTTAGGAACATGAGGTGGCTAAATTTCTCCTTAATTTTTTTCTCTCTCTTTCACATGCCCCCATGCAGCTGCTTCGGGTTTATCGTGGAACAGCTGTTTCGGATATCACTAACAGGGCCCGAGCACCTCAGCGCTGACTGGATGCTTAAAAAGGAAGGGAGTGGGGAGGGGGGAGTCTTCTACATATTCTTCAGGCACAAAAATGGGAGAGGGGAAGGAACAGCGAGAAATACAGAATCTGAATGTTGTTTCTGCGCACTCAAGACAGCCAGTTTGGTGTAGTGATCAAGGGGACCTGAGGGACTGCCTCGCTGTCTATCCCCCTCAAAGAGCCTTACGCTCTGCCACTTCCAGTGGCTGGTGATCCCTGGCCCCAAGGAAGCTCATCGGACCACAACCAGGGCCAGAGCTTTCTCTGACCTGGGCTTAGTCTGCACACAATAGATAATGCTCTTTCAATGCACTTTAGAAGTAGATTTTCCTGTTCTGCACAGGAAAGTCCAGCTGCCAAAGCACATTGAAAGTGCATTATCCTTTGTGTGCAGACTAGGCCCTGGGCTTAGTCTGCACACAATAGATAATGCTCTTTCAATGCACTTTAGAAGTAGATTTTCCTGTTCTGCACAGGAAAATCCAGCTGCCAAAGCACATTGAAAGTGCATTATCCTATGTGTGCAGACTAGGCCCTGGTCTCCACCTGTTGGAATGAGCTCCCTGAAGAGATCAGGGCCCTGACGGCGCTAGCACAGTCCCACAGGACCTGCAAAATAGAGCTCTTCTGCCAGGCATTGAGCTCCTGCCCTTCCAGTGTGTTGAATAACATCCCTCCCCCCAGCCCCTTAAGCCTGGGGTATTAAGTACTGCCAGTGTGTGTCCCATTTTGTATGTCCGTTGTCATTCTCACACACACAAGACAATGAAGGAAATTTAACAGAAGGGAAGCTCAAAAGTAGCCTCTCTCAACTTTTATTATCATGGAGAAACCCCTGAAACATTCTTCAGGCTTTGAGAAACCCCAAAAATGGCATGAAAGTACAGAATACGATTGGGAAGCACAGCTGTAGACATGCCCACCCGGGGCCCAAACCCTTCCCTACCCCTCTAGGCCCATCACTGGCCATTTTGGGAAGGGCAGTCAGGACATACCATATACTGTCGCATCGTATCGTCTGAATAATGTTTAACAAATTTTTAAAAATATATTAAAAATTGTTAACTCCCAAGCATTTGTGGAAACCTTTCAGGCTCATCAAGAAACCCCAGGGTTTCACAAAACCCTGCTCTAAAGTGATACAGAGATGTTGCCCTGATAGAAGGAATGGATGTGTGGAAGGTGGCCTAGAGCCACAGGCAGCCCAGTCCCAATGGATATTTGGGCACAGGAAGAAGCTGTAACCAATGACCTTTCTGCATTGTGTTAATTGTGTTAATTGCGCTGTGGTAGCATGCAAAACTCAAATACTTTGGCCACCTCACGAGAAGGAAGGACTCCCTGGAGAAGAGCCTAATGCTGGGAGCGATTGAGGGCAAAAGAAGAAGGGGACGACAGAGAATGAGGTGGATGGATGGAGTCACTGAAGCTTAAATGGACTCCGGGGAATGGTAGAGGACAGGAAGGCCTAGAGGATCATTGTCCATGGGGTCGCGGTGGGTCAGACACGACTTCGCACCTAACAACAACAAAGCATGCAATTGCTATGGCCACAGATGGGAGTTGTTTCTACAACTCACTAAGAGGCTGCTGGTCATCTCTGGAAAAAGCACATTGCCTTTTTATGACCCAAGCCCCCTGAGCTTCCCTGGATATAGGAATGCCAGTCTTCAGATAGGACCTGATGATCCACTAAAGTGACTGCTCATCTCCGGAATGCAGATATCAGTTCCCCTGGAGAAAAGGGTTGCTTGGGAGGGTGGAGCCTATGGCTTTGTGCCCCACGGAGGATGGTCCTTTCCTCCCCAACCTACATCTGTCAGCTCTACAGGAGGCTGGGGGACCTGGTGGCCATACCTGGTTATTTTCCATTTTCGCATCACGTGTGGTACTAACAACCCAATAGGTTGCATTCCAGCCTCCACTGGGTGACCAGATGGGCACTCCCACTCTTGCAATGATATGGGGAGAAATGTTGCAGCTGATTCCCCATGGGCAAGAGGCCATGACTCAGTGGAAGAGCATCTGATTGGCATGCAGAAAGTTCCAGTTTCACTCCTCTGGCATCTCCGATCAGATCACAGGTGAAGAGAAAGGCCTCCATTGGAAACCCTAGAACGTTGCTGCCAGTCAGAGTAGGCAATACTGACTTTGAGGGCTCAATGGCCTGATTCAGTAGAAAGCACTGCCACGTGTGTTCAAAGCACATCCCCTTGCAACGTATCCCATCCAGCTCTTGACGACCCCAAGCCCAGCCTTTCTCGACATTTTTACCATTGAGAAAACCCTGAAACAATCTCCAGGCTTCAAGAAACCCAAGAAGTGGCACCATCATGCAGAATATGGTTGGGAAGCATAACTGTGGACATGCCCTTCTGGAGCCTCTCCCTTTCCCACCCCTCCAGGCCCATCGCTGTCCAATTTGGGAGGGGCGGGCGGGTCAGCATGATCATATATGGTCATATCACCCGAAAAATGTTTAACAAAATTTTTTAAATATATTAAGAATAACTGACTCCCACCCACGTGGGAAACCCATCCAGGGCTGTCAAGAAACCCTTCCAGGGCCATTGAGGAAGGCTGCCCACTACTTCACCCCAGAGGCCAAGTTCCCGTTCGAACTACGTGCGAGAGCAGCGTTCAAAATTCATCAGGTCTAAATTTCAAAGAGCCGGGGAAGGGGGTAGGGGAGGGGGGGAGGAGAGAGAGATGCCCGTGAAATGTGTTTGTACACAAGTCAAAATTCTTAAGTACCTCCCTCTTTATCCATCCTCTCAGCTATCTCGAAACCCTTTTAGCGGGTGCAGAATCGGAGCGCATGTTTTTGTGCCTGTTGCCTATGGCTAAGAGGGGCTTGCCCTGCAAGAACTGTCAAGCTTCCCTGGACTTCTTAAGATCAGCAGTCAGGACGGTGTCCAGTATTTCACATGCTCTCCGGCAGCATGTCGAGAGAAAGGAGATACCCAAGAGGCAATTCACCAGAGCTTCTTGACCTTTGCATGAAAGGCTCCATGCGACCTTCATCCCGTTCACTTCTATAATTGTTTAATTGACTTTTTTTCCACACAAAAAAAGAGATAAGGAGGTGTGTGTGTGCGTAGGGGGGTATTTAGACCAGCACTGAATTGGAAACTCCAGCTGGGTGAATGAGCTGCTGGCAGAAACCAGGGCCGTTATAGAAGCCGCAATGTTCTGAAGGGCCTGGAAAATAGAGCTAATCCACCAGGTATTTGGTTGAGGTTCGGGCTGCACTTCAATTCTCCACCTGGGCTCCCTGCCTACCTTCGCTTTGGGTAAATAAACAGAACAAAATTTCCAAGCTGGCGATGGCAAAAAGCTTTCTTCAGAACGAGTCCATATCAAAGGTCCATAAGTGGAGTAATTTAGGTCCATAAAGGGGTCATTTATAACAGTGGTCCTCAACCCCCGGTCCGGAGACCGGTCCCGGTCCGTAGATCAGTTGGTACCGGGCCGCGGCTCCTCCTCATCCTCCTCCCCGGCTGCGGCCTCGGGGGCTGCCCTGCCACTCTGCCGCCGGCTCACCTTTGGTGCTCTCCGGTGGCCACCATGGCTGGGGCTCCCCCTTAGTGTGGCACTGTGCAGCTGCTGCTGGCAGTGCCCTCCAGTGGCCAGTGGGAAGTCAGGGGCGCTGGCAGGAAAGCAAGCGGAGCAGGGCCTCAAGGGTGGTGGCAACGTCCCTCAGCAAAAGACTCCCCCCACCCCCCGGGCCTCAGCAAAATTGTCAAGCGTTGACCGGTCCCCGGTGATAAAAAGGTTGGGGACCGCTGATTTATAAGAGTTACCTTTATGGACCTTTGATACTAATAGACCTAAATTATATGACAAAATATAAAATATAAGGTATATAAAATATAAGAATTAGGTAGTGGGTTGAAGACTTTGTATCCCTGGAAAAAAAAACCAATTCAGAAACAAGTTTACTGAGAAAGTAAAATACGAAAACGAGGTTTTATACCTAGGAACTCGTTCTGAATAAAGCTTTTTGCCATCGGCAGCTTGGAAATTTCTTTCTGTTTATTCATCTTCGGCCGACGGGTTGTCTCTGCTTGTACCTCCACTTTGGGGGCTGTTGTGAGATGGGGACCCTCCTCACTGGACCAAGTCCTTTTCATATATTTTTCAACTTGTTTGCCTGGCCCATTGACGTGTCCCTGCCTAGAACAAAGTGGGCAAGCAGGCGTTAATGAAATTGGTTTTAGACTAATTTTTAGAATTGTATCTCGATTTCTATGTCTGGTGTATTTTGACGATGTCGTATTGCAGTGGTCCCCAACCTTTTTTCGGCTGGGGACCGGCAGGGCGACGGCCACGCTCGCGCAGCGCGCATGTGTGGCTGCGCCCGCGCAGCGCACATGCACGCTGCTGAAATCACACATGTGCGGCACATTTACACATGCACGAAAGTGCCGTGCATGCGCGATTTTGGCCGCACGGCGTGCATATGCGCATGCGCAGCCGGGCCACGCATGCGTGATGCATGGCGCAGCCCTGATTCCCTCTCCCCCCCCTCCCGCAGTAAGAAGCTTGTGGCCTGGGAAGTTTTTTACTGCGGGGGGCGGGGAGAGGGAACCGCGGCCCGGCGCCCTGGCCTTTGCGGCCCGCCACTGGGCCGCGGACCGCAGGTTGGGGACCACTGTTGTATTGTACTGCTATTTTACTATACCCTGCCTCGAGACCAATTTCAGAGAGGGGCAGGTTAGTAATCTCAAAAGCAAATAAAATATAAAAATAAAATAAGAAGATGAATCCTGCATGAGTCTCTGGAGGTGGCCTGTTCCATTCACTTCCACTTATACAAGTTCGTTCAAAATTAGAACTCAGTCCCAGATGGCAGAAAAGGTTGATACTGAAAACAACATTAAAATATAGAATCGAAGCGGATCTGGGAAAACTTAGGAAGTTTGTGTCTATGTATAGACTGGCCTTGACGTAGAAGCAGCTCTTCCTTGTACACATTTCTCCACCTCCAAAGCAATTTTGCCTTGTAACACAGACATACCTCTCAGTGTTCATTTTTTATATACTCCGTGGCTATTTCGTTTGCCTGCTAGAGGTAAACGAAATTCCCCTTCTTTGGAAGTTTTTAAGCAGGGACTAGATGGTCATCTGACAGAAATGCCGATTCTGTGAACTTAGGCAGATGGTGAGTGGGTGGGCAGGAAGGGTTGTGTCGGTGCTTGGTTCTTGTGGCCCATTCCTGAATGCCCAAGGAAATGACAATTACCACTCTGGGTTCAGAAGGCGATTTTCCTCCTGGTCAAACTGGCCAGGGATTCTGGCTTTCTTGCAGTAGGGGGCAAACCTCTGGATGTGAAATTGGGGTCGTTGTGGGTGGGCAGGTAGTTGTGAATGTCCTGCATTCTGCAGGGGGTTGGACTAGATGGCCCTGGAGGTCCCTTCCATGTCTATGATTCTGCCACACAAGGTGTTCTGCAACATGGGAAATCTGTTTGGGAAAATGCAAACGGACAACAAATTTGGTCTGCTCCTGCTTTTTTTACGTTTGGACATTTCTCCAGGTCAGGAAACAAAAGGCAACAGGACAAAGCTGCTTTAGCCAATTCCTTCCTCTTCAATTTCCCCACTCAGGAAACCGGGAGAGACATGAAATGACAGCCCAGGGGTCTGTAATTCCTAGGGCTCTATTTTTGTCACGGTCATTAGGAACTTCCATGCAATTCAGCAACTTTGCGAAGGCTGGTTTCCTAGCCTGCCCTGACCTGGTTGGCCCAGCCTATCCTGATCTCCGGAGATCTCAAAAGCTAAGTAGGGTCGGTCCTGGTTAGCGTTTAGATGGGAGACCACCAAGGATAGTCGAGAGTTGCTACACAGAGGCTGGCCATGGCGATCCACCTCGGCTCCTCTCTTGCCTTGAAAACTCTATGGAGCTGCCATGAATCAGCCGCCACTTGATGCCACATTCTACCACTGCTTCCTAGCACTGCCAGCTTATACGCTATAGAGCAGGGGTAGTCAACCTGTGGTCCTCCAGATGTTCATGGACTACAATTCCCAAGAGAATTGTAGTCCATGAACATCTGGAGGACCACAGGTTGGCTACCCCTGCTACAGAGGAATTACACATTGTGATGTTAATATCAGAAGACCCCCTACAAATTTGAATTCATGCAACCAGTTTGGGATTGAACTATATACCCAAGATATTATAAGAGACTAAGTTTATTTCCAACAACCATAAAAACACTATTAGAGAAGTCTGAGTTATTACAATATTGAGATTTCACTGATGAAGATATCGAAAACGGACTACACCTGGGAATCAGTTTTGAAATTGCTTTGAACATTGTGACATTGTTTTGAACATTAAATTGCTTTGTTTTGAACATTAAATTGTTTTGAACATTAAATAGCTTGAGACTTTTTCCTTCTACTTGAAAACTCAACGGAGCTGCCATGAATCAGCCGCCACGACACAACTTTCCACCACTGCTTCCTTGCATTGCCAGCTTTACCTCTGATTATGAGTCTGCTGCTCTCTGAGCACTAAACGTGGTTATCCAAGACCTGGGTCAAAGACTTACTTCAGGAATAGCAAGGAAAAAACAGAGAAATTTCCCATGAATCAAGGAAGCAAGGCCCTTCCATGTCCAGCTACGACCCATGTCCACGTTACTCTAACTCACTAATAATTCAAGGGCATGGGAACCACATCTGACTCTTGGACGCGCCACCTGCCTCTCATCTGAGCATAGCTCCCCAGGGCAATGCTTTCAGGAAAGTGAGCCAGCCCCTTGCCCAGTGGAACTTGCGGCTGGCAGGTGGTACTTATCTTGAAACAGCTGCCGATGGAGAGACAGATAAGCAAGCACTTCTCAGAGAAGGACAGGCCTCATGCAGAGATGGAAGTCCATCTGGCTGTTTTGTGGATAGAGAATCAAGTTTCTTGTGCAGCCATAGGCCTTTACGAAGCACAAAAAGACAACCAGAGGCAATCAAGGCAGCTCATTAGATAAAAGCTAGAATCCATACAACAGAATATCACAGACCATGAGAATCAGCCATCGGCCCTCACCTTAGACCTCACCTGTCTGGCAGCCAGAAGCAAACTGGACAACCCTATGAGAAAAGTATGGATTGTTCTCAGGCAATAGAAGAATCACCTTCTTGGGATCTGGAATGCCAGAGGTACATGCTTTGAGCATTGGTTTATAGGCACCTGAAGCCTCCCGCCCTTGGTTCCATTTGAGCCATCCTTCCTAGGCAGGCCATCTATATTTGCTCTTGACACCTGCACAACAATTGCACTTGACCTTTGTGTAGCTGATCCATAGATTATTATTTCTGAACTCCTCAGGGCTGGCGTCAAGTATTATTGAGAACCCTCTCAAAGATGTCCACTGACCTGGTCGAATCGCACTGGGACGCTCAGCAATGATAATCTTGAGCTGAGCATGGAAAAGCAAAGACTAAATCCTGATTAGGATTTGCTTAAGGATGCTTTGGGCTGATCCTGCATTGAGCAGGGGGTTGGACTAGATGGCCTGTATGGCCCCTCCCAACTCTATGATTCTATGATTACCAAATGTGGATTAGTTCGATCGATTATAGAATCATAGATTTGGAAGGGACCTCCAAGTACATCTCGCCCAACCCCCTGCAGAATGCAGGAAATTCACAACTACCTGCCCACCACAGTGACCCCAATTCCATGCTCCTCCCCCCCCAAAACCAATCCCTGGTCAGTCTTGCCTGGAGGAAATTCGCCTCCCGGCCCCAATTGGCCACCAGCATTCCCCTAGGCGTGTGAGAAAGGGACACAAGAGCCAAGGAACGACACAATCCCTTCTGCCCACCCACTCACCATCTGCCGACCTTCATATTTCCAATAGCCACTTATGGCTGTGAAGAAGAAGAAGAAGAGTTGGTTCTTATGTGCCGCTTTTCCCTACCCGAAGGAGGCTCAAAGCGGCTTACAGTCGCCTTCCCATTCCCCTCCCCACAACAGACACCCTGTGGGGTAGGTGAGGCGGAGAGAGCCCTGATATTCCTGCCCGGTCAGAACAGCTTTATCAGTGCCATGGCAAGCCCAAGGTCACCCAGCTGGCTGCATGTGGGGGAGTGCAGAATCGAATCCGGCATGCCAGATTAGAAGTCCGCACTCCTAACCACTACACCAAACTGGCTCTCTCAGACCATGAGAATCAGCCATCAGCCCTCACCTTAGAAGGTCGGATGATGAAGAAATCGGACAGGAGGGCAGTTGATTCATTTTAACTCTTGCTTGAGAAGGCTTCTGCAGAATCGACTGACAGCAAATGTCACAAAAACAGGGAGCTTGAAGCCTGATATATCTCTGGAAGGCCAAATCACAAAGCTCACTGACTTTGGCCATCTCATGCCATCCAACTCAATGGAGAGAACAATCATGCTGGGACCGGTCAATGGTAAGAGGAAACCCGGCCGACAAAGAACGCGGTGGTTAGATACGATCCAAACGGACCCTGGCCAGAGCATTCTACAACGACAAGCAGCAGTGCCCGCTCAAAAAAACATGGTGGCATTTGACCCGTCGGACCGCCAAGACTGAATGGCTAACATCATCGTCACCTACACACACATTACACACACAGGGAAGAATCCTACATGCCCGTCTGTGTGCGGCATTCCAACATGAGCTCCTGTTTTTCAAAGCTATTGGCTTGGAGATTGTTAGAATCATAGAATCATAGAGTTGGAAGGGGCCACACAGGCCATCAAGTCCAACCCCCTGCTCAACGCAGGATCAGCCCAAAGCATCCTAAAGCATCCAAGAAAAGTGTGTATCCAACCTTTGCTTGAAGACTGCCAGTGAGTGGGAGCTCACCACCTCCTTAGGCAGCCCATTCCACTGCTGAATTACTCCCACTATGAAAAATTCTTTCCTGATACCTAGCCTATATCGTTGTAGTTTAAACCCATTACTGCGTGTCCTCTCCTCTGCAGCCAACAGAAACAGCATCCTGCCCTCCTCCAAGTGACAACCTTTCAAATACTTAAAGAGGGCTATCATGTCCCCTCTCAACCTCCTGTTCTCCAGGCTGAACATTCCCAAGTCCCTCAACCTATCTTCATAGGGCTTGGTCCCTTGGCCCCAGATCACTACCACTCTTCCGGCCTGCGGAAAGCCTCTCCTAACAGCGGCCCATCATTGCTTCTGCCTCCTAAGTTGACATGTTTTACGAGAAAGGAATAAAACGATTTGTTAGGCACGGGTTGGGCACTTGGCCAAGACGGCTACACCTACACCACCGC
The DNA here is from genome assembly GCA_003118565.2 of Paroedura picta. Taxonomy (NCBI): domain Eukaryota; kingdom Metazoa; phylum Chordata; class Lepidosauria; order Squamata; family Gekkonidae; genus Paroedura; species Paroedura picta. The sequence continues at coordinate 9,094,376 of BDOT02000005.1, read as the reverse complement.
AGCTGTTAAAGACGCTCTGGAGCAGATCTGCCAACAAGCCCCGAGCAAACGGCACCGAGATAAGATCAAAAGGATGACTAATACATGATATTAAACAAGAGATTATGCAGATTCTTGTTAAGGCAGCGTTGTCTGATCACGGTGAAATTATTAGAACTGGCAGCTCCAGGAGTGGGCTGAGCCAAAACGGAGAACACCTGTCATTAAAGAGAGAGGAGGGAGGCAATTTCGTTGAATCTTTAGGATTTTCTGGTTCAGTTCCTCGATGCAAGCCCAAGTATAGTGAAAGCATTGCATTTTATTTTTATTTTTACAAAATCCAAACCCAGTTTATCTGTCTTAGTGGCCTATAGATTGCAGTGCCCCTTGGTATCTCAGTTAAAGGAGGAAAATGACAGTGGAACAATTCTTTTAACGCGCTGGTTTTGTCCCCTTTGGCCTTCTGCACGTTCTCCCATTCACATGCGCACAACCCATTCCTGATATGCTGAAGCGCACAGGACTCACCCATGCTGCTTCTCTACCTCTCCCATCATTCAGACGCTGGCACCCTGTGGAATCCTCGTCCTATCAGCATGAAGCTCCAGGTGAGCAATCAGAAGGCCTCACTTGAGTTGTTCTCTCTTGCCCCAGAGGGACGGACCAGAACCAATGGGATGAAATCAACTCAAAAGAAATTCCGTCTAAACATCCGGAAGAAGTTCCTGACAGTTAGAGCAGTTCCTCAGGGGAACAGGCTTCCTCGAGAGATGGAGGGTTCTCCATCTCTGGAAATTTTTAAACAGAGGCTGGATAGCCATCTGACAGAGAGGCTGATTCTGTGAAGGCTCAAGGGGGTGGCAGGTGACAGTGGATGAGCGATAGGGTTGTGAGTATCCTGCATAGTGCAGGGGGTTGGACTAGATGGCCCAGGAGGTCCCTTTCAACTCTATGATAAAATGGACCAGAATTACCATGAGCCCCTGCCAGCATGGCCAACTAGCAGAGACTCATGGTAACTGTAGTTCATGAACTTCTGGATACATATCATATACTGTCGTATCGTATCGTCTGAGTAATATTTAACAGCAGTTTGCCCACCCCTGTGATATACAATCCAAGGAAGTAATTTTTCATTACACTGCAGGAGAGGGAGAGAGACTCTTGACTCACTTGCCAGTAGTTTGAGAATCAATTCTCACTCCCCCTCCCCCCCAAAAATGCAACTATAAAAAATAAACCTTATCCCACCACAACACTAGCCCCCCCCCCTACCCCGCCCCAGCCCTAGCTATTTATCAAGGTCCCTTCCCGTTCTCCAAATTAAACCCCTTTTCAGATGAGCTTCTGCAAAGCACGGGACAATCTTCTCTGGGCTGTTTCCAAAACTCCCAAATCCGTGTAAAGGTCATCCTGGCCATGTCTAAATGCCACGGGGTCGCCTCCGCCCGAGGAGTGGAAACGAGGCGAACAAGAAGGACCTCAGCGTGGCGGAACCACTCAATAACTTCACGCTGAGATGATGATTAGTGGTGAAGCACAGCCAGCCATAGGAGCCCATGTAATCCCTTGCCGAGCGCTCCCCGGCGCTCTCGCTGGAACGCAAGCTCTTTTTCGGCTTCTGGGAGCCAGAGGCTCACAATGTTTTTTAAAAAAGCAGGTCTAATTGGTGTGGTGAGGCAGAGAACTACCCACGAACCGTGTTTTGCAAGATCCTTGCAAATGGCTTCGAAGGGGCTTTCTCCTTTTAGATAAAAGGGCAAGCAAGCAAGGAGGGAAGGAATTGGGGGGGGGGGACGAGATGAAAACATGGGGAGGGGGAGGGGCAAAACACCAAATTCATTTAGCTAATGCTTTAATGGGAAATGCCCTTGAGGAGAGCAGGTGGTGACTCCCGGGTACAGGCCGTTTAGCGGCTACATGAGACTCGGGGGCAGTGCTGAACACGGGCATTCCTCCCCTCTAATGAAATTAGGACATTGCTGGAAGAAATTAAGCTGGTGCCTCCCCCAGGTTGTGGAATCAAGACCGAAAATAGGTGTCAACACCATCTGTTCAAGCTGCACCTTCCGAATTCACAGCAATTCCCTTGCAGCAGGGGTAGTCAAACTGCAGCCCTCCAGATGTCCATGGACTACAATTCCCATGAGCCCCTGCCAGAGGCTCATGGGAATTGTAGCCCATGGACATCTGGAGGGCCGCAGTAGGACTACCCCTGTTAGAAGTTAATCGGACCCAAGAGTTAAGAGACTGAAAGCAGGGGCTCATGGGAATTGTAGGCCATGGACATCTGGAGGGCCGCAGTAGGACTACCCCTGTTAGAAGTTAATCGGACCCAAGAGTTAAGGGACTGAAAGCAGGGGCTCATGGGAATTGTAGGCCATGGACATCTGGAGGGCCGCAGTTTGACCGCCCCTGCCTTATGGTTTTGGATAAAGTCCCGTAAACTCATGGAAAACAGCAGACAGTAAAACGGCATTTTATTTAAAGAACGGCTATTCTGCTTTCCCCAATGGTAGAGGCAGCTTGTTTGTTCTCTATAGGTAAAGGAATTACTGCCCTCACCTGGATAGGCCACGTAAACCTGATGTCAAATCTTGGCAGCTAAGCAGGCTCAGCCTTGAGCAGTATTTGGATGGGAGACCTCCAAGGAATACTAACACGTTACAGAGGCAACCTCACTCCAAATGTCTCCAGCCTTGAAAACCCATTAGTTGCCCTTAGTCTGCCATTAGTTGCCCTTAGACTGCCATTAGTTGCCATTAGTCTGCTGCAAGATGACAGCCCCATACTTCCCCCCCCCCAAAAAAAGGAATTACTAAAATGCACAAGGCCATAAAGAAGATGAAGAGCTGGCATTTTATATCCTGCTTTTCACTACCCAAAGGAGTCCCAAAGCAGTTTACAAACACCTTTTCCTTCCTCTCCCCACAGCAGACACATCCTGTGAGGTGGGTGGGGCTGAGAGAGATCTAAGAGAACTGCTCTGCAATAAAAACGTTGTTGGTCATAAAGCTGCCAATGGACTCTGAATTTCTTCAGCTCAAAGAGAACTGTGACTAGCCCAAGGTGCTGCAGCTGGCTGCATGAGGAGGAAGGGAGAGGGGGATCAAATCTGGTTCTCCAGATTAGAGTCCGCCTATCTCAGGGGTACTCCAACTGTGGCCCTCCAGATGTCCACGGACTACAATTCCCATGAGCCCCTGCCAGCATTTGCATTGGACTACCCCTGCTTTAGAAGGTAATCGGACCCAAGAGTTAAGAGACTGAAAGCAGGGGCTCATGGGAATTGTAGTCCATGGACATCTGGAGGGCCCCTGCTTTAGAAGGTAATCGGACCCAAGACTTAAGAGACTGAAACAACAAATGGCATGACTAATGTAAATGTATTAGTTGGTCTTCCCTTGGACTTAATGTAATTGCTCTACCTTACAAACATAATGCTTCTCAGAACGAACCGAGCAATATTGAATGGCACATTTTTTCTCTCTGATCTCCATTTGTTCGAAATCAACCGACATTCTTTATTTAATTAGTCAGAATTTCTCCCCCCATGTTTGGGCCAAAGGAATATTAGTTTGCCTCCTCGGAACCAGAAGCCTCTTCCGTTCCTTCCCAAAATGGGGCAAATACATTTGTCTCGCTAGAACAGTGGTCCTCAACCTGAGGGTCGTGACCCCTTTGGGGGTCGATTGACCCTTTTCCCAGGGGTTGGCAAGGCTGCCGACTCCGTCTTCCTAATGGCACAAGGGTTGCGTGGGCGGCAAAGTGCCTCCCGACTCGTCAGTCCGGGGACAAGGGGCCAATCGTTGCCTCCCCATCCCGGACCGACCCCTCCCCCACACCCATTACTGATTTATTTATACTGCTCCCGCGGAGCGGTGTAAAGATTGTATTGTATTGTATTGTATTGTATTGTATTGTATTGTATTGTATTGTATTGTATTGTATTAATATCCTGCCCTCCTGCTCAGTTTACACTGGAACTATCATGAAAACCGTACAATATAATAGAAATCTTATTTTGACTACGTAACACTCTGAACAACAGGAACCTGAGAAAAAAACATTTTTAACAATAGGAACTTGTTGTATGCATAACCTCACTTCTTGGCACTCTGAGGGTGGATCCAGCTCCTATGGCAGGCCATTTTGTTGCTGTGCCCACCAACCTGTGCCCACTACCAATTTTGCCCGTGAGCTCAGAAAGATTGGGGACCACTGCTCAAACCTCTCTCATGGAGTTGTAATATTAGGCTGGAAGAGAACTACGTATGAGAGCCCGCTTAGTGTGAGAGCCAGCTTGCTGTAGTGGTTAGGAGTGGGGACTTCTAATCTGGTGAGCTGGGTTTGATTCTGCGCTTCCCCACATGCAACCAGCTGGGTGACCTTGGGCTCCCCACAGCACTGATAAAATTGTTCTGACCGGGCAGTGATATCAGCGCTCTCTCAGCCTCACCTCACCTTCAAGTAGAGAAAAGCGGCATATAAGAACCAACTCTTCTTCTTCTTCAGTAATCTCAGGGCTCTCTCAGCCTCACCTCCCTCACAGGGTGTTTGTTGTGGGGAGAGGAAAGGGAAGGCGACTGTAAGCCACTTTGAGACTCCTTTGGGTTGAGAAAAGTGGCATAAAGAACCAAACCCCTCTTCCTGCTGCTGCTGCTGCTGCTGCTGCTGCTGCTGCTGCTACTGCTGCTACTACTACTACTACTACTACTACTACTACTACTACTACTACTACTACTGAGCATTTTCGAGGAACAATCTATTTACTTGAATAGGTGTCGTGGGCCAGCTTGGTGTAGTCGTTAAGAGTGGCAGCTTCTAATCTGGCGAGCTGGGTTTGATTCCCCGCTTCTCCACATGTGGCCAACTGGGTGACCTTGGGTTAGTCACAGTCCCGTTAGAGCTGGCTGTTCTCAGAGAGCAATCCTGTCACAGCTCTCTCAGCCTCACCTGCCACAAAGGGTATCCCTTGTCGGAAGAGGAAGGGAAAGCTACTGTAAGCCACTTTGAGACACCATCCGGTAGTGAAAAGCAGGGTATAAAAAACAACTCCTCTTCTGAAAAATGAAATATTTCTCTAGGGTTTTTTTTTTTTTAACCGTAAAGTTCTACAAAGCTTGAATTCGAAACAGCGCTTAATACTGTGTGTTAGAAAAAAAGAAAAAAGGGGTGGGGAGTCTTGTTATTGCTGGCAAATACACTTCCATTTCACGCAGTAATTGTACACATGATGTGGATTTTATCACTGGGAATACAAAGTAACTCAGCAACGGTTTTATGTAAAGCCCACTTGGTAACATAAGACAGGTTTTATTTTAATCAAGCCATGAAGTCCATGCAGTTTCTGTTAAGTCGTGGCTTCCTGTGAACATGTTGGGGGAAAGGAGCCCAAAATGCTCCATAAGCACAAATCTAAAATGCCTCTCACATTTCCCAGGACAGGAAACTCCATAATGTACAGCTGACATTAGCTGTCACCGTATGATAAAATTAGCTCCTGGGGGTAACAAAGCTTCTGAACAATTAACATTTTATACTCGCCGATGATTATACTCAGAAAAGCTACAGAGTCAAAAGAATTATTTCAAGAATGAAAGCAGAGATAACGACTCGTGTTGAATGGAAAATTGCAAAAATGTCGTTTTCTTGAAGCTGCCCGAGAAGAAATGGAATTTTCAAACAGTAATCTGGACACTTTGGGGAATTATTAAATAAGATTTAAACCAGCGCTACTGTGAGAAAGAATACACGGAAATATAGGCCCGTTTTATGCCCACACAAAAGAACGGGAAAGCCAAGGAATACCAAACTCAAAGCAAGTTTGAAATGCCTTCCTTCGAAACAGAAGTTAAGAGATCAACATCTTTCATTTTACGAAACTTCAGTGTGTTTTATGATAAAATGTTCTACCACCATTTGTGTGTTCGTTTAATTATATTGTGGCTTGCGGCTCAGGGCGGTTTACACTGATATTTTCATAATATGTTACAATATAATAGCAACTTGATTTGAACATACAACCCATAACATCTAACATGGGGTTCAGCATAACCTCTTGTCCTCAGCAAGGAATTTGGGTGTGATTCTGGACTCCTCCTTATCTATGGAGGCCCAGGTCATGGAAGTAGCTCACACGGTGTTTCGTCATCAGCTCCAGGGAAAGCTACAAGCGCCCTATCTTCCCCAGACAGCTTGGCCACAGTGATCCATGCAATTGTCACCTCTAGATTGGACTTCTGTAATTCTCTCTACAAAGGCCTGCCCTTGTGCCTGACAACGAAACTCCAGCTAGTGCAGAATGCCGCTGCTAGGGTCCTCGCTAGGACACCGTGGAGGGCCCATGTCCAGCCTGTGCTGAGGCAGCTGCATTGGTTACCAGTTCGGGCCCGGATCAGGTTCACGATTTTGGTATCGACCTTTAAGGCCATATGCAGCTTGAATCCAACCTACCTGAGGGACCGCTTGTCTCCTTATACACCCAGCAGAGCCCTTCACTCTGCAGGTACAAATCTGTCGGAGGTTCCTGGCTCTAAGGAAGTGCGCCTGGCCTCGACTAGGGCCGGGGCTTTTTCAGTCGTGGCCCCGATCTGGTGGAATGAGCTCCAGGGAGACCTGAGGGCCCTGACAGAGTTGTCCCAGTTCCACAAGGCCTGCAAAACGGAGCTCTTCCGCCAGGTCCTAGGTTGAGGCCAGAGCCAAGGTCAACATGGCCCCTACTCAGGATGGGTTTCTACATCTCTGCACCCCATCCCTATGTGAATCTGTTCGGGAGGTAGAGGCTGCCAATCTTGGAGGGGGTTTTTTTTTGGGGGGGGGGGCGGTTGTTAGGGGTTTTATTGATTTATGAAATTTTGTAATTGTAAGCCGCCACAAGTGTCTTGAGAGTGGTGGAATATAAATCTATGAATGAATGAATGAATGAATGAATGAATGAATGAATGAATGAATGAATGAATGAATGAATGAATGAATGAAAAAGTGTGTGTGTGTGTGTGTTTATAATGGATGATATGACTTCTTTTTATTTCCCTTGATGAAGACTGAACTTTCTAGCAACTGATGATGTAATACATGACAAATCGAGTATTTCATCGGTTCAGTTACTAGGGTCCTCCGTATACACTTTGGGTTCCCCTTCTCACATTATTTCAGTCTGTGGCCTCCTTCAAATGTGCCAGGTCCCCCCCCCTCACGGGTCCATATGGCCCCCACTGAGAATGGCTGGTTTACTGGATATACCATCCTGTCAATTGCATTGGCTCCCTCTGTGGAGTCTGCCTTGAATTCCAGCACTACAGAGCAGAGCAGCCCAATTCCCCCCCCCCTTTAATTGTTGCCTCTCTTGAGTTTGCAAAAAAATCAACTGCAAAACTCCAAATAGACTGAAGAACAAAGGAGTGGGGGTGCAGGGCTGGCCCCAAGGCTGTGATATATAGAGGTTCATTAATGCCTTTGAGGCATTCCTTTCAAATCTGTGGCTGCAGTTTTTTGCACTGTCACCCCATTAATCACGCAGCTATCTTTGATTAGCTCTGGCCGGAATAGCCCTATCTTGCAGGGGTCAGTGCAAAGTGGTTTCAAAATTCCTTCTTTTAACTTATCTCGCTTGAAACTCGAAGCGGCTTTTGGCTTTACTAATGCGGAGGACCTCCCCACTCCCCCCCCCCACAATTTCCTCACAGGTTCACTGCCCTCTTCCAGCCCTCCTGAGCTTACATTCTGTTTCCTGGCCTCACAGACCTACACGGTTTATTAAAAAGAGGAGTAGGAAAAAACAAGCATGCAACACAAACATATACATGATTCCTACAGGAAACATATATTGGGTGATATGGCCATATAATAGAGCCTCTTGTGGCGCAGAGTGGTAAGGCGGCAGACATGCAGTCTGAAAGCACTGCCCATGAGGCTGGGAGTTCGATCCCAGCAGCTGGCTCAAGGTTGACTCAGCCTTCCATCCTTCCGAGGTCGGTAAAATGAGGACCCAGCTTGCTGGGGGGTAAACGGTCATGACTGGGGAAGGCACTGGCAAACCACCCCGTATTGAGTCTGCCATGAAAACGCTGGAGGGCGTCACCCCAAGGGTCAGACATGACTGGTGCTTGCACAGGGGATACCTTTATCTTTACCTATGGCCATATATGGTCATGGCCACCCACCTCCAAAAATGGCCATGGATGGGCCTGGAGGGGGTGGGAAGGGGAAGGGCCGCAGGTGTGTGTGTATACGGCTCTGCTTCCCAACCATACTCTGTACGATCGCGCCACTTCTGGGGTTTCTCAAAGCCTGAAAAATGTTTCAGTAGTTTCCTAATGGTAAAAAAAAAGTTGTGAAAGGCTGGGGTAGGGCTTTCAAGACAAGAAATATCCAAAAGTATTTGCCATTGACCCCTCTGATCCAACTACTAGCCAGGGACGTCCCCTACTTAGCTTACAAGATCTGACGGGATGGGGGCTGACCTAGGCTATCCAGGTCAGGAACTAAGGAAGGGCCAACAGACTCTTCTGGAAACTCAGAGGAAAGGATACTAGCCAAAAATGTTAATTTGTTATTATAGTGGTTAGGAGCACCGACTTCTCATCTGGCAAGCCAGGTTTGATTCCCCACTCTGCCACAGTCACAGTCCTGTTAGAGCTGTTCTTAAAGAGCAGTCCTGCCAGAGCTCTCTCAGCCCCACATGCCTCACAGGGAGTCGGTTGTGGGAAGAGGAAAGGCGATTGTAAGCCGCTTTCAGACTCCTTTGGGTAGAGAAAAGCGGCATGTAAGAACCAACTCTTCTTCTTCTTCAGTAATCTCAGGGCTATTTCAGCCTCCTCTCCCTCACAGGGTGTCTGTTGTGGGGAGAGGAAAGGGAAGGCGACTGTAAGCCTCTTTGAGACTCCTTTGGGTAGAGAAAAGCAGCATATAAGAACCAACTCTTCTTCTGTATATGAACATGAATATGATATGCTAATATGATGATTGCTAACCCTAGTTTAGAAAATTCATGGAGATTTGGGGCAGTAGGGCTTGGGGAGGCAGCTTTTAGAAAGGGGCGGGATCTCAGAGGGATGTAACAGCATACTGTTTGCCTGTCAAAGTATTTTTTAATGAAATCACTGATCTTTAAATTACAGACATTTTTTTTTAAAGGAACTCTTAACTTTTTTCGATTTGATATCTTGGCCTGAGGTCATTTTTTTGATATTCTAGTGGCCCATTCTTTAACCATGGTTTTATTAGCTACCACAAGAGCCTCTTGTGGTGCAGAGTGGTAAGGCGGCAGACATGCTGTCTGAAAGCTCTGTTCTGACTGAGCAGTGATATCTGGGCTCTCTCAGCCTCACCCACCCCACAGGGTGTCTGTTGTGGGGAGAGGAATGGGAAGGTGACTGTAAACCGCTTTGAGCCTCCTTCGGATAGGGAAAAGCGGCATATAAGAACCAACTCTTCTTCTTCTTCTTTTGCCTCTTATACCATCACTAGTAAATAAGCCCGCTGCAGGTTTAATGCAGCGGGCGCTAGCGGGGATTCGGCGCGAGCAGGGGCGGGGCGGCCATTGGAGTTGGTGAGCGGGCGA
>BDOT02000005.1:8989949-9062944 GCA_003118565.2 Paroedura picta | reverse complement strand
CCCTGGAGAAGAGCCTAATGCTGGGAGCGATTGAGGGCAAAAGAAGAAGGGGACGACAGAGAATGAGGTGGCTGGATGGAGTCACTGAAGTAGTCAGTGCGAGCTTAAATGGACTCCACGGAATGGTAGAGGACAGGAAAGCCTAGAGGATCATTGTCCATGGGGTCACAATGGGTCGGACACAACTTCGCACCTAACAACAACAACAACAACTCTCCCCTAAGGAAAGGTTTTGTTCATCACAACCTCCCGAGTTCATCCGGTAAGTTTCACCAAATAACATGCATAGCTTTGAGGGGGACGGAGGGAGAATTTCTGTTAAATAATAGAGTTTTTAAAGTGACTTTATCTCTGCATCAAAAAGATATCTGCACAGCTGGAAACCAGATAGATTTATTTCCTTCATTTAGACCCTGCCTTTTGCTCAAGCTTATATTGTTCTCCTCTCCACCATATTATTTCATTGTATTAATATACTAATACAATGAAAGACAAAGCAGCCCTATTCGCTTGTACCAAAGGGTATACGAGATCCTTTAGGGCGGTCAATCATCTGTAGAATTATTCTGATCTAAGCCCATCGATTCCAATGGCTTTAGACCAGAGTAACTGCCTTAAGATTACACTGCAAGACTCATAGTGGGTTAAGGTTTCTCTCTGAAAACTAGCAAGCAGGCTGTTTGACAGGTTTGGAGTTTCAGTGAGCTAATCCTATCATGGAACATTTTACAGGTTCCTGAGACCACCAGTTACCTGCTCTAGGGACTATGCAGTAAATTCGTTCAACAGGGCTTGTCGGACAGCTGCGTTGATATTGCTTCAGCCCTGGCCATCTCTCAGTTGTTTGGCCGCCCCAAGCAACATGATCTGGGCAGAAATCGTAACGCTATTAGCGCATTCATTAGAGCATAGATAGGCAGAGGAGAGAGAGAGAGAGAGAGAGAGAGAGAGAGAGAGAGAGAGAACCTTGAAAATTCGACTTTCGGTAGATAACCTGGAGGCAGGCCAGGTTCCGCTCAACCGAAGGTTGAAAACGCTGGCATTTTTTAGAGATGAGTTTCGACCCCATCAGGCTGAGATAGAAAGGTGTGTGAGGCCAGCCCTAGAAAACCAAGTTGGCCACTTGCCCTAAGAGAAAAGGGAGATGCTGGGGAGAATCGGGAGGATAGCGTCACAATGTTTTGGGAAAACAAATCCTTCCTTACCACAGCAACCGAGCATCCATGCCTGCCCGCAGACAGAATGCGCTCTTCTAGGGGGATATGGGTAGCTTATACATCCCAGTTTTCTTTCTGCACACCCACTGCTAATAAATTGCAGGTCTAGACTAGGGGTAGTCAAACTGCGGACCTCCAGATGTCCATGGACTACAATTCCCATGAGCCCCTGCCAGCGAATGCTGGCAGGGGCTCATGGGAATTGTAGTCCATGGACATCTGGAGGGCTGCAGTTTGACTACTCCTGCTCTAGACAGACCACATCATCATTCTTCATGAAAGTCTTATAATATTACGGCTAAAGCTCCATGTGATCCAATGACAAACTAGAAGTTATGATGTGGAGATTTCAGAAGATCCCTTACATACAGAGACACTGCCCATGTAAACAAGGTTTTATAGTGGAATAGTGGAATAGGCTGCTTAAGGAGGTGGTGAGCTCTCCCTCACTGGCAGTCTTCAAGCAAAGGTTGGATACACACTTTTCTTGGATGCTTTAGGATGCTTTGGGCTGATCCTGCGTTGAGCAGGGGGTTGGACTAGATGGCCTGTATGGCCCCTTCCAACTCTATGATTCTATGATTCTATAGAAACCATACAGCATGTTGTTGTTTTTTCACTGCCCCATATACGATGCTATTCGGGCTGAAGCTCTAGATTTGCTCTTAGCTAAATATAGTGGCTGCTCTGATGACTACAAGGTACAGTTCCTTCTCTCCAACCAGGAACCAGGTACAATTGATAACGTGGCTACGTTCTTACAAATGGCAATTAAGCTGCGTGAACTTAAGAACTGATTGACTGTATTCTGATTTAGAGCCCTGATGGGATTCACAGGGATTCATAATGAAGGAGGATGTTGCTTAGCAACAAGCAAACAGAAGTGCTTCCTCCTCCAAGAACTTTCTCGAGAAAGTTCGGGCAACGTCCAAAAGGAACAAAGTTGAGTTTGCCCAGAAAAACTGCTACTTCCAGCTTTCTATGAATCTGATATAAACTGGCAGAAGTAAAAAAAAAATGATGTTATGAAACAAGGCTTCAAGGATTCAATTTGGGCTGATCCTGCGTTGAGCAGGGGGTTGGACTAGATGGTCTCTATGGCCCCTTCCAACTCTATGATTCTATGATTCAATGGGCTTCTTGGGAGGCTGCTGGACTTCAAGAAGTATGAACTTTTGACCAATCTCAATTCGTCTTCTAATCTACGGTCCCTTCACGGCGTTCCTCGAACCAAACTCAAAAGATTTATTTATAACTTTAAAAATAATGATGAAAAATGAGCCAGAAAGACTGGGTAATTAGAATTTTTTAAAAATTTAATAAAACCCATGGCTCTTAAGGTAAATTTCTATTCCTCTTAAATGATGTTAAAAGTCTAATGAAATCTTTACTGGATACAAAAAACAGTCAGGCGTCTACATAACGTCGAGGAGGTGAAATGGATAGCCCCTGATCCAATACGCCTTTTCCAAGAAGTGAGTTTTGACGGAAAGGCTTCAGCAAGGGCGACAGAAGTAAGTTGAATCCTGAACTTAATTATATTCTTACGTTTCATGACCTCCCCTGATACTATTTGCCTTCTCGGAGATCAGTTAGCTTCAAGATGATTACTGGTTCCAAGGCAATTTTTCATGACCCTGTGGATGCAGCCGAACAGGGAAACCCTTACAAAAGTTAGCTTTCTAGCTTGGATGACTGACGCTTGGCCACGGCGTTTCCAAACCTCTGGCCAAAACCCTGTCAATAATTTCGTAATCCACATGTAAACAGCAAATAAGACAGCTCTCGCCATGAAAAGGCCTGATTTCTCCCGTGGAAAGGCTGACATGAGAAACACTGTGTTCCTAGTCGGGGAGACGGAGGAGATGAATCCCTTGGCGTGTAGAAAACCTGCAAGCAGGAAGTGAGGGGAGATATTTTCCCTCAAATATTCAGCGGTAGGAACCGCAAATCCATCTGGTCTTGGAAACAGGCCAAACCTTCATGATTTCTTGGGGGGGGGGGCAGATAGGATCTGTTTTAAATATGTTTAGTATACTTTCACTTAGAGATCTATAATTAGCTCAGACTCCAGTCTTGCTTTGCTCCCACAGCTTTGCAATTTTAGCCACCGTTTACCATACTGGCAGGGGGAAAAATTAAATCTGAATAATTATTAGGCTGTATTGGCGTCACCCCAAGGGTCAGACATGACTCGGTGCTTGCACAGGGGATATCTTTACCTCTTTCTTATTCATTCATTCATTCATTCATTCATTCATTCATTCATTCCCCACCACTCCCTGACTGCTCATGGCGGTTTACATAGGTCTGAATAAAACCCCATTAAAACCCCAGGCATAAAATGACAATCATAAATCAAAACCAGAAGGAAGACGATACGGCAGAAAAACAAAACCCTCCCTATTCTCAGTCCCCCCAAAAGAACATGTCATAGAGAGGTGGGAGGGAAGAGGGTGCAGATGTCACTTGCAAACCGTCACTCATGCCGCTGTCCTGGAAGGGGGGCCCCAAGGATCTTCCTGGCCATACTGACCTTAACCATAGACCTAGTGGAAGAGCTCCGTTTTACAGGCCCTGCGGATCTCACTTTTAGGTTGGAGGAAATAATTCAAAGGAGCTTTCCTCCGCCAAGTGGCTCTTCCGTTGGATGAAGGACCGCTTAAAATCAGGGAAGGACTGTAAGCTTAGCTTAGGGCAGTGGTATGATACAGCCCGTCCTTTATCATTTTTACAGAGCTTATCATGGTATTAGGCACCGGATCAAGGCCTCTCCTTCTAGTCTGCACCTCCTCCAATCTTTTACAACCATCCGTCTAGCCTGTTTGACTTTGGCTGTCAAAATGGTGCTCCGGAGTTGACAGTGAGCAGCTGGGATTTCACTGAAAGCTTTAAAAAAAAATTCATTCTGACTCCAATTGCATTTTTGGTCGGGGCACGATTCAATCACCCCACCTATCTTTCAGGCTGTCTTCATGCCTAAAGACCAGTAGACGTTTGGAGGAAAGGTAGAAGTAAAGCTGAGTAAGGAAGATAGAACAAAAGCCTAGCTGGATGCAGCAAAGGGTTGCAGACGGCGTTGCTAAGACTGCATTGTTTTTACTCAGATTGTAACGGTATGTTTGTGCCAGGATGTAAACCGCCCTGAGCTTCCTGGAAGGGAAGTATAAAAATGTCTAAAAGAAGTATTAAAATGTTGAAATAAATAAATTAAAAGACGCTTGCTCCTGGGGAGGAAAGCTATGGCAAATCTAGACAGCAGCCTAAAAAGCAGAGACATCACCCTGCCAACAAAAGTGCGTCTAGTCAAGGCTATGGTCTTCCCAGTTGCAATGTATGGCTGCGAAAGTTGGACCATAAGGAAGGCCGAGCGTCAAAGAATTGAGGCTTTTGAACTCTGGTGCTGGAGAAGACTCTTGCGAGTCCCTTGGACTGCAAGGCGAACAAACCGGTCAGTCCTAAAGGAGATCAGCCCTGAAGAAGGCCAGATCCTGAAGATGAAACTCAAATACTTGGTATTTGAAACTCAAAGGATGGTCAATTGGCAGGGACTCATGGGAATTATAGTCCATGGACATCTGGAGAAGCACAGTTTGGACACTCCAGGCCTAAAGCATCCATGAAAAGTATTTGTTCAGCCATTGCTTAAAGACCACCAGTGTGGGGAGCCCACCACTTCCTGGGCTGTTCTGACTGCAATTTTATTTTCCTGATATCTAGCCGGCACTGTTCTATACAAAGTTTAAACCATTACTGAGGCTCTGCTGCCAACAGGATCTGGTCCCTGCTCTCCTACAAGGAGAGCAATCATGTCCCCTTTCAACCGCCTCTTCTCTAGGTTGAACACTCCCAAGTCCTTCAGCCTTGCCTCATAGGACTTGGTCCCCAGGCCCCAGATCATCCTCATCATTTCTCTACACCCTCTCCATTTTGTCCATGTCCTTTTTGAAACGAAGAAGGATGAAGGAAAGGAAGGTTTTGAAAGAAGAAAAGTTTATGTTACACTCATGGTTCTCAAATGGCACTATGAATCTCCTAAACATCAAGTAGTGAATGCACAAGTTTCTTCTAGATGTAGACTCTGACCATTCATTCATTCATTCATTCATTCATTCATTCATTCATTCATTCATTCATTCATTCATTCATTCCTTGGATTTCTAGGCCATTCCATTCCAAAAAGGTCTTGGGGTGGCTTACAAGAGGAATAATCTTGTACAATAAAACTTTTAAAATCTTACAATTCTAGTAATATAGTAGGACAGGGGTAGTCAAACTGCAGCCCTCCAGATGTCCATGGACTACAATTCCAAAGAGACTCTGCCAGAGAATGCTGGCAGGGGCTCATGGGAATTGTAATCCATGGACATCTGGAGGGCCGCAGTTTGACTACCCATGTACTAGGATGACCGTACCTGTATAACAGCAACCAGGAAAAGCAAACCAGATTCAAAACAAGTAATATTACCCCTTATACAGTCTAAATATATATATATATATATCTCAAATTCCCCCCACCCCCAATCATTTCTCGATAACTGTGTATTTTAATCCAAGATTATTTGGGGGGGGGGGATTTGCACCCCACCACCGCACATAAAAGCATTAAAATGTAGAGTCTTACTTCTCCGTGTCTTAAAGGAGTAATTGTTCCTCTCGACACCCCCATGCGAAATAGCGTTTCTGTAGCCTGTATACAAAAAAATAAATAAAAATAAAATCTCAGGGCAGTCACATTTGGCAGATTCTCCCCCTACCCTCCAAAAGAAACCCCAAACAAATCCATAAATCACAGTATACTCAGCATTCTTACACATGTTTGCCAAGGAAGAAGTTCTGCAAAACTCAGCAGAAATTACTCATGAGTAAACACGCTGGCTCCTGCCCGTAAATTGAGTAAATGTTACCAAGTTGTTGAATAATGGTTATTACACAACACCACATTCCATTTTTACAAAGAAATCCAAAGGGCTGCTGGAAGGAAATTTCTGCAGACAAATGGAAAGAAATTACAACTCCTGTTACACCCTGTCAAAAAACCCTGGATTGTTAAAAAAATAAAATGGAGCCGATTACACTAAAAGAGTTAAAGCTTTTAACATTTTTACAGCTATCTTATGCAGCGGGAGGCTCTGTCTTCTGTATCGCCTCGTGTATTAACAGGTTTCTGATAAAGCAAATCATAAACACAGACCTTCCCGACTACTGTCTCTGAAGCGAAAAAAAAGACACTGATTAACCCCTTTCTTCCCCTAAGCACCACTAATACCATGGGACTGGTTCAGAAGAAAATCAGAGATACAGGGACCCTCCAGGGAAGGGGAGCCCTTGCTGGTTTTCGTTTCTGATTTTCTTTTTAGGAAAGTTTCTGATTTAGCCAAGACCTAAGCAGTTACGCAACATGAAGAGTCATTCCGCCATAAGAGAAGCATGCTAGATGCGTTCATTCTGAACCAGGGGTAGTCAAACTGCGGCCCTCCAGATGTCCATGGACTACAATTCCCATGAGCCCCTGCCTGCTGGCAGGGGCTCATGGGAATTGTAGTCCATGGACATCTGGAGGGCCGCAGTTTGACTACCCCTGTTCTAAACCCTGGACAAGGGACAGTTGAATCAGGTCGATAACCTTTGAAAACGGCACCACGTTGGTGCTACGAGAACTATTTTCCTTTAAAAAAAAAGTCAGAGTAGGGCGCTGAAGGAGAGGGGGGGGTCCATATATCCT
Source organism: Paroedura picta (assembly GCA_003118565.2). NCBI lineage: Eukaryota > Metazoa > Chordata > Lepidosauria > Squamata > Gekkonidae > Paroedura > Paroedura picta. The sequence goes on along the minus strand of BDOT02000005.1, from coordinate 9,056,002 downwards.
CAATTCCACCCCACCCCCTTGGTGTCGCAGGAGGTCTGCGAACATTTGTAATCCCTTTGTCCTTTTAGCATTTGTTGCCAATGAAGGGCCACCGCCTCCTCGTAATCTTCCATTTATTAGCTCTCATCCACCCACGGTTAGCCCATGCCACCGCAAGACCCTCTTGAAGATTAAAGGGGGGGGGGTGAGAATCTCATGCAACCTTTTGTGTCCCTTCAGAATCGAGTCCTTTCATCGGCTCTTTCCACCAACGTTTCAAGGATGTTTCGGCCAAAGAGAGCGTTCTGTCAATGCCGCTGAGCCCCCTTTGTTTCCATTGAGAGCTGGTGGGGTGTGTGACTTTCCTCCTTCTCCTACCAGTAAGAGATCTCTTTTAATAGACTTGTTTTCCGCACAGCGAAAACTAATTGCTCAAAGCTCCCTTAGTGAAAGGCGGGGATTCGCCCGCATTTGTGAATCCGGGACCAGAGGTTTCTTGGTAGGATGGCCACTCCCATGGGTTGCCTGCTTCTAAACAGATTAGGATTATACTTACAGCTTCCCATTCAGAGGAGTTTGGGGCTCTGCTCACAAAGTCCCTACGCTGTTTTGTTTCCTTTCCGATCTACATAGAGGCCACTGTCTATTTAAAGGGGTAATGTAATTAGGTATTTTTGAGAGGCGGTGCTGACATTAAAAAGGAGCCTGATAACGGAGGGGGAAGAATTTTTGGAAAGTTTAGCAGAAAGATCCCTTTAGCATAAAGGCCCTTAAACAGAAAAGAAAAAGAAAAGACAATGGCATTTCAGAATATTAAAGGGCAGCATACACATTTTCAGATTATTAAAGGGCAGCATGCAAATTTTCAGAATATTAAAGGGCAGCGCACAAATTTTAATGCAAATAAAATAAAAATGTAAATAAAATAAAAACAAGCAAGCAAACAATTGACATGTTTTAAAACCATCTACAGCTGAATGCAAATCCCTAGGCATAAATGACAATTCTTCACACACAACTCGAACGAAAAAACAGAATACATTTCACTTTGGTACACCCTCCTAATATTTTAGTAGCAAACGTCTGCTGTGCAGATTAGAATTCTGCACCCAACCTTGATTTTGTGGAACCTTCCAACTGTGTGTGCATACGTGTGTGAGCGTACGTGTGCACGTGTTTTTAATCCACAACACTTTTCAATGTAAACCATCTTTATCAAACAGTCTGTGCAAGCGCTAAGAAAGGAAACGTGAAACAAGGCTCTTCCAACAATGGCTAGCTTGCTTCAAAATTAGTCTAGGAAACAGTCTATTGTTATGGGATCCATTTAAGTCAAACATAACCTTGTCCGTACTTCAGAAGCATTACAGCTTTAAATACATTGTAATCAATAAAGGTAAAGGTCTCCCCTGTGCAAGCACCGGGTCATTTCTGACCCTTGGGGTGATGCCCTCCAGCGTTTTCATGGCAGACTCAAAACGGGGTGGTTTGCCAGTGCCTTCCCCAGTCATTACCCTTTACCCCCCCAGCAAGCAAGCTGGGTACTCATTTTACCGACCTCGGAAGGATGGAAGGCTGAGTCGACCTTGAGCCGGCTGCTGGGATCGAACTCCCAGCCTCATGGGCAGAGCTTTCAGACAGCATGTCTGCTGCCTTACCACTCTGCGCCTTTGTAATCACTACATACATACAAATCGTCGAGAAGTCCTAGCTGTTACACCTTCATTCCCAATCGAGATTTTGACTGACTACTACCATAAAAGGCGGCTGTCCAGGAGGGAAAAACAGGATGCTCCTGTTTCTGTCTCGATAACAATCTTGCGAACTGTGAACTGAACGTCTACTTTAACGGCACCTGAATTACACACCGTCTTACACCTAAGGACTTTGCCATTGCCCCACACACAGGACGTAGAGCTATAAACATCATCTTACCGATGTCGCAGCAAAAATACACACCCAAAACAACATTCTCCAAAAATGATGCAGTACGACTTGGGGTGGATCTGATACAACACTTGGATGCTCAGCTTTGGCGATTGTACACACAACTGTGGAATATGGTGCTTCATTGTGGCTCAACAAGTCCCCATGTTCTGGTGCACAAAGTCCTGCTAGCACCAAATCCAGCAGCAGGAACTACACTCTCTTCCTCTTGCAAGCTACACCCGTATCATACATAAGCATATCACACTTTGGGGATGTGGGTGGGGCAGATGGGTAGAAGATCCTCCGTAGTTAAAACAAACAACAAAATAGGAGTTCAGGTGGAACTGCCAAGAGAGAACACATTAAATGTGTCTGCGTAAACCAGAGGTAGTCAAACTGCGGCCCTCCAGATGTTCATGGACTTCTGGAGGGCCGCAGTTTGACTACCCCTGGCATAAGCCATCGGCTACAGGTCTGTGAACGTTCTCAGGACTTGGTTGGACAATCGCACAAATACTTGAGCTACTTTCTGTCCCTGAGGTTAGACAGTATTTCTCCATTCTGCCGTGCCTCTAAGGCAGGGGTAGTCAAACTGCGGCCCTCCAGATGTCCATGGACTACAATTCCCAGAAGCCCCTGCCAGCATTTGCTGGCAGGGGCTTCTGGGAATTGTGGTCCATGGACATCTGGAGGGCCGCAGTTTGACTACCCCTGATCTAAGAGAAAGTTGCTAAGCTTGGCCCCAGTTGCGGCGTCCCAGATGAGGTTCAACAGACTACTAAACAGACAGCTCATAACCGATTGAGGTCCTTTCTCAGCAGTCCTCCTTCTGTTACAAGGCTCCAGGCAGGAAGCAGCTGATGGGGCAGCAGTTCCCCAACCTTCCTTAAGCTGATCCTGGTGCACCAGAGCAAAGTAGATCAGCTGCCACCTGCGTGCAGATAAAAGGTAAAGGTAAAGGTATCCCCTGTGCAAGCACCGGGTCATGTCTGACCCTTGGGGTGATGCCCCAATGGAATGCAATAAATGTTCATTAAATCTAGGGTTTTCCGTGTTTCAGGAAAACACCTAAGACAAATGAAACGCATCGTTGAGCAAGGTGCCTGAAACGATTGAAAAACCCTTTCATTAACGAGGTCACATATTTTGTGTCACTTATTAATGGCTCTGTAATATATAAAACCGTTCCTAAATATTTTGCCAGACGTTTTACAAATGTGAAATACTCTTTAGAAACACAGGAGAAAGTCAAGAGCATGTCCACAGAGCAGGTCAGGAGTCTGAATTAAAGGTAAAGGTATCCCCTGTGCAAGCACTAGGTCATGTCTGACCCTTGGGGTGACGCCCTCCAGCGTTTTCATGGCAGACTCAATACGGGGTGGTTTGCCAGTGCCTTCCCCAGTCATTACCGTTTACCCCACAGCAAGCTGGGTACTCATTTTACCGACCTCGGAAGGATGGAAGGCTGAGTCAACCTTGAGCCGGCTGCTGGGATCGATCTCCCAGCCTCATGGGCAGAGCTTCAGACGGCTGCCTTACTACTCTGCGCCACAAGAGGCTCTTCCTGAAGAATGGGAATGTCACTCTATTCCATTTTCTACAGTTCTTGCCATATGAAGGGATTAAAAGAGGAGGATGAAACACAAAGAAATCCTGCTTTATAGGAGCGTAACTTGGCCGCCTTGGCCATGCTGACCAAAGCGTGTGTGTGTGTGTGTGTACACCAGCCTTCTGTGACTTTTTGTACCATTGACAAACCATTGAAAATGTTTTCCAGGCTTCGAGAAACAGCAGAAGTGGCGCCATCATGCAGAATATAATTGGGAAGCATGGCTGTAGACACACCCACCCAGGGCCCCGCCCCTTCCCACCCCTGTCAAGGCCATTATTGACCATTTTGGGAAAGGGAAAAATGGGTCGACATGAACATATATGGTCATACCACCCGATAAATGTTTAGCCAATTTTAAAATGCAAACTAAATTAATTAATCCCCACTCATTCGGGTGTCAAGAAACCCCAGGGTTTCTCGAAAATCTGCTTGAGAAAGCCTGGTGTACCTACAGACATACATGGTGGGAGGCGGGGAGGGGAGAACCCAGTCCGAAACAGACCCATAATATCTTCACTGACGTTAAAGGGACTTTTTATTTCACAGGGGGCAATTTCCTTGGGATCGCCATAAACAATGTGAACTTTTTAAAAAATTCAAAGCCATTTCTTTCGCAACTAAATAGGGCTTTGTCCTTTAACAGACTGAGCGTCTACTTAACCCAAATGGGTGTTGATTAGCCTATGGCAGGGATGAATGATTGGGCTCAAGGGAATGACCCCATGTAACAAGTCTACCGAATGTTATTCCAGGCAGTCAAGTCAGTAAGCTCAAAATACAATGTTCCGTGAAAAACTGGCACAACAACAAAAAAGGAATTGCAGAGAATTTAAAACCTTTAAAAGAACCTGGATTTTCCACATTCAGTTAAACATTGTTGGGGGGGTGGGGGGTTATCCTGAAATCCTAGCCAGAGACTGGTGTCCACACATAGTAAATGCTAAGAATTCAGGGAAAAGACTGAACGTTAAACAGCTAATACTGTAACGTCCTTGTATAGCACTCTAGTGCAACCTCATCTGGAATACAATCTCTCAAAAAGAATATAGCTGAAAAAAGAAGGCAACCAAGACCATGTAGGGATTAGAGCACCTTTCCTGTAAGGCCGTGGTTTTCAACCTTTCTAATGCTGTGACCCTTTAATACAGTTCCTCCTCTTGGGGTGACCCCCAACCATAAAATTATGCAAGGGTTCTTTCATGGAAATTAAACCAAAACTGACCCATGGCGTGAAGATCCACTTTTCATGATTGTCTATAAATTGTTTTTTTCCCTGGGGTTTCTCAGTTCAGTTCTGCCTCTTGTCCCACCATGCCGATCTCGCTCTTTTCCGCTGCTCCAGACCGTCAAATGCTCTATCTCGATCTACCCCGCAAGGCTGTTGTGTGGATGCCACCTCCCCCCCCCGGCCAAGCTGCTTGCTCTGCCGCGCGCCCTGTGAAAGGGTCATTCGACCCCCAAGCCCCAGGCTGAGAACCACTGCTGTAAGGAGAGACTGAAGAGACTAGAACTTAATAGTTTAGAAAAAACACAAGGGGGGGTAGATATCATAGAAGTTTACACAATTATGCATGGTGAAAACAAGCGATTAGCCAGCACACTTTCCTCACTCTGTTATAAGGATACTAGAACTCGAGGTCACCGAATGAAGATGATGTGCAACAGGATCAAGATGGACAAAACTTAATATAACTTTACTCAGTGAATAGTTAAATCAGGCTTTCTCCACCAGGGTTTCTTGACAGCCTAGAAGGGTCTACTGAATGGGGGGTTGTTAATTGATATATATATATATAAATTAGTTTAACATATATTGGGTGATATGACCATCTATGGTCAGGTCAATCCATCACCACCACCATCACCCCCCAAATGGCCAATGATGAGCCTGGAAGGTGTGGGAAGGGGAGGGGCCCCAGGTGGGCGTGTCCAGAACTATGCTTCTCAACCATATTATGCATGATTGTACCACTTCCAGGGTTTCTCGATGGTAAAAAGTGGAGAAAGGGTGGAAGGAAGGAAGGAAGGAAGGAAGGAAGGAAGGAAGGAAGGAAGGAAGGAAGGAAGGAAGGAAGGAAGGAAGGAAGGAAGGAAGGTTCATCAACCACAACTAGATATGATGAACATACCAAACTTTCATCTTCAGAGGCAGTGAAGAAGAAGAAGAAGAAGAAGAAGAAGAAGAAGAAGAAGTAGAAGAAGAAGAGGGGGAGTGCGAAATCAAACCCAGCTCGCCAGATTAGAAGTCCGCACTCCTAACCACTACACCAAGCTGGGTGCTATCAGAGGAAGGCCTTGGTCTCTATGCCCTGCTTGTAGTTCTCCCCCTACCCCTACCCCCGAACTGGTTGGCTGAAGTTTGAAACAGGATGCTAGATTAGATGGACTACTCATCTGATCTAGCAGGATTCTTCTAACGTTCTTAAAGACTGACACACGTATTATAGCACAAGCTTTAACGGGCCCATCCCAGCAGAGGAACAGGAATATTGCAAACCCAACCCCACATACATTCACCCCACATACACACGCCCCACCACCACCCCAGAAATGTGTATTACTTAATCACACACCAGATGCAGCCCGACAGCGGGTTGCCATATCATCTTTCCTCGTGCCATTTTAATAGCATGCCAATTATTCTGCCCGATAGCATGCCAATTATTTTGCCCGTATCGGCTTTCTATCATGTGCGATGGGAGTCCGACCTAGAAAGCGGGCAGCAGTCCTGCCAACTCATGAAACCTTCTAGTTCGTATCTATCAAAAAGATTTCAACACCTCGCTTTCAAAGACATCAGGTGCAATTATGTGAGAACTTGATATCCCGTTTTTAAGGAAATGGGGCCCTGCGTGGGACGTGATTTGAAAAAGAAAGGGAAATCTTCGACTATACGACCGACGTGTATGTTCAGATCAGACATTTTATTAAAAACTAGAGGAAAATGTTCAAATGGGACAGTTGGAAATGTTGTTTTAAAATGAGAGAAAAAATGATTTCCCCCCACTGAATACCACTTTTAGTCTAAACTCTGTTCTCAGCGTAGTTTAGTGCTTAAAGGGTGGTGGACTCTAATCTGGAGAACCAGGTTTGATTCCCCGCTCCTCCATATGCAGGCAACTGGGGGAGCTTGGGCCAGTCACAGTCCTATTAGAGCTGTTCTCGCAGAGCACTTCTGTCAGAGCTCTCTCAGCCCCACCTCCCTCACAGGGTGTCTGCTGTGGGAAAGGAAGGGAAGAGGATTGTAAGCCGCTTTAAGACACCTTCAGGTACTGAAAAACGTGATATAAAGACCAACTCTTATTCTTTTCTTCGTTAACAAGCCCTTGATCAGTTCTGCTGTTCTCTCTGTCCAAAAAATCCACCTAACTAATCCATCCGAGAATATATACGTCCTCCCCTTTTCTCCCAAGAGAAAATTAGTTTAGAATTTTTACAATTTTTCCATTTCAGATGCCTTAAATTCCTCCTACATATATATTAAGTTGTGCATTTTTAATTGATGTAATTAGCCTTGAGCCTTCACGGAAGGGTAGAATATAAATATTATTAATATAATAAGAAACAAGCATGACAGAACTATTATTAACATGCCAGTCTTACAAAATGTATCCTAACGTGCAGTAATTTGCTGGAAGTAGCCACGTGAGATTTCGGCACTTTTTTAAACTTTTTTTTTTTTTTTTACTTTACCGCCAAATGAGACCCTTCGGGGAAGACATTTCGCACAGACTGAGAGAGGTAAGTGGCTGTGTGTTATCTGAGAACCCTAAAGAGATTTTGCTTGGTTATTTAAACGACATTGTAAATCATTCAGGCCTTGAGCTAGTGATAAATGTACTTATTGCTGCTTACTGTTGCATTCTTCCGGAAAACCCGACACCTTCCCCTCCTCTCAGACAGGAAGAGAAGGGTTAACAAATTGTTCATTGTTGCTGCTGACATTAGATTGAGGGACTTAAATTATACAGATGATATATTTGTGGAGAGGCGGGAACAATATATTTCAGGATAATATGCGTCCATATGATTTTCTGTTTGTTCTAAGACAACTTATGCCTTGTAATCATGCATATAACCGGCACTTGGCTACATATGAGGTTTGAAAGGCGAGCTCAGCATGTGCTCAGTTTCCCTTCTGGAAGTTCAGTTTATTTAAAGGAAATTGCCACCGGGATACTTCAACATACACTGTACGCTACTCCCCTATCCTTTCCTTTTCACCTCTTAATAATTGGGGGAGGGATGGGATTTTTAGCCGCCATGTTAGTAGAGTGATGTTTTAATGGGAATTTTAATGGGATTAGTTGTTGTGACCCGCCTCGAGCCTATCGGGAGAGGCGGGAAATAAATAAATAAATATTATAATAATAATAATAATAATAATAATAATAATAATAATAATAATAACTGTCCAGATTTTGCCAAAATTAATTTGCAGCAGGCAATGCTTCCATGGAATCTCCATACAACGTTCATGGTTATGGTTCCCCCCCCCAACCACAGTGTATGTACATTATAAGATTAAATCACCATTTATGTTCCCAAAGAAAAACACAATTTAGTAGATGGGATATTTATTTATTTTTCTATTTTTATGCCGCTGCTCTCAGAAAGTTCTGCAGCAGTTTACTAGTATAAAACGATAAACTCCATAAAACCCCCATAAAAACAGCCCTTATCAGAAACCAAGCAGGCGGCGATCACTACCCTAAAAGATTTTAAACACTTCACCTCCTATTCCCTAATTCAGCCCGAGGGTCAGGTTCTCTTCCGATGGGAGCAGGGAACCAGATCTAACTATCAGGGGGATCCTCTGATGCTAACGCCGAGACCCTGCCCTGGCCTCAACCCTATGCCCGGCGGAAGAACTCTGTCTTGCAAGCCCTGTGGAAAGCTGGTAACTCCAGCAGGGCCCTCAGCTCTTCCGGAAGCTCATTCCACCAGGTTGAGGCCAGGACCAAAAAGGCCCTGGCCCTGGTCAAGGCTAGGCAGACATCTCAGAGGCCCGGGACAGCCAGTAAATTCATTCATACCCACGGAGTGAAGAGCCCTGCGGGGGGCATAAGCAACCAAGCGGTCCTGCAGATAAGTAGTTATAAACAAACAAGCAAAAATCACTATACCTAAAACAGTTTTGAGCAATATTTGAGCTTTATTGATTCAATTTAAAAATTACCCTGTAATTCAGTTTAAAAATTACCCTGACACTGGGTGGATCTACCTTGAGTGACTTATTGTGTGCCCACGGTAAACAATACACATAACCAACTGCACCTCATTTGGGTGACAATGCTTTTTAAAGTGTATGAGATGCAATTCCTCTTGGAAGAAATCAGAAACAGAATGGCAAGACTTCACCTAAGACACATTTCTCCATGTTCCCCCAACTTGCAGTCTAGACTGAGGGCTAATGAGAGCAAAACCAATTATGATAAAGGATGCCTGTAATCTAATACAGAACTAGTTGGTGTGACATTTACTTCTGCAGAATCCTCAAGGGGAAACCAAAGGCGGATGGATCAATTGGGTCAAAACAGTCGCAAGGTCAAGTAACCTATTCTTGGAACTACTGAGAAAGCCATGTCCCCCCTTTTCCCTTCTCAACTTCATAGTAAGGTAAGAAATAATGTGCTCCAAAAAATTGCATTTCCCATTTCCATTCAGACACCCAGAACAAAACATAAATAAGTAAGATTTAGGAAATTATGACTTACTCTTCCCTTTTTAATACCTGTGGTGGTGACCACCTTTTTTTTTATCAAGTATCCCCCAAATCAATTCAAAGAATGAGAATATGCTACTCTAACATGGACCTGAGCAATCCATTGGTAAGTGACTACGGGCTTCTGTATTCAAAGAGGGCAGATGGCATTTGTCTCTCTCCTCCTTTACCCCTCAACAACCCATTGGGCCTGCCTAGGTCAATTCAGTCTGCAGAACATCACGTGCTGGATTCCTTAGATCAATTTGGATAATGAATCGTAGAATCATAGAATCATAGCATCATAGAGTTGGAAGGGGTCATACAGGCCATCTAGTCCAACCCCCTGCTCAACGCAGGATCAGCCCTAAGCATCCTAAAGCATCCAAGAAAAGTATGTATCCAACCTTTGCTACTCTGACTGTGAAAATTTTTTCATGATATCTAGCCTATAACGTTGTACTTGAAGTTTAAACCCATTACTGCGTGTCCTTTCCTCTGCAGCCAGCAGAAACAGCATCCTGCCCTCCTCCAAGTGACAACCTTTCAAATACTTAAAGAGGGCTATCCTGTCCCCTCTCAACCTCCTTTTCTCCAGGCTGAACATTCCCAAGTCCCTCAACCTATCTTCATAGGGCTTGGTCCCCTGGCCCCAGATCATAATGGTAGTATTTTCTTCTGCTGGCTGAAGAGCCTCTTTCGTCAGAAGAAGACAACCCCTTGAGCAGACTTGGGCAATCTTTAGAGCCAGTGCGGTGTGGTGGTTAAGAGCAGCGGCTTCTAACCTGGCGAGCCGGGTCTGATTCCCCGCTGCTCTACATGCAGCCAGCTGGGTGACCTTGGGCTCGTCACAGCCCTGATAGTACAGTTTTCACACAGCAGTAATATCAGGGCTCCCTCAGTCCCACCTACCTCACAGGATGCCTGTTGTGGGGAGAGGAAGGGAAGGTGATTGTAAGCTACTTTGAGACTCCTTTGGGTAGTCTTGTAAACCTCTTTGAGTCTCCTATTAGAGAAAAGCCGGGGATAAAACTACTACTACTACTACTACTAGTAGTAGTAGTAGTAGTAGTAGTAGTAGTAGTACTTCCTCTTCTTCCTCCTCCTCTTCCCCTCATTTTGATTTGTGTTGTAAATATCCAGCCAAAATAAAAGTTCTAAAGCGCTCAAGGTTTATTTGGTTTTGGCATTACTGCATTTGCAGCTTTTTTCCTCAGTGGGCCAACACCTCTGTCTACAATTTTTGCTGTTTGCGTATATATTGCTGTACAAATGAGACCCCTGTTCCCTGCACTTTGCCTCTGGCCTCCTGACCTGACAAACACAGAGAAGTTCAATGTTAGCACAAGTTTCAGGGTCAGCACAAGACCTGCCAACATTTGCAGAGCTCCGGTATCTGTTTTCAAAAAGGTTGCAATTTTTCTCTTCTATCAGGATGCTCCAAAGAGATGGCAGTAGAGCACAGCTTTTCTGAAAGGGCTCGGTTTTGCAGAAGGGGCCTTTAAAAGCACTGTGAGAAATCAGCACACGGGCTTCTTGCCTGTCACGATTTTTGCAAACATAGCTTCTTTGGAAATTTTTAAACAGAGGCTAGATAAGTCATCTGATGGAGAGGCTGATTCTGTGAAGGCTCAAGGGGGTGGCAGGTGACAGTGGATGAGTGAGAGGGTTGTGAGTGTCCTGCATAGAGCAGGGGGTTGGACTAGATGACCCAGGAGGTCCCTTCCAACTCTATGATTCTATGATTCTCTCAAGACCTAGCTTGAATTCAAGAGCACCAAGGTTAGCAAGCGCAAGCTGCAGACAAGTAACAAAGTCAAGGGGGGAAATGGAGGAAGAGTAGTGCCTCTTACAAACCCTTGTCAGGACGTCAGGAGAAGAGGGTAGTAAAGGCAACAAGGGAAGGGACACAGCAAGACTCAGGTGGACATAAAGGTAAAGGTAAAGGTATCCCCTGTGCAAGCACTGAGTCATGTCTGACCCTTGGGGTGACGCCCTCTAGCGTTTTCATGGCAGACTCAATACGGGGTGGTTTGCCAGTGCCTTCCCCAGTCATTACCGTTTACCCCCCAGCAAGCTGGGTACTCATTTTACCGACCTCGGAAGGATGGAAGGCTGAGTCAACCTTGAGCCGGCTGCTGGGATTGAACTCCCAGCCTCATGGGCAGAGCTTTCAGACGGCTGCCTTACCACTCTGCGCCACAAGAGGCTCTCAGGTGGACATGGAAGGCACAAAAAGTGGTAGCCCTCCCCGAAGATTCAGTATCTATTCTTATTATTAGAAACTCTGGTTATCAGGATTCTTTAGCGAAGGCCGAAACCAATACCACTATGGACGGCCTTTCTACTTCTGTTGGTATTGAAGCATCAAGACGAGAATCGTTACTGGAGAGGTGGTTTGAGTCAAAAGAGGAAAGTTTGAGACCAGGAACACCTTTAAGACCAAGCAAGTTTTCCTTGAGGCATAAGCTTTCGTGTGCATGCATGCTTCTTCAGATCCGTGAAAAACGCACGCAAAAGCTGACACCTTGAAAAAGACTCTGTTGGATTTAAAAGGACCACTGGATTTGAACTCTGTTCTGTCGCTTCAGATCCTGCTAGAATCTCTCTGCACTGGCCAAAACAAGACTGGCTTCTCGAACTTGCAGAGAAAGCATGACAATATCGCCTTCCCCAAATGTAAAACTGTTTCCCCGCACCAGGGTTACCTGAGCAACTAGCTTTTATCTGGACCATAAATTGCCTAAATGCAGAGTATTGCTCAGAGATAAAAGTCACATAACAAAAAGTTGTGGCTTTAACTGATAAGGTGGGAGAGGGGAGACAAAAACACCTGGCCATGCCCACTGTCACGCTCAACACAGGTAGCTCTGAAAGACCGAAAACAATATTGAGTAGATATAACAGTACATGTTAAAGACTTAGATGTAACAGGATCCTATAAATATAATTTCCAATTGAAATGGGGCACTATTACTTTTCTCTGGGGTTTGTAAGAGGCACTGCTCTTCTCCCATTTTTTATTTTTTTTATTTTATTTTTATAATCAATTTTATATTCTGCCGCTCCCAACATTGTTGGCTCGTGGCAGTTTACAGTCAATAAGAAACATAAAAACATCACGAACACTAAAAACATCTTAAAACATACACTAAAACCCCACCGTACCATGGGTACAAAGATCCCCCCCCCCAAAAGGTCAAAAGGATCAAGATGGCGGACTACCCCTGGACTAGATGACCCTGGAGTTCCCTTCCAATGATGAGTCTATGATTCTATGCTCCACTGAACCCCAACACTAGCTCAGGAAAAGACTGTCCCGGAGGAGTCAGTGCAGTCCTTATGCATCTTTCAGGAAGGTTTACTCCACGTTTTGAAAATCGTTGAGCCTAGACCTGGAGCAAACATTCATTTGCAGCCCAGATCCTTTTTTTTTTTCCGCCAGAGGCGTCCCAGCTCTGAAGAGGCTCTGAGGGGATGCCACAACACATCCTTCCCTATGCACACGGGGCTCTGACTGTCAGTGGAGAAATGGACTCAACAAACGGCTGAATGTTATAAGCAGGAAAGCCATGCTACTTCCTACAAAATGGCGGCGGTGCAGCGATGCACAAACAAATTATTAGAGTCCAGGAGTTGGGGAGTCTCAGAGGCTGGCGCCTGCGGATCTAATAATTCAGGAATGAAAGAGCCCCTCAGTGCGTTTTGCAGCAATTAAAATATGTACATTTTATAAACTGGCACTCCTGTCGCTTCGTTTGTGCTAATTGACCAGAATGCAAACGCATTATACTGATATGCCAAACTACACATTTTAATAGCCTTATAAACTGGGCACTGGGACAGAATTCCTTGGGTGATTAAAGGGTAAAAAAGGGACCAGATTAATTTGTCACTGAGGGGAAGAGGGGGGGGAGGCCAGGTCTGGAAACAAGCCAAAGCCTCTTGATAAGTGTAGCTTTACTAGCATGGGACTGCTGTTCAACACACCGTAAATGAACTTCCAGCCTGCCTAGGTGAGTATTAGGAAACAATTGTGTCACTGTTCTCATAAACGTAAGGCGTTCCAATACACCCCTACCCCCAGTTCCCCCTAACCCCGCTTCCTGCACCAGCTTACCTTAGCAACTGACTTTTATTTGGGCCGTAAATCTCCTAAATGCAGATTATTACAGAGAGATACAACTCAAACACGGGACAAGTAGTGCATGGCCCCGTAGCAAACAAGAGCACAGCTCCGAGAAGTTAGCATTTTCCTCCTCTTGCTAATAATTATGGACGGAGCGAAAATAATTTTGTTTTTGTTTTTTAAATCAACTTTTTTAAAAAAAAAAAAAAATCAACTTTCCTCTGGAATTCCACAGGTGTTTCCGAAACCAAAAATTTGTCTTCATTTCAAAACTTGTATGCATCTAATTGTATACTCCAAGGCCCAGTTCGCCAAGTGGGAGACCAAGACGTATAAGGAAAGGTTGAGGGAGCTTGGTCTGTTTTGGCCTGGAGAGAACACGACTAAGAGGTGATATGATAACCACCTTCAAGTACTCGAAGGGCTGCCCTATAGAGCAGGGGTAGTCAACCTGTGGTCCTCCAGATGTCCATGGACTACAATTCCCATGAGCCCCTGCCAGCAAACGCTGGCAGGGGCTCATGGGAATTGTAGTCCATGCACTGGAGGACCACAGGTTGACTACCCCTGCTGTAGAGGATGGAGCAGAGGCCCCAGATGGTCAGACCAGAAACAATGCGTTGAAATTAATTCAAAAAAATTTCCGGCTAAACATCCGGAAGACGTTCCTGACAGTTAGAGCAGTTCCTCAGTGGAACAGGCTTCCTCGGGAGGTGGTGGGTTCTTCTTCTTTGGAAGTTTGTAAGCAGAGGCCAGATAGCCATCTGACAGAAATGCTCATTCTATGAACTTAGGCAGATGGTGAGTGAGTGGGCAAAAGGGATTGTGTCCATGCTTGGCTCTTGTGGCCCTTTCTTGCATGCCCAGGAAATCACAATCACCACTTTGGGATCAGGAAGCCAATTTCCTCCAGTGATTCTGGTATTGGGGAGGGGGGGCATCATCTGGGCATGAAATTGGGGCCACTGTGGGTGGGCAGGTAGTTGTGAATTTCCTGCACTCTGCAGGGGGTTGGTCTAGGTGACCCTGGAGGTCCCTTCCAACTCTATTGTTCTATGATTCTTTCAAGAGGAGCCGTCCTGCTTTTGATTTTTTTTTAAATACACATATCGTTTGGATGTTAAAACATAGTGTTGGGCATGCCTGGCTCCTCCCACTGGATGAGAGAGCGCTGGGTAATTACGCTGCTTTCTTTTGCATCGGCTTTCTTTTCCAATTTACAGGTAAAACACAGGATTGAGGCACAGAGCCATTCCAATGGACAGCAAACAAGCCACACCACGTCGGATACCAAGAGAGACCTGGTACCACTCCCCAATGTGCTGCAAGCAGAAACTTCATGGCACGGGCTGCTTTTGAGTTTTTTCTAGACTCGGAACTGGCCTTCCCTCTTTTAACTCAGACGGCCTGTCTGCTCCCTCTCCCTCCGGCTAGGCGAGAGGTTCACCTCTCCAAAAAACCCCGGGCACGTGAGCAAACCCATTTCCTGCCGCTCATTATTTTTATTTGTGGTCGTGTAAGATAAAGCCCTTCGCGGTGATGAGAGGTCAAGACTGCGACATTGTAATTACGGAGCGAAAACACGGGGAACAAAGCTCGGGGAACAGTGAAACAGGCACTTGCGAATTAAAGCATTGTAGCTGAAGGAAGCGGAAAGGAAGAATGCAGATTCATTGGAGGGGGTGAGGGTTTTATGGAGACTCCGGACAAATAAAGCAGATTCTAGATCAGTCAAGTCTGAACTCTTCCTAAGGCAGCCTTTCTCAATGTTTTTACCATTGAGAGACCCCTGAGACATTCTTCGGGCTTTGAGAAATCCCAGAAGTGCCACGATCGTGCAGAATATGTTTGGGAAGCAGAGCTGTGGACACGCCCACCTGGGGCACTCCCCTTCCCCGCCTCCAGGCCTATCATAGGACTTGGGGGGGGAGTCAACATGACCATATATGGTCATGTCATAGAATAAATGTTGAACAAATTTTAAAAATACATAAAAAATTGACTGTTACCCATTCAGGAAGCTCTTCCATCAAGAAATCCTGAACTAAGGCTAAAATGAGGTCAATGGACTTTGTTTACATTATGAGAACACAAGGCTCACTGGAAAGGACAATAATGCTAGGAAAAGTTAAAGGCGGCACAAAAACAGGAAGATCCAACGTGAGGTAGTCTGATCCAATCAAGGGAGCCATGGTCCTCAGTTGCCGCCAGACCTGAGCAAGGCTTTGAGATTAATTCATAGGGCCCACTGGAAGTCAGAAGCAATTTGGTGGAACTTAACACAGATATGTTCATAAACTGCAATTAAAATGTATGGGGTCAAAGTTCAATTGATAAGACTGAAAATGAGGTGAGATCAGAACTTTATCACGGCTGCGAATGCTGGACCATAAGGAAGGCCGAGCGTCAAAGAATTGAGGCTTTTGAACTCTGGTGCTGGAGAAGACTCTTGCGAGTCCCTTGGACTGCAAGGCGAACAAACCAGTCAGTCCTAGAGGAGATCAGCCCTGACTGCTCTTTAGAAGGCCAGATCCTGAAGATGAAACTCAAATACTTTGGCCACCTCATGAGAAGGAAGGATTCCCTGGAGAAGAGCCTAATGCTGGGAGCGATCGAGGGCAAAAGAAGAAGGGGACGACAGAGAATGAGGTGGCTGGATGGAGTCACTGAAGCAGTTGGTGCAAACTTAAATGGACTCCGGGGAATTGTAGACAGAAAGGCCTGGAGGATCATTGTCCATGGGGTCGCGATGGGTCGGACATGACTTTGCACCTAACAACAACAAGCACTAAGGGCAGGCTTGCCCCTGCAGCATAGCAGAAACTTCCATCGATAGTGACCATATAAGGGCATCTTCCATCAACATCAGTTTTCATGTACAAGAGGAAAACTTATTTATTTGTCGGATTCGTAAGCCATCCTTCTCTCACAACAGTCAGGACGGCTAACTTTTTCAAAAATCCATCCATTCATAGTTTAAAACAGTACAACAATACAAACTAACCTATTTAAAATAGAAATGTTCCCGTCATCCCACCAAATGTAGTTATAAGATTGAGTTTGGGGTCTGAATATCCAGGTGAAGGGAAGGTAGAGAGGAAGGCTGTGAGGCCTGCTTTGATGTTACAGTGTGCTTACGTTGGCCTCAACCATTAACCTGGCAGAGGAGCGCCATTTTGTAGGCCCTTCAGAACTGTGATGGCTCCGATACGGCTCAGATCTATGCCGATACGGCCCAGATCTCATTCCACCAGGCTGGAGTCAAGGACCTCCACCAAGTTGGAATTTGCTGATCGTAGTGCTCTTCGGGGGACATATTCGAAGACGCGGTCCCTCAGGTATACTGGTTTACAGAATTCCTCCATGGGATCCAGCCATATGCCTATTTAGGCAACACAGCCAAAAGTTTACTCAGATGTCCTCAGCCGTGAGCCCAGTTATTATTATTATTATTATTATTATTATTATTATTATTATTATTATTATTATTATTATTATTATTATTATTATTATTATTATTATTATTATTAAAAGGTAAAGGTATCCCCTGTGCAAGCACCGAGTCATGTCTGACCCTTGGGGTGACGCCCTCTAGCGTTTTCTTGGCAGACTCAATACGGGGTGGTTTGCCAGTGCCTTCCCCAGTCATTACCGTTTACCCCCCAGCAAGCTGGGTACTCATTTTACCGACCTCGGAAGGATGGAAGGCTGAGTCAACCTTGAGCCGGCTGCTGGGATCGAACTCCCAGCCTCATGGGCAAAGCTGTCAGACAGCTGCCTTACCACTCTGCGCCACAAGAGGCTCTTTATTATTATTATTATTATTATTATTATTATTATTATTATTATTATTATTATTATTATTATTGAATTTGTTATCCCCACCCCCAAGCAAGCTCGTGGGGGGTTACAGAGGTCCAGTTGAAACTCCCATTGAAATTGACAAGAAATACCAATATAGAAACCAACAACCCAGCAACATGGCGGAACCCCCCCCCCCCAATCCCCAATTCATAGAACCATAGAGTCAGAAGGGGACATGCAGGCCATCTAGTCCAACCCCCTGCTCAACGCAGGATCAGACCAAAGCATCCTAAAGCATCCAAGAAAAGTGTGTATCCAACCTTTGCTTGAAGACTGCCAGTGAATGAAGACTGCCAATTCTTACTACTATCTCCAGAGGGATGAGAGACAAGATACCCAAAAGTTGTAGCTAGACACCAGGGGGGCCCATCGATCCCCCCCCCCCATGTTTTTATTCAGAATCAAACAAATCAACACACATACACGAATTTCCCAATACTCTACTGAGTTGCTGCTACCCAAGTTTTGGTATTTTAACCAGCTTAAGCCGTTCCCTCATGATCGCTTATCTTCTATATGTGTGAATGTATCCATCAGCTTACAGGGTGGGGGGTTATAATCTGCGGTAATAGGATGTGTGTCTTACACGGGTATTTAACCTCCTCAAAAGCATTTAATCTGTCCTGACATCTCTGCAGCAGGCTCAAACTAACACTGCCTGCACTTATTCAGCTGTAAAACCTTCGAAAGGGGGAATAAATGATTTACTGAAAAACAGAGCGGGCGAGAACAAGGGTTTGTTTTCAAAAGCGGTCTCGGGTAAACCAGGGAGGAGGATTACTCCCACCGCAATCGTTGGAGACAGACATTAAGAGCTGACAGCTTCATTCCCCTCCGAGGCAGACACCCAGTTCAACGTGGGCAAGGCTATCGGTCGAAAAACCATTTCAAGTTTTCAAAATATCTGGAACCAATTAGGAGAGGGGGGGAAAGTTTCCAAAGGGCCACCCATTAATAAACACAAAATAATTTGTGTCTGCTGTCTTGTTTGTGATAATTTTTTTATTGCTACCTCAGTTTCAGATGTCACGGTAATTGCTTCCACATTCTGATTAAAACAGGAATTGAAGCCACATGTGTACCAGGCGCTGTTTTCCCGTCAAAAAAAACGAGGAATAAGGGTAGGTTTTGAAGTCCCTGAAACACTGACAGCTCAAAAGAGTGTTGTCTCCTTTCTGAACTTTTCTTTTTTTTAAGAAAGAAAGAAAGAAAAATTATCCAAACAACTGGACTCCTAAATTTCGGCTGCCCTAAAGCAATAAACCATTGTAATAGCTCCTAATTGAATCCCTTCAGAAGAAAATGAGTTAACCCTTGGAAGAAAAGCACAACTAGTCTCTCGCAAAGCCCCGCCGTAATTAGAAGATCAAGAGCTTTATTGAAGACAGACTTCACCACTGAGGTAAACATGGACACCAAGCCCAGGAGGTCAACACCCTCCGTTATTTTAGGTATCATGGATATGGCCTGGAACTTCCCAGACATTTAGGAATCAATGAGCTCAAGATCAGTATCAGAAAGGTAGAAAAAGAAAAATCTTCAACCACAAAAAAAAAGTAATAAGGGAAGATAAAGTTATATTGGACAGGCTGCTGTAGAAGGCCGTTTCCATGAATATAGGTTCAGGTGAGTAGCTGGGCCTGGGCCCGGCAAATCTGCAGGACCACTTGTCTGCCTATGCCCCTCGCAGGGCACTCTGCTCTGCAGGTATGAATCTGCTGGTGGTCCCGGACCCCCGGGAAATTCGCCGAGTCTTGACCAGGGCCAGGGCTTTTTCAGCCATGACCACAGCCTGGTGGAATGAGCTCCTGGAAGAACTAAAGGCCCTGCCGGAGTTATCAGCTTTCCGCAGGGCCTGTAAGACGGAGCTCTTCCGCCAGGCATTTGGTTGAGACCAGGTGGAGGTCCTGGAACTATCATCAGAGGATCCCGTAGAGCTGGTGAGATCAGGTCCCCCACTTCTAAGGAAAGAGCTCCGGGCTGCTACCTGGACAGGGGTGGGGGGAGAAGATGGGGGGGGTTAATTTCAACCATTACCCATCATTTAATTTTTTTTATGTGTGCCGGGGGTTTTAAGGGTTCTGTGTTTATTATTTTATTGTAAGCCCCTGCGAGTCTTTTGAGAGCAGTGATATATAAATCAAAGAATAAATAAATAAACAAACAAACAAAGCCGGAGACCTTGGCATCTTTAAGACCAACTAAGTCAAATGACATGCAGTCTGAAAGCTCTGCCCATGAGGCTGGGAGTTCGATCCCAGCAACCGGCTCAAGGTTGACTCAGCCTTCCAAGGTCGGTAAAATGAGTACCCAGCTTGCTGGGGGGTAAACGGTAATGACTGGGGAAGGCACTGGCAAACCACCCCGTATTGAATCTGCCATGAAAACGCTAGAGGGCGTCACCCCAAGGGTCAGACATGACCCAGTGCTTGCACAGGGGATGCCTTTACCTTTATCTTTAAATCAAATGATAAGTCCTAGACTGGCTCCTATCTCGGACTGGTAATGGACTGGTAATTTCCATCTCATTGTCTTTGACAAAGTGTGGATGCACACAAATGTTTGTACCTTGAATAAGACTTTGTTGGTCTCAAAGATGCCACTGGACTGACTCTGTTAGACCGTTTCCAGTTAGAGATGGCGCTGGCCTCATTTTCGGTGGAGTCTCTCTTTCCAAGAAGAGTTGCTTCACTCTCTGTGCTACAGTGAGGGACAGAGCCTTGCTACATGATCTAGCGGAGTCTTCCTACGTGGTAACTCATTAATAAATTGCTACTAGCAACTTTGTAAACACTGCTAATGAGGAAAGCATTGCAAACGTAGTTTATATAACCGGTACACGTCTTGGCAATGTTCAATTTTTCCACTGGATGTTTACAATCATGGTTTGCACTGTGAGAACTGTAGACTCAGAAGTAAAGAGGGGAGAATAGTTTGGGCATGAAACTGGGGTCACTGTGGGTAGGCAGGTAGTTGTGAGTTCCTGCATTGAGCAGGCGGTTGAACTAGACGACCGTGTAGGTCCCTTCCAAACTCGATGATTCCAAGATCTGCGCTAGACAAGCCTGTCTGTCGGTTTCTTCGCTTTGGGGCTGCAGGCTCCACTGAAAGGTCCTTCTCGTTTTGCTCACCTGGAAGGTAGCACCCCTAGGAAGATACCGCAGCAGACTGTGAACCTCAAAAGGGATGAAACAACCACTACTCAATATGGACAAAGGAGGTGAAATGTATTCTGGGTCTGGGGCCAAAGTTCTTCGCTATCTGGGCTAGGTGAACATATCTGGGCATATTCTGGGCTAGGTGAACATTCCAAACAGCCTTTCGTAGGTGTAGTACCCAGGTGGAAATACTCACACCGAACGTAGTCACGAACCGGCGTCATTAAGGAAACAAAAATTGTTTATGGCCGCTGCCCACCAAACCGCCACTAAAAGCTTTCACCGGGGCCCCCCGAAACGTGCTGAATGCCGAACATCTCAATGTTTGCTGAGAATTTTATGTGGCAGCTCTCACGTACGGAAAGCCGTGACAAAGACGCAACCCCTACTCATACCGGATGGCGAGGACCTCCCCGCCAATCTTATTTAAATCCTTTTGTGATGGAAACAACTTTGCCCCCTCCGAGTTTAAAAGGTGACGCGGCTTCAAAGCCGGAAGGTTCTTAACTCTTCCATTATTTGAGTTTATAGGGAGTTTTTACTACGTTTGGCCTTTCATTCAATTATGCATTCCCCAAGAATCTGGAATGGGGGGGAGGGAATCCCTTCCTGGCTCATGTAAACAGCGTGTGGCTCTCTCAAGAAGCTGACTCCCTTCAGTATGAGGAGGGAGGGGGAAAGTGAATGCGCTTAAGTAGTTTGTGGAATGCGGGCTCTCCTCTGCAACTGTGCCCTCTCAAATACCTAAATCCATGTGATGCGTCTCAGATCCCAAAAGGTCACTGACCGAGATAGGAGCCAGCAAGCAATTCTGAAATAGCTGAGATAACTTCTGGACAAAAGAGGTAACGCAGAAGGCGCAAAAGTATCCTTCTCATGGATGGGGCGGGCAAGCTGAACCGATCTGAAGAAGGGAGCATCCATGCAAAGGCTCTTGAATAAAAAGAGAGTCAAGCGGGTAGCCGTGGGGGTCTGAATCAGAACGTAAAGGTGCCACGGGACTCGAAATTCGTTCACCTTGAATAAAACTTGGTTGGTCTTAAAGGTGCCATGCACCCAAAGGCTTCCACCTTGAATAAAAAGAGAGTCAAGCGGGTAGCCGTGTTGGTCTGAATCAGAACGTAAAGGTGCCACGGGACTCGAAATTTCTTCACCTTGAATAAAACTTTGTTCGTCTTAAAGGTGTCATGCACACAAAGGCTTACACTTTGAATAAAAAGAGAGTCAAGTCAGTAGCCATGTGAGTCTGAATCACAACGTAAAGGTGCCACGGGACTCAAAATTTGTTCACCTTGAATAAAACTTTGTTGGCCTTAAAGACGCCACTGGACTCAAACTTTGGCCTGGTCCTCTCATAAGGTGGTCCCAAATGTACATGCTTTCACAAGGAGGGTTTCAAGCGAGCATTTAAAAAAAAAAAAAACATTTATGTGTTTTTTTTAAGGTACCAATCAACTCTGGAGAAGGCCTCTCCATCGTCAGAGTTTGCAAAGCCAATTCTCCCCGCGAACTCACTGCCTTCCATCAATATTGACATTTACAAGCTTTGCTAAAGCCGGCCTCCCTCTGCCTTCCACCATTAATCAAGGCCATAAGGAGCGTGTCACTGAGACGGGGTTCCAAGCGCTCTGCCTCCCCCCACAAGGTCAACCCGGACCGCTGTGGACATAATCAGCCTCGCTCTGAAGCGCAGCTCAAAAACTCAGCTTGCTTTCAAAACATTACCGTTTTTTACAAACCTTGCAGCCCAGAATTTTTAACAGTGGGAGTGCATCATTTTTGGAATTAAAATCAGAAACCTGCTTCACTCTTACGTCCCCCCCCCCAAAGTATACTCCTAAAAATTTTGCAAAAATTGTTGTTAGTTGCAAAGTCGTGTCCGACCCATCGCGACCCCATGGACAATGATCCTCCAGGCCTTCCTGTCCTCTGCCATTCTCCGGAGTCCATTTAAGTTTGCATCTACTGCTTCAGTGACTCCATCCAGCCACCTCATTCTCTGTCGTCCCCTTCTTCTTTTGCCCTCAATCGCTCCCAGCAATAGGCTCTTCTTCAGGGAGTCCTTCCTTCCCATGACAGCCCTGGAAGGGTTTCCCAAATGGGTGGGCGCTAATTACCGTATTTGCCGGCGTATAACTGGGCGTATAAGACGACCCCCCAACATTTCCACTCAAAATACAGTACTATGGGCCACTATGGGCAGCTATGTCTATCCCAACTGAAGTGCACCCGGCGTATAAGATGACCCCCCCACTTGGAGGCATGTTTTTCAGGGGGGGAAAGTAGTCTTATACACCAGCAAATATTGTAAATTTTTATATTTTTTAAAAAAATTATTAAACATGGATCGGGTGATATGACCACATATGGCCATGTCAACCCACCCACCCCGATGGCCAATGATGGGCCAACTGAGGGTGAGAAAGGGAGGGGAGGTCCGCAGTACTGCTACCCAACTGTGTACTGCACGAACTCACCACTTCTGGAAGCCTGAGGAATATTTCAAGGATTTCTCAAGGGTAAGAAAGTTGAGAACGGCTGGTAAGGGTAGAGGGTGGAGAGGGGGTTGCCTGGAGAGACCAATTAGAGGGAAGATGCAGAAGTAATTGAGCAGTAAATAAAGCTAAGATTGGGTTAAGGCAATTGGCAAGACCCGCAAACAGCTGCAAATCAAGACACAGCATGACAGAAGAGTTTACAAACAGGTGCAAGAACTGGATGCCGTTAGCATGTGTACTGAGATAAGAAACCGAGATCTCTGTTAAGCCTTGTGGGTCCCAGCATCCCGAGGGCTGTAATAACTAGATATCTCCTCTTGTAGTCTGTTCTGAAGTTCCATAGCAATCAAATAGCCATTTCAAGATTCCCACTGTATGTTCTGGAAGGCCGAATGATGTCAGAGTTGGGTCCAGAGTTGGGTCGGGAGAGCCAGTTTGGTGTAGTGGTTAGGACTTCTAATCTGGCGAGCCAGGTTTGATTCCCTGCTCCCCCACATGCAGCCAGCAGGGTGACCTTGGGCTCACTACAGTGCTGATAAAGCTGTTCTGACCGAGCAGGAATATCAGGGCTCTCTCAGCCTCACCTCCCTCACAGGGTGTCTGATGTGGGGAGAGGAAAGGGAAGGCAAGTGTAAGCCGCTTGGAGACTCCTTCAGGTAGAGAAAAGGGGCATATAAGAACCAACCTTCTTCTTCTTCAGTAATCTCAGGGCTCCTAATAACCATTGGGGGGGGTGTAGTGGAAATGGTTGTTCCATAGATTCACTGGCTCCATTGAGGACACTGAAGGTTAGTACCGAAACCTTGAACTTGATCCAGTCTTCAATGTGGAGCCAATGCAGCGGGTCAAGCACTGGTGTCATGTGCACCCTCCACGAGGAAGAAGTAAAATACATCGGGTAGGGAATTGTCGGTTATCCTTTTAAATATCTGAATTTAATTTAAATATGCCATCTGATTTCATACATTATTTATTTGTTTGTTTATTTGTTTATTTAGGATTTTTATATTATATATATATGCATTATATCTTAAAATAGCAAAATGTTTAGGTCTGATAGGGAAGTCAATATTAGAAGAAGAAGAAGAGTTGGTTCTTATATGCCGCTTTTCCCTACCCGAAGGAGGCTCAAAGCGGCTTACAGTCACCTTCCCATTCCTCTCCCCACAACAGACACCCTGTGGGGTGGGTGAGGCTGAGAGAGCCCTGAGATTACTGAAGAAGAAGAGTTGGTTCTTATATGCCACTTTTCCCTACCCGAAGGAGGCTCAAAGCGGCTTACAGTCACCTTCCCTTTCCTCTCCCCACAACAGACACCCTGTGGGGTGGGTGAGGCTGAGAGAGCACTGATATCACTGCCTGGTCAGAACAGCTTTCTTAGCCCAAGGCCACCCAGCTGGTTGTATGTGGGGGAGCGCAGAATCGAACCCGGCATGCCAGATTAGAAGTCCGCACTCCTAACCACTACACCAAACTGGCTCTCAAAATTACCTATTTCAGCTTTTCACACACACACACACCCAAAATCAACTTTTCCTTTAAACACCCAAACCAGAGAGTATGGCTTCAATATGTCAGGAAAACTGACTTCTCAAGAAGTGGTTCTGAAAACCCCATAGAACCTGCTGGTAGAAAGGTCAAGTCACAGCCAGCTTATGGGATCCCCATAGGGTTCTCGAGGCAAGACACAAACTGAGGTGGTTTGCCACAGCTTGCTCTGCAGAGCAACTTCAGACTATCTCGGGGATCTCCCCTTTAAGCAGCAGAAGAAGAAGAGTTGGCTTTTCATGATACGGAAGAGCCTCAGAGCAGCCTGCAATCCCCTTCCCTTCCTCTCCCCACAACAGACATCCCTTGCGGTAGGGGAGGCTGAGAGAGCTCTAATAGGACTGCTCTGGAAGAACAGCACTATCACGGCTGTGACTGGCCCAAGGTCACCCAGCTGGCTGCATGTGTATATACGAGATCTATTTTCATTTGGAGTTATTCTTTTTCCAATGACCTCATTTTTGGTTTCGCTCTTGTACGTTCAAGTGCCAAGGTCAACAGCGGGCAAGAATAGAAGGAACAGAATCGCTACAGGCTACTTAAAGATTTCGAAGAGGATTCAATAACCTTACGCCGTGAAGTACTCCGCTTCGGGACTGTGGGGGCTGCAATCCTGTAAAAAAACCCAAAAATCTCCCAAATTGGCAGGACGGATGGTAAAGACACAACCTGCTGGGCTGCAAGCAGTTCATCGGAGCAAATACCCTTGACTTGTCCGTATGTCTTTTTTTTTTTTCAAATGTTTAAATTTCTGCCTCCTCGGTTACAATTCGAGCGGCTGGTTTAAGTCGCTGTAGGAAACCACCGCGGTAAACGCGAGTAGCTCTCTGCAATAAAGCCATCTGTGTTTGCAGCTTCCGAAGAGCTCCTTCGGAGAGTTTCAAAACGGGCAAGGCAGCCTCACGTAAAAGGCAAAGTCCTAACCGCTTTGCCTGGCTCCTGCCAGAATTTCGGGGCTGAGTGACGGATGAGGTTTCCTGGGGCCAATTAGCCATGTCAATCTGCAAGTACACCAGCTGTCAGGGCCTAACTTTATTACTGCATGATTTCAAAAAGCAAAGACATCAGCAATGTGGGGAGAGTTCACATGACTCCTAATTTTAAAATCTCAGAAAGATTTGCTGGGGGCGAGGGGGGGGGCAGAGGCATGGCCTTTGGAGAAGTCGATCCTGGGGCTCTCCATTTTCGATAACTCGATTATATCGGGCGCTGTTAATGAAATTAGCTTAGGTTTCAGCCCTTGAATGAGCCCAAACGGAATCATCCTAGAGAGGTTCCGCCCCCCCCCTTGCTTCTGTTTCATATAACTTTCTTATTTTAAGACTATCACGGCAGCGTGCTCCTCGCTGTGCTTCAAACTGCTTATTCCACAAAATATGAGATGTTTAATATATACACGGCTAACCGTTTAGGGCATCGGTTTTCAAAGAGCGAGATGCACGTGGGGGGAAGGGTTTCGAGCGCTGAACGCACTAATGTAAAACATACTGCGGCGTGGTCGCTTGAAAAGACATACGTTTGAAAAGACGTGGTCGCTTGAAAAGACGTCCGAGGATCTTGGTCACATGGCCCGTTCCAAAGTCACCAAAACAAACTCGAAGGACGAGTCAAAAAAGAGCAGAGAAACGCCGTCCCCCCGTTTCGTAAACAAACTGTTTAACTACAAAATAAATACTAATAATTTTAACAGAGCAACAGAAATGGTCTCTGAATCCACTCATGATTCAAGCAATAGGCAGAAGATGATCTTCCCAAGAGTAGGCACGAGCTACTCAAGAGAGCTTTATTTTAATTAAACTTGACTCGGCTTCCATCTTTAAAAACTGAAATAGTTACTGTCGGACCAAACTGGGTAGGGTATTTTTCCCCCCTTCTGTCAAGAGGACTGATACAAAATTATTGATGCAGCTATGGGGTTTGCGGACTCTGCTAACTAAGCACAATCCATATCAGGAATCAGGAGGACGGAATAAAATGTTATTGCTCATGACCACAATTTCCCCCGATACATGAGTTGGCGGGACAGACCTTGCTTGCATGAAGATTCCGCTGAATGTCACGATAGTTTTAAAAAAAAAATTCACTGAGCAGATCTACTTAACTAGGGGTCAGCAATCAGGGATGGGCTGTACTATTATCCACTCTCTCCCCCCCCATGTAAATCTGCCCCCCCAACAGAACCATCATTGTCTTGGGTGAATGTTTAGCACCATCCCGTAACTACAGTTAATGCTAACCAGCAATTCTGCAACCGGCTTCAAACCCTAGTTAACAATTAAACCCAGTTAATGTTTACCGTGGTTACGGGGATGCCAGGATAAGGAAAAATGGGATTAAAATCCCAAAATATATAAATAGGTACGAAGGAGGGAGAAACCCATGAGGAGGGCTTAGACAGTTAGAGTGGTTCCTCAGTGGAACAGGCTTCCTTGGGAGGTGGTGGGTTCTCATTCTCTGGAAGTTTTTAAGCAGGGGCTAGATAGTCATCTAAAAGAACTGCTGATATTGTGAATTTAGGCAGATTGTGAGTGGGTGGGCAGAAAGGGATGTGCCAGGGTTTGTCTCTTGTGGCCGTTTCTTGCATACCCAGGGAACTGCTAATTGCTGCTGTGGGATGGTAGGTGAATTTCTTCCAGCCCAGGCTGGATTCTGGATATTTTTGGTGGGGGTATGAAATTGGCGTCAACGTGGGTAGACAGGTAGTTGTGAGTTTCTGCACTGAGCAGGGGTTGGACTAGATGACCCAGGAGATCCCTTCCAACTCTATGATTGTAAGGGAATGGGCAACATCACAAGCAATTCTACTTCCCATCCCCAGTTCACTACAACAGCCTGGGGACAGAGTTGCTCAATATTAAAGCATCCTCTGCAAAAGAATGACCTAAAGAAGGAGAAGAAAAAGAAGAAGAGATGGTTCTTATATGCCACTTTTCTCTACCCGAAGGAGGCTCAAAGCGGCTTACAATCGCCTTCCCTTCCTCTCCCCACAACAGACATCCTGTGAGGTGGGTGAGGCTGAGAGAGCCCTGATATTCCTGCTGGGTCAGAACAGTTTTATCAGTGCCGTGGCCAGCCCAAGGTCACCCAGCTGGCTGCATGTGGGGGAGCCCAGATTCAAATCCGGCTCGCCAGTCCACACTCCTAACCACTACACCAAGCTGGCTCTCAGGCAATCCTCAAGCGGTCTTCAAAAGGGAAAACAACATTTTTTAAAATACTGATATCTGTCAATGTCACAAAACAATAAAAATCAATTCATCAGCACTGCTTCAATCAGGCTTACTCAACCGGGATTCTGTGAAACCCTGGGGTTTCTTGACAGCCCTGGGTTTCCCAAGTGGATGTTAATTAATTTTCATATTTATTTTAAATTTGTTAAACATTTATCAGGTGATATAACCATATATGGTTATGTTGACCCTCCCACCCCCTTCCTCTCGAAATGGCCAATGATGGGCCTGGAGGGGGTGGGAAGGGGAGGGGCCCCAGGTGGGCGTGTCCACAGCTCTGCTTCCCAACCATATTCTGCACCATCGTGCCACTTCTGGGGTTTATCGAAGCCTGAAGAATATTTCAGGGGTTTCTCAATGCTAAAAAAAATTGAGAAAGGCTGGCTTCGAATGATAAGTTTTAAGTGTATGGCAGTGCTTTGTGTGCAATTAGACCAGGGGTAGTCAAACTGCGGCCCTCCAGATGTCCATGGACTACAATTCCCATGAGCCCCTGCCAGCATTCGCGAATGCTGGCAGGGGCTCATGGGAATTGTAGTCCATGGTCATCTGGAGGGCAGCGGTTTGACTACCCCTGAATTAGACCTTAATATTTTTATCCAGATTTTACATGTATTGTTGTGATATTACATTACACTGCTTTACACCACATCAGTGGCAGGGAGTAACAAAAATATGAATTTCGAAATAAAACTATCAGAAGCCACTCAAATTGCAGCTTGGATCCACATATCCCAGGGACAGAATGGAGCTCTCACTTTCCACTCCGTTAAATTCTGCCAGGGGGAGGATGGATAAAGGACCCTAAGGAATGAGAATCAGCAGCAGAAACAGAGAATTGGCCAAATCACCAATTCAGTCTGCTTGCAGACTTTGAGAATTAAAAAAAAAAAAACCACTTGCTGTTCAAAAACAAACTTTAAAGCAAACTACTTATCAGATTCTTTACCAACGTTTTGCAATCTACAATCTAGAAATTGTTGGGAGTGCACAATTTCTCCCTCACAACAATATACTGAGGTTTACTGAAGATTTCCCAGTTTGCACTTTCAGTGTTTCACACCAGATAAGGAAGGCCACAAGCTCATTGCAAAGAAACAGAGGTTTACCTGGTGTCTACATGGATTTGCTGCCTTGAAGCCATCACAAAGCATGGCAGAATGCGGTTTGCATCCGTACTGGACTCTTCCCTCGGCCTGTTTACAAAATGGTGGCCCAGTCTTCATGAATACTACTTAAAGGTTACGTAATTCAGACTCTGAGCTTCTTGTGACACAGAGTGGTAAGGCAGCGACATGCTATCTGAAGCTCTGACCATGAGGCTGGGAGTTCAACCCCAGCAGCCAGCTCAAGGTTGACTCAGCCTTCCATCCTTCTGAGGTCGGTAAAATGAGGACCCAGCTTGCGGGGGGTAAACGGTCATGACTGGGGAAGGCACTGGCAAACCACCCCGTATTGAGTCTGCCATGAAAACGCTGGAGGGCGTCACCCCAAGGGTCAGACATGACCCGGTGCTTGCACAGGGGATACCTTTACCTTTACTTTTAATTCAGACTTCTGACCTGCTCTGTGGACATGCTCTTGACTTTCTCCTGTGTTCCTAAAGAGTATTTCACATTTGTAAAACGTCTGGCAAAATATTTAGGAACGGTTTTATATATTACAGAGCCATTAATAAGTGACACAAAATATGTGACCTCGTTAATGAAAGGGTTTTTCAATCGTTTCAGGCACCTTGCTCAACGATGCGTTTCATTTGTCTTAGGTGTTTTCCTGAAACACGGAAAACCCTAGATTTAATGAACATTTATTGCATTCCATTTTTCTCTTTTTTTAAAAAAATGAACCATAATAAAAGTATGTTTAAGCTGTTCACGCTCGGGGCTGACCTGTATTTGAACTGTTTCTCCATATGAGGGTAACTTGACAAAACTTCATAAATATGAAAATGTGGCACAGCCTTCTCAACTATCAATTTACCCCAACCTCTGCTCCACCCCAAATCCTCACTTGCCCCACCTTACCGAAAACCATTTTTGATGGCAATGAACTACAAGCTGTCTAAAAATATATTAATTAATTAAATATTTATTAATGAAGATGTCTCCCTCTAAGGCTCATGGTGGGGGCCAGTGAAATGTTTAACATGTACTGCCCCCCCCTATCAAAGTTGCCCCCTGACTGCAGTCTAGCTCCGGGAGATCTGAAAGTGTCTCAACAATTTCTATACAGCCCTCCAGGCAAGCCAGCTCAGGCCGGTGTACAACGTATTAAAAACATCATAAAATAATTCAGTTAACTAAGCTTTAAAAAATTAAGATTAAATTAAAAGAACAATGAAAATCAATATAATCAACAGTATCAAAATCCACAATTCCGGGACTGCTAAAGTGTCCGTGCTCACAGAGTAGCCGATGGTCATTGTAAAATTCAAGAGTTTCTTGGTGGTAGAACCCCATTTATGGTATTCCGAAGCATCATTAGAAGGTTATTGAAAATAACTCTTTCCTGAAGATTGTTTTGTTTGTTTGCTATATTTCATTTCGTTATATTTTTAGACCCCCCTCCCAGCAAGCTCGCTTAGGGTGGTATACCAAATGACATAAAATACAAAATTAAAAGACGGAATTAAGTTTTTAAATTAATTTAAATAAATAATAACAGTACGTAAATAGATGGACAGATGGGTGGGTAGGACCATAAATAGTTAAGCAGATGTTTAACTTTAAAAAGGTAAAGGTATCCCCTGTGCAAGCACCGAGTCATGTCTGACCCTTGGGGTGACGCCCTCCAGCGTTTTCATGGCAGACTCAATACGGGGTGGTTTGCCAGTGCCTTCCCCAGTCATGACTGTTTACCCCCCAGCAAGCTGGGTGCTCATTTTACTGACCTCGGAAGGATGGAAGGCTGAGTCAACCTTGAGCCGACTGCTGGGATCCAACTCCCAGCCTCATGGGCAGAACTTTCAGACAACATTTCTGCTGCCTTACCACTCTGCGCCACAAGAGGCTCTATGTTTAACTTTGGCCCCAACCAAAACCTTAGCGGAAGAGCTCCATCATTCAGAACCTACGAGATTGTGCTACCTCCAGCAGGGCTCTGATGTCCTCTGGGAGCTCATTCCACCAGGCTTGCAAAGAGAAATCATTGGCATAACCTTGTTTATTTATTTATACCATACACTGAACATAGGTCAGCAGTGTGACTTGGTGGTTCAAAAGCAAAATGGGCTTCTATGCTGTATTAAAAGGTGTACAGTGTCCAGATCACGCGAGGTGAAGGTACTTCTTTACTCTACTCTGCTTAGACCTCGCTGTTTAGTTTTGGGCACCACAAGGAAGCAGCACATAACAATATAAATTAAAAAGTAGTCTACATGCCACTGGCTGTGCAGTATACAGAATACGGGCAGTCTTCAAGCAAAGGTTGGATACACACTTTTCTTGGATGATTTAGGCTGATCCTGCGTTGAGCAGGGGGTTGGACTAGATGGCCTGCATGGCCCCTTCCAACTCTATGATTCTGTGATTCTGTGACTACAGTAGCAGTGCCCTATTTTCTGGATGGCTCCTCTCCACTCATTCATTTTCAATCTTCCACGCAAGATTCCAGCCTTCCGGTCATCTATTTCAAATATTTATATGACCACCTTTCCCCTGACCAAATTCCCCAAGGCAGGTAACAGCAGTGCTATATAAAATACAATAAAACTTAAAAACTACATTAATGCGCTCCTCCTCAAAACACCTCCGGGTGCAGCTGGGAAAACATTCCCTTTGGCCGGGATTCAAAGTACCCCCCCCCCACACACAAAATCTCTGTGGGATAATTCTGCTTTCCAGCCCCACCAGAAAACCAGGAGGCTGGGAGACCCTTGACCTCTTCCAGAAGGCTATTCCGCAGGCAGGGCAGAGCTACTGAAGGAGCCTGCATCCAAGGCCTTTGCAGAATGTGTCCTAGACCAGAGACCAGAAGCTCCTGCACGGGGACGTACATTTCACACATTTTTCCCCCGCCTCCCCTCCCCTCTCCCGTCCAAAACACTCCACTGCAAAAGACACCCCCTGGCAGCTTCTCATCTGCTGTGCTCCTGACTTTTCGGAACTGCTACGGGGGGGGGGGGATCTTATTCGGGAGCCCTCCCCCTCCTTGGTAACTGCGGTGATCGCGTTTCACTTTCGCCCTCGGATGGAATCCTGGAGTTCTCTTTGATCCCGATATATCTTTAAAGGATTGTCTTATATACACATATATGTTACCAATACATCCCCTTTTACCATCTTAGAAATGTCTTGATTCCAACATGTGTGCTCCAAAATAGATCCGGGGAGGCTCATGAATGCTTGCTCCGCCTCGGGGACCAGCCACTATCAATTCTCCGTTCCTTGGTATTATAAACATGTTGATTCATTGATTGCAACTAGTTGAGATTCTGAAGCCTGCATTCTGAGCGACATTTGCTCTAAAATTACTTTATGTCCCCCCCCTTCTTTTTTTTTTTTGGCACCAACTTCCTGAGAGGTCAACGGATGGTTATGAAAGATTCGTGTCTCAAATAAAGTTCTTACGCTGCGGTGCCGACTTTATTTACAGCCATTTAGACCAGGAGTGCGAAGTGAGATGTTGAATGCGTTTGAAACGCAGAATCCTAAACATCGTAATTAAACAGTAATTTATATAACGTTTGCAAACTTGTGACTGTGATAAAAAAAACACACCAAATTTTAGTTCCCTGTGAAATTTTTGGTTCTTATATGCTGCTTTTCTCCACCAGAAGGAGTCTCAAAGCGGCTTATAGTCACCTTCCCTTTCCTCTCCCCACAACAGACACCCTGTGAGGGAGGTGAGGCTGAGAGAGCCCTCATATTACTGAAGAAGAAGAAGAGTTGGTCCTTATATGCCACTTTTCTCTACCAAAAGGAGTCTCAAAGCGGCTTACAGTCTCCTTCCCTTTCCTCTCCCCACAACAGACACCCTGTGAGGGAGGGGAGGCTGAGAGAGCCCTGATATTACTGAAGAAGAAGAGTTGGTTCTTATATGCAGCTTTTCCCTACCCGAAGGAGTCTCAAAGCGGCTTCCAATCGCCTTCAATTTCCTCTCCCCACAACAGACACCCTGTGGGGTGGGTGAGGCTGAGAGAGCCCTGATATCACTGCTCGGTCAGAACAGCTTTATCAGTGCTGTGGAAAGCCCAAGGTCACCCAGCTGGTTGCACGTGGGGGGGGGGGCACAGAATTAAACCCGGCTCGCCAGATTACAAATCCGCACTCCTAACCACTACACTAAGCTGGCTTTGCGCATCTTAATGGCTGCAGCACAGAATTTAGCAGTCCCTAGGACAGTTCGGGGATCCTCCACCGCTGAAAATAAAAGAAAAATGTAACTCAAGGATTAAAAAACAGATCCAATTTTATTTACCCACACATGGGCTGCTTACAACAATTGCATCCACCATCCATGGGCCTAGTGACGGGCAGGGGGCCCTGATATTACCGCTTGGCCAGAACATTTCTATCAGGCTGTGACGAGCCCAAGGTCACCCAAGCTGGCTGCACACGGAGGAGCGGGGAATCAAACCCGGCTCGCCAGCTTAGAAGCCGCTGCTCTTAACCACTCCACCAAACTGGAAACACTTCTAGGACCACCAAGTAATCCCAGGGTTTCATAACCTGATCTATGGGCTGTGGCTCAATGGCGGAGGATCTGCTTCGCGTGCAGAAGGTCCCAAGTTCAATCCTTGGCATCTCCAGTTAGAAATGACCAGGCAGTAGGGGACGTGAAAGACCTCTGCCTCAGACTTTGGAGGTGCTGCCGATCGGAGTCGAGAATACCGACTTTGACGGGCCAAAGGTCAGATTCGGTATCAGGCAGCCTCATGTAGTCATGACTGCAGGCTTGAAATAGCTGAAGGACTGTCACGTGGGAGAGGGCAAAGATTTAGTGCCTGTGGCTCCTAAGGGCAGGACTAGAGCTATTTTCCAGGAGGGTAGATGTTGCCTGAACATTAAAAAGGAACTTCCTAAGAATAGCCCCACAATGGAAGTAATTTTCAAAAGGAAGGGAGGCTCTTGATCATTGGAAGGTTTCAAACAGAGGCCTAACAGTCATCTGTCAGGAATGCTCTAATTTTGGATATCCTGTACTGGGGGCGGGGGGCAGGGGGGGGGTGAACCAGAACCTACAACATCCCTTCCAACTCTAGGTTTCCATACCCACTGGCTGATTACTAGTTTCATTACGGAGAAGGGGATTTCTTTCTCTAGAATTCATGGCTACCTCTTATTCTCTCATCTCTTTTGAAAGAGGAATTTCTCTTTGAGGAGAAGTCAATGCACCTTTTTGTAACCGCAGTCCTTACGGCTGTTCTGTGTTGTACCCCACAAGGTTGTTGGTCTTGCGGACAGGAACGTGTTGGCGGCCTTTGAACATCTACGGAGTGAAATCTCGATCCTCCTGTCTTTGTTCTTAGTTCCCGTGGGTGGGAAGGGTGCAATTGCCTAGGGTGACGCTATAAGTGAGCCGACTACATAGAATCATAGAGTTGGAAGGGGCCACACAGGCCATCTAGTCCAACCCCCTGCTCAACGCAGGATCAGCCCTGAGCATCCTAAAGCATCCAAGAAAAGTGTGTATCCAACCTTTGCTTGAAGACTGCCAGTGAGGGGGAGCTCACCACCTCCTTAGGCAGCCTATTCCACTGCTGAACTACTCTGACTGTGATAAATATTTTCCTGATATCTAGCCTATATCGTTGTAGTAAAGGTATCCCCTGTGCAAACACCAAGTCATGTCTGACCCTTGGGGGTGACACCCTCCAGCGTTTTCATGGCAGACTCAATACGGGGTGGTTTGCCAGTGCCTTCCCCAGTCATTACCGTTTACCCCCCCAGCAGCAAGCTGGGTCCTCATTTTACCGACCTCGGAAGGATGGAAGGCTGAGTCAACCTTGAGCCGGCTGCTGGGATCGAACTCCCAGCCTCATGGGCAGAGCTTTCAGACTGCATGTCTGCTGCCTTACCACTCTACGCCACAAGAGGCTCTTAAATATCGTTGTACTTGTAGTTTGCGTGTCCTCTCCTCTGCAGCCAACAGAAACAGCATCCTGCCCTCCTCCAAGTGACAACCTTTCAAATACTTTCAAAAGAGGGCTATCATGTCCCCATGGATGGTGACTGGACATTTCTTACCCAATTGACACCTTGTCCAGCAACTATTCCTCATGCATTGTTGAATGTGGAAACGATAAAATAATAATAAACTCTGAAGCTTCTATGCAGTGGTAGAAAGTGCCACTGAGTGCCAGCCAATTTACAGTGACTCCACAGAGTACTCAAGACATGTTCAAAATTGATGGTTATGATGTTGGTGATCCTATGACACACCTGCCGCCATGATTTCCAGTCTAGGTTTCCATACCCATTAGCTGGACCATACTCTGGTTTCTCTTCAGATCGCATAAATCTTGCGCTGTTTCTTTTAGTGGTGTCACGTTCTGTCCGGTGTCCATTTTGATCATGTCTCACCACCGCGTTCTTGGTCAGCCTGGTTTCCTTTTTCCTCTGAGCAATCCTAGCACAATTGCTTTCTCCATTGAGTTGGATCGCATCATATGACCAAAGTAAGTGAGCTGGATGCACAGCTGCCTGAAATTACATAGGCTCTTCTGCATTTCTTAAGTGATGGTGAATGCATGTTGTTGTTATTGTTTCACATGCGTTGGTCTGAAGTAGCACAATAAAATCAGAGTCCGGTAGCACCTTTAAGACCAACAAAGATTTATTCAAGGAAGAGGGCTTGCACTTGAAAGCTCACGCCTTGAATAAATTTTTGTTGGTCTCAAAGGAGCTACTGGACTCTGATTTTATTGTGTTGTTGTAGTTGTTGTTATTGTTATTTAAATTTATTTCCCGCCACTCCCAAAACTGGCTCGTGGCAGGTTACAAATTGTCCCCACTATGTCCGTCTTACATATACGTGTGACCTTCGGATTTTAAGTGAGAGTCAATGCATGTTCACTTTACAAACGAAACCAGGGAGCGATACTTAGATACATGACTGAATCACACATTGAGTGGGCATTGAATCCACTGAATGTAGCATGGAAATAACTCAACACACATGTAAAGAAAAATCCATTGTATGCTATGCACAGATGGCCTGTGCTCAGGGCAATCAAAATACAGGCAATCAAATATAATACAGGGTAAAATTTAAAATTCTAGATTTAAAATTCAACTAGTTCAGCGGGAAAGCCTATGGTTGCTTCTTCTAATAAAATATTATAAGATATTATGAATTTCTGCCTGGGGGAGTACTTATGGAGTACTTAAAATGCTGCCTAAGACTGGATTTTTCAGCAGGGAGGCCTCAACCATCGGCCTGGCAGAACAACTCTGTTTTGCAAACCCTGCGGAACTGATTAAGGCCCTGCAGGGCCCTGATGTCATCTGACATTGTGTTCCACCAGACATCTTCATCCCTGGACCTAGGTGAAGCCAATTTCACCTCTTTGGACCCAGGGACCTTAGCACTCTTTGAGGGGCATATTGAGAGAGTTGGTCCTGAAGATACGAGGGTCCTAGACCTTGAACCTGATCCACCAAAACCTGAACCCGATCCAGCCTCCAATCTGGAGCCAATACATTTGGGAGAGCACAAATTGAATATGCACTTTCCAGTGGTACCCAAGCAGCGGCATTACAACCAATTTAGCAGAGACTGGTTTTGAAAGACACGTGTGAATGGTAGAAGCTCTGAATAATACGAAAATGATGACACTTTTTTGAACTGCAATTAGTTTCAAATTTCGCTGAGACAACTATACAAAAGTGATATCAAAACCATATCCAGAATGACCACATTAAGATGATTTTTAAAAAGAATTGAGCGAATTGTGTAGAAGAAAACCAGGTTAACCACCATGTGCAATATAAAAAGCTATAAACACAGTCATATTGTTGGTAGCAGAAATTCAGATTCCCAGAATTAGCTGGGAAGAAAAGTCACTAGATTTATTGATCTACGGCTCCAAGCCAGGTACAAAAGCACTTTTAAAAAACTCAGCAACTATGATATCATCACATTTGTGGAAAAATACAACTAAAAAGATTCAAAACAGATCCTAACATTATCCCCTTCATACGCATGTCTTTGGAACACTGCTACTTACCAAATTAGCCATGTAAATTGTAAGCAGTCCTCTCCTACAGACAGAAAAATACACAGAATAATTATTACAGCCATATTGAGGCATTTTTCCTCACAACACAACCAATAATTAGCATAGTCCCGCAGGGCCTGCAAAACGGAGCTCTTCCGCCAAGATTTTGGTTTGGGCCAGTGAACTGATAACATCATACAGGCAACGCGACTGGACAACAGCTCAACTTTGATGGTTTTAAATGCTTCAAAAACTGTTTTAGAGGTAAATGACTAATTTTTATCTTCTGTATCGTGTTGTATGTGATGTTTACTGCCCTAAGTCGCAATGGATGAGCCATATGCGAATTGAACTATTATTAATAACTAGTCCTAAAGCCCGTTGCGCCCAGGGATGCAACGGGTGTTAGCGGGGGGAGACCACGATGTTCACACTGTCGCCCTACCTGTCTGGGGCATTGGTGGAATGAGCAACGTTCATGGCAGGTGGCCAAGCCACCACGTGAGCTGGCAGCCAACTGACTGGAGCATCGGGCTGGGCAGGTTGGCGTGGTCACCTCCCCTATGCAGCTAGGGAGCATCTGGCTGCGAGCACACCTTGTGACTGGCTCCTGGGAGTGGGCACTCCATGGGCCAGCCCAAACCGGGTGCACCCCAGCTTTGCAGGGCACACTTGGATTGGCCTGTGCTGCCGGACACCCAGACGTGTCACGGACACCGCTCCGCCCTTAGTGGCTCTACCAAAATATTAGAGCCACTAATGGTTAAGATAGAGCCTCTTGTGGCGCAGAGTGGTAAGGCAGCCGATCCCAGCAGCCGGCTCAAGGTTGACTCAGCCTTCCATCCTTCCGAGGTCGGTAAAATGAGTACCCAGCTTGCTGCTGGGGGGTAAACGGTAATGACTGGGGAAGGCACTGGCAAACCACCCCGTATTGAGTCTGCCATGAAAACGCTGGAGGGCGTCACCCCAAGGGTCAGACATGACCCAGTGCTTGCACAGGGGATACCTTTACCTTTTACCTTTAATGGTTAAGATGATGATGATGATGATAATAATAATAATAATAATAATAATAATAATAATAATAATAATAATAATAATAAATAACATTGCTGTCTAGGGCAGGCTTTCTCAACTAGGGTTTCTTGACAGCCCTGGAAAAGTTTCCCGAACGTGTGGGAGTCAACTAATATTTTAATATATTTTTTAATTTGTTAAACATTTATCAGGTCATATGAGATTGAGTCAAAAGAACACACTAACAAAACTGCAGGTGGTTAAATAATAAATCAGATCAGATCAACAGTTAAAAACACATTAAAACAGATACGCCCAAACCAATTCCAGCACCCCATAAACTCTGCCACTTAAGTCTCCCAGCTTCACGGAAGGACCCAAAGAGGCCTGTCTCACCCATTCCAGGAAGCTGTTTCATAACACTGCTGCAGCAGCAGAAGATGCCCAGGGCATTGCAAGTTTTATCCTATAGAATGAAGGATCTATTAGGAGATGGGGCTGTAAGGAATGTAACTGAAAGATGGGCTCATACAAGGACAGACGGTCCTTCAACAATGTCAGCCGGGGTCAAGAAGGGCTTTAAAGATAAGCTCCAGTGCCAGAAATAAGACTCAGAAACAAACAGTAAAGGATGTCTTGCACCCTGATTAGCAAAGCTTGAAAGCAAGTAGGCCACTGCAATTTTGTGCAGATTAAATTTCCAAATAATCTTCAAGGGCAGCCACACAGTAATCTAACCCTGAAGTCCCCATAGGAAGGATCAGAATGGCCAGATTATATTTTCCTCGTTTTTCCTCATGATGGACGGCTACCTTGACTCACCCTAAGACTCATTAGATGTCTGGAAGCAGTGGCACACTGAGCCAGGAACCTGGGTCTGATCTTCAACACCTCCCTCTCCATGGAGGGACAGGTCACTAGAGTAGCAAGGCTGGTGTTCTTCTCCCTATGCCAAGCTAAGCTACTAGTGCCCTACCTGGACCCAGAACACCTAGTCAGTGATCCAGGTGACAGTCACCTTTAGGCTGGACTTCTGCAACTCGCTCCATACAGGCCTACCCGTATCCCTGACCCTGAAACTACAACTTTTTGAGAATGCAGGAGCCAGGGTTCTTACGAGAACACCTTGGAAGGACCACATCTGGCCCGCACTCCAACAGCTGCCCTGATTACCAGCTGAATTCTGGATCAGGCTAAAGGTTCTGGTAATCACCTTCTAGGCCATATGCAATCTGGGCCCTGAGTATCTGAAGGACCCCCTCCTATGCCCCCAAAGAGCACTACACTCTGCAGGCACCAGCATGCTGGCGATCCCTGGCCCCAGAGAGGCTCGTCTGTCCTCAACCACAGCCAGGGCCTTCTCTGCCCTGACCCCCGTCTGGTGGAATGAGCTCCCAGAAGAGATCGGGGCCCTGGCGGAACGAAAATGCAGCTCTTCCGCCAGGCTTTTGGTTGAGGCCCATGAAATAATTCCACCAAACAGACCCGGTTAGGCGTATACACAGCTATGCTTCTGAGGTTCCTCGAAGCCTGAAGAAAGTGTCATGGGTATACAAGTTGAGAAAGGCTGCCCTGGATATTTATACATCACGTTAACATTAACACGGCATATTTTTTTGTAAGTTTGTTTTTATTGAATGTACCTTTTTTTTTGGGGGGGGGGGATAAAGCCATGCAAATAGACAGACTCTCATTTAGCATTCAAAATCTTAATAGGAATCTTTCAGATCGTTTGAGAAAATAGGTCTCCTCACAATAGATCATCTAGCTTGATCCAAGGGCTGAGAAAGCCTGCTGTAGAAGAAGAAGAAGAAGAATGCACCTTTGGTGGTGGTTGGTTCTTATATGCCGCTTTTCCCTATCTGAAGGAGGCTCAAAGCGGCTTACAGTCGCCTTCCCTTTCCTCTCCCCACAACAGACACCCTGTGAGGTGGGTGAGGCTGGGAGAGCCCTGAGATTACTGAAGAAGAAGAAGAGTTGGTTCTTATATGCTGCTTTTCTCTACCCGAAGGAGTCTCAAGGGGGCTTACAATCGCTTTCCCTTTCCTCTCCCCACAACAGACACCCTGTGAGGTGGGTGAGGCTGAGAGAGCCCCGATATTCTTGCTCGGTCAGAACAGTTTTATCAGTGCCGTGGCGAGCCCAAGGTCACCCAGCTGGTTGCATGTGGGGATACATGCCTGGACCCTGTGGAACAAAAATAAGGAAGTGCCAACCTGGATGCCGTTTCCTGAACTATAAAGTGGCCCAAAACTATTCGTGCAGAAAGCTTAACCTTCTCTGAGAAAGCCTGCGTATTCCCACCTTGGAATCTTCAGGACGAAATCAAATGCATAAACGGTATCGAATTCAACCCCACACGCAAATCGAGAAATTACCATTTCCCTCCCTAACAGCTGCTGGGCGCCCAAGCGGACCTCAGCTCCAGATCTAGAACTATGAAAGGGGGCTGTCTGGAGGACGTCTGAAATAGCAAAGCATGTTTAAGGTCCGCTTAATCATTCACACCCACCTATTTCCTACTTTTAGCTGAAGCCCCGACGGTGACATGCCGGTGTAAAAGTTCACTGAACAGCAACAAGGGCAGCTAAGCTTTCGAAAACATTACGGAGGACCCAAAACGCCAACTTAAGCGGGGTGTTTCCAATATTTCAAACAAAAAACCCCAAGGAAAAGTTGTTATGAAACCAAATATCTACAACACATGGCTCACGGATTCCTGGCCGGCGCTTTTGTTTGCCACTTCAGACCTCAAAAGACTGCTTTGGAGTACCGTAGACTAAATATTACAACGGGATACGTCCTTATTTAACTTTATTATCTTTAAAAGTGTGGCCAATCTGCCGACTGCGCTGTTGCATGCACATCGCAATCTTTTTTTATGCTGCCCAGTTGCTTTGTATGATGTAGGCTCCATCCCTCGCATCTCCAGGTAAACATTCTTTTGTAAAATGTTAGCGATGCCAGCCTCCAGGTGGGACGTGGGGATCCCCTTGAATTTCGGCTCATCTGCAGGCTACAGGGATCTGTTCCCCTGGAGAAAATGGATGCTTTGGGGGGGGGGGGGGCTGGACTCCATGGCTTTGTCCTCCCCAGATATCCCTGTCCTTCTTGGGCTCCATTCTCAAATCCCCAGGGGTTTCCTAACCTGGATCCGGCAACCCTAGTAAATGTGCATCAGAAAAGACCCTTTGGTTTGTTATCCTGGAGAGCTTGCTGCAAGTCCAATTGTCTGACTCAGAAGAAGGCAGATTTTCTGGGTCCACGTGATCCCCTTTTGATTGCCCGGACAACCGCCATCTTAGAATCCCCCCACTAAAGGTGGTGCCTCCCTCTGGCACAAAGAGCCTTCTGCTGTTGTTCTGGGAGATGGTACCACTTTGAAGCCTATTCGTGTTGCTGGGCATGCACCCATGTAGTCTCCTTGGCTCAATCCTGTTAAGCACTTTGGCTCCTTTACGCCGCCTCGGCGATCACCGACGCCCACACTGGCCAGCACTGCAGCACGTAGAGGAGGGGTGGTGGCGTGCCAGTTGGCAGGCACACACAGGCGCACTGCACCTGCATGCAGCTGCCAGCTGGCACACCACCGCCACCACCCCTTCCTCTCTGCGCCGCTGGCCTCCTACGCACTGCTTCAGGCTCCGATTATCACCAAGCCCAAGCGCTCAACCCTAACCCTGTCTAAGAAACATGGCACAAGTCAGTGGATTCCATGTGCCTGACCCATCATGCCTTCACGGGTTTCTATAGCTCAAACATTTGTGTTAGGCTGCTTGGTGGAGTGGTTAAGGGTGGCGGCTTCTAATCCGGTGAGCCGGGTTTGATTCCCCGCTCCTCCTCTACATGCAGCCAGCTGGATGACCTTGGGCTCACCACAACCCTGATAGTGCTGTTCTGACCAAGCAGTGATATCTGGGCTCTGTCAGCCTCACCCACCTCATAGGGTGTCTGTTGTGGGGAGAGGAAGGAGATTGTAAGTCGCTTTGAGATTCCTTCAGGTAGGGCAAAGCAGGGTATAAAACCCAACTCTTCTTCTTCTATCTAGCAGGTCTTGTATGAGTCAGTCAAACTCAAAATTGGTGCATCAACCAATTTCCAAGGCTGGATTTTTTTTTATGGTTTTGTCAGAGCTGCTCCAACTTAAGGGTAACCCCAGAAACCATGGAGTCAGAGCCATCTTGTTGTTGTTATGTGCGAAGTCGTGTCCGACCCATCGCGACCCCATGGACAATGATCCTCCAGGCCTTCCTGTCCTCTACCATTCCCCGGAGTCCATTTAAGTTTGCACCTCCTGCTTCAGTGACTCCATCCAGCCACCTCATCCATCCAGCCATCCAGCCATCTGGGGCTTTGTAAAACAGCCTGAAGAACTTCCAGGACATGTCAGTCATGAACTGTATTTAATATTTACACCCTACTAAAAAGAAAGTCAAGGAATCCCATACTTTTTTATTTTTTCTAGCTTCTGCAATAATTCTTCGTAAGAGTACACCCACAGTTCATATGAGAGTCTGCCTCTTTCAGGAGCAGGTTTGCAACATGAGCCCAGAATCTTGGTCAGAAGAGACAAGGCAGTTCTTCCCCGAAATCTACTTTTTAATGGGATGGTGGCGGTACTTCAACAGAGAGGGAGGAGAGAAAGAGAGAGAGAACAGAGAGCTTTCCAAAGGACAGTCTTATACTTCAGCCTATGAGCGCAAAAGCCAACAAACAATATGAATGTATCTTTGAAAGAAGTCCGAAATGAAATCATCACAAACCAACGTGATATATATATGAGAAAGTGACTGATCTTCCACCCCTCCACCTTTACAACAACACTGAAAAGTTCAAATACTTTAAAGATGAGACAAGCAACTCCTACATCTCCGGCACATGAGCATTCATCTAAAAATTCCCAGGACCTTTGTAAAAACTGCTTCGGTGGTCAAAGGCTTTCTACCACTCTCATCTACGCTGAGTGGGAGAGTTTCAAAGGCGAGCGATATTGAAGGGAAGCTCCCCAGCTCATTTTCAATGAAATTCAGGCATCCGTCTTTTTTAACCTTTTGCAAAGGGGGCGGGGGGGGGCGAGGCAACATTGCTTGGAAAGCTTAAGATGGATTCTATGGTTCGTGTACAGCCAAGATCTTGACTTCATACTCACACTTTACGTTTTGTAGATATTTTCTATCTAACAAATAAAATAAACAAGAGACTTACAACCAACATGTCTTACTGGATTGTCCATTGTTCATTGTCCAGCGAAGGCATATTATACCTTTTACACCGAAATGGAGAAACCATTCAAAAGACCTGGTCTGCCAATTTTTATTGAGTGATGGCAATGTCACTTTTATTATGGCTGAATTTCGGTCTTCAGTCTTTAAATTTATAGAATCATAGAGTTGGAAGGGGCCACACAGGCCATCTAGTCCAACCCCCTGCTCAACGCAGGATCAGCCCTAAGCATCCAAGAAAAGTGTGTATCCAACCTTTGCTTGAAGACTGCCAGTGAGGGGGAGCTCACCACCTCCTTAGGCGGCCTATTCCACTGCTGAACTACTCTGACCGTGAAAATTTTTTTCCTAATATCTAGCCTATATCGTTGTACTTGAAGTTTAAACCCATTACTGCGTGTCCTCTCCTCTGCAGCCAACAGAAACAGACTGTTTAAACTGACTGTTGTATCTTGACTATCTTTGTTTACCTTGCTAATCTGCTTTATTGGCATAAAGGTTTGTGTGTGTGTGTGTGGCCCAGATGCACGTGCAGCTTCAGACTTCACTGACATGTCACCTGTTCTGACATCTACAGCACCATCCCCGAAAGCACGCAAATCCTCATAGGCCTGTTTGAAAGCTGTGCTTAAAGCTGTAACTGAGATGAGGCAGAAACAGAACATGCAACTCAAACTTCCCATTTTGGGGAACAACGCAGCAAGGAATATTGGACAATGTTAAACAAGATCTTTAGGCCTTAGATTACATCAAAAAAGGATTATTCACTAATGGGAAGGCGACTATAAGCCTACCTTCGGGTAGGGAAAAGCGGCATATAAGAACCAACTCTTCTTCTTCTAAGAACCAACTCTTCTAATTGTTGGACAGCCAGTAGATTCCTTAAATAGGGACAATCATAGAATCATGGAGTTGGAAGGGGCCATACAGGCCATCTAGTCCCACCCCCTGCTCAACGCAGGATCAGCCCTAAGCATCCTAAAGCATCCAAGAAAAGTGTGTATCCAACCTTTGCTTGAAGACTGCCAGTGTGTGTATGTGCTTGGATAAGCAGGCATTAGAAGCATAAGTAGAGAAGACCAAATCAAGATATTTGGTCCGAAATGTTTGGATTTATCTGCATAAAAGACGGGGGAAATGCCATTCTCCAGCTGGACAAGCCTTCCTCCAACAACAACATATGGAAGAGCCATTTAACGTGGAGAAAGAGT
This sequence comes from Paroedura picta, assembly GCA_003118565.2. Classification (NCBI taxonomy): domain Eukaryota; kingdom Metazoa; phylum Chordata; class Lepidosauria; order Squamata; family Gekkonidae; genus Paroedura; species Paroedura picta. Next base: position 9,011,741 of record BDOT02000005.1, on the reverse strand, counting down.
CCTTAGATTTGAGTGGGGATTCTCAACCGGGGCCTCCTGGGGCTCCAAGAGAGCTCTCCAGGAATCCGCAGCCTTTCCCCTATATGCTGCCTTAATAGACTGGGCCACAAGCTATTCCCAGCACTGCCATGAGAGCAGGGATTGGCCACTTCCATTGCCCCGGGGGTGGCGTTCTCACGCGGTTACCCTTGCCTGGGAAAAGGGGTGGAGCCCAGATTCCTCCTCCTGCCTCAAACTGCCTCCGGATTTAAGATTCTCGCAACCCCTGTACCCTATACTAAATTTAATTAATCTTAATTTCTGGTGCTGGCGCCAAAATCCACACACACCTGTTTGAATGGTGCCTTCACACAATGTTGGCTTCTTCAGTGATTTTTCACTATTGCATTAATTCTACCGCATTGGCCTCTCTTCCGCCAAATAGAACCCAAAGTTTTAAAATCACAACAGTCCCAAGAAGCGATAGCTGAATTATGGTATTAAACGAAGTTTAAGGCCCGCAGTAGCCCAAATACAGCGGGAGTTAGCGGGCAGGCGGCTGGGTGCGGGAGGGCCTTCCCAGCCCCCCTCCCCCTCCCCCCCGAGGCCCAGGCTTCGTCCCAGAAAGCCTATCCCCCCACCACCACCTCCAAGGCCCCGGCTTCATCCCGGAGAAAGGAGCAGGCCCGCCGACTCATAGATGCGATGGGCCTGCTCCTTTTGCCCCCCCCACTCTCCCTCCGAGGCCCCGGCTTCATCTCGGGGATAGGAGCAGGCCCACCGCGTCACAAATACGAGGCCCTGGCGCCCTCATCTACCGGACTGACAGGGGGGCCAATCAGGAGCCACTTCTCGGCTTCTGATTGGCCCCTTCGAGTTTTTATCCTGGACTGTCCCCGCCCCTTTCTCCTCCCACATTGCCCTTACCGCTTCATTACTACTGCTCCTGCGGAGCGGTTTACAGATGCTTTCTTGTAATCATTAAAAAATAAAGGCTTCTCCACCTCTTCTCTTCACTCATTGGTTACATTTTTCTTCCCCTCTCTCTCTGTAACTTTTCTCTCTCCGGTCACCTTCTTGGATTTCCCCCTTCCCTTTTGAGAAGTGACCACATTAGAGTTATATCTGGAGCAAGTTTAATGCTAACCCTGGCTAACATTAACCAAAGAATTGTAACAGAGCACCAGTTGTAAGCAAGCATGTTTTCACATGAAAACGCACATTTAACAGGCAAAAACCTTGACTGGCTTAAAGCAGAAAATTCTGATCTTGCACCTCTGCAAAAAAAATACACAGGAGGCACAATATAAAGCCGGGGAGATGAGGGAGCAAATGGTTTTATTCAGACTTGAACAAAAATCCAGCCTGATCCAAAATGGCTGCTCTACCAAAGCCCTGAAAAACAGGAAACGTGTTATGGAATTAGCTGGTAAAGTTTAAATATACCATACTGCCACAAACATTAATTTGCAATAACATTTTAGCCCACATACTATTTGTGTTTAAGTTGTCAAAGCCACAAAAGCCACAAAAATTCTCGTGGTTGTTTAGCTTACAGCACATATACTGTTGGAACGCTTAATAGGTAGCATATCGTAATCAGTAATAACAGCATGCTGTGCAAACAATCTTTGTTGAAAGAACTGTTTCTTCATGCACCTGGAAACAAAGGTCTACGTATACAAGCCTGCCAGTTTTATATGGGCAATTACGAATATCCCATGGGTAACTTTCCCGATTGTGCAAACGTGTACGGGGGGGGGGGGGGAGGGGGGCAATCAAGAATTCTGTACTGTTAAGATCTTATACGTTTTTTTAGTCATATATTTAAGTACAAGTTAGGACAGTTTTTAGGATGGACACATTAAGCCCGTGCGATTATTCCCACCCAAACCCCCAAAGAAGGCTCTGAAGCCAAATTCTGTTCAGAAGTAGCCCCAGGTCCCTTTATTTTTATAACTAAACCATACAGCCTTCAAGTCCAGGTTTTATAACGGCCTGAGTGACACAGCCTGCACTGGTGTGAGGACCCAGGCGCCGGCTATAATGTTAACAGCTACTAAGTAAACCCTAATTTCGCCTAGAGGGCACTTGAAGGGGACACACGGACACACACGGACACACACACAGGAGATGGGGGGTGTCCCTTAAAGCCACACTAACTCTTTCATTTTGATTATAAGTTAAAATTGAGAGTTCTTTGCTGCTGATTCATGGCAATTAATACCCCAGTGAAAAGCACAGAAGGCTAGATTAGGGCAAACAATACAACAGAGCGGCCTAATTGCCTTTCTCCAAGCACTGTTTAAAGTAACACACTTTCCTGATATGCAGGGCAACTTGACTGGTTGCAAGGCCAGGAAAGGAGCAGCGTTCTTACAATGCACAAACTGCTAAAGTCCAGAGAAATCAAACCCCGTTTCTTGGATCTAGGTACTGCTAGAACTAGCGGGGTATAGTGGTTAAGAGTGGCAGCTTCTAATCTGGAGAGCCAATTTCCCTCCCCCTCCTTCACATGCAGCCAGCTAAGTGACCTTGGGCTAGTCACAGTCCCGATAGCACTGTTCTCACAGAGCTGGCCTGTCAGATCTCTATCAGCCCCACCTACTTCACATGGAGAGGAAGGGAAGGTGACCGTAAGCCGCTTTGAGACTCCTCCAGGTAGTGAAAAGTGAGGTATAACAATGAAGAAGAAGGAAGAAGGAAGAAGGAAGAAGGAAGAAGGAAGAAGGAAGAAGATGGAGAAGGAGAAGGAGAAGGAGAAGGAGAAGGAGAAGGAGAAGGAGAAGGAGAAGGAGAAGGAGAAGGAGAAGAAGAAGAAGAAGAAGAAGAAGAAGAAGAAGAAGAAGAAGAAGAAGAAGAAGAAGAAGAAGAAGAAGAAGAAGAAGAAGCCCATCGCCGCCATGGCTGGTTTCAAGATGGTAATTTTGAATTCTGGGTGCAGTTTTTTTTGGGGGGGGAGATATTTCTGTTTTGTTACACGCAGATTTTGCTCTGTTAGTTTGCCACTTACAGTGCCAGAAGAAAACCAAAAGGGCAAGGATTTTGACATGTCCTGGAAGTTCTTCAGGCTGTTTTACAAAGCCCCAGATGGCTCTGACTCCATAGTTTCTAGGGTTACCCTTAAGTTGGAGCAGTTCTAACAAAACCATTAATAAATCCTGCCTTGGAAATTGGTTGGCGCACCAATTAGAGTTTGACTGACGCATACAAGACCCGCTAGATAGAAAAAGAAGAGTTGGGTTTTATACCCTGCTTTACCCTACCCAAAAGAATCTCAAAGTGACATACACACTCTGATCTAGAACCAAGAAATATGAACACTTGCGCTGGAGACCTAATGGTTGCGCATTTCATTCCTCAGTTCAGCCTCCGATGGGGATGCTGTGCAGGCGGATCTCTACGGGGAGCTGAAAACAGGCTGCCCACCAGCAAGAGAGGGATGTGATTACAGGCTGCGGGCGGCAAGGTATGTTTAGAAGGCCAGAAAACATGCTGATGATTTAAAAGCAAAATAACCACTGGCTTCTCCCTCCCACCCCCGATGTATTTTGCACACCGAGAGACAATCTTTCCCAGTATTTCTTTCTGCAAAGCATCCACTGCAGTGACACAGAAAACCAAGGGATTTGGTCCTGGCAGAGGGTTTTGTTTCGGGCTTCAGCACAATCTAGGCTGAACAACGCTCTGAGTCATGTCACAACCAGGCAAAACAATGGATTCATCCAGACCTCCGTTGAACAGCCTATCTTCCGGAAACTGCCCGGTCCGAGAAAACTTTCAGGTCATTCAAAAAGATTACAACCCATGCTTCAAAACCAGAAAATGTGCAGATTGACATTTTCTCCTAGAGCAGGCTGTTTGAGCTGCTGGGTATAGCAAGAGGTTTGGTATGCAAATGAAAGAAAAGGGCATTCCGAGCTGGGAGATGGTTTTTCATGCCCCTCGTTTTACGACCCAAAGGAGTCTCAACGCGGTTTACAATCGCCTGCCTTTCCTCTCCCCACAACACCCTGTGAGGTAGGTGGGGCTGAGAGAGCTCTCAGAGAACTGTGACTGGCTCTCAGAGAACTGTGACTGGCCCAAGGTCACCCGGCTGGCTGCACGTGGAGGAGTGGAGAATCTCCAGATTAGAGGCTGCTGCTCTAGTCCTAACCACTACCCCACTTTAAGTAATACACAACTGGTAGTCAAGGGAAAACTGCAAAATATACAAACTAGATTAGACCCTCTGCCTTTCGTGCATACTGACAGGCACGATCCCCGTATCCAGTTCTGGACTTCCGGACTTGTTATTTCCATACAATGCGCATGGCCATAAACTAGCTGGATGTTAAGCGGTTTACTTTGACTGAGGCCTTCCCACAGTTCTTGACGCTGGACTCCACTTTGGACTTGAGCAGGTAATAAGATCCCTGCAGGATTAGGACGCTGCTTGCTGAACGGGAAATTCAAGGTTATCACCCCGGAAGCCTTGTCAAACCATCCATTTATTCTCACGTGTCCGGGGAACTCGATTTAATGCAAGTTTACAGCTGAGGAAACAAAGCATCTTCAACTAATCATGGTTTCAGAGGGTAGACAGAGCGGTCTGCAGTAGAACAATGACGTTTAAAGTCCAGCAGGGTTTGAGGAGCCCCGGAAGTGAGGTTAGCTGGCCACACCTCCCAGCCACACCCTGTGGAAGTGACATCACTGCCCCTGAGTCACCTTGGGCTGGTCACAGCACTGATAGAGCTGTTCTAACCGAGCAGTAATATCAGGGGTCTCTCAGCCTCACCTGTTGTGGGGAAAGGAAATGAAAGGCAAATGTCAGCTGCTTTGAGACTCCTTTGGGACGTAAAAAGCGGGGTATTAAAACCAATTCTTCTCCTTAAAAATATAACCTGCACTCTTTCAACGTGGGCTAGAAAACAATATGGAAATATGCTGCTAAGATCTGGCTCGTGCTTAACATAAATGTGGATTTTCCCCCCCCTAACTTTTTCCCCTAAGTTTTTCGACGTGCCATACAATGAAGTTCAAATTGTCCTTGGCACAGACACAAAAAGCCGTCCTGACTCTACTTGAGGAATGAAACAATGAAAGCCAACTGGAGCGATAACGTCTGAGCAGATCACTCTAAGAAACCCTACAAATCCACCATCTGGAATGCAGTCACAGCAGAAGGAATGTTAAATAGGTTTTAACCATTAGAAACAGAAGCTGGGAGAAGGAAGGACCTCTTGAGCAGGGGTAGTCAACCTGTGGTCCTCCAGATGTCCATGGGCTACAATTCCCAGGAGCCCCTGCCAGCAGTTGCTGGCAGGGGCTCATGGGAATTGTAGTCCATGGACATCTGGAGGACCACAAGTTGACTACCCCTGCTCTTGAGGGACTGGACTGATCTAAGGACATTAAACCAAGGCCATTCCCCCCTAAGACTGAGCCACCTTTAGGCACAGGCTGTGGTCTTTTCAGAGATAGTATCTGCTTCTGTTCACGGGACAAATATCTGAAGGAGCAGCTTCAACTGCAACGTCAGCTGGGATTTATTATTCCAAACAAAGATGACGTTAATTAATAATTGCAAAACAGTTTGAACGCAAAGTAAATGAAGCAATATTCCAGTAAGTGAAAAGGAATACGCTGCACTCTGCAAGAGAAAAGCAAACAATTGGTTGATATTAATGGGAAAGGATTACGTTATAGGAATATAAGAACAGCTCTGCTGGATCAGACCAGTGGTCCCTCTAGTCCAGCATCCTGTCTCACACAACGGCCAGCCAGTTCCTCTGGAGGACCAACAACAGGGCACAGAGGCTGAGGCCTTCATAAGAACATAAGAAGAGCCCTGCTGGATCAGATCAATGGTCCATCTAGTCCAGCATCCTGCCTCACACAGCAGCCAGCCAATTCTTCTGCTGGGCCAGCAACAGGGCATAGAGGCTGAGGGCTACATCTGAAGAACCCTGCTGGATCAGACCAGTGGTCCCTCTAGTCCAGCATCCTGTCTCACACAGTGGCCAACCAGTTCCTCTGGAGGACCAACAACAGAGTCCAAGGACTTGAGCTCGATAAGGACATCAGATGAGCCCTGGTGGATCAGACCAGTGGTCCATCTAATTCACCCTTCTGTCTCACACAGTGGCCAACCAGATCCCCTGGACAGCCAACAACAGGGTATAGAGGCTGATGCCTCCCCTTGGTGTTGTCTACTGGCACTGGGATTATTCAGAGGTTAACTGCCTCGGCATGTGGGGGTTCTTTAGTCGACATGACTAGTAGCCACTGATAGACCGTTCCTCTATGAATCTATCTAATCCCCCTCTAATGCTGTCTGTGCCTGAGGCCAGCACTGTGTCCTCTGGCAGCAAATCCCACATTTCAATCACTGGATGTATGAGAAGTATTTCCTTTTGTCCCTCTTGAGTCTTTGACCCGTTTTAGACTCCACACAGTGATAACAATCTGTTGCTTTTTATCACGTACAACACGGGTCCCCAACATGGTACCAGTGGGCACCAAGGCTGCCACAAGCACCTTTCCTGGTGCCCACCAAGCGTTGTTCAAAAGCCGGCAGGGCCAGGTAGGGTTGGAAAACAGCAGGGCACCTGATTGCAAGCGCAGATTAAAAACCAATCAGTTGAACAGAGAGAGCTACTGTGGGAGTCAGGCCTAACCCTGCTCCCGGAAACGTTGCGGTAGGCCCCGCCTTCAGAGGCAGCCATTTGGTTGGTGAGACCACCACCCCGCGTCAGAATTCCCAAAGCGTTTGCAGGCTCAAAAAGGCTGTTAATCCCTGACTTATGTCTTCAGGATGATCCTCTTACAAAGTACATTAGGCTGGAAATGTGCCACCTGGGGACAATGGAACCCAAGTTACCTTATTAGCATGGAACATCTACTGGCACGGTCCCGCCAACGGAAGTCTACGGACATGATGTCTGTAGTCCCGCCCCCAGGGACCGCACCAGTAGATTGGCAGCAGCGTCAGAGCACTGAGACGCGTTTCGTGTTCTGGCATTGCCGCCAATCTTCCAAGATGGCTCCCGCCCTCCGGACACCGGGGGGGAAAGCCTCAGGAGACAGGGGTGGGGCCAGCCCAGTGAGACAAAGCGTTGTGTTGTGCCAGACTGGCCCCTACCCTGCTCTGCCTCTTAGGCTGCTCCTCCCCTCTGGAGAGCAGGGCCAGCCTTCGGAGACAGGTTGGGGTGGGGCCAGCCCAGCATGACCCGCCACCAGGTAAGGAAAAGGGGTGGGGTGAGGTTGGAGGAGGGAGGGGGCAGGGAACAAGGATTCTTACCCCTTATGTGGATGTTCCACATAAGGGGCGAGAATCCTTGTTGATAGATTTTTTTCTTATAGATAGCTTTAAGGGGGAACTGGATAAACATATGGGGCAGAGGTATGGAAGGTAAGCTATGTCTAGGGCAGCGTTGTTCTGTATTCTTGGTGCTTGGAGAACAACAGTGGGAGGGCTTCTGGAGTTCTAGCCAGGCTGGTGGACATCCTGATGGCACCCAGATTTTGGTCACTTGTGTGCCAAAGAGTGTTAGCCCAGATGGACCAGTGGCCTGACCCAACATTGCTCCCCTTATGTACCCCAACCCCAGGAGTCTAGTGGATGGATCTCAAAGGGTAAAGGAGGAGGCCTCTGACACATTTATGAAACATCCACTAGAGATTATTTTGTAACGTCTATCCAGAAATAACTCTTCTGCAGGTGTTTGTTCAGCTTCTGAAAAGGGGCCCATATAGCCTTATTCGGTTTTTTTGGCACTCGGAAGGCCAGGGGAGGGAGGCGCGGAGCACGGAAGGAACCCGAAGCTCTGCTGCAAAACTGAAACAGGTCTGACCACCCTGATTCCCAACAGGTGCCAGCCATGAATAGCTTCTGATGCTCTTCCAGAGCCCTTGATCTTGGGGATTCGGCGAACCTTTCCTTGGGCACACTTGGTCAGGTACAGTGCAGAACGCTCCCTCTCCAAAGAACGCCTCTACCACGAAGATATACGCCACCTGCTTCTGAAGCAATGAACACGCCCCCGATCGGCCACGGAGATAAAGAAAGACTGGCGCTACGCCTGCTACTTCTTTCTGCCCTCAGGGGTAGTCAAACTGCGGCCCTCCAGATGTCCATGGACTACAATTCCCAGGAGCCTCTGCCAGCGATGGCATACCCTGGACTCGACATGGACACCAATTTTTTTATCTCACTCTGCATGCTGACCTCATTCAACTGTTATATCCACATTCCTTTAAACCCCCTCTTCTTTTTGGGGCAATGTAACTGTAACTGTAATGCGATGTAAGTAGCATGTAATGCAATTCAGAATCTAATTCTCTAGTCTCAGGACAAGATAACTGGGCAGCACAGCTTGTCTCTTGCAGGAATGCTTCCACACTCGGGTGGGAGATGGATGGGACAAGCCACAAGTCTCTCTTAATTATTTCTTTTCACAACCGGGGAAAGTGTCTGCCATTAATTCCTGACATGGGCAGTTTTATTTCTCCCATTGTTTTTGTGAACTATAGCTGAACTCAAAAGGACTGATTAGCTGTTTTAGGAAAGAATTATCCTACGGCATCATATGGCTGAATTTGGATGTTGAGACACAGTTTACTAATTTGCCCCTCATTTACTTTTTTTTTCTCTATGTTTTTTTATTATTTATTTTATTAGATTTTTATACCACCCTTTCCATAAGGCCCAGGACGGTTTATGCTGTCATGATCCTTGTTCCATTTTGTCTGAGGAAGAGTGCCTGCACTCGAAAGCTCATGCCTTTAATAAATCCTTGCTGGTTTTAAGGTGCTACTGGACTAAATTTTTGTTGTTCTCCGAGACCAGGAGAGGAAAGCCTGGTTTTGCAACATCTTCACGGGTTACCTACCTCTTCCACCTTAAAACAGTGGTTCTCAACCTTCCTAATGCCACGACCCTTTAATACACTTCCTCATGTTGGGGTGACCCCCAACCATAAAATTATGCAAGGGTTCTTTCACAGAAATTAAACCAAAACTGACCAATGGCATGAAGATCCATGGTTCATGATTGTATATCAATTGAAGTCCAGTAGCACCTTTAAGACCAACAAAGATTTATTCAGGGCATGAGCTTTCGAGGGCAAGCACTCTTCCTCAGACTAACTTGCTTGCACTCGAAAGCTCACGCCCTGAATAAATCTTTTTTGGTTTTAAAGGTGCTACTGGACTCTGATTTTATGGTGCTACTTCAGACCAACACGGCTACACATTTCAAAATATATAAATTGGTTATTTTCCGGGGTTTCTCAATTCAGTTCTGCCTCTTTTCCCACCATGCGGATCTCGCTTTTTTCCGCTGCTCCAGACAGACGAATGCTCTATCTAGACCTACCCTGCAAGGCTGTTGTGTGGATGGCGCACCCCCTGCCAAGCAGCTTGCCCTGCCGCGACCCAGGTGAAAGAGTCATTTGACCCCCAAAGGGGGCTTGACCCCCAGGTTGACAACCACTGCCTTAAAAGCTCTATGTGGCCTGGAACCTCTGTGATGGGTGGACCACATCTCATAGAATCATAGAATCATAGAGTTGGAAGGGGCCATACAGGCCATCTAGTCCAACCCCCTGCTCAATACAGGATCAGCCCAGAGCATCCTAAAGCATCCAAGAAAAGTGTGTATCCAACCTTTGCTTGAAGACTGCCAGTGAAGAGGAGCTCACCACCTCCTTAGGCAGCCTATTCCACTGCTGAACTACTCTGACTGTGAAATTTTTTTTCCTGATCTCTAGCCTATATCGTTGTACTTGAAGTTTAAGCCCATTACTGCATGTTCTTTCCTCTGCAGCCAATGGGAACAGCATCCTGCCCTCCTCCAAGTGACAACCTTTCAAATACTTAAAGAGGGCTATCCTGTCCCCTCTCAACCTCCTTTTCTCCAGGCTGAACATTCCCAAGTCCCTCAACCTGTCTTCATAGGGTTTGGTCCCTTGGCCCCAGATCATCTCCCAACATACTCCCATGCCATACGTGTGCTCCCTGCATAACCTGTGCCCTTTGAGCAGTTTTGCTGTGTCACAATCAGGAGGAGAGCACTAGCCCTGTCTGGGCCTACATTAGGCAACAGCCTGCCGGGACAGGTTACGACCACACCTTTTCCCATTTCCGGAGAATGGGCGAGACGGCTGCCTTCTAACAAGCTCTCTTCCAAGGGCCATGAAATCGTTGGAGGAAGTTTTCTGCTGCAATTCTGTCCTGATGGGTGGTTCTGTTGATTTTCATGATGCGGTAGTTTATGGTATTCCTGTTTTGTTTTCATTGCAGCTTGTCGGGGATTATGCACTGCTGCCTTGAGCCTTGGGAGAAAGATGAGGCGATAGACGCTTTTCAGTAAAGAAGTGTCAGGCAAGATGTGTGGGCTGATTTGCCTGAGGAGTTTCCCTTTCAATTATTCAACAGGAAACCAAGAGGAGGAAGAAGCACTGCGGGGGTTACAGGCGTGAATCCCAAGGGGAAGGAAAGAATGGCAGAGGAAACTGCCTCAGATGGGACTTTTCTCATTCTGAGAAAATCCACCCACCTCATCCACCCACCTTTATGCACCGACTACCTTTCAAAACTCAGGTCTGTGTTTTGTTTTGCTTTTTGCTTTTTGTTTTGTGTTTTTTTTAGGGGAGGGCGTCAGGTTACAGCCAACTTATGCACCCCATCTGAGTGAATAAACAAACTCTTGTCAAAATAAATATATAGTTTACTGGAAGAAATTTAGAAGTATCGATGGATGGATGGATGGATGGATGGATGGATGGATGGATGGATGGATGGATGGATGGATGGATGGATGGATGGATGGATGGATGGATGGATGGATGGGTGAGTGAGTGGATGGATGGGTGAGTGGATGGATGGGTGAGTGGATGGATGGATGGATGGATGGATGGGTGAGTGGATGGATGGATGGATGGGTGAGTGGATGGATGGATAGATGGGTGAGTGGATGGATGGATGGATGGATGGATGGATGGGTGAGTGGATGGATGGATGGATGGATGGATGGATGGATGGATTGAAGGGTGGATGGAAGGATAGATGGATGGATGGTTGGATGGATGGATGGATGGATGGATGGGTGAGTGGATGGATGGATGGATGGATGGATGGATGGATGGATGGGTGAGTGGATGGATGGATGGATGGATGGATGGATGGATGGATGGATGGATGGGCACAATTCTCTAAAGCCAAGCAACTCGGAAAATAACGGCAGCTCGCTCATTGCCTAATGCTTTAAAGATTGCACTAGAAGACAGGCTTACACTCATGGCTTTCTTTGATGCTGACAGAACTTCACAGGTCTCTCCACAAATCCCAGCTGGCCTCCAGTTTCCAACTTCCTAGGCCAGTTATAATTATAGGCCTACCTGTGTCAGGTGCTGACAATGAACGCGTCCCAATCAGAATCCTCTGGAAAATTACCTCACCACTCTGCTTCTCCCGCTCCCATTCTGCAGCACTCTGGTTCTCTGAGAGAGCCAATTATCTAATTTCTACATGTAGTTTAAACCTATTACTGCGAGGGGGGGATGAGAGGAGGAGCCAGTGGGGGGAGTGCGGCAGAATCAGCTCTCCCCTCCCACTGCTTTTCCATGGTGTGTGACTTCAACAAGACCTCTGCAGACCATGCATAAGAGCAGACAGCTACTCTGTCCTCCTGACTTCTCCCCAAGTTAGTTAAAAAAAATTAATATATATATATATTTTTAAAATTAAATCCCCTACAAATGGAGTTACCCTGGCTCTGGAGGAACCCTGGAGTTCCTAGTAACCCTGGTTGAGAATGACAGTCCTAAACCCACACTACAGCATTCAATTTCTCGGGGTGGGGAGGCAAGACCCTCCATGAAGCTTCCCGCCTCCAAGTGGAAGAACAAGAACAAGTTTTATACGTCTGTTGACACTCTCACAGCAGCGTGCTTTTATTCATCATTTCACGCTCGGCGCAATATGGCCGACTGTGTGAATTCCATCGCTCTCCATCAAACATACATTAATCAACACCAGTGCTGGAATTCACCGGTAAAAGGTAAAGTTAAAGGTCTCCCCTGTGCAAGCACCGAGTCATGTCTGACCCTTGGGGTGACGCCCTCTAGCATTTTCATGGCAGACTCAGTACGGGGTGGTTTGCCAGTGCCTTCCCCAGTCAAGCTGGGTACTCATTTGACTGACCTCGGAAGGATGGAAGGCTGAGTCAACCTTGAGCCGGCAGCTGAGATCAAACTCCCAGCCTCATGGGCAGAGCTTTCAGACTGCATTTCTGCTGCCTTACCACTCTGCGCCACAAGAGGCTCATGGAATTCACTGGACATGCCCCTATTTTTCGCGTTTTCTTCAGCACTACCATCTTGGCATCCCTTGAAGACTGAGGAGGCCTCATTCCCACAACCATTTGCCCAAGAAACTGAGTGACTCCCTACCGACTAACATAAGCCACTGCAAAAAGAGCTAGCAGTTAAGCTCAAGGAGGAATATAAACTACAACCGGCTAACCTTTAGATGCTAAATGACCAGTCATCTGAAAATTCTTGCGGTGACTAAGCCTAAATTACACACAAGTGGCGTCCAAATGACAGCAGCCACCGACGTTAATGGTTTGTTGGGACTCGCAGAGTTTATTGATTTATTTAGCTTGAAGGACAATATTAAAGTAGCCTTTTTAACCTGGTAACCTCGGACTGCCAAGCACTCCCAGCTCTGGCTCAGCAATCGTCGGCAGACTCATCCTGTCCACCACGCTTAGAGAGGGTGTTGCCTATCCCCAAAATCTGGCGAGCCGGGTTCGATTCTGCTCTCCCCCACATGCAGCCAGCTGGGTGGCCTTGGGCTGGCCACAGCACTGATAAAGCTGTTCTGACCGAGCAGGAATGTCAGGGATCTCTCAGCCTCACCCACCCCACAGGGTGTCTGTTGTGGGGAGAGGAAAGGGAAGGCGACTGTAAGCCGCTTTGAGCCTCCTCAAAGTATATCGACTACGATCTGTCAGCTACCCTACTACTTAGAGCTGACCAGAGCCCCGACCTTTCCTGTTTTGGCTCCGGCAATATGGGGGCTCCCCTGAAGAGGCCAGAGGGCCCCGCTTCTCCGGAAGCACTGCAAGGCCTGCCTGTTTGTCAGAGCTTTCAAGGAGAACTGAATGGCCGGCATCTTTTCAGAGGGGAGGTTATTTGGGGCCTTGAGGTTTTCTCTTTCGTTTTAGCTGGAGATGCTTTAACTATGATGGTAAGCCGCTGGGAACCAAGAGGAAAGGTGGGATGTAGATGTTCTGTGGCTCTGCAGATGTCCATGTACTACAATACCCATGAGCCCCAGGGACCCTAGCCTCTGGATTGCTTTCAGAACTTTCAAGGCATCATATATGGCTTATTTTTCATGATATCTTTACCATTTGCCTGGAGAAAAGGAAGTTGAGAGGGGACATGATAGCCCTCTTTAAGTATTTGAAAGGTTGTCACTTGGAGGAGGGCAGGATGCTGTTTCTGTTGGCTGCAGAGGAAAGGTCGCGCAGTAATGGGTTTAAACTACAAGTACAACGATATAGGCTAGATATCAGGAAAAAACATTTTCACAGTCAGAGTAGTTCAGCAGTGGAATAGGCTGCCTAAGGAGGTGGTGAGCTCCCCCTCACTGGCAGTCTTCAAGCAAAGGTTGGAGACACACTTTTCTTGGATGCTTTAGGATGCTTTGGGCAGATCCTGCGTTGAGCAGGGGGTTGGACTAGATGGCCTATATGGCCCCTTCCAACTCTGTGATTCTATGATTTGCACCCCGAAAAATGGGATTTCGGACTATATCGTGTCTAGATCACAGGAGGTGATGGTACTGCTTTACTCTGCTCTGGTTGCATATCCTGCAGAAATTAAACAAGTCCAACAGTGAATAGGTCTTATCCCACATGGTCGGGGCCACAACCAAGAAGGCCCTTCTCCTGGTGACTGAGCCATCCTGAGGCCAGGCACCTGCAAGAGGGCCATAGACAGTGACCTAAATGAGTGCAGGGAGTTGTAACGAACACGTACCTGCTCTTCCTTTCAATAAGGATAGCCACATAAGAAGCTGGTAAGGCAGCACCAAAACCCGGAGTCCAAAAATAGAATTTTCCAAGTATCCGCCTGAAAAAAAATTAAATTTAAATTTAATTGAAAAACATTTAAAAATCAAATCAATGTGTGCCAAAAGGGAGGAAGGAATTGGTACAAATTTACCCTTCTGTGTATATACACATCAAGAATACATTCATTGTTGTAGGATGACATTCATAGGTATATCTGACTTAACCCAAAAGGTACCGGTTACAGATGCTGCCTTGGACAACAAAGCAGCCCTTACTCGTCTCGGGATTCTTCTTGCCAAATACATCAGAGGACCTCATGAAACCCATTCACCCAAGGAAGAACATCACTTCTACAGCTGCTGTGTTTCAAAGCTCCGTGCATCTATAAAGTGCCGTCAAGTCATAGAACAGAATCATAAAATCACAGAGTTGGAAGGGTCCTCCTGGGTCATCTAGTCCAGGGGCAATCAAACTGTGGCCCTCCTGATGTCCATGGACTACATGAGCCCCTGCCAGCGAACACTCTTCCAGCAAACGCTGGCAGGAACTCATGGGAATTGTAGTCCATGGACATCTGGAGGGCCGCAGTTTGACTACCCCTGATCTAGTCCAACCCCCTGCACTATGCAGGACACTCCCAACCCTATCGCTCATCCACTGTCTCCTGCCACCCCCTTGGACCTTCATAGAATCAGCCTCTCCATTAGATGGCTCTCCAGCCTCTGTTTAAAAATCTCCAAAGATGGAGAACCCACCACCTCCCGAGGAAGCCTATTCCACTGACAAACCGCTCTAACTGTCAGGAACTTCTTCCGGAGGTTTAGACGGAATTTCTTTTGCATTAATTTCACCCCACTGGTTCTGTTCCGTCCCTCCAGGGCAAGAGAGGACAACTCTACTCCATCCTCTACATGGTAGCCTTTCAAACACTTGAAGAATGTTATCAGATCCCCTCTTAGTCACCTCCTCTCCAGGCTAAACAGACCAAGCTCCCCCAAACTTTCCTCATATGTCTCGGTCTTCAGACCCCTCACCATCTTCGTTGCCCTCCTCTGGACATGCTCCAGTTTGTCTATAAAGTCATGGCTGACCTTTGGCAACTTGTTCCCTCAATATAAAATGCAACATTTATTTTCAGGTGAGACAAAGTGAGATTTGTTATCCCAGGACAAAGCAGAGGCTGATGTCTTCCATGGCAAAATGGGTCTATTGACACTCACAATAAAAACATTTGGAGGGAGGGGGGGTAAATGCTGGTTTAAACACCAGAAGCCCTTGATGGCTCACTGGGTGCTATTTCTGAATTCACCTCCACCACGTTCTTTATGACAGTTTCCTAGAATTATTGCCACCAGATTCTGAATTATTTGATCCCAAAGCTCATCAGAGGGATCCATGATACATGAAATATCCTAGATGGATGCTTCATATGTTCCTGCCCAGGAATTAGAATCGCAGGGAGAAGCGCGCTTGACTGTCTCACTGACCAAATGTGCTCAACTTGGCAGGTACACAAGACAGGGCCTTTTCAGTGGTAGCCCCATGATTAGGGAACATCCTTCCATAAGAGATATACCTGGCCTCCTCATTTTCAGTCTTTAGAAGGCAGCTGAAGGTGGTTTTATTTATGACTGTTTGTGTTTAACTGTTGTTTTAAATTGTGGCATCACAGTTTTTTATGCAATCTGTTTTATGTATTTTATTAATCTTTTAAGCTGTCTAGAGCCCAGCAAGGAAGAAAGGCAGATAAGAAAGAAAGAAAGGCAGATAGGAAAGGGAAAGGGAAAGGAAGGAAGGAAGGAAGGAAGGAAGGAAGGAAGGAAGGAAGGAAGGAAGGAAGGAAGGAAGGAAGGAAGGAAGGAAGAAAGAAAGAAAGAAAGAAAGAAAGAAAGAAAGAAAGAAAGAAAGAAAGAAAGAAAGAAAGAAAGAAAGAAAGAAAGAAAGAAAGAAAGAAAACTGCTCCCATAATTAGGATATTTCTTTCTTCCATAGACTCCGCCCTTTCCATCTCCTTGGATTTTCAGTTAAGCCGGTGCACGCTTTATGCAATTTATTTTCACATTTTGCATCAACGCATTTTATACTGTCTACCACTTTGACCTCTAAAGACAGACCTGGTTAGCTATGAAAATACATACACTTATTCTGCATTCATGGGACTCTACACCGTGGAAATGTCATGTGTGTTTCAAACAGCAGCCTCCCACTCACAGTTGTAATAAAAAGCCATTTTCGCCCAGCTGCTTGTAGTATCTAAGAGTCCCCTTCAGGGACCCAGGTTTCACAAGAATTGGTTTCCCCCTGCTTTTAAACCATAAATGAGTAACTGATATACATGGGCAGGTAAAACTAGTAAAAATGTTTATGGGGTAGGAACTTTACAAGTTTTCTACAGCTCAGAGCTCCGTTCTACAGTTCAAAGAGGAGCCAAAATAAACTCCCTGCTTTTCCCGTCCGTTCGGAGTCAATACTTGGTTTTACAGAATCTCCCATGGCTTTACTTTTCAGATTGGACAAACACCACCTATAGAGGTCCACAGCGCTTTCTAAACTTCTGACTGCCGAATCACACTTTCTTCCTGAGGACGTGCTCTTCACTGATCCATACTCTAAAACAGAAGCTTTTAAGTAACAATTATCTAGTTCCCGGAAGAGATCAGCCTGGTTTTCTACACAAGGTACTGCTGAGAACGCATCCTGGCTGGAAGGAGACAAGCCTAGAGCTGTGAGTCATGATGAGATGCGACAGACAGCCTCGGAAGGAGGGTTATTTCGATGCATTTATGCACAGAGTTGAATGAAAGATCCAAACTGATGAACAGATGAACCAGCATGACTTGTTCGCAGAAGAGGCCATCCTCTCCAGGCGAGAATGGTTTTTCGGGCTCACAGGAGACTTTAGGCAATTTCAAGCTCATATAGCAGGCTTTCACAGCCAGGGTTTCGCAAATCCTGAGGGTTCTTGGCGGCCCTGGAAGGGTTTCCTGAAGGGGGGGGGGGAGTTAATTACACCTGAATCGGTGGAAGTTAATTCTGGCTTGGTGTAGTGATTAGGAGGTCAGACTTCTAATCTGGCAAGCCGGGTTTGATTCTGTGCTCCCCCACATGCAGCCAGCTGGGTGACCTTGGGCTCGCCACAGCACTGATGAAGCTGTTCTGACTGAGCAGTAATATCAGGGCTCTCCCAGCCTCACCCACCCCACAGGGTGTCTGTTGTGGGGAGAGGAAAGGGAAGGTGACTGAAAGCCGCTTTGAGACTCCTTTGGGTAGGGAAAAGCGGCGTATAAGAACCAACTCTTCTTCTTCTTCTTCTTCTTCTTCTTCTTCTTCAATAATCTCAGGGCTCTGTCAGCCTCCCCTTCCTCACAGGGGGTCTGTTGTGGGGAGAGGAAAGGGAAGGGTGGAGAAAAGCGGCATATAAGAACCAACTCCTCTTCTTCATATGTTATTTTTAATTTGTTAAACATTTATCAGGTGACATGACCATATATAGTCATGCTGACCTCCACAAATGGCCTTTGATGGACCTGGAGGGGGTGGGAAAGTGAAGGGCCCGGGGTGGGTGTGTACACAGCCTTGCTATCCTACAATATTCTGCATAACCACACTACTTTTGGAATTCCCTGAAGCTTGACAAATGCTTCAGGGGCTTCTTAACAGTGGTGGCAGTGTTCCCCAACCCCCGGGTTATGACCTGATACCAGGCCGTGGAGCCCTCGGTACCGGGCCACAGTGGGGGGGGGGAGGTGCCGGTGCGCCTACCCACACCCTGCGGTGCAGCTGTGCTGGGAGCTATTGGCTGCTTTGGCAGCCAAATCACTCAAGTTTAGCCACACTGCGGAGGGGGGGGGCACAGGCGCAAACACACAGGCGCAGAAGCTCCGCACCTGCACGTTTGTGCCCAACGGCGAGTGCTGCTCTCCCTCTCCCCCCCCCCCCGGTCCCCGGCCTGAAAAAGGTTGGGGACTACATATAGCATAGGAGCTGAGCACGCTCAACCTGGGAATCACTGTACATAGCCAGAGTTTAGAGGAGGTCTCCTAGCTGATTGAAGAAGAAAGATAGGGATTGATTCCTATCCTCTGCACTCGCTTTGCCCTTTCTGCTCCCCCCTAGCAACTGGCCCTAATTCCAAATGTTAACTTACTTAATTTACTTATCCCTTGGCTTGTGTGTCATATAGTCTTGGATCCGAATGGTGAGCAGCAAACAAACGATAGACCGACCAAGCAACATCTGCTGGTCCCCAGTCACTCATCGCAATGGTCTGAATCCAAACCGACCTCCGTAATGTTAGAAATTATAAAAGTCATTGTTGCACTATAAACTATTGTAAACATGTTGTTAACTTGAAACCCAGGGTTATGATTATTGTATTATTGTTCCCATTCAATGTATACCTCCAGTTTCTATGTAAATTGCCCTGAACCTTATGGGAGGGCAGTACAGAAATATTATAGAATGAATGAATGAATGAATGAATGAATGAATGAATGAATGAATGAATGAATGAATGAATGAATGAATGAATGAATGAATGAATGAATGAATGAGGCATATTTGACCACTGATGAAGGCTGTCTGGGTTGAAAAGCACTTGGCCTGCTACGGTGATACCATGTGCAACCATTGAGATTGTACATGCAACACTGCACAGATTGTGCCTTATGTTTTAATGTTGGTTTTGATGTCAATGCACATTTAATGATAAGGATTTATAAAGGTAAAGGTATCCCCTGTGCAAGCACGGACTGGGGGTTGGGGACCACCGTGCAAGCACGGACTGGGGGTTGGGGTCCACGGACTGGGGGTTGGGGACCACTGCTCTACAGCATATCCACCACACCATACCTGTAAAAGCATTCCACTAATTCTAAAAGGAGAAATATTTCACAGGAGGCTCTTTTCTCCCCTTGGACTCCAAAATTTCCAACTTTGTCTTAGGAAAAATTGACAACAAGGTCTTGTGGGGGAAGAAAAAACTTCTTCCTGGTCCCTGGTCCCACCTGCCCTGTTTCCCCCCCAGGTGTTCACGTCTCTATTAATGTTGAGCACATTTATTTTTAACCTGCAGATTGCTATGGAGAAAACGAGCAGCTGAAGTTTGATTGGATTTCATATATGCATGTGTATATGTGCGGGTGTGGGTATATGGAGTTTCTACCCTTAAAATTTTTTTGGCTATTTTTACAGGCACAGGAGTCAAATAATAAAATCTCCCAATTTAAGAGCCAGCTAGGGGCAGTTGTTAAGACAGGCGGCTTCTATCCGGGTGAGCTGGGTTTGATGCCCCACATCTCCTCTGTTCTGTAAGCCGCTTTGAGATCCCTTCTGGTAGAGAAAGGTAAAGGTAAAGGTACCCCCTGTGCAAGCACCGAGTCATGTCTGACCCTTGGGGTGGCGTCCTCTAGCGTTTTCATGGCAGACTCAATACGGGGTGGTTTGCCAGTGCCTTCCCCAGTCATTACCGTTTACCCCCCAGCAAGCTGGGTACTCATTTTATCGACCTCGGAAGGATGGAAGGCTGAGTCAACCTTGAGCCAGCTGCTGGGATCGAACTCCCAACCTCATGGGCAGACAGCTTCAGACAGCATGTCGCTGCCTTACCACTCTGCGCCACAAGAGGCTCTAAGGATTTATATTTTAATTTTAATATATATTGGCTTTGGGCTCCTAACTTATTCTCTCTGACTGGGTTCTCAGTCCAGGGGCCCGGGGCCAATTGGAAGGCGCGCTGTGTGTGCCTTCTGATTGGCCCCTGAGGGTTTCTATCCCAGACAGCCCACCCCCCTTAGCAAATTATTTAGTGTACAGATGCTTAGGCCATTCCATGTATTACCCCAAAACGTTATATGGAAACTGACCTGAGCCTTATGGGAGGGTATAAAAATCTAATAAATAAAATAAAAGCTGCTAACCCATTCTAAGGAAAGGGTAAAAAGACATTTCTCGAAAATAAAAAAATGGTTTGTTTTAATAACCCCACAGGATGATATCCAATGGCAAGTAAACCCTTTTTAGCTAGGAAATAGGAAACAGAACATGTCTGCCGTCTCCATAATGGTGTTTTTTTAAATTTTAAGTTTGAATGTTACACTAGCATGCTCAGTAAATGAGCCCTGGGGATGGGGTGGGACAGCGATTGAAACATTATGTTAACAATAATATATAATGATGGGAAGGGGCTACTCTGGCACGGAAATTCAGGAATATCACAATTTGAAAGATTTAAAAGATAATCTAACTTCATTGGCGTTATTTATTCATTAATAGCTGGATTTCCAGACTGTTCCTCTCCACAAGCAGACTCAGGCCAATTTACAACATGCATAGAAGTATAAGAAGAAGAGTTGGTTCTTGTATGCCGCTTTTCTCTACCCGACGGAGTCTAAAAGCGGCTTGCCTTCCCTTTCCTCTCCCCACAACAGACACCCTGTGAGGGAGGGGAGGCTGAGAGAGCCCTGATATCGCTGCTCGGTCAGAACAGTTTTATCAGTGCCATGGCGAGCCCAAGGTCATCCAGCTGGCTGCATGTCGGGGAGCGCAGATTCAAACCTGACTCGCCAGATTAGAAGTCCGCTCTCCTAACCACTACACTAACCTGGCATTAGAACCACTTTAAAAACATAATACAACATTTTCCAATGTAACGATTCTGTTTCCATTGCCCCAGTTCTCCTGTTGGTCTGTTCAGTTGCACATCATGGTGGGATGACCTCCAAAAAGGTGCGTGGGGGGGGGGGCGGGAGCTGAAGTAGAGAGACGGGCATGAAGAGGGGAGGTAGAGGGAGGCCCAGAGTTATTCCTCAGTTGTTCTGGCCTCATCCATAGGCCTGATGGAAGAGAGCCAGTCTTTGTTAGTTCCATCAGGGCCTGGGTCTCTACTGGCGACTCGTTCCACCAGGTAGGAGCCAAGGTCAAAAAGGCCCTGCCTCTGATTGAAGCCAGCTGGATTCCTCTGGAGCAAGGAACAGGCCGGTGTTGGCAGAGCGTAGAACTCTTTGGAGGACATACTGGGAGAGATGTTAAACATGGAACAGGCTATTTCCCTTTACTCAGATTCTCACTAAATAAAATAATAATGAATAATAATAAGTATAACAATGATTTGTTTTAACTTTAAGCTGCCTCGAGACCACAAGGAAAAGGGCAGCCTAGAGATCAAAACATAAATAGATAAAATTATTAAATAAATAAAATCAAGTTTTACTAACCTTAGAATGCAGAAGAATGCAATGTATAGACTTCCATTTGCGGTCAGAAAGGACGTCGATTGCAGGATCTCAGGAAGCAGTTTGTGCAGATAATAGTCAAGTTTTCGCTTCCGGAGAATTGCAGCAATCTGAAAGAATGCAAATGCGTTGATTATATTGATATTGCACGTTTCCTCCAATGAGTTCAAGGCAGCTCAGGTAGGGATTTCCCCCTCTTCACAACTTTATTCTAAAAACATCTGTAATAGGAATATCAAGGACAATTTTTTCTGCATGCGCAGAGGAACCCCCAGGTTTTGCACAAGAAAGATGGACAGGCAGGCAGACAATCGATGATGGATGAGGGAGGGAGGGAGGGAGCGAGCGAGCGAGCGAGCGAAGTAGATGGGTAAATGATGGATGGATGGATGGATGGACGGACGGACGGACGGACGGACGGACGGACGGACGGACGGACGGACGGGCGGGCGGGCGGGCGGGCGGGCGGGCGGATGGGTGGGTGGATGGATAGCTATGGGAACCCAAAGG
>BDOT02000005.1:8929081-8983870 GCA_003118565.2 Paroedura picta | reverse complement strand
GGGGGGGGGGGGGGGGGGGGAGAAAGGCGTCCTTCGGGGCCCACCTCCAATTAGTCGAAGGACCACATGTGGTCCGTAGCTAGACTAGATGACCCTTCCAACCCTATGATTCTATGACACGTGTTGCTGCGTTACTCATTTTATGAAGACCTCAGATCCACTTTTATTCAGCCAGCGCTCCATAACATTCCCGGAAGATTCTCCTTTCTTCCAGCTGACCTTGAGCCTGGAACCTCAGACGCTGTTTCAAGATTCTGCACCGCTGCCAGACTGAGGTACGTATTTACTAGCTTTGCATTTTAGCTGAATTCATTATTGTACATGCATGCTTTTAGAACGGTCTCGTTGGTACGCCTAGCTATTTGATTTTGTATTCCTGAGTCTGCTGGCCTTCGACCTTAAGATAGGGAGCTCATGGCTTGAGGCTTAAAGCCAAAGCGCATTAGAAAGGAGAGGGAAAATGGAGCTGAACTGAACATATTCAGATCCGCCAAGCAATAAAGAATGCAACCGGAGGATTCAGGCCAAGTTTGCTAAAAGTTTCAAGGTCGCTTTTTCCGACACTATCCTTCTCCCCCTGCAGTCTGACTTTGGGGGAGGCGAGGGTCAGGCCCCAGATGTGTGCATCCCACACACACTCAGACATCATAACCTGTGAGAAGGCGCTATCCACCGAACCGCTCTTGGGTGTGTTTAAAGATGACCCAGTTAAGGATGCATCCAGCGCAATTAAGACATGCCATGATAACAAGCATTGCGCGCTCTCACCAGCGTGAAAGCTTGCCTTGTTGATAACCTGATTGGCAGACTGAAGGTCAGGGTGCTCACTAGCAATGCTATAAGTGACTGAGAGCATGCCCACCCAGCGCCCCTCCTTGGCCTACCCCCTCCAGGCCCATCATTGGCCATTTCAGGAGGGAAGGGGCAGGTCAACATGACTCCACTGGCTGTCATTCCACTGGCTGCCCATCAGTTACAGGGCTCGATTTAAAGTACTGGGTATCACACACCAAACCTTCCATGGCATAGAGACCCTCATATCTGCAAGCCCGTCTCTCCCCCTTAAACTCCACGACATTTGTTCACCTGAGCAGGGCCTTTTGTAGGCGACGTCTGCATGCAGGCTACAATGCACCTAGGCAGGGGTAGTCAACCTGTGGTCCTCCAGATGATCATGGACTGCAATTCCCATGAGCCCCTGCCAGCATTTGCTGGCAGGGGCTCGTGGGAATTGTAGTCCATGAACATCTGGAGGACCACAGGTCGACTACCCCTGCACATAGGGACTAGCCACCTTGGTGTGGTGGTTGAGCTGGGAGCTAATCTGATCTAGGGAGCTGGGTTTGATTCCCTGCTCCTCCACATCCAATCAGCAGGGTGACCTTGGGCCAGTCCCAGCCCTAACAGGGCTGTTCTGATTGAGCCGTTCTGTCAGAGCTCTCTGAGCCGCACTTACCTCTGTTGTGGGGAGAGGAAGGGAAGGCGATTGTAAACTGCTTTGAGTCTCCTTCAAGTAGCACAAAGCGGGGCCTAAGAACCAGGCTTCTTCTTCATTTTGAAATTAAATACAGCAATTTCTTTTCCTTTTTACTTCTAAGCCCTGATCTGGACAGCCCAGGCTAGTCCAGGCTCTTCAGATCTCAGAGAGTACGCCCTGGTTAAGATTTGGATGGAAAACCAGCAAGGAAGCGCAGAGTCGCTATGCAGAGGTAGGCCATGGCTAACCACCTCCAGATGTCTCTTTAATTTGAAAATCCGATGGGATCACCTACGACGTGAAGGGAACACCCCCCCCCGCCCAATATATACACAACCTTTTAAGGCTGTAGGCCTGGCTCTCTCAACCTGGGTTCTTGACAGCCCTGAAAGGGTTTCCTGCATGGGTGGAAGTCAATTAATTTTTAGTATATTTTTTTACATTTCTTAAACAAATGAAATATATGGTCATGTCAACTTGCTCCCCCCTCCTAATCTGGTGCTGGAGGGGGTGGGAAGGGGAGGGGCCCCAACCATATTAGAAGGAGAAGGAGGAGGAGGAGGAGAGTTGGTTCTTATATGCCGCTTTTCTCTACCCGAAGGAGTCTCAAAGTGGCTTCCAATCGCCTTCCCTTTCCTCTCCCCAGAACAGACACCCTGTGAGGTGGGTGAGGCTGAGAGAGCCCTGATATTACTGAAGAAGAAGAAGAGTTGGTTCTTATATGCCGTTTTTCTCTACCTGAAGGAGGCTCAAAGCGGCTTACAGTCACCTTCCCTTTCCTCTCCCCACAACAGACACCCTATGAGGTGAGTGAGGCTGAGAGAGCCCTGACATTCCTGCTCAGTCAGAACAGCTGGTTGCATGTGGGGGAGTGCAGAAACAAACCCGGCTCACCAGTTTAGAAGTCCGCACTCCTAACCACTACACCAAACTGGCTCTCATTATCCACAACTGCCCCGTTTCTGGGTTTCCTCAGAGCCTAAAGAATGCTCCAGGGGTTTCTCAACGGTAAAGCAGTTGACAAAACCAGCTGTAGGGCTATGAATCCCATCGCCACCATGTGCACTTGTACCCAGGAGTTTAATAATGTGCAACAAAACAAAACAAAACAAGTAGCCCTAATAAGGGGAAGGGGGAAATGCAGGATGGAAGTGCTACACGAGCAGAGTTGGAACGTTCAGAAGCATCCAAAGAAAATTACAGAGCAGCAGTTTCTCAGCCACAGGAACCAGATTTCCCTGACTCAAGCCAAGGCTGCTCTCGCCTAACCACTCATTACTCCGTCTTTAAGGCACAAAGAGTCCAGGAAGAGGTGCCCAAACTAGCCTCTCCCCATCGGCACAGGAAAGGGAGGGTGAGGCAAGCCCTGACCACTGGAGATAGAATCTGCAGCTAATAAAATGAAGGCGTAAAAAGAACAGCACAGGAGCCCGCCTTCCACCCCAGCAGAGACCCAAAGCAGCTGATATCATTCACCACATCCGCATTTTATCCCCACGACAACCCTGCGATCCAGTCCCCTTAGGCCGCTTGCTCCAGTGAGTCTGTCTTGGCCATCTGGGAGAGGCTCAGAAAGCCACGTTCTCAGCTTCCAGTGATCGGTGCAACTAGTTGTATACGGCACTGGTCAGACCACACCTGGAGTACTGTGTGCAGTTCTGGAGGCCTCACTTCAAGAAGGACGTCGATAAAATTGAAAGGGTACAGAGGAGAGCGACGAGGATGATCTGGGGCCAAGGGACCAAGCCCTATGAAGATAGGTTGAGGGACTTGGGAATGTTCAGCCTGGAGAAAAGGAGGTTGAGAGGGGACATGATAGCCCTCTTTAAGTATTTGAAAGGTTGTCACTTGGAGGAGGGCAGGATGCTGTCTGCAGAGGAGAGGACACGCAGTAATGGGTTTAAACTTCAAGTACAACGATATAGGCTAGATATAAGGGAAAAAATTCTCACAGTCAGAGTACTTCAGCAGTGGAATAGGCTGCCTAAGGAGGTGGTGAGCTCCCCCTCACTGGCAGTCTTCAAGCAAAGGTTGGATACACACTTTTCTTGGATGCTTTAGGATGCTTAGGGCTGATCCTGCGTAGAGCAGGGGGTTGGACTAGATGACCTGTATGGCCCCTTCCAACTCTATGATTCTATGATTCTATTTTTTTCTACCTGTGACTTTTGGGAATGAGGGGTCTGTTTGGCACAGTGATGCTGACTCAGTGGCTTGGGAGCAGCCTCTGGCTCTTCTGAGCACTAAGTGGCACAGTCCTCATGCTTCAGGAAGGTGGGGTGGGCACGGCCTCAGAAGCAGTCACCTCTGGAGAACAGCTTGTCTTTCTGAGACATGGTGCTAAGGATGGAAATAAACATGAGCCTGTTGGTTGGCAGTCCTTACACACGTCTCTCACCCTGAACCACAGAGTCAATACTACTAATTAACATTATCCTTTACTAGCCTTATCTGATGTAGCCGAGGAACTGTAGAAATGAAATGTAGATGAGAGCAAGAGCTCATGAACACCTTGAAGACTAACAAAATCTGTGGCAGGGGAGGAGCTTGCGTGAGTCACTGTTTGCTTCTTGATACAGCTAGAATATTTATTCTATCAATATTTATTATGAATTAGATTTGTGGACCGCTGCTCTCGGGCCAGCTGATTTGCAGCAGAATAAGTAAAACAGCGATAAAATAACAATAATAGTGATCAGGAATAAAAGCCCGTCCCAATAACCACATTCAACCTAGCTCCCTGCGACAAGGTAGGTGTTTGCAGGTGGGGCCAAACAGATCTTCCTTGCCCTGGCATCAACCAGTCACCTGGTAGGAGAGTTCCACCTTGTAGGCCCTGCAGAACTGAGAAAGCTCTGACAGAGCTCTCAGGAGGCCTGTTCCACTGAGAAACCGCTCTAACGGTCAGGAACTTCTTCCGGATGTTTAGATGGAATTTCTTTTGCGTCTGATTGGCACCTCATTCCCTACCGGAGGGTTGATTGGATGGAATCATAGGATCATAGTGTTAGAAGGGACTCCAAAGGTCACTTAGCCCAGCCTCTCTAGAATGCAGGAAATTCACCACTCCCTGCCCACCCACAGTGGCACCAATTCTCAAAGGAGTCTCAAAGCGGCTTACAATCTCCTTCCCTTTCCTCCCCCCGCGACAACCCTGTTAGGTTGGTGAGGCTGAGAGAGCCCTGACATCACTGCTCGGTCAGAACAGCTTTATCAATGCTGTGGCGAGCCCAAGGTCACCCAGCTGGCTGCATGTGGGGGAGTGGGGAATCAGACCTGGTTTGGCAGATTAGAAGCCGCCGCTCCCAACCACTACACCAAGCTGGATATTGAGACTGGCCTAGCCTGGGCCAACACGTCAGGGCAGCTCTAGGAATCCTAATTTGTTGTCTCGTAACCAAGAGGTGCAGTCCTAATGCAGTCATCCTATCATCATAGGGTGGTATAAAACTGACCTGCTTCTCCTTCTATTTAGCAGCGGAGAGGAGCAGACCACAGGCTCAGGAGAGGAGAGCACGCCTCTCCGCATCCGTGGACTATAAAACTTCACGGCAAACTTCATTTGAATGCTGCAAGTTCAGGTTTTAATGTGATGTTGATCTTTCCGGGCTCCTTCCCATCCCTGCTGAGCTGGCCTCTACTTAGAAGTTATTAACCAAGGGAGACGTTCCTTGTTGTGTCAGTGCAAAGTCCTGTCCACTCAGTTGCCCCCGAGACCTTGTAGACTAGGCTGTCTTCAGGCAAAGAAGAACTTTTCCTGGGACCTTCTTTTAAAATGTCGTCTGGCTGTATTGCACCCTTTCGTTTGCCATTGGAAACAGTAGAGGTCAGATGGGGCGCCCTCTTGGGTTCCCATAGAATTGGAACTCTTGGTCCAATTTATTTGAAATTTGATGCCTCTTCCTCAACCCCCCCCCTCCCCCGGACCATGGAAAAAATGGAAAAAGAAATTTTCGGTCCCTTCTAACTGCCCGATCCTCAGCATGGCAAATCGCGGTTCGGCCAAGGCTGCTTCAGTACAACTGCTGGGGAGAACATCGATTCGGACCGGATGAGTCAAAATAGTGTCCGAATCAACCATCTGAACTGAAACACAGATGCCTAGTGGGCCCAGCAGTAAAATGCAGGAGCCAGGTGATCAATCGATCCTTTACTGTTTCCATTGTAGAGAAAGAGACTAGGTCTGTGGAGCAACAGGTGATGTCTACAGAGGCCAGCATCCATCTGAACTTCTGGGAAAGGCCTCCTGGGCAGCTCTCGCATAACCCCACGACTCCAGCTGTTTCAATGCACCATTGACAGGGTGCTTTAACAAAGTTTCAGTCCGGTGTCTCCCAAGACCCAGGTTTGAATCCTTATTCCAAAGCATTCTGGGTGGCTTTGGGCTAGTCATGTGCTCCTCAGCCTCACAGGGTTGTGGTGAGGATAAAATTGAGTTTAAAAATAATTATATGATTGTTGGCCTTAGATGAGCTCGAACTTTATTCTGCAGCTTCAGGCCAACACGTCCACCCCTCTGAGTCAGGCAGGGTGGTTTGTCACCAGCTTCCTTCCTGTTCACGCCTCTCTTTCTCCTCCCATCCCCTGCTTCCGCCATTTAATTCCTTCCTCCCGGTTAATTTCTTCCTGCACGCCCTATCCCTAGGCTCTTGTCCTGGATTGGAAGAAACAGGGACAACTAGAATCAGAGAGAATCATAGAGTTGGAAGGGGCCATACAGGCCATCTAGTTCAACCCCCTGATCAACGCATCCTAAGCATCCTAAAGCATCCAAGAAAAGTGTGTATCCAACCTTTGCTTGAAGACTGCCAGTGAAGGGGAGCTCACCACCTCCTTAGGCAGCCTATTCCACTGCTGAACTACTCTGACTGTGAAATTTTTTCCCCTGATATCTAGCCTATATTTTAATTTTATCTACGTCCTTCTTGAAGTGAGGCCTCCAGAACTGCACACAGTACTCCAGGTGTGGTCTGACCAGTGCCGTATACAATGGGACTATGACATCTTGTGATTTTGATGTGATGCCCCTGTTGATACAGCCCAAAATGGCATTCGCCTTTTTTACCACTGCATCACACTGCCTGCTCATGTTTAGCTTACAATCCACAAGTACCCCAAGGTCTCTTTCACACAGAGGGGTCATAATCACATGAACCAGAAGATGTGGGCTACACCCTCCAAACTCCCCGTTGAGCTGTTCCATACACCGCTGCTGGCACCAACGCAGTACAAGGATCAAAACCATCGCAGGCCAACCCGACGTAGATAAATTTGAGCGAACAGCCATTAGCGTATTCCAGACAAATTACCGCAGGAAAAATGAGCCGTTGCTCATCCCACAGCAGGCATGCATCAAAGCTCAATGGAAAGAACAAGCTTCAGATGACCGTTTGGCAAAGAGGCCGCCCTTCTCCTGGAGGAAAAATAAACTCAAAGGCAGCCTGCAGATGTTGAAAATAAGTTCCCTGCAATGAGTTCCCTGCAACCATTTCAGTCAATCCACCAGATCTGCTCAACAGCTGGTCAAAATCCAAAACCACAACCACGTACTGACAGTAGAACATACGTGAAGTGCCGTTTCACCATCGGTTCAAGGGTGACCGAAATTGTCTATGGGTGATTTCAGGGATTCATAATGAAAACCTGTCATTACCACTATGGCAAGTCTTCAAAAAATCTACTTCTTTCAATGAGCAGTCTGTAAGAGAGGCACGCTAATTATTCTCCAAGCACCATCCAATGACTCAGCTATGCTTCAGGTATCTGGTTGAGGGAGCAGCCTGGAGAGAAGGCGACCAAGAGGTGATATGATAACAATCTTCAAATACTTGAAGGGCTGTCCTATAGAGCAGGGGTAGTCAACCTGTGGTCCCCCAGATGTCCATGGACTACAATTCCCACGAGCCCCTGCCAGCAAACGCTGGCAGGGGCTCATGGGAATTGTAGTCCATGGACATCTGGAGGGCCACAGGTTGACTACCCCTGATGTATATGGGTATAGTATTTCTTTCTCCTTTTCTACCTAGAGACTTACGGCTGTCTTCCTGGTTCACAGTCTTCACTTTGTAAGCATTCCATGCGTCAAATTACAGCACATGTTCAAGAGCAAATTTGCAGCAGACTTGACATAGTTGTACGAGACAGATAAAACGATTACGAGGCCAAAAGCCGTGTCCTGACCATGGTTTCCAACGTGTTCCTGACACTCCAGCCCCGGCTAGTTTGGTCTCATCAAATCTTGGAAGTTAAGCAGTGTTGGCCATGCTGGATGCTGGGATGAGAAACCATCAAGGAAGTACAGTATTTGCTGGCGTATAAGACTACTTTTTCCCCCCTGGAAAAACATGCCTCCAAGTGAGGGGGTCGTCCTATACGCCGGGTGCACTTCAGTTGGGATAGACATAGCTGCCCATAGTGGCCCATAGTACTGTAATGTAATGTGACAAACTCTATATTTTGAGTGGAAATGTTGGGGGGTCGTCTTATATGCCCAGTCGTCTTATACGCCGGCAAATATGGTAAATCATTGCTACGCAGTGGTGACCAATAGACAACCATTTCAGGTTGTTTCTGCCTGAAAACTCTACGGGGTCACCATTAAGCTGACTGAAACTCGACAACACATTCTACTGCCAGGCTGACCAAGTTTGCTACTTTTGGAGGAAATGTAGCTGGACAGAGTGATAAACAGCCTCAAAACGGACTTGGAAGGTCAGTGTTGACGTTGGCACCCACCCACATCGTCACTGCTTGGCAGAGGAAAAAATGGTACTGTGGACGGCCTACCGCAAGGCTTCAGAAAGAGAGGGCTATCTTCCCAACTGGAAAGCTAAGGACAGAGTTCTTTGTACCCAAAGCCATTCTTTCCCTAAGGAGCATTTGTCCCTCATGTGCTCATCATACCATATACCCGGGGTGGCCAAAATGGGAGCTCTCCAGATGCCCGTGGACTACAATTCCCATGAGCCTCTGCCAGTCCTGGCAAGTTTGGCTATTTACCCCAGTTTGGCTATTTACAAAGGATATTTACAACAACCCACCAGCACATACACAATCAATGTTGATAATGACGCATCAAAAGACTGTGCAAAGCTAGCCATACCGAGGACAGTCTACACAACTTTAGGATGCTTAGGGCTGATCCTGCGTTGAGCAGGGGGTTGGACTAGATGGCCTGTGTGGCCCCTTCCAACTCTATGGTTCTATGATTCTATGATTCTAACTCACTGGCTACATCATGAGAACCAAATCCTTTTAGGAAGTGGATGGGGCCAAATAGGACGATTTCATTGGCCATGCAGTTTCTTTTAAACATTGGCAGCTGCCACGACAGCACAAGCACCTCCCCCAAGTTACTGAAGTGACGCTATGGCGATCATGTTGTGGTTCGCTCCACCTCCTGCCACTGCCATTTTGCGGTAGCCATTTTGTTGCCGCACCCGCCATGCCGTGTCGTAGCTCCAGCTGTGCCCACAGGCTCAAAAGGGTTGGGGACCCCTGAGCTACAGGTTTCTGGTTCACACATGCACAGTTTACAAGCAAGTGTTCAATGGATTCCCCAGGAGAGGGGAAGAATGCTCCAGCACTTTGTTAATACATAGCTTAAGGGAGTGCTTTTACTGTACTAAGGTGGCATGTTTTCATAGTTTAAGCCTCTGTCAAACAAGAAAGATAGCATGACATAATGCACAGAGCAGCGTATAGAGATTCCGTCCATGTTTGCGGAGCGCTTTTGAGCAAGTCTCCTGCCACATGAGTTAAAAAAAAAGCAAAAGTAATCACGTACAAGTTCTTGGTAATCCATATAACAGTCCTTGCAAGTCAAGACACCTTCATTGTACCCACTTTGCCAAAGGAAGCAAAGTAAAGCAGTGGCTTGCTTAGAAGCCATCAACCACGCTTACGGCCAAGGCTAAGGTTTGAGACGGTGATTGTCTGCTCATTTTCTGTTACCACGCCGTGCGTACTCTAACCATCGCTCATATACCCAACCTTCAAATCTGCTTGTATCTCTCGGTCTGCAAAGAGAATTATCGCTTAGAGCTGGACTTTGAACAACTACTGATAGAGGCAAAGATGAACCGGGGAGCCCTTACATAAGATATCAGGCCTAACGAAAGCCAAAGACTGACAAACAAGCCTCTCACCCTTCGGATATCTGAAGTATTCTCAGATACCACCGAAACTGTCCAATGACACTGGACATTTTTTGTCCTTAGTACGTCTCCTGAATAAGAGCCTATTGTGGCGCAGAGTGGTAAGACAGCCGTCTGAAAGCTTTGCCCATGAGGCTGGGAGTTCGATCCCAGCAGCCGGCTCAAGGTTGGCTCAGCCTTCCATCCTTCTGAGGTTGGTAAAATGAGCACCCAGCTTTCTGGGGGGTAAACGGTAATGACTGGGGAAGGCACTGGCAAACCTCCCCGTATTGAGTCTGCCAAGAAAATGCTAGAGGGCGTCACCCCAAGGGTCAGACATGACCTGGTGCTTGCACAGGGGATACCTTTACCTTTTTAGTCAACCTGTGGTCCTCCAGATGTCCATGGACTACTATTCCCAAGAGCCCCTGCCAGCATTTGCTGGCAGGGGCTCATGGGAATTGTAGTCCATGAACATCTGGAGGACCACAGGTTGACTACCCCTGGTTTAGACTACTCCACCTATATCCTTGGCTCACTGCAGATGTAACACGGGATCATGGTTTATTTGAAGAACTTTTTGTTTGTAAAACTGGGAATTCAACCACTCGTGGACTATTCATCGCTTCCTGTATTGAGTCTGCCATGAAAACGCTGGAGGGCGTCACCCCAAGGGTCAGACGTGACCCGGTGCTTGCACAGGGGATAGCTTTACCTTTACGTCTCCTGTGTTCTTCAAAACTGAATGAAAATCAGAAACGCACAGCTTGGGAGGGTGGGCACAAAAGTCATGGAAGGACACAAAATAGCGTGCAAGTTTTCAAATTCTCTAGAACGTACAAGACTTGTTTCAGGCATTTGGCTCTTAAGCTATCAACCCAATTACTACACCTAATTGTTCCAGAAAGATCGACATGAAAACCTGAAGCTGCCGTCTGATAGATCTTGGTCGAGCTAGGTCAGGATTGCCAACTCTGACCGGCAGCCATTCTCCAAGATCTGTCTTCCATATAACCTAAAAATGGGCCCTTTGAACTGGAGAACTTTCAACAGGCTATGCTGATGCCCTGCCTGAGCCACAGCCTCACTCACTCTCCACTTGACTGGCTTCAGGTGTTTAGCCCATCCTACAACCTGACCTTTGAAGCTCCGTGATGCCAGGGACTGAACCCAGAAACCTTTCCCTTGCAAACAATATGCTTTTCCTTGCACAAACAACCTTCCACATGTATATAGAACTACCCCAACACCACGATGCCCACCCACCCCCCAGCTTCCTTCCCACAGCTCCTAACCACTGGGTCTCATCCTGTTACCCAACGAGATAAGTGCATCAGCATCCTCTGTCCACACAACTCCTCTCCATCTCTCTCACTGCCTGCCTCCCCAACAAGACTCTAGAGTTGACAGTGGGGATGTAGGGTGGCCAGATCCAAGCTGGGCACCATGTCCTAAAGCAGGGGTAGTCAACCTGTGGTTCTCCAGATGTCCATGGACTACAATTCCCATGAGCCCCTGCCAGCAAACGCTGGCAGGGGCTCATGGGAATCATAGTCCATGGACATCTGGAGGACCACAGGTTGACTACCCCTGCCCTAAAGACCACCCTTCCTTTTTCTCTGGGGGAACGGATCCCTGTAATCTGGAGAGGAGCTGGAATTTGGGGGATGCCCAGCTCCTCCCTGGAGGCTAGCACCTCTGAACCTCAGAGGGGTACATCAGTATCTTCACAGCATCCCTTTTACCCAGGACGGGTGGATCTCTGAAGTATGGAGCTGGGTCCCAAATCCAAGGGATCCCCAGATTCCCTCTGGAGGCTGGCACCCCCCTGAACCCCAGTGCGGCGCAATGCCATCAAATCCACCTTCCAGAGCACCCTCTTTCTCCAGGGGACCTGCTCTCTGCAGCTGGAAATGGGCTGCAATTCCAGGGGGGTCCCCAGCTTCCCCCTGGAGACCCAGAGGAGTGCAATACCATGAAATGCCCCGTGCAAAGCATCCCTTTTCCTGCAGGGAAACTGGTCCCTGAAGCCTGGAGGTGGGCTGTCATTGCAGGGGTGCATTCCAGCCCCGGCCCCCCGCGCCCCCCTCACCCCTTCCCCCCCCCCAGGGGGGCTCACCAGGTAGAGGGTCCCATAGATCCGGAGCGACTCTCCCAGCGCCCCCTGGGTGATGTGCAGGAAGGCCCGCCCGCAGTGGGGGTGCCAGGTGTGCCCGATCTCGTAGCAGCTGTGGGGGATGGACTTGCTCAGCGCCGCCATCTTGATCTCGCGCTGACCGGGGAGGGGGGGGGCGGACGGAGGAGGAGGGGGGCAGAGAGAGAGAGAGCGGCTGAGAGGAAGGAGGGACGGAGCGCGCGCGCGGGCGCGCCCAAGTGCGCATGCGCGCGCCAGTCGCCCGGCCGCGCGGGGCGGCTCGGGGGAAGCCGGCCGGGGTTACTCTCGGCCAAGCCGGCCCCTCCCCTTCACCCCGTCCCCCTTTCGCCGGGCTGGGCTCGCGTGAGCCGCGCCGTCCAATCGGAGGGGAGAAGGGGAGAGGGGGCGGGGCGACGGCTGCCGGCACGTGCGTCGCTCCCCTCCCGGGCTTGTCCTTGGGGCGACCTGGTCTGGCTGGCGCGCGCCTGCAAAGCCTTCCCCCGCCGCCTTGCCCGTAGGGGGGACGGTGATTTGATTAATGCTGTTTTTTTTCCTCCCGCTTTGCCGTCTTTGCGGAGAGGCAGCGTGGGGAAGAGCGGCGGACTGTGATCTGGAGAGCCGGGGTTGGTGCCCCGCTCCTCCGCATGTAGCCAGCTGGGGGGACCTGGCGCTGGTCACAGTTCTCTCAGAACTCTTTGGCAGTTCTCCCAGAGCTCTCGGCCCACCTTACCTCGCAGGATGTCTGCTGTGGGGGAGAGGAAGGGAAAGGGGTGTGTGAGCTGTTTTGGGACTCCTTCAGATGTTAGATCTACTGCGTTGGCGCCTCCCTCTTCTGAATATTATTCTCCCCATCAGGCTGAACTTGGGGGGAAGTCGGGTAAATACGATCAGAATTGTGACCACCGCCGCTTATATGTTATATGTGACTTGTTGCTGTAAATTGGGTTTTTTATGGGTATTTTATTGTGTTTTAACTGTTATGTTGTAAACCGCCCTGAGACCTATTTGGAGAAGGGCGGTTTAAAAAATTATAATAATAACAATAATAATAATGATAATAAAAGCAGGGTATAAAAACCAGCTCTTCTTCTACTTCTCAGGGTGTTGGTTGTGGACAGGAGGAGGGAAATTTTCTTTGGGACTCCAGGTAGTGAAAAGCAGGGTGCAAAACCCAATTCATCTATTTCTGCTTCTTTCTTTTTTTTAAGAAGTAGGATGTGAACACATGCAATCAGGGCCGGTTGCAGAGTAACAATCTGTACATGAGGCACATGGATATGCACACACACACTCCCCGAGTGTACACTATGGACTCCTGTCCAGGAAATCGCGCAGCACCCAAGTGGCATCCCAAGGTGCCACCAGAAATATATTCGGCACGCCAAAGCATGCACAGTGCAACCAATAAAAGTCAAATATGTAATAATTTTATTTTTATGTATCCTGCCCTTCCCTATTCGGTTCAGGTCAGGTAACATCAGAATGTAAAGACATTCACTATGTATGCATGTAGCTAGACCTTTGTAAGGAATGTCGGGTGTAAGCAACGCCAAATTAGGGGGGGGGGGTAATATGCGACACACCCACAATAGTTGGCAGCAGTATCTGCAGGAGAGGAGTATCAAGGAAGAGGCTGCCTCTGACAAGGAATTGGCGCCTGCCCCAGACGTTGTGTGCCCATCCCTCTGCCCACAGCAACCAGGTTTGGCGGTAATCCTGTGCCCATTAAGTACAGCATTAACATCTACTTGCTAGAGGCATTTCTGTATGCCTTTCTAACACAGAAGCTGACAAGCAGCTTTTGCAGTGTCGGCAAAGCACATGAATGACGTGGAATAAGGCGGCAAAGAGTCCTGTGGCACCAGAAAGACGAACACATTAATTGGGGCTGCAGGTGCTTAATTGGCCGGGGGTGTGAGAGTGGCACAGATGAAAGCAAGGGCCCCAGTCAAAAAGGAAAAGGATCCCATCCGGCTGTCAAACCGAGGTACATTAACATGAAGAAGAAGAGCTGGCTTTTACACTCCACTTTTCACTACACACATTGATCAATCGCATTGTAAGCTACTATCCTGCCTCAGATCTCAAGCGCAGTCCTTGGCAAGTGTACAGATGCAGCAGTATTGCTGAAGAAGAAGAGCTGGTTCTTACATGCCGCTTTTCTCTACCCGAAGAAGTCTCAAAGCGGCTTACGATCGCCCTCCCTTTCCTCTCCCCACAACAGACACCCAGTGGATTAGGTGGGGCTGAGAGAGCTCTGATAGGACTGTTCAGTCAGAACAGTTCTATCAGGGCTGTGATGAGCCCAAGGTCACCCAGCTGGCTGCTTGTGGCGGAGCGGGAAATCAAGCCTGGCTTGCCAAATTAGAAGCCGCCACTCTTAACCACTACACCACGGAAGACTAGCACCAGTGGCTTGCATATCAGATTAACATCTGGAAGCCTCAGGTTCAGATTCCCAATCAGTTTCATTGGATGGCCTGAGGCTAGTCATGTTTTCTCTGCCTGGCCTACCTTGCAGGGTTATTGTCAGGATAAAACAAGAGGGAAGAACAACGGGTCCTGCCCCTTGAAGGAAGGGTTGAATAATAATGCAGACCTGGAGAAAATTCCTTCCTGACCCCAAAGTGATCATTGGTAGTCCCCTGGACAACCTTTTGACCATAGAGGTATTGCTGAAATATTTTTCAGGCTTCGAAGTACCGAGAAGTGTAGTCAGATGGCCACACCCGCCTGCTACACAACCCCAGGAGTCAGAGGAACCTTGGACTGCAAATGTTTAAATGGCCCTCCACTTTCCACTCCTTCAGGCCTGTCATTGGCCACTTTGGGAGGGGGTGGGTCAACCTTCCCAAATAAAGGTAGAATGTCTTGAAATTAAAATCTTTTTCTTTCACAGGTTGTATAAGACCAAATATATCTTGAAGATCCCTGTGGGATTTAAAAGTTAATTGAAAACAAAATTGTTGTCGTCAGCCATTCGGTAACAACACTGGCTATCCCATGGCACAGCCGCCACCCCAATCCCCCACCACCTCCCTCAGCTGTGCAATATCCTGGCTGGTGTCCACTCTGATGGAACCGCCAGGAACCTGGGCGTGATCCTGGATGCTTCCCTTACAATGGAGGCCCAGGTCACAAAGGTAGCGCGGCTGGCATTCTACCACCTCCGCCAAGCCAAGCTACTAGCACCCTACCTGGACCCAGAGCACCTAGCCACAGTGATCCACGCGACGGTCACCTCTAGGCTGGACTTCTGCAACTCGCTCTACGCAGGCCTACCCTCATCCTTGATCCAGAAACTACAGTTTGGTGTAGCGGTTAGGAGTGCGGACTTCTAATCTGGCATGCCAGGTTCGATTCTGCACTCCCCCACATGCAACCAGCTGGGTGACCTTGGGCTCGCCACAGCACTGATAAAACTGTTCTGACCGGGCAGTGATATCAGCGCTCTCTCAGCCTCACCCACCCCACAGGGTGTCTCTTGTGGGGAGAGGAATGGGAAGCCGCTTTGAGCTTCCTTCAGGTAGGGAAAAGCAGCATATAAGAACCAACTCTTCTTCTTCTTCTTCTTCTTCTTCTTCTTCTTCTTCTTCTTCTTCGGGCCCAGTGTATTTGAGAGACCGCCTTCCTGCCTGTATCCCCAAAAGAGTCTTACGCTCCGCCACCTCCAACTGGCTGCGGATCCCTGGCCCCAGAGAAGCTCCTCGGACCTCAACAAGGGCCACAGCCTCCTCGGTCCTGGCCCCCACCGGGTGGAACGAGCTCCCTGAGGAGATCAGAGCCCTGCCCGAACTTCCACTGTTCCGCAGGGCCTGCAAGAGGGAGCTCTTCCACCAGGCATTCACTTGAGGCCGACCGACTGAGAACACCTGCTGGTCCCCCAGACTCCCCCTCCATGATTGAAAGAATTAACCTCCCAATGTTACGTTATTTATATATTATGAATGTGGTTTTGTAATCTTTCGATGCCTTATTTGAAAGTTGTTGATGTTACAGTCTGTATATCGTTCCATGTAAGTTATATAATGTTCAATGTAAACCGCCCAGAGCTGCAAAGAAATGGGCGGTATAGAAATCTAAATAAATAAATGGTGTCCGACAATCTGTCGTCCTTGCTTCCTTTCCCCACTGACCAATCCTAGCCTGATTGCCTTCTCCGTTGAGATGGATCACATGATGGGGTGGAAGTAAGTGAGCCAGAGTTTCACGATTTTACCTACAAGTGATAGATCAGGATTCATGCGCTGTCGTATTTCCTCCTTTGTGACATTTGCTGCCTATGGAACCTGTAGAAGCTTTCTCCAGCACAAGAGTTCAAATGAATCGATTCATTACATTACGTTACAATGCAGTATGCTATTTGTAGCCCCAATTGAAGAAGAGTTGGTTCTTATATGACGCTTTTCTCTACCCAAAGGAGTCTCAAAGTAGCTTGCAGTCCCCTGCCCTTTCCTCTCCCCACAACAGACACCCTGTGAGGGAGGAGAGGCTGAGAGAGCCCTGAGATTACTGAAAAAGAAGAGTTGGTTCTTATATTCTGCTTTTCTCTACCCAAAGGAGTCTCAAAGAGGCATAAAAATTGCCTTCCCTTCCTCCCCACAACAGACACCCTGTGCGGGAGGGGAGGCTGAGAGAGTCCTGAGATTCGTGAAGACTTGGTTATTATATGCCGCTTTTCTCAACCCAAAGGAGTCTCAAAGCAGCTTCCAATTGCCTTCCCTTCCACTCCCCACAACAGACACCCTGTAAGGGAGGTGAGGCTGAGAGAGCCCTCAGATTACTGAAGTAGACTTGGTTCTTACATGCTGCTTTTCTCTGCCCAAAGGAGTCTCAAAGCAGCTTCCAATTGCCTTCCCTTTTCTCTCTCAACAACAGACACCCTGTGAGGGACGGATAGATGGATAGAAAGTGAAGGAAGGAAGGGGAAGGGAGGGAGGGAGAGAGAGAGAGAGAGAGAGAGAAACAGTGACCCAGCATAATTGGAAAGGTGGTTAAGAGGGATGAGCAAAGCCCTTGAATGCTTAGAGCTTGTACAGCGAAGGGTGAATGCCTTCCCTAAGTGCTTTTAAAAAATGTTTACAGTCCTTCAGTGTGCTGTACAAGGAAATCACCACCCAAAATACCCATGCAGAAGCGCACAGCAATGTGGGGGGGGGAGTTCCGAGATACTGGAGAGCTTGCACCAACCTGTCGAGCGAATAAATAAAATCTCTTTGCCAAGCCAGCTCAGCATATGCCAGTTTTTATCCGGCTTCCTTAGAACACGTTAACTCTGTTTCCAGAAGCAGGGACCAATTCACACATGAAATCTGGCAAGTGTATATAAGGGAAACAGAGCCAGCGTCCGGGGAGAGCTGCACTGGGTTCTTGCAGCCCGATGCATTCCTCTGGAGTCGGTTTTACGTCATCCAAGCGGTGTAGCTGCATATGCAACGCGCCCCTCTGGGTACAGATCGCTATCCAGGTTGACAGAGGTATAACATGAGTTTTGGTTGCTCAAGAACAGAGGCGAAGCGTGCAGGGAACCTTTAAACAGAGAATTTCCGCCTCTGCTCTGAATTTCTTCCAAATTTTGGTGCTAAACGCTGGAGACCTTTCGCATTGTTGGAAAGCGGTTTCTTTATGGCGTGAGACTGTGTATGTTATTTGTTCTGTTCTCTCCCCTTTAAAAGTATAACACATGATCTCAAAATACCCTCGTGTCTACTGATCTTTCAAGGTAAGAGAATTAACTGGAGCCGTTCCCGTTTTCCAGATGTCAGTTTTCCAAAATAAATAAGGGACGAATTGTTATTCTCAGTAATATCCTGCAGTTTTGTAGAACGCTGGACTTTCTCCAACCATAAATGTGTATCCTTTCTTGCAAAGATATTCTGGAAGGGGGTAGAAGGGTGTTATAGTTCATCGTAACTCCACTTTAGAAAACAGGCAAAAGGCTTCACCCCCCCCCCCCCAGAAAAGAATTGACTGTTGAGAGCCACCAAAGGGATTCTATCTAAACCATGCATTCCGAACCATTCATTCTCAGTCTCTGGCTTTTCCCCACTTTACAGAAAACCTATAGGAAACTGAAACTAGGGTTCATAATCTACAGGTGGGGCTAGAATTTTCCTAGGACTACAACGGATCTTCACGTGGCAGCCCAAAGTAGAAGGGAAAGCCCCCGTCCCCCCTGGCAGCTTCCCATTGGGCCAAGAAATCCTCTCCGGGCCAATGGGAATGGAGGCCCCCACCCCCAGGGCACTTACATGTGTCCTGAATAGCGTCCAGGGCAAACAGCCAGCAATGCCAGCAGAGAGCCCCTGGCTGGGTGGGCGGGAGTGGGTGTGGCCTGTTAGAGGCAGGGCCCAGTTGAGACGCGCAATTGGACCCTGCCTCGGACAGGCCACGCCCACTCTCCACCAACTTAGCCCTTAGCGAATTAAAGATAGGTATAATTTTAAAATGTCGTTAACCACCCCAAGCAAACAGGAATGGGGCAGTATAAAAATAAAATATTTAGTTATGTATATTCTGCATTCCACCCCTCCCCCCAAAAAAACAGGCTTTCAGTGGTGGGGGGCAGAATCTGGGTATGGAATTGGGGTCACTGTGGGTAGGCAAGTAGTTGTGAGTTCTTGCATTGTGCAGGGGGTTGGGCTAGATGACCCTGGAGGTCCCTTCCAGCTCTAATTCTCTTATTTCGGCATTGTTTTGTCAGTTTAACAGCTTAGCCTATTGGTGGGACCGGTCCCCTCCCAGCTCAAGGACTGGATGTTTATGGCTCTAAGAGGCAGTTTAATGTAATCCTGAACAAAGTTACACCCTTCTAAATCTGTTCACTGCATTTGGCCTAGGAGGGTGTAACTCTGTTTAGGGTTGCATTTTATATATTCTTCTGGGACATCTCCAGCTCCAGGCCAAAAAATAATCATCTAGCGCTCTCACAGTACTCCTGCTTCTCTGATGGAGGGAAGAACTCGATGTTTCCAAAAAGGGCACCACTTTTACATGATCCCTCGATGTCAGTGCTCACAGAGGTGAAGAAGCTGTACCTGGAATGTGGAGTCTATATTTCTTACACAAACAGTCAAGTCCCCATGGATAGGAAATTAATGTGTAAGGGGTAACTTTATACTTTGACCACTTTTAGAGCCAGCTTGGTGTAGTGGTTAAGAGCTGCGGCTTCTAATCTGGCGAGCCGGGTTTGATTCCCCACTCCTCCACATGCGGCCAGCTGGGTGACCTGGGGCTAGTCACAGTCCTGATAGTGCTGTTCTCACAGAGCAGCCCTTCCAGAAGCTCTCTCAGCCCCACCTACCTCGTGGGGTGTCTGCTGTGGGGAGAGGAAGGGAAGGGGATTGTAAAATGCGCTTTGGGGCTTCTTCAGGTACTGAAAAGTGGGGTATAAAAACCAACTCTTCTTCTTTTCTCAGATCACTGCTTGTCTAAGTGCAGACAGTTTGAATGGCTCCGCGTGCAAATCAGAGATTCCCCCACTGCTGTCTGAAGGGATAACTACCTTGGACGACACTTAGCACCTCAGTGAGAATGAGGCCTCTCTCTTGGCGCATGAGTACTTCATGTTATTTATGGAAGCTAGTTAGGCACACAAATCCCAGCATCTCAGAGTCTGTATGTACAATTTTCCCAGGCTTCCAAAAAAGAAATACTCCCGAGAACGGTTTCTACGGCCAAAGTAACTAAGGATCTCATTGTCTGGCAAAAGTTCCACCATTCAGGACCTGAGATACCACTTCCCATATTATTTTGGCTGCAAAGTTATCTCCCCGAAGAATCAAGCATTCCTGTGAGAAACTTGAAAACAAACAGTAACATTCACGTACACCCTCATTATTTACCATCCTCCTGGGTTGGCCTGCTAAATGTTTTGACAGTCTGCAGAGATAAGAAAGGCTCTAGTAGTCAAAAACAGGAGATAACTCAGAACAGCCACTATTAGCATGAGCACCCTGCGAAAGGGGGGGGGGGTGCTACTGGATCCTCCATAGAATCATAGAAACAGAGTTGGAAGGGAACTCCAGGGTCATCTAGTCCAACCCCCTGCAGAATGCTAGAAATTCACAAATACGGTTGGAACTAACCTGCGGGACTTTTGTCTGAACTATCTTTTCGAAGACCCTGATAGAGAGATTCAAAACAGAAAGTGAAAAGACTAAAAAGAGGGGAGTGTACAATAGAAAGTCTACATCCCAAAGGGAAACCAGAGTATATGGAATCCAACGTACACTGTCATCAAAGGCACAAAGCCATTCCTGTATGGTTTATAACTCAGAATCTTCCACTTTGTACAAACTAGATTTAAATCTAGAAATTAAACATGGGTTACGAGTTGAACGAAACAAAGTCCCTTCATTTCAATGACTCTTCAAAAATATTTTGATTGAAGTCGCTCAGAAGGACTGTTGGTCGTTGGCCACTGGACTCGAATTTTGTTCTGTAGATAATACCAAATAAGAATCAACCCCCTTGATCTATCAAAGTCAGTATTATCTGCTCAAACTGACGGTCGCTCTCTCTCAGATCACTATTACAGATACTTTCAACTGGGGATGCCAGGTTTTGAACCCGGGGCCATCTGCATGCCAAGCACTGAGCCACAGTTCTTCCCCTTAAGCTGAATAGAAGAAGAGTTGTTTTTATACCCTGCTTTTCACTTGAAGAAAACTTGGTTCTTCTATGCTGCTTTTCTCTACCAGGAGTGTCCAAGTGGCCTACAATTGCCTTCCCTTTACTCTCCCCACAACAGAAACCCTGTGAGGTAGGTGTGGCTAAGAAGCCCTGATATTACTGAAGAAGAAGAAGAAGAAGAGTTGGTTCTTATATGTCGCTTTTCTCTAACCGAAGGAGTCTCAAAGTGGCTTACAGTTGCCTTCCCTTTCCTCTCCCCGCAACAGACACCCTGTGAGGTGGGTGAGGCTGAGTGAGCCCTGAGATTACTGAAGAAGAAGAAGAGTTGGTTCTTATATGCCGCTTTTCTCTACCAGGAGTGTCCAAGTGGCCTAGAATTGCCTTCCCTTTACTCTCCCCACAACAGAAACCCTGTGAGGTAGGTGTGGCTAAGAAGCCCTGATATTACTGAAGAAGAAGAAGAAGAAGAAGAAGAAGAAGGAAAAAAAGAAAAAGAAAAAGAAGAAGAAGAAAAAGAAAAAGAAGAAAATAAAGAAAAAGAAGAATTGGTTCCAGTATGCAGAAAGTTAACCAAACTTGAGGGATGACCAAACTGTGGCTCTCCAGATGTCCATGGACTATAATTCCCATGAGCCCCTGCCAGCATGTGCTAGCAGGGGCTCATGGGACCTGTAGTCCTTGGACAATTGGAGAGCCACAGTTTGGTCACCCCTAACCTCTTGGATTCTGTGGACCAATCAAAAGGTTTTGTTAAGGGCCAATCTTGGTGGGCCGATTAAAGTGTATATAAGCTCACGGTTCTTCCCCACCACCACCACCACCACCCTGTTCCTTATTCAGTCTTGGTGGTATTGGTTGGTGCTTACTATAATAAAAGAGTTGTGCTTAGAGTCTGTGCCTACCAAACCTGCAGACTTAAAAGTCGGTCTTAAAGGGGCCCCTGGACTCAAACTTTGTTCACACTAGGTGAGACCATCTTTTAAAATACCTTTGACTTTGTTGTATATCAAACTGCAAGGGAAATGAGATAGCATCAACAAATAAACGTGAGCCTTTCGCTCCCTGCAAAGCTGGACAAGAAATGAGTCCACGCTCTCCTGTCTTGTAGATCTGGGGGAGTTAACCCTTTCCTCCCATGACTTGTTGAGAGTTTAAATAGCCCTTCTGAAGGTGGAATGAGCTCCGTGGGTAGATGAATGAAACAGGTGCCAGCTTTTGAACTGTTCTTTTCCCACCTACTGCACTAACTGTGGCTTCGGAAGGGCTATTTAAATCACAGGAGAAACATGATTTCATCGCTTTATTCTCCAGTGACCTGTCCTTTTGTCATCAAAGCACTCACCTGGGCTGTTTTTGGGTGATGAGAAATGTCA
The DNA here is from genome assembly GCA_003118565.2 of Paroedura picta. Lineage (NCBI taxonomy): Eukaryota > Metazoa > Chordata > Lepidosauria > Squamata > Gekkonidae > Paroedura > Paroedura picta. The sequence goes on along the minus strand of BDOT02000005.1, from coordinate 8,962,117 downwards.
CCAATGGTAGCCCTGTAGGCTTTTCAAGACAAGAGGTGCCTTGACATTGCCCACCTCTGTGTATTGGCCGTGATATTCCTTGGTGGTCTCCCATGCAAATACTAATTGGGGATGAACCTGCTCAGCTTCCCAGAACTGACAAGACTGGACAAACCTTGGCTATCCAGGTCAGTGTAGGCTATTCTTTAAAGGTAAAGGTATAGGTATTCCCTGTGCAAGCACCAAGTCATATCTGACCCTTGGGGTGATGCCCTCCAGCGTTTTCATGGCAGACTCAATATGGGGTGGTTTGCCAGTGCCTTCCCCAGTCATTACCGTTTGCCCCCAGCAGCAAGCTGGGTACTCATTTTACCGACCTCGGAAGGATGGAAGGCTGAGTCAACCTTGAGCTGGCTGCTGGGATTGAACTCCCAGCCTCATGGGCAAAGCTTCCAGATGGCTGCCTTACCACTCTGTGCCACAAGAGGCTATTCTTTAGCTCCCCAAAAATGTGGAAGATCCTAGGATGACCTGGGGCCAGAGGATCAAGCCCCATGAGGAAAGGCTGAGGGAGTAGGGTATGATCAACCTGGAGGAGGTTGAGAGGAGACGGGATGGCTCTCTTGAAGGATTTGAAAGGTTGTCACTTGGAGGAGAGCAGGGCAGGGTTCCTGATGGCGGCTAGTATCCATAGTAATGAGGATTTCACAGTCAGAGTAGTTCAGCAGTGGAATGGGCTGCCTCAGGTGGGGAGCTCCCCCTCAGTGGGGGTCTTCAAGCAGTGGCTGGACAGATCCTTATCCTGGATCTTTAGGCTGATCCTGCGTTGAGCAGGGGGTGGACTAGATGTCCTGGATGGCCCCTTCCCACTCTAGGATTCTATGAGTCTAGCTCAGCAATGGAATGGGCTGCCTAAGGAGGTGGGGAGCTCCCCCTCACTAGCAGTCTTCAAGGAGCGGCTGGACAGGGACTTATCCTGGATGCTTGAGGTTGATCCTGCACTGAGCAGGGGGTAGGACTAGATGTCCTGTAGCGTCCTCCCTTACAGATCTTTAATTATCTTACTTAATGGGGACCTCAAGTTTCATCTGTTCCACCTCCTGAATGAACTTCACAAGCAAGTCCCATCCCGTAACAGAGGTTCCGTTCCCACGTGCGCATTCATCCCTGTAGCCCCAGGGGGTCACTCGCATGTCTGAAGGAGTCGTCCCATCACACAAACATCCCATCCTCAAGTCGAAACTGGGCATGCCCATCCGACTGCGCTGAGACCAGGACTCCTGGCAGCAGCTGCTGCTCAATCTTAGCCCCTTGCAGCCTCAGAGAAAACACCAATAAACTTTCCCTGTTGCACTCCAGGTGCTTCTCACCGCTCCAGTGATGCAGAGCGACCGTAAAACCCCAGCTGACCCAGCCGGTTACACTGGCTTAAAGGACGCTTTGTTTTATTAAAACAACCAGAGCGAACCTGTGAATGTCAAACGAGGTCTTTTAAACCACTCTTCACCAAGCAGTTCCACGAGAGAAAAGAAAAAAGAAAGAGAAAGCTATGCACGTTCCCATGGGATGCTTCCTTGGTGCATAGTTTATATTAACTCAAATGGAAAAGCTCAGAAAGTTTGCATGTTTTGGACGCAAGGAAGTGCCCTTCTGTCCTCCACAGAAGCAGTCTCCCTTCTTTGTGCACAGAACCCGGTTCGTAGAAGCAGAAGAAGAAAGAAGGAAGAAGAAAGGAGAAGGAGGAGAAGGAGGAGAGGAAGAGGAAGAAGAATTGGTTTTTATATGCTGCTTTTCTCTACCAGAAGGGATCTCAAAGCGGCTTACAGAACAGAGATGTGGGGCATCAAACCCAGCTCACCCGGTTAGAAGCCACCAGTCTTAACAACTGCACCTAGCTGGCTCTTAAATTGGGAGACTTTATTATTTGACTTCTGTGCCTGTAAAAATAACCAAAACATTTTAAAATGTTGAAACTCCATATACCCACACCCGCATGTATACACATGCATATACAAAATCCAATCAAACTTCAGCTGCTCGTTTTCTCCATAGTAATCTGCAGGTTAAAAATAAATGTGCTCAACATTAATAGAGACGTGAACACCTTGGGGGGGGGAAACAGGGCAGGTGGGACCAAGGGGAAAAGTTTTTTTCTTCCCCCGCAAGATCTTGTTGTCGATTTTTCCTAAGAAAAATTTGGAAATTTTGGAGTCCAAGGGGAAAAAAGAGCCTCCTGTGAAATATTTCTCCTTTTAGAATTAGCGGGATGCTTTTACAGGTATGTTGTGGTGGATATGCTATAGAGTAGAGGAAAACAACAATAGATCATTGACATCTCTAACCAGCTAACAAAATAAAAGTACAACTGCTAAGGTAGCAACAGGATACATCGGCTTGCTGTTTTCTCAAGGACTGGGTATATTGGCAGTTTTGCTTGTAAAAAAACTAAAGAAGTTATCACTTTTAAATTCCATAAATGCGTCAAACATAGCAATTCAATACGCTAAATAAGTTATAATTGATGCATTTTATATTATACTTACTGTCCTAGTAAGCCCAAACTAACTTTACTGCTTTTAGTTTGGGTTTGCTAGGACAGTAAGGGGCTTTCCGCACTCCTTCAGAATTGCACAATGGTTGCCAATTGAAATCACTACTGATTTGCCATTATGCACAACGTCGTTGACAATCTGCAACACTCCTGAAACCGATCTGCAAAAAGTGCTTCGTTGTAGCGCTTTCAGGGAAATCCCAAAAAGTGGATTCACCCTCCGGAAAGCGCTACACTCCTGCAACCAATCTGCAACACTAGCGGGAAAGTTCTGTGCGTTACCATTGTTGTGGTTTCGGCAAAGTCCCTCCCCCTGGCTCTCTCCTCTGATCTTCCGGGGAAGCGATCGCCATTTTTTTTTCTCCGAGCGAGCGGAGATCAACGCACCGGCGAGCCTTTGTTTACCCAGCGAGGCTTGCCTGGCTGCAGTCCCTCTGTTTAAAGTAACTAAGCACAAGCAACACAGAAGCCCGTTTGCTGGTTTATTTTCCCTTTATTTTTCACACTGTTTTCGGCCGAAAATCGTGCCTGTGAGGGGGGGGGGGGTTTCACTCGGGGGGAGCGTGGCAACGATGAAACGGCAGCTCAAACATCACCTGCCAGCTGGATGGGTCTCTCCGTTGCAACGAATCAACGCAGATTCCTTGCAACGGGTGGTTTTTTTTTTTTTTTAACCTTTCTTAAAGGGAAAGGGGCTGTTTGGGAGCATGATAACGGCCGCCCATTGGCTGCTTGACGGCCAGGGGCGGGACGAGCTCAGCAATAGCGCTTCCTTTCTAGCGATTTTTGCCGAGACCGGAAGCCTGTGGGAAACTATAGAAACGCAACTGGATTCCACTACAAAGGCAGGTATGCATAACGACCAATTCCACTATTTAAAATGGCGATTTTTCGTTCAGCAAACAATTTGCTACATGGATCCCGGTGCGGAATGCCCCTAAGTACTGGAAATATTTCAATCCCACCCCCTCAAAAAAAAATATTTCTGGAGGAGGAAAGGGAGGGAGTCTTTTCCCTGTGTCTTCAAAAATTTTGGATATGTTACATCTCTAATGGAGGTTGAGAGGGGACATGATAGCACTCTTTAAGTATTTGAAAGTTTGTCAGTTGGAGGAGGGCAGGATGCTGTTTCTGCTGGCTGCAGAGGAGAGGACACGCAGTAATGGGTTTAAACTTCAAGTACAACGATATAGGCTAGATATCAGGAAAACGTTTTTCACAGTCAGAGTAGTTCAGCAGTGGAATAGGCTGCCTAAGGAGGTGGTGAGCTCCCCCTCACTGGCAGTCTTCAAGCAAAGGTTGAATCCACACTTTTCTTGGATGCTTTAGGATGCTTTGGGCTGATCCTGCATTGAGCAGGGGGTTGGACTAGATGGCCTGTATGGCCCCTTCCAACTCTATGATTCTATGATTTATATACCGCCCTCTCCTTGCAGCTCAGGGCAGCTTACAGAGAACATGAAAACCAAACGACAGACGCAGCGTAGGGTCAATAACTGCGTCAATGAACTACAATAATAACAGCAATAACAATAACATCGCTAACAATTGAACTGTTAACTGATCGAACATAACTCTGCCCACAGATTTGTCAATGCGGGGATTGCCCCATGGTGTGCTTAATGGGCATGGCTGCCTGGGAGGGGGTTCTGATGTGGATGACAATTGATGTTGTCAATTCGGTTGACCTCAACCAAGTCTCTTCTTCCTTCCCTGAAGCCTACCAAAGTACGGGGGCTGTCCCTGAATCTGCAGAGCCTGCATCGGGCTTCTTTGCTGACGTTTCCAGAGTCAGGTCAAGGTCAGGAAGAGTGCCACGTTTTTTTTAAATGTGCGACAGGACTGAATACGCACCAGGATCAGCTGTGCTATTTCGAAAGAACATTCTTTTGCAGTTGAGCAACGCGAGCTGTCTGCATTATGCTGTCAAACACCCAGTTCCCTGAGCAGTTTTTCCTCTTCGGGGCACGCTTCTTAAACATTATGGAATTTGACTCTAATCAGCAGCTTTTGTGACTGCACGCACACACCAGGAAAATGCACAGGTGCGCTGCAATGGTGTGCAGCATGCGTGCACATGACAATCGCGAGCCACTGCCCGGTTTCAGATTTCCCTTTTTGAAAAGCCCTGGAGAGCTCCAGACCTGGGAGAAGTTCAGGAGAATGTCCTGAAATTTTCAGGAAGCAACCGGGAAGTTCTTTCCTTTTTAAGTACTTCTGGAGCCTCCAATGTGGAGTTTGGGGGGGGGGGACAGGGACCAGACGTTGCTGGAGTTACGGGGGGTCATCAGATGTACAGACCGTCATGCCTTTTCAGCTTAATGAATGTTTCAGATACGACCTGCTCCTTGCTCAGGAAAGAGTATAAGAATCACAGAATCCTAAATCAATAGCAAGCTCAAAATCTAGACCAGATAAAATTGTTGTACTCCTGAAAACCAGCAGCTATGATGCCATACAGCAGCCATGGTCATCCCCACCCCCTCCACCTGTCCAAACCTGTGATTCACCTTTAACACCCGATATGAACCAGCACCGTGGACTTAAAAAGAGGTTCGCTCTCCTTAGGAACACACGGTTGGAAGGGAAGGCAGAAGCAAAGGTCTTATAAAGGTAAAGGTAAAGGTATCCCCTGTGCAAGCACCGGGTCATGTCTGACCCTTGGGGTGACGCCCTCCAGCGTTTTCATGGCAGACTCAATACGGGGTGGTTTGCCAGTGCCTTCCCCAGTCATTACCGTTTACCCCCCAGAAAGCTGGGTACTCATTTTACCGACCTCGGAAGGATGGAAGTCTGAGTCAACCTTGAGCCGGCTGCTGGGATTGAACTCCCAGCCTCATGGGCAAAGCTTTCAGACGGATGCCTTACCACTCTGCGCCACAAGAGGCTCTTAAAGGTCTTATAACAGCAAATAAAACTGTAAATTGTCAAAATATTGTGCTTAGTTATGGAACCCCGAAAGAAACAGACGTGGGGTTAAACCCCATTGTTATCCTGAGTTCCCCTCACATCCCTTAGCTTAGAAATCTGAACTTTTCCAAGTCAACTAACGTCCGGTATGTTATCAAGTTTACGGTTTCGAAACTAGCTAGAATTGTTTCGCAGTTCCAAACAGACCGTCCGCCCAAACAATGGCGCAAACTTCACACAGTCTGTCACAGATTTCCGATTATGGAACCAAGCTGTTTGGGGGGAGATCTCGGAGGCTAATTGAACCAGGGAGCGATTTGCACGGGAACGGTTTCCTATCTTTCTTTCTTTTCTTTTTTTAACAGAAGGGGGAAAAAAAATCTATGACCAGAGATCAAACATAGGCATTTTTTTAAAGCATAAGCAAAACAGCTGAATGTTAATAGTGATATTATGTCTCCAACTAGAGTGCCTTTAACAGACAAATTCCAGCTGTTGCAGAAGAATGTTTTATTAATCATCAAAACAGCCTCTTGTGAGCAGAGGGGTATTCTGGGATATTCTTATGCAATCTCTCTTATTCCATATGGCGACTACCTGGCCTGCTCATAGGGGTGCCAACTGCCCTGGGGGGGGGGGTCATATCCTCTCCCTTTAATAGAGGTTTTTCTCCAAGCTTATTTATTTATTTCATGGAATCATAGAGTTGGAAGGGACCCCCAGGGAAATCTAGTCCACCCCCTGCCCTATGCAGATAAGTACAACTATCTGCCTACCCACAGTAACCCCAATTCCATGTCACCCCCCAAAAAAACCAGAATCTCTGGCCAGTCTGGCCTGAAGGAAAATTGCCTTCTGACTCCACAGTGGTAATTAGTAGTTCCTTGGGCATGCAAGGAAGGGCCACAAGAGACTAATGCTGGCACATCCCTTCCTGCCCACCCACTCCCAATCTGCCTAAGTTCATCAAGTCAGCATTTCTGTCAGATGGCTATCTAGCTTCTGCTTAAACACTTCCATAAAAGGAGAACCCACCACCTCCTGAGGAAACCTGCTCCACTGAGGAACCACTCTAACTGTCAGGAACTTCTTCCGGACATTTAGCCGAAAATTCTTTTTCATTCATTTCAACCCATCGGTTCTGGTCCGACCCTCTGGGCCAACAGAAAACAACTCTGCTCCATCTTCACCAACCTGGATCTCGATTTTTCCACAGAAGTTGTCCATTTGTAGTTGAATGTTTTTGATTAGCATATCATGTTTCAAAAGTCAGAATATTTATTTATTTATTTATTTATTTATTTATTTATTTATGGATTCTTATACCTCTAAACCTCTAAAAAACATCAATACAATTTAAAACATCCAAACATAACAACAATACTCCCTAAAATTATTAGAATCAAGATGGCAGTAAAATTACAAACTTTAACCCCAACGTCTGAAGCAGCGGAACCAGCACAGCAGAGAGTCAACAACTGGAGATGGAGGAAATAGGAAAAGAAGAAAAATCAAGGAGTGGATAGTTTAGGGGTCCCAGGAAGGTCTAGTACCGAATCCTGGAACGGGGGGGGGGGGTCTATTGACCTATAACTCTGTCAAACATCTATTTTTCCCTAGCAAAAGGATGTAGGTTATATTTGGCAGCAACTAAGCAATAAAAAACAGAGCCTCTTGTGGCGCAGAGTGGTAAGGCAGCAGACATGCAGTCTGAAAGCTCTGCCCATGAGGCTGGGAGTTCAATCCCAGCAGCCGGTTCAAGGTTGACTCAGCCTTCCATCCTTCCGAGGTTGGCACCCAGCTTGCTGGGGGGTAAACGGTAATGACTGGGGAAGGCACTGGCAAACCACCCCGTATTGAGTCTGCCATGAAAACGCTGGAGGGCGTCACCCCAAGGTTCAGACATGACCTGGTGCTTGCACAGGGGATACCTTTACCTTTAAGCAATAAAAGATGACCATGGCCTCTGATTTTCAAAAGGGCAAGCATGCTCTTTAATTGCAGTAGGCCAACACAAAGGTTAAGTTTCTTCCATCCTTCTCTCAAAACAAGAGAAGGGGTTCCTACTTCCTACTCCCCAGTCGCAAAAACAGTTAAAAATATCTCTTAGCTGATGTTCTGTGCAAGCAGAAGGGTGTTTTGCTCAATTAGTGGGTCTTGCTATGTATTACAATTTTATATTCCAAAAGCTTCTTGTTGTTAGGTGCGAAGTCATGTCCGGCCCATCGCGACCCCATGGACAATGATCCTCCAGGCCTTCCTGACCTCTACCATTCCTCAAAGTCCATTTAAGCTTGCACCGACTGCTTCAGTGACTCCAAAAGCTTACAGAATCGATACCTTGAATTGGATCTGGAATTCTATCGGCAACCAATGCAAATTGTTGGCAATCCTGCCTACTCCTGGACCTTTAACACAGCCCTTTTCAAGCTTTTCCCCTCCACTGAAACGTTGTTCACACATTCCTCCCACGCCCCCAAAAGTGATGTCACCCAGACACTCCCACTGGATGTGATCACGCCACTCCCACTGCTACATCACAGGAAGTGATGTCGCCAGGCATCCCCCCCTCTTCCTCTGCATCATCAGAATTGACGTGTCTAACCCCACCCCATCCCCACCTACATTCGACTGTCATATATTAATAGAAGTGCACTGCCAGAGTTGCCAACCTCCAAGCGGGGCCTGGAGATCACCAAGAACCACAACAGATCTGCATGGCTTGGGTTGCCAGCCTCCAGGTAGTGGCAGAAAATATCCCCTCTATTACAATTGATCTCCTGGGAACAGAGATCAGTTCAGCTGGAGAAAAGGGCTGGTTGGGAAGGTGGGCTCTAGTGTTACCCCCCACAGAAGCCTGTCCCCTCGTCAATCCCACCTTCTTCAGGCTCCACCCCCCAAATCTCCACACGTTTCCCAGCAGAGAGCTGGCAGCTTCAACTTAGCATGATCCTTTGTTCGGTGCCCTGCCCAACCATACTGTGGCAAGCAGCCACCCAAATATCTGGGAAAGGCTGAGGAACCCCTGGGGAGCTCTTGCAGAACCCCAGGGTTCCCTTGGAACCCCTTTCGGGAAACCCTGGTTTAACAGCTCACAATGTACACAAATTTAGTTGCGTGCGGAGAAGGGATGGGGAAAACTACCAGTGCTTGATTGATGCATACCCAGCTGTTGCGAAAGACACGGGAACAAGGTCCAGGTTCAGTGCCCGGCATCTCCAGTTTAAAGATCTGCCAGTAGTTGATGTGAAAGAAGAAGAAGAAGAAGAAGAAGAACAGGTCTAACAGGACTGTGACTAGCCTAAGATCACCCAGCTGGCTGCATGTGGAAGAGCTGGGAATCAAACCTGCGTTACCAAATTGGAAGCTGCCACTCTTAACCACTGCACCCTGCTGGCTCTCCCAGGGGAACCCTCTCTCCCCCTAAAAAAATGGCTACCTTAGATATGGCGAAGAAACTCTAGTCCTAGCCTGTGAATCTGTGCAGCGGATTCCAACTTGGAGCTCTTTCAGCAGCGAGGAGGCCGGGTTGCTGCTCTCAGAATAGACATTGTCTCAGCGGGTTCCTTTCAAACTCGAAGGCCAATGACTTCTCCATCACGCTCCAGTTGATCCCGCCAGAAAGCATCTCCTGTGTGGGTCATTATCCGCATAGCCAAGGTATTAAATCATTTCCTCCCCCCAAGCAGGCTTGATGGTTGGGCCTCAAGGTGGGAAGAGCTTCATTCCGACCAGTTTTACAAAAAAAAGAAAGACCCACAGCAATAATACTGTTCTGAAGATCATTCCTTTAGATGGAAATCCCTGCAGAGATTGCGGTCCTGCGTATCTGAGAGACCACCTCCCTATCGATACCCACCCAAGGAACATTCTGTTCTTCGAATACCAACTAGTTGGTGGTCCCTGGCCCCAGGGAGGTACGCCTGGCCTCAACCAGGGCCAGGAGATTTTCCGTCCTGGTCCCTACCTGGTGGAAGGAGCTAGCGGAACACATCAAGGCCCTGCTGGAGTTAGCAAAGTTCCGTGGGGCCTGTAAGACGGAGCTCTTCCGCCAGGCTTTTGGTTGGGGCCAAAGTTAACCTCTCTTGACCTCCCTATTTATGGCCCTGCCCACCCATCTGTCCATCTCTTTAGGTATTGATTCACTCCCAGACCAGCCTAGATATCTGGGAGAATTCCAACAATCGTAATAGACGCCCAGCGGAAGTATCGCTGCTGTTTTAACCTGCCATTTATTTAAATCGATTGTAAAACAATTTTGTCTGTTTTAACGTTGTATTTTATATAATTCTGCACACCGCCCTGAGCCGGCTTGCCAGGAGGGCAGTCTAAAAATCTAATAAAGAAAGATGTCACCCAGCAGGCCTCATGTGTCTCAGAGTGGCTGACAATGGCCTTCCCTTCCTCTCCCCACAACGGGCACCTTGTGAGGCAGGCGGGATTGAGAGAGCACTGAGAGAACAAGGACTTGCCCGGGGAAGGAGGTGCTTGGAGAAGGACCCCAGTGGGGTACGAAGAAGGAGAAGAAGAAGAAGAAGAAGAAGAAGAAGAAGAAGAGTTGGTTCTTATATGCCGCTTTTCCCTACCCAAAGGAGGCTCAAAGCAGCTTACAGTCGCCTTCCCATTCCTCTCCCCACAACTGACACCCTGTGGGGTGGGTGAGACTGAGAGAGCCCTGATATTACTGAAGAACAAGAGTTGGTTCTTATATGCCGCTTTTCTCTACCTGAAGGAGGCTCAAAGCGGCTTCCAATCGCCTTCCCTTTCCTCTCCCCACAATAGACACCCTGTGAGGTGGGTGAGGCTGAGAGAGCCCTGATATTACTGAAGAAGAAGAAGAGTTGGTTCTTATATGCCGCTTTTCCCTACCCGAAGGAGGCTCAAAGCGGTTTACAGTCGCCTTCCCATTCCTCTCCCCACAACTGACACCCTGTGGGGTGGGTGAGGCTGAGAGAGCCCTGATATCACTGCTCGGTCAGAACAGTTTTATCAGTGCTGTGACTAGCCCAAGGTCACCCAGCTGGTTGCATGCGGGGGAGCGCAGAATCGAACCCGGCATGCCAGATTAGAAGTCCGCACTCCTAACCACTACACCAAACTGGCTCTCAATGCCATGTTTCTCCAGGAGAGCTCATCTCTGCCGTCTGGAAATGCAATGTAATTCAGGGAGATCTCCAGGCCCCACCTAGAGCTAGTCACAGACTCCTCTTAGAACCTATAAAAATAATTAAAGTGCCTCCTTGCAGGTGCCTCTAGCCACATGCCACACTCCAATGTAAACGCCGCTGCCCTGGCAGAAGAAAGGATTTCAGAAGCCATTTATAAACACCGATCTGTCGTCAGCCTCTATCGCCCCAGCCCATTGCACCAGCAGACTCTTTATCTCTGATCTCCCTATTATTACAGCAGGAGCCTGCCATGTTCGCGGAGATGTGCCCCCGGGATCTGCACACGCAACTTGTTCTTGCCACGGATGCTTGGCAGAGCTCTGCCTTGCCCGCCTCGCATTCTCCCGCTTTGATCTATTTAAAGAACCAATTAGGCATGTGCTTATCTGTGGTCATTGAAGCCCAGTTAATATATGCATGAAGCCATTGCCATCTTTTCCAGCTGAGATCACCGGGATCGTTTTTTGCCTCTCGTTTGGAGGGGCGCAAATTGTTTGCGAAAGTGCTTTTTGGAAATAATCATTGGTAAGGCAGCAGACATGCAGTCTGAAAGCTCTGCCCATGAGGCTGGGAGTTCGACCCCAGCAGCCGGCTCAAGGTTGACTCAGCCTTCCATCCTTCCGAGGTCGGTAAAATGAGCACCCAGCTTGCTTGCTGGGGGGTAAACGGTAATGACTGGGGAAGGCCCTGGCAAACCACCCCGTATTGAGTCTGCCATTAAAACGCTAGAGGGCATCACCCCAGGGGTCAGACATGACCCGGTGCTTGCACAGGCGATACTTTTACCTTTAATTGCCTCCTGAAAAGTTGTCGGCTTGGACCCACAGAATATTAGATATATAAAACAAACTTTCTCAACTTTTTTACCGTTGAAAAACCCCTGAACCATTCTTCAATCTTCGAGAAACACCAGAAGTGGGGTGATTTTGCAGAACATGGTTGAGAAGCAGAGCTGTGGACACGCCCACCAGAGGCCCCTCCCCTTTTCACCTATTCCAGGCCCATCATTGGCCATTGGGGGGGAGGGCCTACATCAGGGGTAGTCAACCTGTGGTCCTCCAGATGTCCATGGAATACAATTCCCATGAGCCCCTGCCAGCAAACGCCGCGTGGAGCTGAAGTAGTACAACAAAATTTGAGTCCAATGGCCCCTTTAAGACCAACAAAGAGTTATTCAAGACTAGGGGCAAAGTCCGTTGCACCCAGGAATGCAACAGGCACTAGCACATACACCTGCCTTGAGACCTTCCTGGGTTCTGGTCCTCTCCTCCCCCCCCCCCCCAATCTTTAGATCCAGTGTGGTGAAGCAGTTAAAAAGTAGCAGACTCAAATCTCAAGAGCTAGGTTTGATTCCTGACTCCAGCTGGGTTGCCAGATTCCAGGTGAGTTATATTATATATATGTGGCCTTTGGCTCTCAGGTTTGGGGAGGTCTGTTCAAAAGTCTTTTGAACAGACCTCCCCAAACCTGAGAGCAAAGGCCACATATATATAATATAATTTAAAGAAGGACAACCACTGAGGAAAACAAAATTGAAAACGGTTTAATCTACAGGCCGTTCTGGTTGTGCTTATACACATAAATATCTAAGAAGAGATAAGAAACGTTTATTTGTATTTATTGTGGAATTGTTTAATATAGCCCGGGATAGGTTCTGTTTTCTGTTACAATAATTTTGAACCGTCCCTTTCTTTTCGAGATTCCAGGTGAGGCCTGGAAACCTTCAGGAAGATGAAAAAAAGAGACAGGATGAAAGAGGGAGACTGAGAACGAAAGAAAAAGACAAAGAAAGAGAGCAACTTACCAGCAGCAAGACCTTTCAGAAAGGACAGCATCTCTTCCACCCAGCAAGCAGCAGGAACAGGTAGAAGAGGACAGATAAGCCCCCGGATTGGCCCTCATTGGCAGTGTTCTCGACCTATTAGCTGCACTCTCCCAGGGAGGGCTAATCATGTAGGGAGTGAGTTGTCCGCATGCAATTTGAACTGATTGGCCCTAATTGGCAGAGTGCAATTTGCACTGCGTGGCTCTAACTAGCAGAGTGTAATTTAAACTGATTGGCCCTCACTGGCAGAGTGGTATCTCCCTATTGGCAGCACAGTCCAAGGAAGGGCCAATCAGAAAGGGACTGAATGGTCTGCATGCAATTTAAACTGATTGGCTCTCGTTGATAGAGTGCAATTTGCACTGTTTGGCCCTAATTGGCAGAGTGCCATTTGAACAGATTGGCTCTCATTGGCAGAGTGGTAGCACAACGTCAGGACCAATCAGGTAGGGAGTGAGTTGACTGCCGGCAACTTCAACTTTATGATGTTTGGTGACATGATTGGTGATAGGTTTAAGTTTCATCTTGAATGGATAGAGTTTACTTAGGCTTGCCTAAGTAGAACTGATCTCCAGGCCACCAAGATCATTTCCCCTGGGGAAAAAAATGCTGCATTGGAGGAATTACTCTGTGGTATTTTACCCATCTGAGGTCTCCACCCCACCCATTTCCTGTTGTGCCGTGACAGCATGGGGTTAAGAGCAGTGACTTCTAATCTGGAGAACTGGGCTTGATTCCCCACTCTCCCCATGCAGCCGGCTGGGTGACCTTGGGGCAGTCACAGTTCTCTTAGGGCTGTTCTCACGGAACAGTTCTCTTTGAGCTCTCTCCGCCCCACCGACCTCACAGGGTGTCTGTTCTGGGGAGTGATGTATGTAAGCCACTTCGGGAATCCCTCAGATAGTGAAAAACGGGGTATTAAAAAAAAAGGCCCTTCTTCGCTTTGCTTTTACACATTTTAGTGGGAAATATAAAGATAAGTACAAGACAAATTGTTTTCCCTGCAGGGAAGTCTTGCAAAGCTAAATTAATTACTGCTTGTGGGAAGTATTCAGGGAACGAAGTAATGGGAAACACTTTGTTACTAAATTAGATAGAAGCCTAGATAAGGTATTATTAGTTAACATGTCTAGGCTTTGTAGTATGCATTTCATCTCAGTTGTTCCTCCCCCCCCCCCCATCCACCCACAAGGCTCTTCTTGCACCTAAGAGAAGAGCAAATCCAGTCAACACCAGGCAAAGGTTATTAATGAGGCCTCGACTTAATGCCCTACTTTCTCGACTTAATTCTGCACAGAGGGCCCGTGAGGAGGGGTGGGAGCGGTATCGGCATACACATGAACAAGCATTTCAGGAGCAACATTTCCCATGAACAAAAAGTTGGGCAACCATTGCCCCAAGATGTATTAACTGCCACTGGCTTACGTAACTTTTAAAAGACAAACTGTCCGTGCTTCATGGCTATTAGTCATGATACCTTAATGTACCTCTGTCGGTCTTTTTCAACTTTTTGACCGTGGAGCAACCCTGAGATATTCTTCAGGCTTGGCCTAACCCTGGAAGGGATGCCAGCTGGCCACTCCCACTTGCCACGCCCCCCCCGAAGTCACGTGTTTGCAGTGTGCATGGCGTCCTGCATACAGTAAAATGCTTGTTAAATAAGAAGTTAGTTTCATTTTTGTGCGTGCAGTACCTTGCCTGAGCAAAACAAGGAAGCATCAATCTCAGCTGTCATAAAGCCCACTATGCCAGTGGTCCCCAACCTTTTTATCACCGGGGACCACTCAATGCCGGGGACCACTCACCGGGGACCACTCAACGCCTTTTACTGAGGCCCGGTGGGGGGGTAGTTTACTCCTCTACTTTCAATCACTGCCCTAACGCTCTCTGATCACTATGGCAATGTTTAAACATCTCTTCAAAATAAGATACAGACACGCCACAACAATGAAGTGTGTTGTAAAGGGCTGGGGGGGGGGGGATGAAGTAAAGGGCCGGGAGGGAGAGAAGGCGTCCTTCGGGGCCCACCTCCAATTAGTCGAAGGACCACATATGGTCCGCAGCCCACAGGTTGGGGATTGCTAATTTGGGGGACACTTGTAACTTCGGGAGATCTTCAGGCAGCTTGCCTCCAGCTGGGCTCTGAGAAGACATTCAGAAAGGGGGGGGGGAGAAATGGGAGAAGCTAATGGGGGGGGGATCTTCCCTCCCCTTCCTTTTCCATTGTGTGTGTATTCAACAAAGCCACAGCAGAAAAGACAGATCAGCAGAAAGCCACTCTGGGGCTATGGAGGGTGTGTTTCCTTCATTTTTGGGCTCCCTAGATGCATTTGGGCAGCTGTGGAACTTCAATATACAGAGGCAATATACCTTTGAATAAAGGTAAAGGTATCCCCTGTGCAAGCACCGAGTCATGCCTGACCCTTGGGGTGACGCCCTCTAGCGTTTTCATGGCAGACTCAATACGGGGTGGTTTGCCAGTGCCTTCCCCAGTCATTACCGTTTACCCCCCAGCAAGCTGGGTACTCATTTTACCGACCTCGGAAGGATGGAAGGCTGAGTCAACCTTGAGCCGGCTGCTGGGATCGAACTCCCAGCCTCATGGGCAAAGCTTTCAGACGGCTGCCTTACCACTCTGCGCCACAAGAGGCTCATACCTTTGAATACCAGCTGTTAAAGAGACAAAGAAGGGTGTATTTCCTCAGGACTTCCAATTGTGCTTTGTAGATGCATCTGTCTACATGTAGATGCATCTGTGAGAGGGTTTTTTTTGAGGGGGGGGGTTGATGTTCTGCTTTGAATTCTATTCAGTTTGCATACCAGATTAGCAAACTGCATTTTTGTCTGGATGAGGGAAAGAATATAACCTTAGGACATGACTGATGCTATTTAGCCTGGGGAAGAGGAGGTTGAGAGGGGACATGATTGCTGTCTTTAAGGATCTGAACAGTTGAGTGGGGCAGGGAAAGGTTCCTGTTGGCAGCAGAGGAGTGGACCAGCAGTAATGGCTTTAAGCTATGTGTAGAACAATACCAGCTAGATATCGGGGAGGAGGGGGATTTTCACAGAGTAGTTCAGCAGTGGAATCGGCTGCCTAGCAGGTGGTGAGCTCCCCCTCACCGGTGGTCTTCAAGCAGTGGCTGGACAGATCCTTCTCCAGCATTGAGCAGGGGGTTGGACTAGATGGCCTCTCTGGACACTTCCAACTCTAGGATTCTGAGATTCTGAGCAGTCTCACACCCTTCTGAGCCCATTAACTACCAAGGGACAATACACGTCAACCATACCTGGATCATCTGCAGAATTCTTCCCCAGGATCTCTCCTGTCTTTATTCTACTCACCTGCTTAACTGGGTGACTTAGCCCTGGGTGTAAACTGCACAGAGCTTTTATTCCAATCCCAGGTCGATGCAGTCCCTGCCGTCTACACAGAATGCGATTTCCGTTTGGATTTGGGGCGATTTAAATTTTCCTTCTGCAGCAAGAAGGATTGATCCGGAGTGCCCCTACCTTTATTGTGCGATATCTTAGAATGCTTTTAACCCTCAATATTTTTCAAATCCGGATTGGGAAAGCAAGCTCCTTGGTAGAGAACCTCTGATAAGCCACACCTGGTCATGTGACAAGCTTGCTTTAAAGGAGAAGCCCCTAATTTCTCTCAACTTCTGTCGGTCCTGGGTTTTTCCTCCCTCCTCTGCCTTCTTTGATTCTCTCTCCCCCCCCCCTCCAAGAAAAGAAAGAGGCTCCCTGCTTGGCTCCTCTCCCCCCCCCCTTCAAGAAAAGAAAGAAAGAGGCTTGGCTCCCTCCCCCTTATGAACTACCCTAACCACGTGCAGAACACTTTTCTGTTTCAAGAGGGGGGGGGTAGGAAGACCCGAGTTCAAATCGATCTGAATTCAACAGGATTGACAATGGAATAAACAACGTAAATGCAGACTCTGCCCTTGTCTATTTTCTATTAGAGCAGGTCTCCCATTTTTGAACAGTGTAAACTGTATCCCTCATTCAGCAAACAATGGCCCCTTTGTATTGACCCTAATCTTTTCGAGGCTAAAAATGCAATATAATTAATATGTTCCGCTCTGTACCTAGGTGTCGCTCTTTTAAAGGTCTTATCTGGGAACTGTCTAGGATTAGAAAAGACTGTGCAAGATTTGGGGGATGTAGAAGAGGGAGATGGGAGACAAATGGCAATTCCACAGGGCTCAGAGGATCCTTCTTTGGATATGGGACGTGTACCCTCTGACATTTCAGAGTGACTGTAAGAGCTTGTTCCTTGCATCCTTAGGACAAGCCAGTACCTGCCTCCCATGATGTATGTACATGTCATCGAATTGCAATCGACTTGCGGTGATCCCAGCCAGGGACTTGTGTTTGCAAGCACCCATCATTGGATATAACGAAACAACATTTCTTCAACCGTACATAGAGGGAGTGGCAGGTTAATCGCCAGGAAGGTTTAGCTGGAGTTCAGATACACAATTAACCAGGCAGTGATAGCTGGGATAGGATTGAAGACCTTATCAGTGACTTCTGAATGGCCGTCAGTCAGCGTACAAAGGCAAGCGTTAATGGACAGAAGTCTGGATTCTGGGAGGGGGGGTAGCCCCAAGGTCAACTCTGGGCGCAAACAGGAACTCAGAGTAGTTGTACGTGCCATCCGTTACACCTGAAACAGATTTTGTTAAATGTTGTTGTTGTTGTTGTTGTTGTTATTACTCGATTTATTTCCCGCCTCTCCCCGCAGGCTTGAGGCGGGAGACAGCAATCTCAACCCCATTAAAACCCGTTAAAACCCCATTTAAACTTATTGGTAAGGCTAACAAGAATAAAGATGTATAAGTAACCAGGCAGCTAAGACTGGAACATCAATTTGCATACAGATGTGGGGTCCTTCCTTCAGGCACTTACCTTGAGGCACAGAGCTGGGCTGGGACTGTTGAGTCAAGTCCTGAATTATAGGGGGAGCGGTTTTTATTATGGATCTGTTCTTCTTTACTCTCTTAATGTGTTATTTGATTCTTTTCTTTACTCTCATAATGTGTTATTTTATTCTTTTTGTTCTGTTGTAAACCGCCGAGAGCTGGCGGACTCAAGCGTGGCAGTTAATAAATCTAATAAATAAATAATAATAAAGGAATAAATGACAGATGTGGGAACTGAGTGTGGCCAGTGGTTCCCCCCCCCCCCCTCAAAAAAAGTCCCAGTTCTTGTTGCTTTGTCAGGGACCTTGAGGATGAGGAAATAAGGGGCTGGTTCAGAAGGGTGCTTGCACTCAAAAGCTCACGCCTTGATTAAATCTTTGTTGGTCTTAAAGGTGCCACTGGACTCTGATTTTATTGAGGTCATTTGGTTTTCCAGAGATTAGGAACAAACTGGAGCGTATCCAGCATCAAAGATGGTGAAGGGTTTGGAAACCAAGACATATGAGGAATGGTTGGGGGAGCTTGGTCTGTTTAGCCTGGAGAGGAGATGACTGAGAGGGGATCTGATAACCATCTTCAAGTGTTTAAAAGGCTGCCATATAGAGGATGGAGCAGAAACAATTTATTATTAGAGCTCAAAAATGCTTAAAACCCATAGAAGAATATTGTATCCATTGGGCACTCATAAAACATCTCAGCAGGTACACCACAAACGTCAGCAAGTTCACACCTACTGTGCCTTCATCATACTCCTCTTCATCAGAGGTCAATATATTAAAAAAACAGTTGTATACAACTATTTTTTCCAATTTACAACTGTGGGGGGGAGGGAACTTAAAAATCTGATATGGCTGGTTCTGAACCTGCAAAGTATTTGTATTTGCAGAATCTTCAGCCAGCAAATATTTCCTTTTCCTCCCCTGGGTCCTGGAAAATCCGGCTGTGTGCTGTGCTTATTTGGGGGAAGGTCCGAAACTTTGACTTTTTGTCGGCCCTCCAGCCAAGCACCTCAGATCGCAGTGCCTGAATATCCCATATAATTTCCAGGAAGCAGAATATGGAGTACCCCACAGCAGCTGAGCCAATGTACAGATTTAAAAGAAAAATAAAGATACCAGAGTATTATTGAAGCCGTGCTGGGTAGCATTTGGGGCTGTGTGCTGGTGGTCTTCCTTGTGAATGCTGGTCTTCTCCATATGTAAGTGGGTGGGGGTTAGTCAAGAAGCAAGGTCACACTATACAAAACGTCCCAACGTGACCTTCGATTCCTTTGAATGTGGCATTGGAGGAATGTTCAAATGCCAAAAAGACACACATGGGCTCTGGAGTTATTCAAACCCTAATTCTCCCTAAAATGACCAAGCTTTGGTTCTGTTCTGAGGGGACAAGGCAGATGCAGGCAGGTAGCCGTGTTGGAACCACAACAACAACAAAAATTCCAACTGGTAACAGTTAGGACCTACAAATTATTTTACTTTTATTGTGCATAATATTTTAGAAGCCACTCTAGGAATTATAAACAGATGTCCAGCCCATAGGCTGTTGCAAACCAGGAATCTATGCACGATGTGAACCAAAAGACCGACGCATTTCAGCCCTTGTAGAGCCTTCTTCAAAGGTCTGGTTTTAACACACCCTAGTTCTTAACACATATAAAATATGTTCAGCAGCCAATAAAAGCTCCACAGTCAGAGCTGTCAAGTAGCAGAGTCACTTAATGGAAGAAGAGGTCTAATTTTCAGTCATCCGCACTCTTCCAAAGTCGGCCCCAAAATTTCAGGGGTGTGTTTCCTTATTAGTGCACGTATTGCAATGAGCAAAGCCGTGTTGGTCTGAAGCAACAGACCCAAATTTGAGCGCAAGAGCGGCAAAGTTTGATCCTGGAGCTCCCACACGGAAATGCATTTTGTTGGTCTTAAAGGTGCCACTGGACTCGGACAAAGAGTCACTGGAAAAGACGACAGTGCCAGGAAAAGACGGCAGGAGGGAAAACAGAGACCCCTCCTGAGATGGGCTGACACTGTCTAAGAAGCTGCAGCAGTCCGTTTGCAAGACCCGAGGCCGGCCGTTACGGTCAGGTAGTCCAATTCTGTGAACTCAGGCACATGGGGCAAGGCTGTGGCACTTGGCTCTTGTGGCCCTTCCTTGCATGCTCAGGGAAAGGGTGTGGGGAGGTGCATTTCCTCCAGGCCAGAGATTCTGGTTGGGGGGATGTAGGCATGAAATTGGGGTCACTGTGGGTAGGTGGGTCACTGGACTAGATGACCCAGGAGAACCCTTCCAGCTCCAAGTCAACTCTGTAGGGCAGGGGTAGTCAACCTGTGGTCCTCCAGAGGTTCATGGACTACAATTCCCATGAGCCCCTGCCAGCATTCGCTGGCAGGGGCTCATGGGAATTGGAGTCCATGGACCTCTGGAGGACCACAGGTTGACTACCCCTGCTGTAGGGCTTTCAAAGCCAGAGATGGACAGATTTTTTTCTTTGAGGGGGGGCATCATCTGGACATGGACTTGGGGCCACTGCGGGCGCGCGGGTCGTCGCCTGCGTCCTGCAGGGGGCGGGACTGGACGACCCCCGGTTCTGAGGCGATTCGAGTGCGCGCCAAAAGCGCCAGCCTCTCTCCTCCCTGAGCCGTGTGGCCGAGGGGAGGCGTCCGGCTTGGCGAGCCAGCCCTCCCCCCCGGGCCGGCCCGGCTGCGCTGCGCTCCCTCCCCGGGCAGGTTGGCGTCCCGCCCCTTCCCTCGCTCGCTCGCTCGCTGGCTCCCCTCCCTGCCTGCCTGGCTGCCTGGCTGCGCCTCCCTCCTTCCCTCGCTCGCTCGCTCGCTCGCGCCCTCCCTCCCCGCTCTGGCCCGCGGGGGCCGCCCGGGCTGGTGTCAGAGCGCGCTGCGCCGGCGGCCGAGGCAGAGGCGCGCTGCGAGGGGGCCGCCTGGGGCTCTGGGCTGTGGCCGCGGCCGAAGGAGAGGAGGGGAAGGGCGATGGCCCCGCGGCGGCATGGGCGGGGGTCGCGGGCGGCGGGCGTGTGGCGCGGGCTGTGGGGTCCGCTGGTGGCGGCGGCGGCGCTGGGGCTGGCGCGGGGCGCGCGGGGCTTCGGGGAGGCGGACGAGGAGCGGCGCTGCGACGCCATCCGCATCGCCATGTGCCAGAACCTGGGCTACAACGTCACCAAGATGCCCAACCTGGTGGGCCACGAGCTGCAGACGGACGCCGAGCTCCAGCTCACCACCTTCACGCCGCTCATCCAGTACGGCTGCTCCAGCCAGCTGCAGGTGGGTGCCCCCCGAGGCCATCCAGCAGGGCCCCGCCTCGGGGTGTGGGGCGGGATGGGAAGCCCGCCGGAGCTCCGGAGCCGCTCGGCCGCCGAGCCCACGTGCGGCGCACCGAGGAGCCCGAGCCGGCAGGGACGCCGGCCGGCAGCCCGCGAAGCGAGCCGCCGCCTTGACTCCGGCCCGATCCTGTCGCTTGCACGGGGCTGAGGATTGCTCGCAGGGGAGTGAAATCGGAACAGCCCTGCCTTCCTTTTCCGGGCGGTATTTGATGACCTTGGGGCATGCACAGAGGGCTTATATGTGTGCGTGTGTGTGATATATATTAATATATTGGTTTTTTATATATATTAATATATTGTAATATATTATTACAGCTGATTTGCAGGCTCTCAAAGTAAAAAACCCCCCTCTGTGCATGCCCCAAGGTCGATATTGTTTATTACTATTACTATTTATTTTTATTTATTACTATTATTACTATTATTACTATTATTACTACTACTACTACTACTACTACTACTATTATTATTATTATTATTATTATTATTATTATTATTTCGATTCATAGGTCGCCCCTCCCCGTGAGCAGGCTCGGGGCAACTTAACAGTAAAAAAAAATTAATCATTATATCCTATCAGCATAAATAACGTCTGTTCAAAGCACGGTGACGGCAGCTTAAAATTCTCTGGTTTTGTTGGGACCTGTATTCTAATCTAGGGAATGGATTGTTTGCAGCTTGCTTGCTCCTGCCAAGGTTCCTGCGTCCTTGGACATCTTGCCCTTGAGCAGGGGTGCCCCAAACTGTATCATCCTAGATGTCTGAATGCTGGCTCCTGTTTGTACACAAAGTAGCCTTTGCGCGTGCTCAGAGGTGCTGTGGAACGGGGCTTCCTTCTGAGTAGACCTGCTTAGGATTGCTACCTCGCCCTTGGAGTCTGCAATATCAGAGAGCTATGGGGCTTTTTCTCAGTTGGGGGGGACAGAAGGGGGTGGGGGGATATTCGCCTCCACGCCACCCTCTCAAAAGCATTCTTGGGAGAGGGGGAAATGCTAATCCACTCCAGGGTGTTTCCAGACAGCAGGCTTGTCAGGGATCAGGCATGTCGCTGATTCATCCGGACTGGAGGGGGGATCAGCCAGGTCCCAGCTACTGGCAGATCCGGGAGGCTGGATCGCTCCCAACGCCCCTGAGTAACTTTTTGGCTCTCACTTGGTGAAAGGCACCTGCCTCTCGGCTGCCTCTGCCGCCTCCCATTCTGTGCCGGGGACGTTTGGGGGCTGAGCTGCTTTTCGGAGCCCCCCCTCTTTGGAACCTTGCTTTTGGTTGCCATCCTCTACAAGGGGTCCCCCCCCCCCCACTCCACTCCATCCTGTGCAGCTGAAGCAGCCATGAGCTGCTTGGTTTCTCCGGCTGGAGGTTTTATTGCCACCAAGATGCACCATAATCATGGCGGGAATCTGCAAATCAACTCGGAATATCATGCACAGCAATGTAGAAAGGGCCCTCCAGTCACGGCGGGCTGAAGACAACCCTGCAGGGCTTCCAGGGCAGGAAGAAGAGCTGGGTTTTTTTTGTACCCTGTTCTTACTACCCGGAGGAGTCTCAAAGTGGCTGGCAATTGCCTTCCCTGCCTCTCCCCACAACAGACACCCAGAGAAGTAGGCAGGGCGGAGAGAGCTCTGAGAGAACTGTGACTGGCCCAAGAGCATCCAGCAGGCCTCATGTGTCTCAAAGTGGCTGCCGATCACTTTCCTGTCCTCTCCCCACAACAGGCACCCTGTGAGGCGGGCAGGACTGAGAGAGCTCTGAGAGTACTGGGACTGAACCAAGTTCACCCAGCAAGCCTCATGTGTCTCAAAACAGCTGACAATCGCCAAGAGCCAACTTGGTGTCGTGGTTTAGAGCGGCGGCTTCTAATCTGGCAAGGCGGGTTTGATTCCCCACTCTGCCACAGCTGGGTGTCCTTAGGCCAGTCACCGTCCTATTAGTGCTGTTCTCACAGAGCCGTCCTGTCAGATTTTTCTCAGCCCTCCCTGCCTCCCAGGGTGTCTGTTGTGGGGAGGAAAGTTGAAGGTGGTTATCAGCTGCTTTGAGACTCCTTTGGAAAAGCGGCATATAGGAGTCAACTCTTCTTTTTTTTCCCCCTTTCCTCCCCCCTCAACAGATACCCAGTGAGGTAGGTGGGGCTGAGAGAGCTCTGAGAGAACTGTTCCACGAGAACAGCGACATCAGGACTGTGACGAGCCCCAGGTCACCCAGCTGGCTGCATGTGGAGGAGGAGCGGGGAATCAAACCTGATTCTCCAGATTAGCGGCTGCTGCACTTAACCATAACCCCACGCTGGCTGGTGAGCCGAGGTGCTTTGCCCTCACCTGCTTCTGGTCTCCATCTTAAAAGTAACCTGTGCCAACCGAGCTTAGCCTCTGAGCTCAGACAAGATCGGGTTGACCTGGGCGACTCAGTTCAGGCAACCGACGTAGTCTGTAGTATCTGTAGATGACCTTCTCCGAAATGCTGTGCTCCCCCGTCCTGAAGCCATGAAACCCTTCCCCTTGGCAGTTGTCGTCCCCCCCTCCCCGATTCCAGCAACCCTCCCCAAAAGACAGAATCCCTCCAGAGTAGACACCTGTGGTTGCACCTGTCCCCTCTGGGCTTCCCAAGGCCACTTTGCATCCCGGTCCTTGTTTTCGGGGAGCTTTCGGAAAGGGATGCTCCCATGCCCAGCCTCCTGGAGAACCCACACCACTTGGTTTGGTGCGTCCCTGTTCCGTGTGAATTGGGGAGGGGGGCTGTAACGAAGAGCAGGGGGTTCTCCTGGTGCAAAGAGAGAGGGAACAGCGCCACTGTTCCCTGCCAGGCTGCTGCAATTCGGCACGCTCCCTCCCGGCACAAGTGACATTCAAGAGACGTCCACGCCGGAAAACTTTATCCAAGGATCACGCAGCAGAGGAGAGTGCAGGCTTCTGTTTGGTGTTGTACTTTTTTGAATGGGGGGTTGGCAGAGATAGAGAGATCACAGCGATGGCTCATAACACGCCGCCATTGCTTTTTGTAAGGAGAGCAGGTGTGTGTCGAGAGAAGGACGTGGATAAAATTGAAAGGGTACAGAGGAGAGCGACGAGGATGATCTGGGGCCAAGGGACCAAGCCCTATGAAGATAGGTTGAGGGACTTGGGAATGTTCAGCCTGGAGAAAAGGAGGTTGAGAGGGGACATGATAGCCCTCTTTAAGTATTTGAAAGGTTGTCACTTGGAGGAGGGCAGGATGCTGTTCCCATTGGCTGCAGAGGAGAGGACACGCAGTAATGGGTTTAAACTTCAAGTACAACGATATAGGCTAGATATCAGGAGAAAAATTTTCACAGTCAGAGTAGTTCAGCAGTGGAATAGGCTGCCTAAGGAGGTGGTGAGCTCCCCCTCACTGGCAGTCTTCAAGCAAAGGTTGGATACACACTTGTCTTGGATGCTTTAGGATGCTTAGGGCTGATCC
Organism: Paroedura picta; assembly: GCA_003118565.2. NCBI lineage: Eukaryota > Metazoa > Chordata > Lepidosauria > Squamata > Gekkonidae > Paroedura > Paroedura picta. The sequence continues at coordinate 8,938,002 of BDOT02000005.1, read as the reverse complement.
TGCGTTGAGCAGGGGGTTGGACTAGATGGCCTGTGTGGCCCCTTCCATGATTCTATGATTCTTCTATGAGAGCCAAGGAGGCTCTCTTTCAAAAGGCAGGGTCCACTTTGGACTCATCGTCCCGCCTTGAAAACCTCTCCCTTTCTGTGCAATGCTTGAGATCCTCGTATGGTCATCCTTGGGGTTTTCATGGTTGATGTTTAAAAATCACAAACCGGGGGCAGCATGCTCCGCTCTCATGGCGGAGGTGTGCGGGGTGACCTTTCCCTTTGGAGACCCCCTCCTCAAAAAAAGGACTTCCAACCACAAACCTTTCCACTGGGGGTGAATCCACAGATAAAGAACTGAGTTACCAGAGGCATTCCGATCCGGGAGGGGCTGGCAGGACCGAAGGAGCGTATCCGAGAGCTCACCTCCCCCTCCCCTAATCCCCCAGAGGTTAACTTGCGCAGAAAGCCCAAAGTGGTTAAGAAGGATCGAGCCAAATGGCTCTGTTGCCGGCTGGGCTGGCAGGTTTACCCCGTCCAAGAGTACGTTCCCTCTGGCAGCTGAGGAATTTGGCCCGGGGCTGCTGCCGGAGAGCGCACTTTTGCCTGGGAGTTCATAAACAAAATGAGAACCAGCTCTGCCTTAAGCACGCCAGCTATTTTCACGCCACTGGAGAAAGTCTTCGCGCCGAACGTCTTTGAGCCCGAGAATAGACCCTCTGACAGCGGCCGGAGGACCACAGCGTCCCCCTGAATGTTTCAAGATGACAGGCAGGAGGGTTTTTTTAAACGTTGATGGACCATAAAATAATAGAAACACAGTTAATCCCCTAAAAACACCCCTTAGAATCATAGAATCATAGAGTTGGAAGGGGCCATAGAGGCCATCTAGTCCAACCCCCTGCTCAACACAGGATCAGCCCAAAGCATCCTAAAGCATCCAAGAAAAGTGTGTATCCAACCTTTGCTTGAAGACTGCCAGTGAGGGGGAGCTCACCACCTCCTTAGGCAGCCTATTCCACTGCTGAACTACTCTGACTATGAAAATCTTTTTCCTGATATCTAGCCTATATCGTTGTACTTTACGGGATAGTGGCTAGTGCGGGCAGCATGGTGTAGTGGTTAAAGAGCAGCGGGCTCTAACCTGGACAGCTTGTGTGATCCCTCACTCCTCCACATGCAGCCAGCTGGGTGACCTTGGGCTAGTCACAGTTCTCTCACTGCTTTCTCAGTCCCCCCTTCCTCACAGGGTGCCTGTTGTGGGGAGGGGAAGGGAAAGGTGTTTGTAAGACACTCTGGGACTCCTTTGGGTAGTGAGGTATGAAAAACCAGTTCTTCTTCCGTCCCAAGCAGAGTTGCATTTTTACCTTGAAGTTATTTGGGTGTAACTGTGTTTAGGACTATACCATGAACCGCTGTTTAAGAGCACCATTCTCTCTGTCCCCCAGGCTCCTGGAATTGTCGTAGGTGGTTCTAAAAGCCCACGAAACTGTAACCTCTTATTTGTTTCTTGTGCGTGTGCGTTACGTGCTGTCAAGTGACCGGGTGGGCAGAAGGGATTTTGTCGGTGCTTGTCTCTTGTGGCCCTTTCTTGCATGCCCAGGGAAATGCTGATCGCCACTTGGGGGTCAGGAGGAAAATTTCTTCCAGGCCAGACTGGCCAGGGATTCTGTTTGTTTGTTTTTTTAATGGGGGGGCATCATCTTGGCATGGAATTAGTGTCCCGGTGGGTGGACAGGTTGTTGTGAGTTTCCTGCTAACTGCTAGGTTGGACTAGATGACCCCAGAGGTCCCCAACAACTCCATAATTCTGTGATTCTAAGTTGCTCCGAACCCTGTGAGTCTGTGTCCTTTGGAACGTCCTGTTGTTGGTAGCCTTGCCGGGGGGTCTTGCAGGCCGAGTGCTGTGGCATTCTTGACAGAGTCCAGCTGGGTCTCCTGTTGGGTCTGCCTCTTTTCCTGGTGCCCTCAATTCTTCCTTGCGTTCCTGTCTTTCCCAGTGATTCTGCTCTTCCCAAAGCACAAGGGCCCCAGTTTAGCCGTCTGAATGTCCACAGAGAGTTCAGGCTTGATGTGATCTTGATGTCATGGCTGCTGTGCCCGGGGAGGAGGAGGAGGAGCTAGAGTGCCCCCCCCTGTTCAAATCGCCTGGCTGTGTCCAACCTGTTACATGGCTGGGAGGGCACCACATCATAGACACCTGGATCCTCTTGGGACATCTTGTTTCGCCCTCAGTCCCCATCTGTAAAATGGGCGCATGGAGTGATTTGCTAAAAGTCCCAGCAGGACCAAGATTCTGGCAGCTGTCAAAATCTGTTTCCCCGGTTTATCTGGTAGGTGTTTCTTAGGAGACGCTGCTGACTTTGGTTCTAGTTTTTTGAGGACTAGGGATCCCGAAGCAGCCTTTCCTGGCTTCTGGTGTCCCCGTCCCAAGAGGGATCGACTAACTTCCATATCAAAGCCATTCCCTTGAGCAGTGGGTTCGAAAGAGAAGATTTCTCCAGGGAGCTGGGGAGGGGTGTTTTTGATAATAATATAATAATCAACTTGTCTAACCCGCCTTTCCCATTGGTTTAGGGCGGGGAGCATCCAAATTTTAAAATCATAATTTACGTTACGACGACTCCAGCTCCCCCTCCTGCTGGGGGTGTCTGTTGTGGAGAGAGGAAGGGATAGTTGTTTGTGAGCTACTTTGGGGGTTCCCTTTGGGAAGTGAAAAGAACAGGTGCAAAAAAAAAATAGCTCGTCTTTTCTGGTTGCCAACAACTTCTTGCATGTAGCGTGTCACAAAAGCTTTCCTTCCTTCCTGCACGTAGGGCTTTCATGTGCTTGTGCTTGGAATTTATCTACTTCATTTATTTATATTTATAATTACCTACAGTAGGCAAGACCTTGATTTTATCTTCTTGACAACTCTGTAACGTAGGTTATGCTGACAGTGGGGATTCGAACCTGGGACTCCCATCTCCCAGACCAGCTCTCTAACCACTGCACCATGCTGCCTCTACGAGGGTACGAGAGCCAGCGGGGTGTGGTGGTTGAAAGTGGCACCCTCTAATCTGGGAAGCTGGATTTGATTCCCTGCTCCTCCACATGCCGCCAGCTGGGTGACCTTGGGCTAGTCACAGTGCTGCTCTCACAGGGCTGTCGGAGCTCTCTCAGCCTCACTTTTCTCACAGGGTGTCTGTTTGTGGGGAGAGAAGGAGGGAAGGCAATCGTGGTGGGACTAAAACGGAGGCTGTTGTAAGCTGCTTGGAGGGCAGGGGGAGAGAAGAAGGGCCTGGATGAACAAGCGACTAATTGCCTCTGTCTCTTCCAGTTCTTCCTGTGTTCGGTCTACTTCCCGATGTGCACGGAGAAGATCAACATCCCGATCGGTCCCTGCGGCGGCATGTGCCTCTCTGTCAAGCGCCGCTGTGAGCCGGTCCTTAAGGAATTCGGCTTCTCCTGGCCGGAAAGCCTGAACTGCAGCAAGTTCCCCCCGCAGAACGACCACAACCACATGTGCATGGAAGGCCCCGGAGACGAAGAGGTGCCCCTCCACAGCAAAGCCCCCTCGCACCCCGGAGAAGAGTGCCATACCGTGGGATCTAATTCGGACCAGTACATCTGGGTCAAGAGGAGCCTGACCTGCGTCCTCAAGTGCGGCTACGACGCCGGCCTCTACAGCCGGTGGGACAAGGAGTTTTCCGACATCTGGATGGCCCTGTGGGCCAGCTTGTGCTTCGTGTCCACGGCCTTCACGGTCCTGACCTTCCTGATCGATTCCTCCCGCTTCTCCTACCCCGAGCGGCCCATCATCTTCCTGAGCATGTGTTACAATATTTATAGCATCGCTTACATAGTCCGGCTGACCGTGGGCCGGGAGAGGATTTCCTGCGACTTTGAAGAGGCGGCCGAACCTGTTCTCGTCCAAGAGGGCCTCAAGAACACCGGATGCGCCATCATCTTCTTGCTGATGTACTTTTTCGGGATGGCCAGCTCCATCTGGTGGGTCATCCTGACGCTGACGTGGTTCCTGGCGGCCGGCCTCAAGTGGGGCCACGAGGCCATCGAGATGCACAGCTCCTACTTCCACATCGCTGCCTGGGCTATCCCAGCCGTGAAGACCATTGTGATCTTGATCATGAGGCTGGTGGACGCGGACGAGCTGACGGGGCTGTGCTACGTCGGCAACCACAACCTCGACGCGCTGACGGGCTTCGTGGTGGCCCCGCTCTTCACCTACCTGGTGATCGGGACGCTCTTCATCGCCGCCGGCTTGGTGGCCTTGTTCAAAATCCGTTCCAACCTCCAAAAGGACGGGACCAAAACGGACAAGCTCGAGCGGCTGATGGTGAAGATCGGGGTCTTCTCGGTGCTGTACACCGTCCCCGCCACCTGCGTCATCGCGGGCTATTTCTATGAGATCTCCAACTGGACCCTCTTCCGCTATTCGGCCAGCCCCTCCAACATGGCGGTGGAGATGCTTAAGATCTTCATGTCCCTCCTGGTGGGCATCACGTCCAGCATGTGGATCTGGTCGGCGAAGACGCTCCACACCTGGCAGAAGTGCTCGAACCGGCTGGTGAACTCGGGGAGGGTAAAAAGAGGCGAGAAAAGGGCTGACAGCTGGGCGAAACCCGGGAAGGGGAACGAGACCGTGGTATGAAGGCGACGCTGGCAGAAGGCCAGCGTCGGTTCACCTCCCCTCCCCTCGGAGAAGTCCCGGTTGCGGCTGACCAACAGCAATGTTGTCGAGGTTTGCATATACTGGGGAGAAAAGGGATTTGCAGAAGACGTCTGGGTTCAGGCGCAGTTCGGCGCATGTCCAGCAGGTGGGGCTGGGGGCACGCAAAGAGGCCGGAAGATGCTCGCGGGCTGGCCCCTAGTGCCGTGAAGGGGACAAGGCCATTTCTCCTGCGAGAGAGCCCTCAGAAGCATCGGAAAAAGCTGTGAAGCACAAAGCTATCGGAGCCCGCCGGGCTTCTGGCCGAAAGTGTCCTTACGTTTCCCAGAGCCGGGGTGTCCCGCACCTCCCAAATAACGCACAACACACGCCCCTCCCCCTGCCTCCTTCCCTCCCGACGGAAGGTCGTATTTTTAGCTGTGCCTTGCAGCAAAGGAAAGAATCCTGAAGGCAAATCTCCTTTGGCATCAAGGCCCCGTTCTCGTGAGCAACTGACTTCAAGAGACCTACGGAAGGGAGGGCCGGGGATCTGGTTACCGCCCCGTGTCACCTTGTAGGCTCGAACCCTCCGGGTCGGCCTTGAAGTTCCCTTTCCAGTGCCCGTCCCTGGGTAACCACCATGGGGCAGGGTGAGGGAAGGGCAGGGAAGGGGGGTTGCAACCGCTGCTGGTATATATAGGAGTCCTTGCTGCCGACGCTGGCTGCTTTCCCAGTTACGGCAAGGAAGCCCTGCTTTCAAGAGGCAGGGCTAGGGGAGGAACCCGTGTCCCCCCGTGAGTCGAACTCAGGCCGCAAGGCTGTCGGCTTAGGATTTGTGTTAAGGATGCGATCTGCTGTGAACTCCTAATGCAGGGGTGGCCAGGCTGTGGCTCTCAAGAGGTCCATGGAATTCCCATGAGCTCCTGCCAATGGCCAGGGGTTTCATGGGAATTGCAGTCCGTGGACATCTGGAGAGCTGCAGTCTGGCCAACCCTGTCCTGATGGGAAGTCACTGGTTGAACTGGTTGGGTAGATAATCAGGCCAGAACTGACCGAGCCATTCTGGTCAGGCTACTGGTTAAAAGTCAGCCAATGCGTGGCTGTATTTACAGGACTGAGTTCCAGTTCAGGGCTTGAGATGATGAATACTGAAGCAGATCCAGGTCCGGTTTTGCTTTCCTGAAATCCATTGCTGGGATTGGATATTTGGAACGGATGGGTTGAACAGCTTCGGTTTTCATCTACCATTTGACATTGAAAGTGTGAGACTTTACATGGAATGCTCCTCTGTGCCTTTTTTAAAAACCTTGCTGGTCGGTCAGGAGACATGCTCGACTAACATCTCTGGCTGCTAGTTCTCTAAATGCAGGACTTTCCCGTACGCAGGGTCGCTTGGCATGCAGTCTTGCCTGCTCCTCTGTGCTTTTGTTTTTTTCCTTTCCAAAAACGCCTCCCCGCCTGTAGAAAGCTAGCATGTCACGGGAGACGTTCAACGCTTGTCTCCGGCTGCTAGCCTTCCAAACACAGAGGGGCCCTCGGCATGCGGCTCTCCCACGTGCTGCTAGATGTGGTACAGTCTCAGCAGAGCTGTCCCGCATGAGCCTTCTGCAGGCACCGTATAGGCCCTTTGCAGCAAACGGCTTGCATATCGCAGGTTTTCAATAGGGCTTGGACAGCGACCTCCGCTGCAAAACTCTCGTGTGCCTTCTTGTGGTTTTCAGTGGGTCTTTGTGCCCCCTCTTGACTGCATCTACCCGTCTCTTATCAGAAGAAGAGAAAGAATGGGAACGGTAACCTAACCTTAACTTGGCAGCTGGGTGTCCCATTTTCCTTCCCAGGGCCTTGAAGCTATAGAACCCCCCACCCCACCCCCCTCACACTCTTGGGTCTGTGACATTTGCTATTTTCCAGACTCCCCCCCCCTCCCATGAGGGTGGCACCCTCTCTGGCCCCCACCACGTCTAAACAAGCCCCCCTCCAACTTTATAGCCCGTCTCCAGCATGCGGCCCACGAGGGGACGTGGCCGGAGAGTCGCTTTCGGACAATCGGCTCATTCAGAACTCGCTCGCCTTTATTTTGGTTGTCTGTTTCCTTCTCTCCTTCCCGGGCCCTGCGAGCAAACTTATCTGGCCTTCCCCGGAGACCCGTTGCATTAAGCAATTAGGGCTTAATATATTTCACTCTGCCCCGATTGCATCTGTGTCGACGCCAGTCTGGAGGGAAACGAAATGCTCCGTTCCCTGGCAGCCCTGCCCTTCACACAGATCAGTTGCATAATTCCTGTGTCCATTTCAATTAAAGGGACATTCCCCAGCCATGAGATAGGGGGTACAGCTGACTCCCTCGGAACCAGGACTGGGAGAAGAATGTGAGCTGCTCGCTCGCTCGCTCCCGTCTGCAGCCGCAAGGAAATCCTTCCCTCTCGGAAGAAGCCCAGAAGTGGAACTAACCACAAGCCGAGTTGCTGTTTTCAGGGGGAAAGGCAGAGCCGGGGCGTGGCATGAATCATAGAACCAAAGAGTGGGAAGGGACCTCCTGGGTCATCTAGTCAAACCCCCTGCACTAGGCAGGACACTCACAACCCTCTCGCTCATCCACTGTCACCTGCCACCCCCTTGAGCCTTCACAGAATCAGCCTCTCCGTCAGATGGCTCTCCAGCCTCTGTTTAAAAATCTCCAGCAAACCCATGGTCCTACCGAGTTGGGCCCTCGATCCATCGAGTTCAGTATTGCACGCTCAGACTGGCAGCTGCTCACCGGGGTCTCAAGCGGAGGCCTTTCCCATCACCTCCTGCCAGATAACAGGTGGTGCCGGGGATTGAACCTAGGCCCTTCTGCGTGCCAAGCTGATAACTCTGCCACGGAGCCACAGCCCCCCCCCCCCTTTAAAGTTTGAGACTTGGTGCTGGCAGCTACCTTTTGCGCTCAGCGAGTTTGCCTAAGTGCTTTAAAGACTTCTGTCAAAGAACAGAGGAGCCTTAATAGCTCACCTTAGTCCTGAGTGTATCAGATCTGAGATGCTCAAGGGGTTACTTATGGGGACCCTTGAGGGAGGGGGGCCCTCGAGGGAGTCCAGTGCCTTAGGGAGACGTCTCCCCCATCCCCTACTGCAGGGGTAGTCAAACTGCGGCCCTCCAGATGTCCATGGACCACAATTCCCAGGAGCCCCTGCCAGCATTCGCTGGCAGGGGCTCCTGGGAATTGTAGTCCATGGACATCTGGAGGGCCGCAGTTTGACTACCCCTGACCTACTGCCTTATCCCCTGACCTGGCTGGCCCAGGCCGGAACGATTTCCTCAGATGTACAAAGCTAAGCAGGGTTGGCCCCGGTTAGTCCGTGGAGGGGAGACGGCCAGGGAGGTTGCTGTGCTAAGGCGGGTAAGGGCAATCCACTACTGTTCGTTTGCCATGACCCGGACAGACCAGGCTAGCACAATTTCCTCAGGTCTCAGAAGCTAAGCAGGGTTGGCCTGGTTAAAACCGGGCAGCGGATAACCAAGGAATTCCAGGGTTGCTCTGCAGAGGTTCGACAGCCCCACAGCCGTAGGGAAGGGCAGTATAAAGATCTGAATAAATAAATTTTCAGAAAGAGCAGCATTGTAATGGGACCCGTGCCTAACCGTATGCATGTCCACGTGCCTTAGGGTTTGCTTGGTGTTTTTCTTGCCCATGTGCCTTTCTGTGCTTGGTGTGGGGCCTGATTTCAGGGGCGCAAGGGGGCATGTTCTCATGGGGGGAGGTTGTGACAGACGCTTGCAGCCTCCCGCCCCTCCAGCCCCACTGAGCCCCTGTGTGGGTGTAATAATCCACACTGGTGAGGGGATGTTTTCGGTGCACGCTTGCGCCCCCTGCTGCCTTGTGCAGTTTCCTCGCCTGCCTCAGCTGGCGCTTCACCGAATTCTCAAACCGAGCTGGTGAAGATCAACCGGTGTCACCCGCCCTGCCTGGATGAATTCGGTCTGACCCGGTTTTCATCCCAGAGCACCGCTGGGTGGCCCACGGTGTTCTCTCCCCACCCATTTGGGATCGTCCGCGTGCCTCTTCCACGCAGCTGGTGAGCTCTGCCAAATTTGCACCGGCGCCACATGGCTGCTGCGCTGGGCCTTCTCAAGACGCCCAAACTGAGCAGCTCACAGCGTTGCACGGAGGTTCCTCGTCTCTCCCGCAGGCCCCAGCGGCCCCGTGCTGAAACAGGCACGGGACCTGCTTTTCGTGATAAACAAGGGGAGATTGTTCTTCCTGGTGGCCTGAAGGCTGGGGTGGGGGGGGGGGGACGACCCTCAAA
>BDOT02000005.1:8884045-8924175 GCA_003118565.2 Paroedura picta | reverse complement strand
ACTGCAGACCTGGCGAAAGAGCTCTCTTTTGCAGGCCCTTTGAAGGAAGCGGAGGAGTCAAAGGAAATCAGAGGTGTATTTCCTAAGATCCATGAGAGAGAGAAAGAGCCACAGTTATCTCCAAAAGCTGTGGGAGTCCGGTTCCTCCCGGAAGGGAGAAAGTAGTGGTAGGAGGGAATCGTATTTTTCTTTCGAGGAACCAGGCAGAGTTCAGGGGAATTCTACAGAAGACAAAGATCAGAGGGGGAAAAAAACATGCTTGGGTAATCAGTGCAGTAAGGAAAACTCTTGGTTAAGAACATCTGAAAGTAAAAGCCCAAGGGCACCTGGGAAAGTCTGCCATTAAGAACGGAAACCAAAAACCAACCGGTTTGTAAAGCGAAACGGGATTCCTCAGCACCAGCGACCCTTTCCCTTTTGTAAATCAAACCTTCACTTTGCTTGTTTGGAAGAGGTGGGGGGGGGGGAACACCCTTGATGTTTTGCTGGCAAAGGGTTTTTTTTAAGGAAATGCCTTCCTGAAAGCTCCCAGCGCCGAATAAAGCCAAAGGGATCAAACAGTGACTGAGCAGCACTTTGAGATTAATTTCTGTGAACTTAGGTAGATGGTGAGGGGGGGGGCAGAAGGGGTTGTATCGGTGCTTGGTTTTGGTGGCCCTTCCTTGCAGGCCCAGGTTACCGTGAGGTCAGGAAGTGAATTTCTTCTAGGCCAGACTGGCCAGGGGTTCTGGTCTTTTTTGGGGGGGGCATTATCTGGGCACGGAATTGGGGTCATTGCAGGTGAACAGGTAGTGGTGACTTTCCTGCATTCTGCAGGGGGTTGGACTAGATGACCCTGGAGGTCCCCTCCAACTCTTCTGATTCAATTTACATCAGCGCGGGGAAGGGTGTGGAGAGGAATCTTTCATAGATATAATCTGATAGGATTGCTTTAGGATGCTTTGGGCTGATCCTGCGTTGAGCAGGGGGTTGGACTAGATGGCCTGTGTGGCCCCTTCCAACTCTATGATTCTATGATTCTAGGATGCTTTGGGCTGATCCTGCGTTGAGCAGGGGGTTGGGCTAGATGGCCTGTATGGCCCCTTCCAACTCTATGATTCTATATATTCTCCACACACACACGCACGCACACACCCCTTCATCTCATCTCAAATAGAGAAACTTGAGAAGAGAGACCATCAAGGGACGAATGTTTACTCTTGGGTTATAGGGCAATCTCTTGAAGAATACATCTTCTGCGATCGTGAGGAAGACCAAAGGCGTGGGGCCTTCTCTGGACAGCCTGTACTTCCTATTTTCCCCCCAAGGCCCGAAAAGAAATTCACATCTGGCCGTGTCTTTCAGCGAAGCCATTACAACCCCCCAAAGAAAACCCTGAGAAGATTTTCGTGGTGACTCACAACAAGCCTTCCAAAACTGTCAGTGAAAAGCGCTTCTATACTCTCTTGGGGGAAAGAGAAAGACATCTGAGGCTGGCCGAAAGGGATTGCAATTAACCCCCGCACAAGAGAAGAAAAGTCTGAGGACGCCCTGAATGACCAGGGGATTGTAGGTCTCTATAGATGAGTTGATTGGGAAGGGCGGAGGAATCTCCATCGAAAAGCTCTCCTCCGGGCAAAAAGAGCCAGAACAAAGGTGAGTTTCCACCCACTGGCCCTTGAGGGTCTTTGTTCCCTGCTGTGTTGATGCCATCTAAAAATAATCCCTCTGCTTTGAAAAAGACAAAATCTCGTAGGCTGGACGGTCTCTTCTTTTGTTAGATAATCACACACGCAAAAATAAAACCCTATAATTTGCTGATGCAGACAAATGCTTCAAATTCTCTTCCCTTCCCTGGGAGAGGGTGCAACTCTGGCCCAAAAGCACAATATTCATTTCCGCAAATACAGAAACGAATCCAAGTGAACGCTGGAAAGGAAGGCATATCCCAGAGAGGGAGCCAAGCGAGTTGGTTGCAAGCAGAAGAACAAAAGTCTCATGGCCTCTTAGAACTTGTCGTGGTTTAAGAATTTGAGAGTGTTAAAGTTGCAGCCTCTTGTGGCGCAGAGTGGTAAGGCAGCCGTCTGACAGCTTTGCCCATGAGGCTGGGAGTTCAATCCCAGCAGCCGGCTCAAGGTTGACTCAGCCTTCCATCCTTCCGAGGTCGGTAAAATGAGTACCCAGCTTGCTGGGGGGTAAACGGTAATGACTGGGGAAGGCACTGGCAAACCACCCCGTATTGAGTCTGCCAAGAAAACGCTAGAGGGCGTCACCCCAAGGGTCAGACATGACTCGGTGCTTGCACAGGGGATACCTTTACCTTTACCTTTAAAGTTGCAGCTCTGGATTGTGAAACGCTTAGAAATTTGGGGGGGCAGAGCCGCGGGAGGGCAGGATTTGGAGAGGGGAGGGACCTCAGTGGGGTATACTGCCTTAGAGCCCCCCCCTCCCTCCAAAGCAGCCATTTTCTCCAGGGGAACTGATCTTGGTCATCGGGAGATCCATTGTAGTAGCAGAAGATCTCCCGGTGGAATCTGGAGGTTGGCAGGCTGGCAAAGGAATAGCCGTATCACAGCAGGAAAAAAGAGCGTGGCTCAAATGAATGGGATTTTACTGCAGCGTCAGGCTTTGCGGACAAAATCCCATGTTTTATTTATTCCCTCGTGTGATTACTCTGAGATGCAATGTGGATCGCGTAATTGAACAAACCTGTTCTACTTAATATTTCTGGTAAGGCCTTGGAGGAAGAGCGTGTCTCATGGCTCAAGTGCCACTCAGCGCTTAACACCCACTCAGGAAAGCTGTCCCACCCCTGAGTGCCTCCTCCTCCAACCGGCTTGCCTGTCTGTCCAGCAGCCAGCCAATCGCATTCCGTCCCCCACCCCTAGCCACCCCTCCTCCTCCCACTTCCCTCCGAGGCTCGGAGGTTGCAGATCCCTGCTGTGTGAGAGCTCCCCCTGCTGGTGAGTTCCCTAACAGCTGCCTGCAGCCTTTCCAGGTCCTGGGGAGAGAGAGGCCATCCGCAGAGGTCTTCCACCCTCCCCCCCCAATCTATCACCCGTTGTATTCCTGGATGCAACGGGCTTGGCCCCTAGTAACATGATAAGTGTCAGAGTGACCGGCATTAAAAGTACCGGCATTAAAAGGGAATTATTAAGGCAGAGCGCAGTGGGAAAAGGAAACTGTAACTGACCCAGCAGATTTTCCAGGGGAAATTGCCCCCTGCTTCTATTATCTCATTGGACAAAATACAACCCCCCCTCCTCCAGTGTGGAAGGAATCAGAGGGGGCAGATATTTAACGGGGGGAAATGGCCAATGGGGGAAAGGTTAAGAATCCCCTTCTCCCCAAAGTGGGTAATGCTTGGTGTCATTCCCAGCCACGAATCACCTTTAGAGGTTACTTTGCAAGCATCCTAGACGTTTTGACTGTCATAACACGTATGTCCACTAGATGTCAGTATTGTGTAGCACAAATCGAGGCAATTCTCCCCCCCCTCCCCTTCCCTCCCCCCAAAGAAGAAAATTTCTCAAATGACATTTTCTCCCCACTTTTCAAAACAAACACATCATCTTTTGTAAGCGTCAAACTGCGAAATCCCATTAACTTTCTGGAAATTTCCATGAAGGTGTGAAATTGTCAGGTAATTAAGATCTGGAAAGTTCAGGTTGGAAACTTATTAAGTTGTCCTTTGAAAGGCATTATCAGGACTGGAAAGTACACGGAAAGATCCATTACTAACAGCTGGAGGCGCCTATTAGCTAATATTAATATATTTATTAATACTCATGTGTTAATTTGGAATGGTTCGTTTGGAGACGGAGAGAGATGTTTCTAGCGCTGGCCAGGAGTTTGCTGCTCCAATGGCTGGTATTTAATCTGGGAGGGCTGGAAGGTGACTTTTTTTGGGGGGAGGCTCTGCAAAGGAAGGTCATTGCCAACATCTGCTTCTCCCGGTGTCCTCAAAGCCCCTTGTGGGGCCATTCTAAGTCACCTGATTCCTGACAGCACTCCCATATAGAATCATAGAATCACAGAATCATAGAGTTGGAAGGGGCCATGCAGACCATCTATTCCCACCTCCTGCTCAACGCAGGATCAGCCCAAAGCATCCTAAAGCATCCAAGAAAAGTGTGTATCCAACCTTTGCTTGAAGACTGCCAGTGAGGGGGAGCTCACCACCTCCTTAGGCAGCCTATTCCACTGCTGATTAGATATATGCATCTAATCTGGCCCTGCTGCGAAGGGTAATTCACTATACGCCCTTCAGGACTCTAGTATTTATTCGTTTATTTGTTATTCAGTTTACATCCTGCCCCTCCCGGCAACGCTGGCTCAGGGCAGTTTACAACAGATAAATATAAATTAGATTGTTTTATTTGCGGTCATTGACCAGCATCAAAGTATGAATAAAACCAGCAGTTAAAAACACAATACAACAATCCCACCCAAGTAGAGCATCTCAGTTTCTGTTTTTTTTGGGGGGGAGGGGATCTGAACAGCGGGAGCCCAAAATGTTAATCAAGCTGTCCGGATGTTCATTGCTCCTGCCAAATGCCTGGCGGAAGCGCTCCGTTTTACAGGGGCCAAGCCCATTGCATTAAGGAATACAAGGGGTGCTAGATTGGGGGGTGGGGGGTGGAAGAACTCTGCAGACGGCCTCCCACTCCCCCCCAGAACCTGGAAAGGCTGCAGGCAGCTGTTAGGGAACTCACCTGCAGGGGGAGCTCTCACGCAGCAGGGATCTGCAGCCTCCGAGCCTCGGAGGGAAGTGGAAGGAGGAGGGGTGGTCAGGGGTGGGGGAGCAAGAGCCTGACTTATTGAGACTTCTCGGAAGAAACAGGTCCACCTGCTGATTCCGTGAACTTAGGCAGATGGTGAGTGGGTGCGCAGGAGGGAGTCTGTCAGTGCTTTGCTATTTCGGTCCTTTCTTGCATGCCCAGGGACATGCAGATCTCAGGTGAAAGACCTCAACCTGAGACTCTGGAGAGCCACTGCTAATCTGAGTAAACCGTGCTGGTTTTGATGGGCCAACGGTCAGGTTCACTGTAATGCAGCTTCAAGTGTTCGTGTGTGAGCTGGTTTGGGTAGGAAAGAATGGAATATCTTCCCGCTTGTCCAGGACCAGTTTTCATTCATGAAGCATTAATGAAATGCTGATTTCACGAACTTAAGCAAATTGTGAGTGGGTGGGCAGGAAGGGATGTACCCGTGTTTGTCTCTTGTGGCCCTTCCTTGCATACTCAGGGAATTGCTGTGCCATTGTGGGATAGTATTGATGAATGGGAAGGCGACTGTAAGCCGCTTTGAGCCTCCTTCGGGTAGGGAAAAGCGGCATATAAGAACCAACTCTTCTTCTTCTTCTTCTTCTAGTAGAATTTCCTCCAGGCCAGGCTGGATTCTGGAGATTTTTGGTGAGGGGATCACTTGGGCATGAAATTGGGGCCACTGTGGGTGGGCAGGTAGTTGTGAATTTCCTGCATTCTGCAGGGGGTTGGACTAGATGGCCCTGGAGGCCCCTTCCAACCCTATGATTCTAAGGGGAAAATCCCTGTACACAGAAGTGGAGAATCCCAGTTACCCTCCCCCCCTCGGTCTCCTTTAAGCTAATTCCGTGAACTAATTAGGAGACTGCTTCTTTAGCTAATGGGGCAGCTCTGCAGATGGAAGAAGAGAACAGTTTAAGCCGCTTTCCCCTCTGAAGTCTCAAAATCCCCATGCCCGTTGGTCTACGTGGGTCCCGTGTCCCTGGGAATAAAGTTTTCTAGGGTAGGACATGTTCCTTTTTGGAGGGAAGGGAACTATGATTTCTGCGGCTTTATGAGTCACAGAATCCAGATCAAAGTTCTATGTTCACCGATCACAACGGAGGTTTTGCTAATGAGACATTTCTGCCTTTTCTCGTCAAACGGCAAGATTTGAAGACCAACCCCATAAGAGGTTATCTGTTTTTCACACCGCACGGCAGGTCAGAGCGAAGATGAAATGCTGGACTGGGTGACAGTTCTCAAATTGCAGGAAAAGGCTGGGAAGAGCCACCGCTGGGAGAAGAGGAGGAGAAAATCTGGGGTTTTGTACCCTGCTATTCACTTCTGGAGGGAGTCTCAAAGCGCCTTACAATCCCTTCCTCTCCCCATAACAGACACCCTAAGAGGGAGGTGAGGCTGAGAGAGCTCTGAGAGAACTGTGCCAAAGGTCACCCAGCAGGCCTCATGTTTCCCTAAGCAGCTTACAGTTACTTCCCTAAGCAGCTTACAGTTACTTAACAATCACCCTGTGAGGTAGGTGAGGCTGAGAACTGTGACTGGCCCAAGGTCACCCAGCTGGCTGCATGCGGAGGAGCGGGGAATCAATCCCAGTTCTCCAGATTAGAGGCTGACGCTCTTAACCCAGCTACGCCGAGGCTGCTACCTTGATCCTAGTTTGGTGTGGAATGAACTTCATTCGTAGGGATTTAACAGAGAATCCAGATTATCTCAGTGTTCTTCTACTGCATCCAGCGTTTCCCTTGTTATCCTTCTGCTTATTTCCACATTGACTGTGCAGCAACGTTTAGACGTGTAATGTAAAACACAACTGCGGAATTCGCCTGTCCACTCAATGCCTTCTTAAGTCGGTTTTATTGGACCCAACTAACTGACACGAACTCCGCTGAAATACTGTGCTGGGTTGCAGTTTAATGAGAATTCTGTGTCCAATTCTGCTTGCCTGTTTCCTCAAACTCAGGCGGACAGCCGTGCTGGTTTGACACAAGAGGACCAAGTGTGAGCATTAGTGCTTTGGGTTCCACGAAGTCTTGTTCTGGGTATAAGCTTCCGTGTGCACTAGGGATGGGCACAAACTGAGGGAATCCGGTGAGGTCCATGGCATGCCTGGCTTGCAAACCACAGACTGTCATGAACTTTTTGACATAACCATTTGGTTTGCGAGGTTCACCACGTAGAAAAATGCCCCTTGGCAAGCAGCAAAATATAATTGTTGACATTTGTGGTACATAATTACGGCTTATGTTTTACCCTATTTGAATGGTTAGGTACTCTTTGTAATAACGGTGGTGCTACCTTTTGGAAAACGTTTTTTGACTATTTTATTTCTCTGTCACTATTGAGAATAAGCCTCAAACCAGTAGCTTTTTTGCTGTTGCTCAAAGTGGAGAGACCAGCCTCGGCCCCCCAAACCTGTTGTTGGCCCTTCAGAAGACGTGGTTGGCCAGAGGAGCATTTGGCCTGGTGCACTCCGTCCGCCCTGAATTTGTGCTAAAGGTAAAGGTAAAGGTATCCCCTGTGCAAGCACCGGGTCATGTCTGACCCTTGGGGTGACGCCCTCTAGCGTTTTCATGGCAGACTCAATATGGGGTGGTTTGCCAGTGCCTTCCCCAGTCATTACCGTTTACCCCCCAGCAGCAAGCTGGGTCCTCATTTTACCGACCTCGGAAGGATGGAAGGCTGAGTCAACCTTGAGCCGGCTGCTGGGATCGAACTCCCAGCCTCATGGGCAGAGCTTCAGGCTGCCTGTCTGCTGCACCACTCTGCACCACAACGGGCTCTGAATTTGTGCTATTGCAGTCATATTTCAGGGATTTAAATTCCAAAGTGAATTCTAAATCCCTCATCATCAAATTTCAGAAAAGGACTCCATTAAACTTGCCAGGGTAGCTGATGCCCTTGGAAAGCATGTTCCAAATAAATAACTTAAGTTGACAAGAGCGGGAACGTAATATTGTTTCATCTATTTTGTTTCCTTGGATGGTGTTTGTGTATGCCAACCAAGGTTTTATGAGTCTGAGTCTGCTATTGTATTCTGTGCTCAGACATGCTCTGTGCTCAGACAATCTATTATTGTAAATTTCCTTGGCCCCATGGATAGAATAATTCAACGTCTCTGAGCTGAGAGGCCCCTGGAAATAACAGAACCAGTAGCCAAATTTATGGCTACTGTGATATAAAAGGGAAATTGCATACGTAAGAAATAATTCTTGTTGTTGTTATGTGCAAAGTCGCATCCGACCCATCGCGACCCCATGGACAATGATCCTCCAGGCCTTCTTGTCCTCTTCCATTCCCTGGAGTCCATTTAAGTTTGCACCTACTGCTTCAGTGACTCCATCCAGCCACCTCATTCTCTGTCGTCCCCTTCTTCTTTTGCCCTCAGTCGCTCCCAGCATTAGGCTCTTCTTCAGGGAGACCTTCCTTCTCATGAGGTGGCCAAAGTATTTGAGTTTCATCTTCAGGATCTGGCCTTCTAAAGAGCAGTCAGGGCTGATCTCCTCTAGGACTGACCGGTTTGTTCGCCTTGCAGTCCAAGGGACTCGCAAGAGTCTTCTCCAGCACCAGAGTTCAAAAGCCTCAATTCTTTGACGCTCGGCCTTCCTTATGGTCCAACTTTCGCAGCCATACATTGCAACGGGGAAGACCATAGCCTTGACTAGACGCACTTTTGTTGGCAGGGTGATGTCTCTGCTTTTTAGGATGCTGTCTAGATTTGCCATAGCTTTCCTCCCCAGGAGCAAGCGCCTTTTAATTTCTTTGCTGCAGTCCCCATCTGCAGTGATCTTGGAGCCCAGGAAAAGAAAAGAAATAATTCTAGGCCATTGGAATTTATTTTTGATGCAATCCATTTCTTATCGAGCATATTATGGAGGAATGGCTAACTGGTTATTATTTCTTTCTTATTGACCATCTGCTTCCTCTCTCAGTTTTGGAAAGTATTGTTCCTCATGTATTGATGTTTCTTTTATATGCCATGAAAGGTTTTGGAATATATTTGGGGGGAACTTAAACTGTTGCCTCATTTTAATTTTAAACTTCATTTTAAATGACATTTTTTCTAAGAAACTTTAACTTTAAATATTTTATGTTGATCTAAGAATACGATGGCCACTGGCCTGAGCCAGCTTGCTGGGAAGGTGCTGTAGCAGTGGTTCTCAGCCTGGGGGTTGGGACCCCTTTGGAGGTCGAATGACCCTTCCACAGGGGTCGCGGCAGGGCAAGCAGCTTGGCCGGGGGTGGGGGCACCATCCACACAACAGCCTTGCGGGGTAGATTGAGATGGAGTGTTCATCTGTCTGGAGCAGCGGAGCAGAGCGAGATCGGCATTATGGGACAAGTGGCAGAACTGGACTGAGAAACCCCGGAAAATAAATAATAAATATTGAAATCATCAATACATCCAATGTTCTCATTGTCAATTATAACTTTGGTGCTACTTCCAGTAGTTGTCATGATCTTGGTCTTTTTGACATTTAGGTATAGTCCCATGCATTAATATGACACACCTTTCAAGCTATGATTATAGGACACGTATTCAGTTTGCTGGAGCCCGTCCTGATTATCACGAATTATGTTGCTAGCACATTCCCGGAAGCCTTCCCAAAAGGATCAGACGCACATGATTTAGCTATGACTGATGGCCCCAGAAGAAGATCTCACCCCTACTGTGTAATTTTTCTTTGCCACTAAACTCAATATCAAAGCTCCACAGGGATAAACCCGTTTTGAGGCAATGTTTAATGAGTTCCACTTTGAGAAGCCAATGAGAATAGCGCGTCAGTACGGTAATTAGCAAAGATCAGATGGCCGGGCAGTTCTTGAAAGAGACCCTCTGGTCAGAGCTGCAGAGAGGATCAATGAAGGATCCGGAGGTGCCGTTCTGGCTTTTGATGTTCTTTGCCAGCTACTTACCAGAGCCGATGATGTCCAGCTTTGATTGTTTTTGCGAGTGGAACGAAAGAGCTTTGGGGAAATATATCTTCATCAAATAGTGACATAAAGGGTGTCATTTCCGCTATTCGGAGTGCTGCATGGCCTTCAGAGAGGATTCTGTTCAAAGGGAGGACAAACCAAAGAACTGGGCAATTCCAAATACATCGTCTCTCAAGTGGCGAATGACTTTTGTGAATTTACCCGCAGGCGAACGATGGATCCAACCACCTTGCCAAGTGCCTTTGAAGAGCGTCCTGTTTGCAGGTGACCCGTGCCTTCTGCAATAGCCTGTCTTTCACGTCGCAATGCTTAATGTTGAAGAATGGGGGGGGGATCCAAAATAATAAATGGTAGCTAGACACTTTGGGCATGAATGGCCGTCGAAGTGGCCAAAGCGCGCTGAAGCGCACAAGCCTAGTAAACACTGCCATGGTTAGAAACACACAGAAGAAGAAACAGAAGAGTTGGTTCTTGTATGCCTCTTTTCTCTACCAGAAGGAGCCTCAAAGGGGCTTCCAGTCGCCTTCCCTTCCTCTCCCCACAACAGACACCCTGTGAGGTGGGTGAGGCTGAGAGAGCCCTGATATTCCTGCTCAGTCAGAACAGCTTTATCAGAGCCGTGGTGAGCCCAAGGTCACCCAGCTGGCTGCATGTGGGGGAGCGCAGAATCAAACCCGGCTCACCAGATTAGAGGTCCGCACTCTTAATCACTATACCAAACTGGCTCAACATAGCCGAGACACCAAGGAAAGAGACTGGGGTTCACCAGTAGAGCATCTGTCATGAGTAGGCAGAATGGCCCAGTGTTCCTAGTTAAAGGATCAGGTAAAGGTAAAGGTATCCCCTGTGCAAGCACCGGGTCATGTCTGACCCTTGGAGTGACGCCCTCCAGAGTTTTCTTGGCAGACTCAATACGGGGTGGTTTGCCAGTGCCTTCCCCAGTCATTACCATTTACCCCCCAGCAATCTGGGTACTCAGGTAGGATCAGGTAGTAGGTGATTAAAATGGCCAGCTCCAAGTTGGGAAAATGGGAATGCACAGGTTGAAAGGGGGGATTAAATATATTTGTGGAGGATATACAGAGAGAGAGAGAGAGAGAGAGAGAGAGACAGAGACAGAGACAGAGACAGAGACAGAGACAGAGACAGAGACAGAGACAGAAACAGACAGACACACACAGCAATTCCCGGGTATGTTCATGGTGGTTTACAGACAATAAAAGAATAAAAACATGATAAAATCCCATAATTTCCCTTAAAAATACTACTACAACTACTAAGGCGGCAGGCAAAAAGAACCACTTCTTTTAGTAGTCAGTGGCTACTAGCTATGGTGCCAGAGGAGAACCTCCACATTCAGAGGCACTGATCTTCTGAATCCCAGAGCCAGGAATCAACATCAGGGGAAGGCCTTGGCCTCTGTGTCCTGCTGTTGGCCGTTCAGAGGAACTTTTTGGCCACTGTGTGAGACAGGATGCTGGACTAGATGGACCATTGATCAGATCCATCAGGGCTCTTATGTTCTTCTGAAGGCCTTGGAATATATGCCCTGTTGTTGGTTGTCCAAAGGTTGTCCTGGGAATCTCCAGCCACCACCTGGAAGTTGGCACCCTTACCACTAGACTGCTGAGCTAGATGCTGAGCTAGATGTTGGCACCCTTACCACTGTGATTGCTGATCCAGCAGGGCTCTTCCGATGTCCTTGGAAGGAACCTTATCAATGTGCTTCTCATGAGGAAGCTCCCAGGTTCAAACCCCATTTCCTCCACAGAAAAGGGTCTGCTTGAAGGCCACGGGGAAAGTCCTCTTCTACTTTCTGGAGAGTCACTGCCAGCCAGAGACAAGCCTGACTTCGAGATATGAAGGTCCTGACTCAGTAGGCAGCTGCTTCATCACTGGATAACCCCAGTACTGATTTTGGTGCCTCTTAAAACTCTGACACATTGCTGGGATTACTTATGGTGTTTTGGCCTGCCCTTCATCTATTGAAGTCTTTGGAGGAGAGGGGTGTGCTGGGAGCCAAGGGTTTTGACAGGTCGTTAGGTAAACAGTGATCAGAACAGGAGGGATTTTAGGCAGCATTTCGGAAAAGCCAGCGCGGTTTGGGGGGCCGGAGATGGCGACGAGCCAGACGTCACCTTTGTTTTCCCGTTTGCTTGCTCCAAATGCTAATAATTAACGAGGGTAATCATGTCAGAGGTGAATGGCACTGTAATTAGCTGTGGCTTTTTAGCTGCAAATGTCAGTAATTTTGCCTCTGCCGTCACAAAGGGCACAGGCTTTTTTGCGCCCCGTGGCAGGCGATCCATGCTGCGAAGGGGGCGTCCCAGATGTACCTGCCTTTCACGGCAGAATGCAAAGCTTGTGGGCAAGCAGTTGCTCGATCAGACCGAGAGCCATTAGAAATCAGCGGGTTTCTGGCTGGACAAACCTTCTGAATAGCCTGCTGCAAACAGAATCATAGAATCATAGAATAATAGAGTTGGAAGGGACCTCATGGGTCATCTAGTCCAACCCCCTGCACTAAGCAGGACACCCACAACCCTCTCGCTCATCCACTGTAACCTGCTACCCCCTTGAGCCTTCACAGAATCAGCCTCTCTGTCAGATGGCTATCCAGCTTCTGCTTAAAAATGTCCAAAGATGGAGAACCCACCCCCTCCCGAGGAAGCCTGTTCCACTGAGGAACCGCTCTAACTATCAGGAACTTCTTCCGGAAGTTTTGACTTCCGGTTTAGACTTCAATTCTTTTGAATTGATTTCCTTTTTCGTTTGAATTAATTTTAAGTTCTGGTCCGTCCGTCCGGAGCAAGAGAGAACAACTCTGCTCCATCCTCTATATTAGCGGTCCCCAACCTTCTTCTGGTCAGGGACCGCCTCCAGGGGTGGGGGAGAGCCAGCGGCCCGGCTGCCGCAGTTGCTCATAAACATGCATGCCCAATTGCTGCGCATGCGCGTTTTGGCCACCAGGTGGCGCTAACACGCATGCACAGAGTTGCCGCGCATGTGCGTTTTGGCCACCAGGGGGCGCAACGTGCATGCGCGGCAGTTCCGCGCGTACGCATTTGCGTAGCTGGCGCGCCGACTGGTGCGCCAGCCTCTTCCCCCCCTCTTGCTGCAGGGGGGGGGAGGCAGGCGCGGCCGCTGGCGGCCCGGTATGATGGCCTTTGTGGCGCGGTACTGGGGCGCGGACCAGGGGTTGGGGACCCCTGCTCTATATGGCACCCTTTTAAATACTTGATGAGGGCTGGAGAAAGTTGCAAACTCTGGGTTGAATAACACCTCGAGATTTGAAGAATGGGGCTCTGGGAGGGGAGAAGAGGGGTGCAAGGCCGTAGACCCCACCCTCCAAAGGGGTCTGTTCCCCAAGGGAGTTATCTATAAAATCTGCAGATTTGTTGTAATTCCAGGAGATCTCCAGGTCTCGCCTGGAGATTGTCAAACCTCAGGTGGATCCTATGGAGGTCCCTTAGGCAGGTAGATTTCATCACCTCTCCATTTCTTCTGCTGCCTTGAATTCCTCCTGAAATCTTGTTGACCTAAGAGGAGTCCTGCTGGATCAGACCAGTGGTCCATCCAGTCCAGTATCCTGTCTCATACAGTAGTCAACCAGTTTCTCAGGAGGTCCAATAAGAGCTGTTTTTTTTTGTACCCTGCTTTTTATTACCCAAAGGCATCTCAAAGCAGCTAATAATCACCTTGCCTTCCTTTCCCCAATTTTTTATTTTTATTTTTCACACAGAGAGTGATTAAAATGTGGACTTACTGGCAGAAGAAGTAGTGCTAAAGAAGAACTGATTTTTTTTTTGTGCCTGCTTTTTACTGAAGCGGTTAAGTGGCTTACAATCACTTTCCCTTCCTCTCCAACACAACAGAAATCCTGTGAGGTGCGTGAGCATGAGAGAACCCTGAGAGAACTGTGACTGGTCCAAGGTCACCCAGGTGGCTGCATGTAGAGGAGTGGGGAATCAAACCAAGTTCTCCAGATTAGAGGCCACTTCTCTTAACCACTACACCAAGCTGGCTCAGGCCTCCCCCTGATGGGGCCTGCAGGGTGACCTTGGGCCAGTTCACAGTTCTCTCAGAGCTTTCTCAGCCTTACCTGCCTCACAGGGGATCTGTTGTGTTGGAGAGGAAGCGGGGACCCTGTCCCGTCCCCCCACGGCTCCATTCCAAAGTTTCCAGTGTGGTGCAGTGGTTAAGAGTGGCGGCTTCCAACCTCGTGAGCTGGATTTGATTCCCTGCTCCTCCACATGCAGTCACCTGGGTGACCTTGGTCAGCTGTGCTTCATATGTGCTTTGAACTTGCTGCTTTATATGTTCCCATCTTCCAGGAACAAGATCTTTCTCACGGATCACTTTGTCTAACTTTCCCTCTCGATTTAAATAACAATATTAACAATACTGTCGAAAATCAGGGTGTTTCCGCACAAGGACCAATGTTGCCAATTGGTCCCACAAAGCAGAAACACTATTTTAAAAAGTGCAATCTCGGCGTTACGCATACCTGCCTTTGTAGTAGAATCCAGTAGCGTTTCATTCGTTTCCCACAGGTTTCCGGTCTCACAAAAATTGTTAGAGAGGAAGTGATTTCTTCTGTGCTTGGTCCCACCCCTGGCCATCAATCAAATGAACAGCCAGTGGGCGGTTGTTATCATGCTCCCGAAAAGCCCCTTTCCCTTTAAGCACAGGTTTTAAAAAAACAACAACACACATTGCAACGAATATGCCTTGATTCTTCCTAATGTAGAGACCCATCTAGCAGGCATGTGAACTGACGAGTCATTGTTACCACGCTCCCCCCAAGTGAACCCCCCCCCCCGCATGGGCGCAATTTTCGGCCGAAAATAAAGGGAACTTGCAAACAGGGCTGTGTTGTGCTTGGGGACTTAGGAGAGCTTTAAAGCACTTCTGCCAGAGAAGCTTCGCTGGGTGAATGAAGCCTCGCTGGTTCGTTGCTTTCCCCACTCGCTCCGAGAAAAAAAAATGGCGATCGCTTCTCCGGAGGTTCGGAGGAGAGAGCCAAGGGGAGGGACTTTGTTGGAACCGCAACAATGGGAACACACAGGTCTTTTTCGCTAGTGTTGCAGATTGTTTGCAAGAGTGTAGTGCTTTTCGGAGGGTGAATCCACTTTTCCCGATTTCCCTAGAAGTGCTACAACAAATCGCTTTTTGCGGAACTGTTGCAGGAGTGTTGCAGATTGTGTGCGACGTCTTGCGGAACTGCAAATTAGTAGCTTTTACAATTTGAAAGCCTTCTGCTACATTGAAGTCATGCGGAATGAACTTCAGTTCTGAGTCAAGGGAACGTGGAAGAACAGTTCTTGGTATAAGCTCTTGGTCTAAGTTGAAGCTGGCTTCGCATCTTTCCAGCAACCAGCACATTAGCAAGCAAAGATCTCTTGGTGTGAAGGGAAGATTTAGTCTATTCAGAGCATGCAGATATTCCGCTGCATTATGTTAAATTTCTGAGGATGTTGGTGGGTCAGTCTGGTCACTCCCTCCTTTGCACTTGCTACGAGGCTGGCTACAAATAAAACACAGTATTTGCAATCTACTCCTTAAGGAGAATCGTTTTCCTGAACGCAACATTGCACTTCTAGGACTGAGCAATTTCGGCGATATGATCCCAACATCCTGCACCTTTTCTTTCAATTTGTAGAAATTAAATTTTCATGCAAAGCCATACCCCTATTCAGCAAAAACCACGCAGTTCGAGGAGAATCAGCAGGCGAAATGTGGAACTGGACACGATGCACTTTAACCCTGCCAGCTATTTAGGAGGGATGTTGCTTCAGGAGAACATTGGTTCAGCGGGCAGCAGAGTAGCGACAAGGGTCCCACCTGTGTATCGCATACAGAACAGTTTGTCAAGGGATAGATCGAGGCCACACAAAAATTCTTGGGAAGAGAGGCCATCTTTTGTTAGGCCATGCAGAAAACACATGAGAAAGGGGAGATTCAAATGGGTAGCCGTGTTGGTCTGAAGTAGCACAATCAAATCAGAGTCCGGTAGCACCTTTAAGACCAACAAAGATTTATTCAAGGCGTGAGCTTTCGAGTGCAAGCACCCTTCCTCAGACTGTGAACGGATGGTCACAAAGTCATATCAGAAATAAAACTGTCAATACCAATGATCCACGGCTTTCACCCTCCTTATTTTATTTACCATGTGGATTTTTGAAATCGCTAACTTTTACACAACTGTTATGATGTCCCTTTGACAGTTTGTCACCGGAGAAAATGTTTCTGAAAACGCTGAATCACCAGCCTGCATTCTGGCATACTTTCATTTTGGAGTAAAACAGGACTTTCCTTACTGACTTCACCGGAGTGGCCCACTTGTCGCCTTCCTTGATTGTTTGCTACCTGCCAGTCTGACAAGTCATAGAATCCTAGAGTTGGAAGGGACCTCCTGGGTCATCTAGTCTAACCCCCTGCACTACGCAGGACACTCCCAACCCTCTCGCTCACCCACTGTCACCTGCCACCCCCTTGAGCCTTCACAGAATCAGTCTCTCTGTCAGATGGCTCTCCAGCCTCTGCTTAAAAATTTCCAAAGATGGAGAACCCACCACCTCCTGAGGAAGCCTGTTCCACTGAGAAACTGGTCTAACTGCCAGGAACTTCTTCCGGATGTTTAGATGGAATTTAGAACCATAGAGTTGGAAGGGATCTCCTGGGTCATCTAGTCCAACCCCCTGTACTATGCAGGACACTCACAACCCTATCGCTCATCCACTGTCACTTGCCACCCCCTTGAGCCTTCACAGAATCAGCCTCTCTGTCACATGGCTCTCCAGCCTCTGTATAAAAATCTCCAAAGATGAAGAAGCCCCCACCTCCCAAGGAAGCCTGAGAAACTGCTCTGTCAGGGACTTCTTTCAGAGGTTGAGACAGAATTTATTTTGAATTAATTTCATAGAATCATAGAGTGGGAAAGGACCTCCTGTGCCATCTAGTCCAACCCCCTGCACTATGCAGGATACTCACAACCCTATCGCTCATCCACTGCCTCCTGCCACCCCCTTGACCCTTCACAGTACTTTTCTCTGTAACCTCCAGGCGGCAGCTGGAGATCTCTCACCATCACAACAGAGATCAGTTCCCCTGGAGAAAATGGCCGTTCCAGAATTTGGACTCCAGGACAGTATGCCCCAAACCCCGCCCTCCTCAGGCTCCATCCCAAAAATCTCCAGGTGTTTCCTAACCCAGAACTGGCAACCCTAAACAGATCCGTGCTAAGTTCACACCTTGCCTTGGGCAGCAAAGAATCTTGGGACAGCTCTGGATGGGTCATGGTGAAAACGTACATTTGGATTTGTGGGTCCCCATAGCAAAAAGGCTATCAGCCACTGCTCTAGAGCAGCAAGGTCTCATTCCCCTCCTGCCTGACATCCTTAGAGCATTATTCTCTCAGATATAACCAACAATTACTTATTATTTGGGCTGATCCTGAGTTGAGAAGGGGGTTGGACTAGATGGCCAGCATGGCCCCTTCCAATTCTATGGTTCTATAATTCTATGATTATTCAGTTCCTGCACTGATCTTTCTCCAGCATATATTGTCTTGAAACCCAGCAGAACTTCCTCTTCTACAGTCCTCCTCCCCATCCATCTAACATTTCCTGTTTAAATAAATACGCTTTAGTTGGATTCCAGACCTACATTGTTGTTGTTATGTGCGAAGTCGTGTCCGGCCCATCGCGACCCCATGGACAATGATCCTCCAGGCCTTCCTGTCCTCTACCATTCCCCGGAGTCCATTTAAGTTTGCACCTACTGCTTCAGTGACTCCATCCAGCCACCTCATTCTCTGTCGTCCCCTTCTTCTTTTGCCCTCGATCGCTCCCAGCATTAGGCTCTTCTCCAGAGAGTCCTTCCTTCTCATGAGGTGGCCAAAGTATTTGAGTTTCGTCTTCAGGATCTGGCCTTCTAAAGAGCAGTCAGGGTTGATCTCCTCTAGGACTGACCGGTTTGTTCGCCTTGCAGTCCAAGGGACTCGCAAGAGTCTTCTCCAGCACCAGAGTTCAAAAGCCTCAATTCTTTGACGCTCGGCCTTCCTTATGGTCCAACTTTCGCAGCCATACATTGCAACTGGGAAGACCATAGCCTTGACTAAACGCACTTTTGTTGGCAGGGTGATGTCTCTGCTTTTTAGGATGCTGTCTAGATTTGCCATAGCTTTCCTCCCCAGGAGCAAGCGTCTTTTAATTTCTTTGCTGCAGTCCCCATCTGTAGTGATCTTGGAGCCCAGGAAAATAAAATCTGTCACTATCTCCATTTCTTCCCCATCTATTTGCCAGGAATTGAGAGGGCTGGATGCCATGATCTTTGTTTTCTTGATGTTGAGTTTCAAGCCAACCTTTGCACTCTCCTCCTTCACCCGCATCAACAGGCTCTTTAGTTCCTCTTCACTTTCTATGGACAGTTCCAGACCTACATAAAGCATCATTAAAAGGCAACCAATGGGAAGCCTTCCAATGCAGACCCCCCCCCCCCCAGTTCAGCTGGAAGCTCTTATGATGGCCCAGCTAACAGTCCTAGCACAGAAATTGGCCTGGAGACTGATTTTGAAAATAAAAAAGGCCAACCATGCTATTAGACGCAATCCTGCTCGTTTTGCTGTTTACCAGCATGCAGCTGCAGCTTCTAGAAGTCAGAGTTTGTCAAGCAGTTCCAGGGTCAGGCATCAAAATACATATCCAAGGTTCAGGCACAGGTTAGGCACCACTCACTACTTGAAGCCCAAAGGGAATTACCAGAATAAAGGTGCAGGTAAGGATTAAAGACACCCCATCCCCATCAAAGCACAAGAAATCACCAGAAACCAACCACCAAACAAGTTGCTTCCATGTAACTACTCTTTTCTCTTGCTTTTAAGCACTGCACTTTAAAGCACAGCAGGGGCTCATGGGAATTGTGGTCCACGGACACAGAATCATAGAATCATAGAGTTGGAAGGGGCCACACAGGCCATCTAGTCCAACCCCCTGCTCAACACAGGATCAGCCCTAAGCATCCTAAAGCATCCAAGAAAAGTGTGCATCCAACCTTTGCTTGAAGACTGCCAGTGAGGGGGAGCTCACCACCTCCTTAGGCAGCATATTCCACTGCTGAACTACTCTGACTGTGAAATTTTTTTCCTGATATCTATTCTATATCATTGTACTTATAGTTTAAACCCATTACTGCACGTCCTTTCCTCTGCAGCCAACGGGAACAGCCCCTGCCCTCCTCCAAGTGACAACCTTTCAAATACTTAAAGAGGGCTATCATGTCCCCTCTCAACCTCCTTTTCTCCAGGCTGACATCTGGAAAGCCACAGTTTGTCTACCCCTGCTGTAGTATATCAATAGCCTGCTGGCTGTCTCAGTCCTGCTCCTGCAAGCGCTCATCCTCACGGTTGATACTGGGCCAGTGCTGTGCTGCTAGTCAATCACTGGGCCTTCTGATTTGAAGGTCTCTCTTCATCTTCCTCCAACGGCATTCCCAAGGCTCTGCTAAGGGGTGTGTGTATGAACTGATGGGCACCTGGTTCTCAGGGCTGGAAGGCGGAGGGATCAGTATGCAGGAGGATTAATGTCTGACCCCTCAAAGACTTCTGCAGTTCTTCTGTGCCTGTCCATAGATTGGAGTCAGGTCTGCTGGCTGCCTTTTCTTCCTCAGAGGAGTCTGATGCATCTCTTTGCTCAGCTGAATTTGGCTGGTCCACAACATTAGCTTCAAACGGAAATAGTCTCAGAAGTTCATGGAAAAAAGCGTTCTTTTTCTTTTTAAATTTTTTTTACCAGGACTCTTCTCCCCTGACAGCCTTCCCACCAGCTGCCAGGTCCTGCCTGACAAACTTATATTGACAGAACTGGGGTGAACAAGGAGGGAGAGACCCGAGGATAAGATAATGTACAGTTAGGCTTCACAGGAGATTAGATATCAAGTTATTTATAGATCGATTTCAGTCAGCCACCAATAAAGATAGCAAATTTGTTGAAGAAGAAGAAGAGTTGGTTCTTATATGTCACTTTTCTCTACCCAAAGGAGTCTCAAAGCGGCTTACAGTTGCCTTCCCTTTCCTCTCCCCACAACAGACACCCTGTGGGGTGGGTGAGGCTGAGAGAGCCCTGATATCACTGCTCAGTCAGAACAGTTTTATCAGTGCTGGGGTGAGCCCAAGGTCACCCAGCTGGTTGCATGTGGGGGAGCGCAGATTCAAACCTGGCTCGCCAGATTAGAAGTCCGCACTCCTAACCACTACACCAAGCTGGATGAAACAAAGAAGAAGGGTCCTGATTTCTTTAATGTTCCCACCTCGGGGAGGGTGTGTGTGTTTAATTTATTAAAAGGCATGGTCCATCAAAAATGTGTAATCAGAGATCTTCCACTGGAAAGGGGGAACCTTAAAAGTACTTAGAAAGCCAGCCTGGTGTTGGTGTTAGAGTGAGATAGAGTGGTCCAGGTTCAAATCTCCACTTTGCCATGGATGCCTGCAGCATGACATCACAATTTTCAGTCTGGCCTACCTCCCTGGGTTGTTGTGAGGAGAAAATACAGGAGGGGAGAATGTTGTAAGAAAATCATGCCATGAATATCTACATGAGTCAAAGACACAACGGGCAGCTTTGATCAGAGTCCAAAGTCTATTTGGAGCTCAAATCTCACATACTGAAGAACTGCAATCTTAAGGGCTTGGATCTCCTGTTCATTTTGGGCACTGCCCTCACGTGTCTCCAGATATTCCTTTTTAGAAGAAGAAGAAGAAGAAGAAGAAGAGTTGGTTCTTATATGCCGCTTGTCCCTACCCGAAGGAGGCTCAAAGCGGCTTACAGTCGCCTTCCCATTCCTCTCCCCACAACAGACACCCTGTGGGGTGGGTGAGGCTAAGAGAGCCCTGATATCACTGCTCGGTCAGAACAGTTTTATCAGTGCCGTGGCGAGCCCAAGGTCACCCAGCTGTTGCATGTGGGGGAGTGCAGAATCGAACCCAGCATGCCATGTCCGCACTCCTAACCACTACAGCAGACTGGCTTTTTAATGTATTAAAGTAATTAAAAGAGTCCTAGATCAAGTGGCACTTGAGTTACAATGCCTGGGTCAGTTTCTATGCATCTCCTTCTCCCTCCAAGCCCCTTGGTCTGGACATTAGAGGTCCCTCGTTTTTGGCTCCCTCCTGCCAACTCCTTGGTTATCAAGAGGTCCTTTCCAAACATTTTGTTAATGATAATGGGCCATTTTCCTCAGGTGCATTTGCCTCATGGCAGTGCTTTCCCAAGATGCTTTCTGCTGCCACAAGAGGTTCTGTTGACAGCTGTGTGCGTTCAAATGCATCAACCTTTTTGTGTCACCGTAGTACATCTGGCCTCAACCAGGGCCAGGATGTTTTCTGACCTGACCCCTGCTTGGTGGAATGAGTTCTCAGAGGAGATCCAGGCCTTTTCGGAACGGACGCAGTTCTGCAGAGCCTGTAAAATGGATCTCTTCCGCCAAGATTTTGGTTGGGACCAGTGAACGGATAATATTTATTGGGCCCCCATTAGAACCCCCATTAGAAATGCCCAAGTGGTGAGATGAGCTGGAAGGCACCTGAATAATTTTGACCAGACTGGTGCTAGTTCAATTGTTCAGCTTCTCCGGCATGCTATCGGTGGCTTCATTAATATAGTATTTCTGTGTCATTAGTTCAAGTCATAATATTATTCTGCGGAGGGGGAGGGGGAAATTGCGTAACAGAGTTGCTATAATTAAGCTTGCACAAGTGCAGGCTGCATAATTCATGCCGCGAGATTTTCATGTCGCCACACCGACTAATCAACGACTTATTTAAGAAATTTTAGTGTATTGCCACTGGTTTCCTGGGAAATTAATGAATCCGCTTTCCTTACATTTGGTAGGCATCTGCTTCCCGGCAAGCCCCCCAAGGAGAAAGCGAGGAGGAGAAAGTCCCCTTTCTTGTTCTTGAGGGTGTATCATGAAGACTCAGTGTAAAGACACAGACGGTCCAAATCCTGCAGGAGATTATAAAATGTGAATGGGAGAGAAATGCTCTTTCTTTGCATCCAGTTTTCGTGGGAAAGAGTTCTGAGATTTGGAACTCATGCTAGGGAATGTGGTTCAGGGTGTAACGATGCAAAACCAGTGCTCGCCTGCTTAATCTATGCTTCGGGAATCTCATGGCTGGGCTGCTGCCCTGGGCGCTACATGGGTTTGTCCGGGATCAACGACGGGTCCAGAATTTGGCTGCCTGCCTGTTGCCCAAGGCTAGCCCCAGGGAGTGTGGGTCGCCCACTGTGAAACAGCTGCATGGGTGGCCAGTCTGTGTTCCGATGTGCTCTAGATGGTGGTTATGAAGCCCTTGGAAGCCCTCCATGAACTGGGTCCGCATATGCAGAGCTCCGATCCACTCCGTATGTCCCTGCGTGCCTTTGGGTGACCTTCTGCTGATTGTCCCACTGCTTAGCATGGCCTGTATTGCATCGACCCGACCCTGGGCCTGTTCCAGCTCCAGCTCTGTGGCCTGGGCTCTCTGGAGTGGGGAGGAGAGCCCCTCCTTGGAGATCTTCCAGAGGTGTGAATGGCAGACATCTTTTACAGGGGGAGGGAGGACAATAGAATCAGAGTCCAGTAGCACCTTTAAGACCAACAAAGATTTATTCAGGGCGTAGAGTTGTGGTCTGGGCTTTTTCTCTGGTTTTAAGTGGAATTGGGTTTTTAAACATTATTATTGTTAGCTGTAGAGCCTCTTGTGGCACAGGGTGGTAAGGCAGCCGACATGCCGTTTGAAGCTCTGTCCATGAGGTTGGGAGTTCGATCCCAGCAGCCGGCTCAAGGTTGACTCAGCCTTCCATCCTTCCAAGGTCGGTAAAATGAGTACCCAGCTTGCTGCTGGGGGGTAAAACGGTAATGACTGGGGAAGGCACTGGCAAACCACCCCGTATTGAGTCTGCCATGAAAACGCTAGAAGACGTCACCCCAAGGGTCAGACATGACCCGGTGTTTGCATAGGGGATACCTTTACCTTTACCTATTGTTAGCCGCTTTGAACCAAGAGGAATTAATCAGTAATTAACTGGTTTTAACTGGAATTGTTTGTTTTTTAAAACTGTTATTGTAAGCTGCTGTGACCCAAGAGGAAAGGCAGGCTACAGATCCCTTAATGTTTTCACAAGCTGACTGGAGTAGAGGGTAACTGTCGGTTTAACACAATCTGTGGGATCTGTTTAGGATATATGTTGTATGGAATTGTGGGTTTTAACTTTTATTCCTTTTTATGGAGTACTCTGTTTTTATTGCTTGTAAGCCGCCTCGAGATGACCTAGGAATGGCAGGGTACAAACGCTTTAATAAATTAATAAGTGAAGAAAGTTTTTAAGGAAGGTGTGTTTTTTAAAAGGAGTTCCAGGAAAACTTGGCCCCAGTCATGCTCTGGTCACACCCCACTAGTTGTGTGAAATAATTAGTGGATCAAGGCGAATATTACCATCAAAGACTCATCTTACCATTGCAATGGAAGGAGGGGAGGGGCTTGTGTACAGAAGGTCCCAGGTTCAATCCCTGGCACCTGCAGTTAAAAGGTGATGTGGAAGACAGCCTAAAACCTAGAGGCTGGATAGCCATCTGACGGAGAGGCTGATTCTGTAAAGGTTCAAGGGGGTGGCAGGTGACAGTGGATGAGCGAGAGGGTTGGGAGTGTCCTGCATAGTGCAGGGGGTTGGACTAGATGACCCAGGAGGTCCCTTCCAACTTTATGATTCTAAATTCCATCTAAACATCTGGAAGAAGTTCCTGACCGTTAGAGCAGTTTCTCAGTGGAACAGGCTTCCTCGGGAGGTGGTGGGTTCTCCATCTTTGGAAATGTTTAAACAGAGGCTGGAGAGCCATCTGACGGAGAGGCTGATTCTGTGAAGGCTCCAGGGGGTGGCAGGTGACAGTGGATGAGCGATTGGGATGTGAGTGTCCTGCACAGTGCAGAGGGTTGGACTAGATGACCCAGGAGATGTTTCTATGATGAACTTGCAGCGTTTCTAACTTATGACATTTTAAACTATAGAACATTTATAACTTTACAACTCTGCAACTGTGTAACTATTAACTGCACAACTGTCGTTCAGTTCCTTAGCTGGTGGTAGGCGGGGCCTCTGGGCTCAAGTTGGTGGCTGTACCATTGGCCTTGACTGAAGGTTTGGTGGAAGAGCTCCATTTTGCAGGCCTTGAGGAATTGATCAGCTCCGGCAGGGCCCTGATCCCTTCTGGCAGCTCATTCCACCAAGTGGGGTCCAGGACCGAAAAAGCCCTGGTTCTGGCCGAGGCCAGACAAGCCTCCCTGGGGCCAGGGGATCACCTGATTGTTGGTGTTTGTACATCGCAGTGCTCTTTGGGGGGCGCAGGCGGAGGGGCGGACCCTCAGGTACTCAGATGGTTTGGGCACGGAGACAGTCTCTGCATGAAGGCACTTGCTGAGATTTCAAGTCCTGGAAAAGCTGACAGCTCCCGGGGCTAGCAACATCCACACCGGCTCTAGTTAGTCACAAAAGATCAAAAAACGAGGCTGCACATCAAAAGGCCTCATATTGCGGCAACGGAATGGATGTGAAAGTCCTGCCACAGGCACGACCACGGACAAGGACCAAACCACGGAGCGGAAATGCACAAAACAAACCCCAGAGCTGGAATGCGTCATGTAAAACGTCACGGCGTGTAGCATGATGAAAATACGACACGATGCGGCATGGCGCACGCAGAGCACCAGGGATACACGGCAAAAGCATCTTGGGATTTTGACGCCTTCCTCCCAGGGGGTCCGTTGTAGAGCAAGGAAGGGAAGGCGATTGGAAGCCACCTTGAGACACGTTTGGGGAGAGAAAAGTGGGGTATGAAAACCAACTCACCTTCTTCTTCTGCACTCAAGGTAATCAAGAAAGGCTAAGACAAAAAAAAAACACATTAAAAATATTTATTTATTTATTTATTTATTTATTTGATTTGTATGACCGCCGCTCTCGGAAACCGGCTCGCGGCGGTTCACAATGTTTTAATACAAATACAATATATTAACCATTAAAATTCCCCATTAAAACCCCATTAAAATAATGACTGAGTCGCAATGATGGCGATTAAAAAACTATTCCCGTACAGGCCCACTGGATGAGCAGAAGGGAACGGATGGATAATTGGGCATAGGGTGGAACAATCTGGGGAACCAGGTCAGTCTAGTACTGGCCTCCCCCCTCCGGGGAGAGGGGTCCGATCTTAGCCCCGGGCCATCACCCGGCCTTAGACAAACGCCTGGCGGAAGAGCTCCGTTTTGCAGGCTCTGCGGAACTCAGAGTGCTAATGTACAAAACCTCAACTGTACTTTAATTATGGATTTAAGGCATTTCAGAATCGCATAGTAAAGGTTCTGCCTATATAAGTACCTAGGCCAAATAGAGAGAGAAACGTCTAAGCATATGAATACAGGTTCAAAGGTACAAATTATTTCCATCTAGCATTTCAGCAAAAATGCTTCCACAGTGGGATAGATTCCAATTCAGACCTCCATAAATTAAACTCGTCGTATACAGGCTGGACCAAAAATATGAACCTTACTCAGAAGCACCCGTTCACCCATGGAGTAAGTGGAAAGAAATGTCCTCCATCTGCAACCTGGGCAAACCATCAGGGTGTGCAATATTTCGTATGCCCTGGATCTGCTTGGGCTCAGGGAGACTAGGGGAAAAAACAGCCCTTGGAAAGAATCTGCCTTATGCAGAATCAGACTTTTGGTCCATCAAGATTGAGATGTCTCCTCAGCTGCACCTTGGTGTTGGGGTTAAGAGCGGCAGCTTCTGATCTGGAGAGCCGGGTTTGGGTGACGCTGAGCTAGCCACAATCCTGTTCTCCCAGATCAGTTCTCTCCAGAGCTCTCTCAGCCCCACCTACCTCACAGGGCACCCGTTGTGGGGAGAGGAAGGGGAGGCGATCCTCAGCCGCTTTGAGACTTCTCTGGGTAGAGAAAAGCGGGGTATTAAAAACAATTCTTCTATTCCCCCTCCTCCTCCTCCTCCATTGGACAAGGCAACCAAGCAGAGGCTGTGCCATGGATTCACCAGCTCTGCCCTGCAACTGGCCTACCCCGCAGGGTTGTTGTCGGGATTAAATGCGAAAAAGCGCCAGCCAGCGCTCCTAGGAGAAAAGCAGGGCTCTCTTCAAAAGGCACAGCTCACCTGGCGGGTGTGGCCGCCGGTTCTCAGGCCCCGGGTGCGAAAGAGGGGGAGCCGCAAGCCTCCCTCGGGGGGGGGGGTAGAGGCAGCTCCACGCCCTCCCCCTTGCGCGGCCGATCCGGAGCGCGGCCGAAGCGCGCAGCCATGGCGAGGCGGGGAGGCGCTGCGCTCCCTCCTCCGCCGCCTTTCCAGCGGGCGCAGCAGAGCCGCCGTCCGTCCCGGTCGCGTTCCGACGTGCCCGAACACGCGGGTCGAGCAGGCGGCCGCTCTCTCCTGGGCGCCGTCCCTCCTCGCGAGTAGGACTCCGGCGGACGGAGATGGACCCCCCGGCGACCCCCCGGCTCTGGCGGCTGCTGCCCTCGATCCTCCTGCTCTTCGCTTCTTCCTCCGGCGGGGAAGGTGAGCCGTCGGTCCGATCGGGGCGGGGATGGGGTGGGGGGCTGCTGGAGGAGGAGGGGGGTCTCGGCTAAACTCCGGTGTGCCCCCTCCCCGCACTCAGACACACCAGGCAACATCATAAAGCAAAGGGCTTCAGAGCCCCCTTCCCAATCTAGGAGGAGAAGGGCAAGCCAGAGGAATGGGCAGGATTGGAACCCAGGGCTCTCCCTCCCCAAAGGAGGGAGGGATGCAGGCACTCTCCATCTCTGCCTCCCCTGCCGCCCCGTTCTTTTCCTTCGATCTGGCAGCTAAGGTGAACTGAAACCAGCGCGCTTTCCCACCCGGGGGTCCCCGAAGAACAGGGGAGATGCGAAGGGAGCAGGAAAAGGCCAGAGGAACCCCGGCCAGCCTTGCCTGCTTTTAAACCAGCCCCTTTCACCTGAGGATAGATGAAAAGCCACCCCGGATCAGGCCAATGGCCCATCCAGGCCAACTCCCTGTGTCACACAGTGGCCAAGGGTCCATCTGGAGGTCCACCAGCAGGGCCAGAACACCAGAAGCCCTCCCACTGACGCCCCCCAAGAAGAGAGAGTATCCCAGCCCCAGACAGAGCAGAGTTCGAGTCCAGCCGTCCCTTTACGTCCCACAAAGTTGTATTCAAGCCGTGAGCTTGTCTGGGCAGGCACACTTTGCCAGAGCGTTCCACGGACATTTTGTAGCTGAAAGCCACAGTTGGGCCTCTGCTCCGGACATTTCTCCAGCAGCGGTGAGTTCCACACGTTCATGACCCTTTGGGCAAAGAAGGACTTCCTTTTCTCCGTTCTAATGTCACTGAGCGCCCATAAGTGCTTGTATGGTGATAAAGAGAGAAAAGGACTTCTTTCTCTGCCTCCTCTCCCCCGTGCATAATTTTCTCAACCTCTGATCAGGTCACCCCTCAGGCGTCCTTCCCCCATGCTAAGGAGCCCTGAACCTTTGCAACCTTCTTCAGAGGGAGGGTGCTCCACTTCCTTCATTGTTTTCATTGTTGTATTGCACACCTTTTCCAAGGCTACAGCATCTTTTCAAATGAGGCTGCAACCATAGATTTATCCAGGGGCATTAGGATCCCGTCTGATTGGTTTTCAATCCCTAATAACCCCAGCCTACTATTTACCTTATTTTATTGCCGTTGCACACTGAGGGCATTTCCGCACATCAGTAAAAATAGCGTTATGCCAGCTGAATGGCAAAGCGCTAAATTTGATTGCGCTTCCCAGCACCTCAACTTTTTGCTGCCTCGCCTTTGTCTGCTGCCGTTTCGCGCGTCTCACCTTCCACATCCGCTGCTGGAAATGACGGAAGAGAGCAATGGGCCTTATGCGCGACTCACTCCCACCTGTCAATCAATTCAGGCAACCAATCCCCTTCGCCAACAGTTTAAAGGTCCTGCGTTGCCCGCTAATTTTTTTTTAATTCATACTTCTGTGTTGCAATGCCCATGCATGGAATCATAGATGCATAGTGCTTTTTGAATGCCACCCCGTATGGGATCACGAGTCCTTTGATACATCTAAAAATTAATAACGTTCCTGATTTTTTTGGGGGAAGAAAGTTTTCAAGAGACAGTTATGTTAGAACTTAAATATTATTTTATTTTTGGCATCACCTACACGCTTGTCCGCCTATTCGTTGCTCCAGGATGTTTGCCATTTTTGAAAAGAAATTTTCATCCCCAGGAACAAGAGAGAGGGAGGTGGGTATGAGGGTGGGATGAAGTAGGCAACTTTAGCGCATTTGAGCCTCCATACCTTCCCTCTGCTGGTTGCCTGCTGGTTGCTCTCTGGTAGCTAGCATTTTTTGGTTGGTGAATCCACTTTATGCGATTCCCCAACTCGCGCTTGAAAATGGAGGATGTAGCGAGCTGTCAGCTGGCCAGACGCTGGACGTGGGCGACGTCATGCGGAGCGGCCAGAGTATAACATTTCACAGTATAACAGAGTATAACATAACAGGTAAGCATTTCACTATATTTATTGCATGCAGAAAAACTTCTAGTGAGTTTATTCACCATCATTCCAAGATCTCTCCCCTGGTCAGTAACTGCCGGTTGGGACCCCATCCATGGGTAGTTGTAGTTGGGATTTTGGGCTCTAATGTACGTTATTTTGCACCTGCCCAGTTTGAACCCCATTTGCCCCAATCACGCCCACTCGTCCAGCCTCGACAGACTCCTCTGGAGCCCCTCACAGTCCTCCCTGATTGTTACTGCCCTGAAAAACTTCATGTCATCTGCAAATTTATCCATTTCACTGCTTGTTCCCGACTCCAAATCCTTCATGAACAAGCTAAGAAGCATCCAACCTAGTACCAACCCCTGCGGTACCCAATGGCTTACCATCATCTGAAAACTGCCCATTTGTATGCGCTCTCTGTTTCTTGTCAATTAACTTTTTTTTTAATCCACAAGAGGATTTGCCTTCTTATCACATTACTAAGTTTATTTAGGAGCCCTTGATGCAGAATTGTATCAAAAGTCTTCAAGAGTCAGTGTGGTGTAGTGTTAAAGAACAGCAGCTTCTAATCTCGCAAGCCAGGTTTGTTTTTCCACTCCTCCACATGCAGCCAGCTGGGGGGGCCATGAGCTCACCACAGCTCTGATAAAGCTGTTCTGACCAAGCAGTCCCGTCAGAGCTCTCTCAGCCTCACCCACCCCACAGGGTGCCTGTTGTGGGGAGAGGAAAGGGAAGACGAATGTAAGCCACTTTGAGACTCCTTTGGGTAGAGAAAAGCAGCATATAAGAACCAGCTCTTCTTCTTCTTCTTCTTCTTCTTCTTCTTCTTCTTCTTCTTCTTCTTCTTCTTCTTCTTCTGTAATATCAGGGCTCTCTCAGCCTCCCCTCCCTCACAGGGTGTCTGTTGTGGGGAGAGGAAAGGGAAGGCGACTGTAAGCAGCTTTGAGACACCTTTGGGTAGAGAAAAGAAGCATCTATGGACCAACTCTTCTTCTTCTTCTTCTTCTTCTTCTTCTTCTTCTTCTTCTTCTTCTTCTTCTTCTTCTTCTTCTTCTATTTGTTGTGCTTGGGGTGGAGGAAGAGTCAAGGTCAGAACTTTTAGAAAAAAGAACCGATGGGATTGTAGATTTCTTCTCAAAGGCAGCAGACTTGTAATCACTTTGAAATCTAAATCTAAATCTAAATCTAAATCTAAATCTAGCCTAAGTTTCTTTCTGAGATCAGAGCAGTGGCGTTCGTGAGCCTCCTCAATTTATTTTATCTTCCCAGCATCCTGTGAGCTGGGTTAGAACAGGGGTAGTCAACCTGTGGTCCTCCAGATGTCCATGGACTACAATTCCCATGAGCCCCTGCCAGCATTTGCTGGCAGGGGCTCATGGGAATTGTAGTCCATGGACATCTGGAGGACCACAGGTTGACTACCCCTGGGCTAGAACACACATTGTGACACACATTGTGCGACTGGCCCAAGAGAATTTCATGTCGAATTCCTGAGCAACCAAGTCTGGTTTCAGCCAGTATTTCAAGACAATGAAAGTGCTATTCCGCCTAACCCTCAGATATCTCTTCCAGCGTGCCAGGCATGGACTTCAATTCAATTACGAGGTTCACCTAGAGAAAAAAAAATGAATTAAGTGAAACGGAAGCGCCAGGCATTTCTGATTTTTCCATTAATGCTTCTATTAGCGGCCTGTGGATGGGCGATTGCCTTCCCCTGTGGATTATCCTAAGGAGGTGAGATTCAGATGACTTTCGAAATTTGTACTGCCATAAGAGTCTTATGATCCTATAATAAACCCCTGTCATGTCATGCTGCTTGTGGGTACCTAGACGTGTTAGATCTAAGCACTCTCCGAAAATGCCGAAGGAATTATACATTTTGACTTGCTTGGTTTCTGTCATACATCAGATCTGAACTGAACTAGCATGCCAGTGGCACAAAATCAGAGTCGGGTGGCACCGTTAAGAACGACAGAGTTTTAGTCAAGGTTGAAGCCTTTGTGTTCATGCAAACTTTGTCAGATAGGGTGAAATAAAATTTCTCAAACTGTTACATAAAGGTGGGGTGGAGTGGGGTTAGTTTCCAGGAAGGGCTGGCTAGGATGCATAAAGAAAAGCCCTCTAAATATACCGGTTAAACTAGAACTAATTCCCCGCTCCTGCACATGCAACCAGCGGGGAGGGGGGTCCTTTGGCTAGTCACAGTCCTGGTACAGCTGTTCTCACAGAGTAGTTTCTCTCAGAGCTTTCTCAGCCCCATGTACCTCACAAGGTGCCCATTGTGGGGAGAGGAAGGGAAGGCGATTAGAAACTGCTTTGAGCCTCCTTTGGGTAGAGAAAAGCGGCATATAAGAACCAACTCTTCTTCTTCTTCAGTAATCTTAGGGCTCTCTCAGCCTCACCCACCTCACAGGGTGTCTGTTGTGGGGAGAGGAAAGGGAAGGCGACTGTAAACCGCATTGAGAATCCTTCGGGTAGAGAAAAGTGGCATATAAGAACCAACTCTTCTTCTTCTTCAGCAATATCAGGGCTCTCTCAGCCTCCCCTCCCTCACAGGGTGTCTGTTGTGGGGAGAGGAAAGGGAAAGCGACTGTAAGCCGCTTTGAGCCTCCTTTGGGTAGAGAAAAGCGGCATAGAAGAACCAACTCTTCTTCTTCAGTAATATCAGGGCTCTCTCAGCCTTCCCTCCCTCACAGGGCGTCTGTTGTGGGGAGAGGAAAAAGAAGGCAGTTGGAAGCCAATTTGAGACTCCTCAAACTGAAAAGTGGGGTATGAAAACCAATTTCTCTTCTTTTTCATAACCAACTGAGCGATTACAGCTGAAATTGGATACAGGTGGTTGGTAAGATCTGAATAGCAGCGAATTAGCATACGAATACAAGAGTTAACAAACAGCTGTGAGAGCTAATTTTGAGCCCAGTAGCACCTCTAAAACTGACACAGTTCAATTTTGCTACTGGACTCTGATTCTACAGTTCAGTTCTGCATATGAACAAAAACTGAGGGACTTTGCTTGTGTCAATTATACTGGAACAGATTCCCTCAAACCAGGGGTAGTCAAACTGTGGCCCTCCAGATGTCCATGGACTACAATTCCCAGGAGCCCCTGCCAGCGAATGCTGGCAGGGGCTCCTGGGAATTGTAGTCCATGGACATCTGGAGGGCCGCAGTTTGACTACCCCTGCCTCAAACATTATATGGTGGTCGGGGTGGTGGGGATTTGCCAAGAAGGGCTGATTAGAATCAATGCATAGGGAAAGGTGCAATAAATAGAGCTCAGATTGGAATTACACATTTGGGAAGACCTGTGGATAGCTACAAATTGGCAGACGGACCATAAAAGAGTTAATACAAGTCCCTGAGTAATAAATACAGCTAAAGTGTGCTCAATGAGGGATTAAATTTAGGCAGCTAGAGGGGGAGTCACGAGAGAACGAGGGGAGACAGATTCATGGGGGAGCGGCCCATCAATGGCTACTAGCCATGGTGACTAAATGGAACCTCCATATTCAGAGGCAGTAAATCTGATACCTGGTGCATGAAGCGATACCAGGGAGGGCCGTGGAGGAGGGTTTTCTTTTTTGTAATCCTAGTCCTATTGTAGCGTTTATTAGATCTCTCGTGTGATTTGATTACATTTCCAGGGGTGGCCAACCTGTGGCTCTCCAGTGGTCCGTGGACTACAGTTACCATGAGCCCCTGCTGGCAGGGGCTCATGGTAACTGTAGTCCATGGACCTCTGGAGAGCCACAGTTTGGCCAGCCCTGCTTCACACCATGTGATCTGCCTTAAATCTCAGAGAGAAAGGTGGATTCTGCATCATTATTTTCACTTCTGCATTTCAGTTGAGCCTCTCTGTCGGTAAGGATGCAT
The DNA here is from genome assembly GCA_003118565.2 of Paroedura picta. Lineage (NCBI taxonomy): Eukaryota > Metazoa > Chordata > Lepidosauria > Squamata > Gekkonidae > Paroedura > Paroedura picta. The sequence goes on along the minus strand of BDOT02000005.1, from coordinate 8,892,054 downwards.
CTCAAAACTCAAACTGCAAGTTGGCAAATCCCAAATCAACTGTTCACGAAGCCAGATCACAAACCTGGCATAAGACTTACCATGGAAACGGGCGGGGGCAGGACAAGATCCTGCAGAAGGGAGCTGCAGGTGCAGGGGTCCTTACATGTGTGCTAAAACAAATCTTTTCCCCCACTGTCTTTCCCGGGTGCACAAATCCTAGCACGAGCTGTTTCTCCTCAACTGTTTCAAAACCAAAGGAAATTGTGTCTGCCATCTGTCGTACATAACACTGTTCCATGCGCAAGTCGCATTTCATTAAAATGATATTAAAATTCCGTGTGTTGCTGCCGCCGGTGTGCTACAAGCAGAATTTTAAAAGAACAATTTCCTTTCTGCTCAGCCTGGCATATTATCCGGGAAAAGACAACGTCTGGTGTATGAAGACAAGGAGAAAACGATCCGGAAGGGGGCAGCAAGAAGACACTTAGTTAGGATAGTGCAGCTATCTCCTGTCAAGGGTCATTCCTCATCTGTCACCAGACTCCTATTCTTAGGGCAGTTTACTTCTTGGCAAGAGATGTAGTTAGAAGGTGAACAGCTGGGGTTTTGTACCCAGCTTTTTATTACCCGAAGGAGTCTCAAAGCATCTTAAAATCACCTACCTTCTCTCTCCCCACAACAGACACCCTATGAAGTAGGTGAGGCTGAGAGAGCTCTAACAGGACTGTGAGTGGCTCAAGGTCACCCAGCAGGCTGCACCTGGAGGAGTGGGCAATCAAACCCTCTCAAGTATATTAGTTCTTAAATAAACCTTTATCTACTCTTGAATCAGGTTGCGCACTGTTGCTGTGTTCATTACGCTGACAACACATTCATGGATCTATCCATGCTGTGATATCATCACCAGAGCTTCCCAATTCTAAAACTGTGGCCTGGTCAGCTGGGTTGCCAGCCTCCAGGTGAGGGCTGGAGCTCTCCCAGAATTAAAATCGAAATCCAGATGACATAAATCAGTTCCCCTGGAGAAACTGACTGCTTGGGAGTGTAAGCTGTATGGCAGGGGTGGCCAAACTGTGGCTCTCCAGATGTCCATGGACTACAATGACCATGAGCCCCTGCCGGCATGGCCAGTTGGCAGGGGCTCATGGTCATTGTAGTCCATGACCATCTGGAGAGCCTCAGGATGGCCACCCCTGAATTGGCCACCCAGGCATTGGCCCTCAGATTCTTTGTTTATTATAGGCCAGAAGGGGTAAGTGTTGACCCAGTGATCCCATGCCATGTCAGGGACTCCAGGGCTGGCCTGGAGACTTTGGGGATGGTCCTGGAGAGGACACTGAATGGATTATTGCATCGGTCCAGGTACCTTAGCCAGTGCTATGAGGCAGACATGAGGCAGATGTATAAAACCCTATGTAACTCCCTATTCTTTGCAGAAGAATTGAGGCTTTTGAACTCTGGTGCTGGAGAAGACTCTTGCGAGTCCCTTGGACTGCAAGGCGAACAAACCGGTCAGTCCTAGAGGAGATCAGCCCTGACTGCTCCTTAGAAGGCCAGATCCTGAAGATGAAACTCAAATACTTTTGCCACCTCATGAGAAGGAAGGACTCCCTGGAGAAGAGCCTAATGCTGGGAGCGATCGAGGGCAAAAGAAGAAGGGGACGACAGAGAATGAGGTGGCTGGATGGAGTCACTGAAGCAGTCGGTGCGAACTTAAATGGACTCCAGGGAATGGTAGAGGACAGGAAGGCCTGGAGGATCATTGTCCATGGGGTCGCAATGGGTCGGACACGACTTCGCAACTAACAACAACAAATTCTTTGCAGAGGTTTTTCGATGAACAAGAGTTCTCTGTGACTTTTCCCCCTCCTGCTGCTGCTAAAATAAAAATTCATAAAAAGGTTTTCCAGCCTGGCATGTATTTGGTTAACTCATACTGGGCAATGAACCTTGGGCCACACCAGTCAACTCAACCCCCCCCCCCTTATTGGATGCTCTGTGAATTCATGCAGTGGTTAAGAGCAGTAGCCTCTGATTTGGAGAACCAGGTTTGAGACCCCACTTCTCCACACGCAGCCAGCTGAGTGACCTTGGACCAATCACAGTTCTCTCAGAGCTCACTCAGCCCCCACCTCCTTCACAGGGTGTCTGTTGCAGGGAGATGAAGGGAAGGTGATTGTCAGCTGCTTTGAGACTCCTTGGGGTGGTGAAAACCGGGGTACAAAAACCCAGCTCTTCTCTTTCTAACTTCATGTCTACCAACGAGAGAGAGAGAGAGAGTGGGTTCCAAAAAAAGCAGTTCTGCTATAGTTTGAGTTGTCTTGTGCCTTGGGTTGCCAGTTCTGGGTTAATAAATACCTGGGGATTTGGGAGGGGGGAATAGAGCCAGGGGAGGGTGTGTTTTGGGCAGTATAATTCCAAGGAGTCCATGCTCCATGTAATCCTTTCATCCAGGGAAACCAACCCCTTTAAGCCCAGGAGTTCTCCAGGGTCCACCTGGAAGCTGGCAACCCCATCCTCCTATGCTTTCTCTCTGCCTTTCCCTCTCGGCAAAAAAAAAAAAAAAAACCCTGGAGAAAAGATGCCTTTAAATACGATCTCGGAGCACATGTTGTTCTGCCCAAAATAACTCCCATTTCTCCTTTTTCTGTTTCTCGCAGCTGTTCCTTTTCTCGCAGCGTAACCCTAAGCAGAGTTAGGCCCTTCTAAACCCATTGACTTCAGTGGGTTGGGAAGGAGTCAACTCTGCTTAGGATTGCACTGTTGGTGGCCCCCAAAATTACAAGTGAGTTTCTCAGGTCTTTTTCATCCAGCAGCCGCTCCACCAGTGAGTTCCGAGGAAGCATACAAAGATGAAATTAATTCAAAAGGAATTCCGTGTAAACCTCCGGAAGGAGTTCCTGACAGTTAGAGTGGTTCCTCAGTGGAACAGGCTTCCTCGGGAGGTGGTGGGGTCTCCATCTTTGGAGATTTTTAAACAGAGGCTGGAGAGCCATCTGACGGAGAGGCTGATTCTGTGAAGGCTCAAGGGGGTGGCAGGTTACAGTGGATGAGCGATAGGATTGTGAGTGTCCTGCATAGTGCAGGGGGTTGGACTAGATGACCCATGAGGTCCCTTCCAACTCTATGATTCTATGATGGCTGGTGTTCTTAAGCAAGAATCCACCACTGCAGCCGGACCCCATTCTCAGCACCTTGTGCTCCTGGCCTGAAGACATGAAGCTGCCTTATGCGGAATGGGACCCTTGGCCCACCAAAGTCAGGATTCAGACTGGCAGGAGCTCCCCGTGATCTCAGGCAAAGATACCAGCTTCCAGATAACTGGAGATACCAGGGATTGAACCTGGGACCTTCTGCATGCCAAGCAGAGGCTCTGTCACTGAGCCATGGCTCCCCATGGCTCCCCATGGCAAAAGCCCAGACCACAACTCTCTTCCTCCCTCCCCCTGTAAAAGATGTCTGCCATTCACACCCCTGGAAGATCTCCAAGGAGGGGCTCTCCTCCCCACTCCAGGGGGCCCAGGCCACAGAGCTGGAGCTGGAACAGGCCCAGGGTCGGGTCAATGCAATACAGGCCATGCTAAGCAGTGGGACAATCAGCAGAAGGTCATTCAAAGGCACGCAGGGACATACGGAGTGGATCGGAGCTCTGCATATGCGGACCCAGTTCATGGAGGGCTTCCAAGGGCTTCATAACCACCATCTGGAGCACATCGGAACACAGACTGGCCACCCATGCAGCTGTTTCAAAGTGGGCGACCCATATTCCCTGGGGCTAGCCTTGGGCAACAGGCAGGCAGCCACATTCTGGACTTGTCACTTCCAGATTGTCTTCAAGGGCAGCCCTATGTAGAGCCCAGGGCAGCAGCCCAGCCGTGGGATTCCCGAAGTACAGATTAGGCAGGCAAGCACTGGTTTTGCATTGTCACACCCTGACCCATTTCACTCGCAAGCATGAGTTCTAAATTTCAGAACTCTTTCCCAAGAAAACTGGATCTGGACTTGTCATTTCCAGATTGTCTTCAAGGGCAGCCCTATGTAGAGCCCAGGGCAGCAGCCCAGCCGTGGGATTCCCGAAGCACAGATTAGGCAGGCGAGCACTGGTTTTGCATTGTCACACCCTGACCCACTTCACTCACAAGCATGAGTTCTAAATTTCAGAACTCTTTCCCAAGAAAACTGGATCTGGACTTGTCATTTCCAGATTGTCTTCAAGGGCAGCCCTATGTAGAGCCCAGGGCAGCAGCCCAGCTGTGGGATTCCCAAAGCACAGATTAGGTGGGTGAGCTCTGGTTTTGCATTGTCACACCCTGACCCACATCATCCAAATCTCAAAACTGTTTCCCACGAAAACTGGATGCAAAGAAGGAGCATTTCTCTCCCAATCACATTTTATAATCTCCTGCAGGATTTGGACCGTCTGTGTCTTTACACTGAGTCTTCATGATACACCCTCAAGAACAAGAAAGGGGACTTTTTCCTCCTCGCTTTCTCCTTGGGGAGCTTGCTGGGAAGCAGATGCCTACCAAATGTAGGGAAGGTGGATTCATTAATTTCCCAGGAAACCAGTGGCAATACACTAAAATGTCTTAAATAAGTCGTTGATTAGTCGGTGTGGCGACATGAAAATCTCACGGCATGAATTATGCAGCCTGCACTTGTGCCCGCTTAATTATAGCAACTCTGTTATGCAATTCCACCCCCTTCCCAGAATAATATTATTACTTGAACTAATGACACAGAAATGCTATATTAATGAAGCCACCGACGGCATGCCGGAGAAGCTGAACGACTGAACTATCTTAAAATATCTTTTGGAAGGGACTTTTCAGGGCCATTAATTGCTGTCTGTTAGTCTGCCTTTGTTGACCTTGACCAGAGTTTGGTATGAACCTAGCAGTGAGGACTCTTCAGGATTCCACCTGCCTACAGGTATAGCTCTGCTGAAACCACACCTTCTTGGACAACAGCTAAATTTGAGTCCAGAAGGATCTTCCAAACAAACAAGATTTTCAGGGCTAAGCTTTCGAAAACTTTGTTGGTCTTTAAGAAGAAGAAGAAGAAGAAGAAGAAGAAGAAGAAGAAGAAGAAGAAGAAGAAGAAGAAGAAGAAGAAGAAGAAGAGTTGGTTCTTATATGCCGCTTTTCTCTACCCAAAGGAGTCTCAAAGCTGCTTCCAATCGCCTTCCCTTTCCTCTCCCCACAACAGACACCCTGTGGGGTGGGTGAGGCTGAGAGAGCCCCGATATCACTGCTCGGTCAGAACAGCTTTATCAGTGCCGTGGCGAGCCCAAGGTCACCCAGCTGGCTGCATGTGGGGGAGTGCAGAATCGAACCCAGCATGCCAGATTAGAAGTCCGCACTTCTAACCACTACACCAAACTGGCTGTTTAAGGTGTTCCTGGCCTCGAATCTGGCTGTCGTATGGCAGGCAAACATGGCCCTCCTTCTGGTCCAGTTCCCCTTACAGTTTAGGGAAATGTTGACATCGGCTTGTGCCTGCTTGAGAAGGAGATAAGTAGGGGGGGAAAGGAGTACCTGACAGGTGGAGCTCAGGCTGTGCCTGATTTGGCCAGGCATGGCATCCTCCCCTAAGCCTGCATGAAATTCCTGGCAACTCTGCCTGTGTCAGCAGAAGGGAGGACAGCTTCTGTTGGAGGACAGCTTCCCAATCCAAGCACCCGTTTCCCATCATGATGGTATGTTGGGGAAGGAATTTGGGGAGTTTTGTAGGGATGTGATGACCCTCTGAAGGTTCCATTTCCTCCTGGAGATCAGCCAACATTCAGAGAGATCTCCAAGCCCCACCTGCAGGTTGGCAACCCAACCTGTTCCTGTCGCCCGCAAGGTCCATCCTCAAATCTCCAGGCGTTTCCATGGCAGCCCCTCCCATCAGTGGCTCCAGGGGGACCTCCCGGAGGATCTGTGGACCCTTGGAGAGCTTACTGCTTTCCGTAGGGCCTGCAAACAGAGGTTTATGGTCGGGGCTAGTGCTAGAGCAGGTGATATGGGTCTCCCTTGGCACTGGTACCTGAACACCTGCCCTTGCAAGAGCCTTCCTGTTTTAAGGAGGGCCATGGGATTGTTGCCATCCGTTAAGATTTTTGTGTATTGTGATTGGGTTTTAATGGGGGTTTAAATGAATTTTATTGTATGGTTTTTCTTTTATGGGACCCGCCGCAAGCCAATTTTCGAGAGCGGCGGGTTATAAATCCCATAAATAAATCGATAAATAAGCAAATTATTATTATTTATTATTAGATTTGCATGCCACCCTTCAGAGAATAGCTCAGGGCTGTGAACAATATCGTCAGCATAACATACAACATATATAATTTCTTTAAAAGAAACAGGGTGTCTGTTGTGGGGAGAGGAATGGGAAGGCAACTGTAAGCCGCTTTGAGCCTCCTTCGGGTAGGGAAAAGCGGCATATAAGAACCAACTCTTCTTCTTCTTCTTCTTCTTCTTCATTATTTTTTTAAAACAATTTACTATAACCATTATTGAAACGTTTAAAACCGTAGCAGCACCTGTCCGGTTAAAATTATTCAGGCTCTTCATAGGCATTTCTGATGGGGCTTCTAGGGGGGGCGCCAGTAGATGTTCTCCGTTCACTGGCTCCAGCCAAAAGCTTGGCGGAAGAGCTCCGTTTTACAGGCCCTGCGGAACTGCATCAGTTCCGACAGGGCCCGGATCTGCTCCGGGAGCTCATTCCACCAAGCAGGGGCCAGGACAGAAAACAGTCTAGCCCTAGCTGAGGCCAGATGACACAAATAGCTACATGCCATAGAAAAATACCATTTAATAGCACACTACAGTCAACAGAAAGCTGCCTGGGAAAGCTCTGCCATTAGGCAAATTGATCTGTGGAAAATAGCCCATTATCATTAACAAAATGTTTGAAAAGGACCTCTCCATAAACAAGGAGTTGGCAGGACAGAGCCAAGAACCAGGCGCCCTAGAAACCTTGGAGGGGGAGGGAGATGCACAGAGAGAAACACACATTGCAACTCCAGGGCCGCTTGATCTTTGGGCTGGAACACTTGTAATTGCTACAATACATTCAAAATGAATATCTGGAGTCACATGAGGGCGGTGCCCAACAGGAGATCGAAGCCCTTAAGACTCCAGTTCGTCCATGTCTGATATTTGAGCTTCAAATCGGCTCTGCTAAAAGCTGCATGCGGTTTCTTTGATTTATTTAGATATTCATGACCCCCATACATACATACATACATACATACATACATACATACATACATGCATACATACATACATACATACATACATACATACATACATACATACATACTCATTGCTTTCGGAACCAATATCCAATTCTTTATTTTTAATTTTATTTATTTATTTAGATGTATATACTGCCCTCCCCTCTTGTGAGCCTCTTGTGGCGCAGAGTGGTAAGGCAGCCGTCTGAAAGCTTTGCCCATGAGGCTGGGGGTTCAATCCCAGCAGCCGGCTCAAGGTTGACTCAGCCTTCCATTTTTCTGAGGTAGGTGAAATGAGTACCCAGTTTGCTGGGGGGGTAAACGGTCATGACTGGGGAAGGCACTGGAAAACCACCCCGTATTAAGTCTGCCAAGAAAACGCTAGAGAGCGTCACCCCAAGGGTCAGACATGACTCGGTGCTTGCACAGGGGATACCTTTACCTTTACCTTTTTACCGCCCTCCCCGAAGGCGGTTTACTCTTCTTCTTTTTTTTTTAAAAGCGATCCCCTTTTCATTGCCAGATCTCGTGATCAGTGACAGATCCTTTCTTGTCAAGCAGGAAGTCCCCCGGTTCCCTCTCTGGCTCCTCCAGTGAGTGATTCAGAGCACTCTAATCGAGTCTCCCGGGAAGCCTAAGTGTATATTAACTTATCCTCACGTCTCCCCCGCCTTGTTCACCCCAGTTCTGTCAATATAAGTTTGCCACGAAAAGAAAGGGACGGTTCAAAATTATTGTGACAGAAAACAGAACCTATCCCGGGCTATATTAAACAATTCCACAATAAATACAAATAAACGTT
>BDOT02000005.1:8862827-8879101 GCA_003118565.2 Paroedura picta | reverse complement strand
GGAAAACAAAATTGAAAACGGTTTAATCTAGAGGCCGTTCTGGTTGTGCTTATACACATAAATTTACAAGAAGAGATAAGAAACGTTTATTTGTATTTAATATAAGTTTGCCAGGCAGGGCAGGATGGTTGGAGGAGAAAAAGAAAGCCTTGGCAGGGGCTCGTGGGAATTGTAGTCCGTGGACATCTGGAGAGCCACAGTGTGGCCTCCCCTGCACTGTTTCCTGCGAAATCAGCTGCGAAATGACTGAACCGTTTTGTTTTGGATCTATTAGCATTGCGGGTCTTTCTGTTTTCAAAACCAATTTCCAGGCCAGTAACTGAGCCAGGACTGTCCCGATAATTTCCAGTTCGCATCGGAAAGCTTTGTTCCGTTCGCCTTTTAATGTCATTTTCCGTCGGCCGGGAATCCAATCAAGGCGCATTGATTTAAATAGAAAATGTTTTTTTCTGCCCACGTTTTGCCACCGCAGCTGTGGGAGTGCAATTTAACATCTGTCGTTACGAACGGCCTTCTGGAAGAGGACAACCTGTTGAGTGGCAGGGAAATATTTAATGGAGAAAGAAGGGTGCAGGGACAAAATCATGAGCCAGTGCTGGATATATCTGTGAGAATAATGCTCTAAAGGTGTCAGGCGGGAGGGGGATGAGATACCTCATTCTCCCTTCACCTGCTAGAAGAAGAAGAAGAAGAAGAAGAAGAAGAAGAAGAAGAAGAAGAAGAGTTGGTTCTTATATGCCGCTTTTCTTTTCCAGAAGGAGTCACAAAGCGGCTTACAGTCGCCTTCCCTTTCCTCTCCCCACATCAGATACCCTGTGAGGTGGGTGAGGCTGAGAGAGCCCTGAGATTCCTGCTCGGTCAGAACAGTTTTATCAGTGCTGTGGTGAGCTCAAGGTCACCCAGCTGGCTGCATGTGGGATAGTGCAGAATCGAACCCAGCATGCCAGATTAGAAGTCCGCACTCCTAACCACTACACCAAACTGCTACCAGGTCTGAACGGGAGATGTAGGCTATATGATCAATTCAGGGGAGAATTTATACCTTCTCTACAGAATAAGCCCAACTCAGAGGCAATTGAAGACATGTTGTCAGACAAAAGCACAGAATTAACTTCTGTTGTGCCCAGATTAGCTTGGAGAGCAATCAAAACAAGGAAGAGCTGGTTGGATTCAGAGCAACTCAGGTAGAGAGTCTCAATTGCTTGAGATAATGCTTGCGAGTTTTAAAGTCAGAATGATTCTTATAGCTGGAGTGTTTTACATTTTATACTGTTTTAGTTATCAATGGTTCTTTTATGTACTTTGTTAATGCCAGATGTTTTTATGTATTTTGTAATTTGACTACTGGTCTAGTACTGTAAGAATAAAGTGAGTGAGAGACATGGTTGGGGGAAACCATGAATAAATATTAAGAATGGGAGATGCCTGGGATTGAACTGGGGACCTAGGCAAACTGTGACCTAGTTGGCACTCCTGTTTGGGCATTCCAGAATAGAAGCAGAGGCTCTTCTCCAGAACCACACCCCCTCCCAAAATGTGGGAGGCCAGGATCTGGGCTGATTCTGCACTTGCTTTGTTTTTCTCCATTGTGCTGAATTCAGTTCAATTTGAACTCGGGTCTTGCTCTATTCCCCTCCCCCCCCATTGAATCAGAAAGTGTTTTGTACTTGATTGGGGAAACTCAGAACAGGGAGGGGAGCCAATTGCAGCAGGTGCCTCTTTCTTTTCTTGAACGGGGTGGGGGGATGGAGATTGGAGACAGAGGAGAGGGAAATAACAAGAGGCAAATCTCTGCTGAGAGATGTTAGGGCTTCTGGAGCGCAGTAAGCAAAGCCTTACAACCGGGAACCAGCAAGTCTTTGGACTGATGCCCTGGCCAATCAGGGAAGACTGCTTTGCCAGGAGGCATGAAACAGTGGGTTAATTCGGAAAAACGCAAAAATTTGCACATTTACTCATGGCAGTTTTTGAAATATCGAGTCTTATATCCACTCCAAGATATCGCGGGGGAAAGGTAGGGTCACACTGGATCAATCATGCATGTTGCAGAGGGAAAATTTAAAGCGCCCAAAATCAAAATGGAAATCGAATTCAGTGTAGACTGCAGGGATTTAGTCCAGTGGTCCCCAACCCGCGGCCCGCGGCCCGGTGGCGCCAGGCCACGGCTTCCTCTCTCCCCCCCCCCGCAGTAAAAAACTTCCCAGGCCGCAAACTTGCGGCCCGGGAAGCTTCTTACTGCGGGGGGGGGGAGAGGGAATCAGGGCCGCGGCCGCGCATTGCGCATGTGCGGCCGGCCGCGCATGAGCAATGTGCGGGCGCGGATGCATGGCATGAGCGGGCGGGCAGTTGCCCTGCCGGTCCCCAGCCTCAAAAAGGTAGGGGACCACTGATTTAGTCGATTTGGGAGTGGGTAAAAAGCCCCGTGCTGACCCTGCTGAACTCCACGTATTCCTGGGCCATTGATACATTCCCAGTCTGCTTCTGTTGCTTCTCTTTCTCGCATGTTTACTGCATGGGTGGCCCTACCATATGCATCTCTCTTGCCGGGCTCTTCCCAAGCTTTGCACGTGGCCTCGGCATTCCACATACAAGTGACCCCCTCCCTTATTTACAGCCAGCCTCATGGCAACTGCAAAGAAACGTGTGCACAGGCTGACCCACCAACATCCTCGGAAATGTAATATAATGCAGCAGAATATCTATGCGCTATGAATAGACTCAGTCTTGCCTTCATAACCAGAGGTCTTTGCTTGCTAACGTGCTGGTTGGAAAGATACGTAGCCGGTTTCAACGGGTTGTTCCGCCTTATATCGAGAAGTGCTCTTCCGCTTTCCCGTACTTCAGAACTGGTCTTGTTAGTATTATTTAAATTGGGGTGGACAATCAAGACAAAGTGATCAGAGAGAAAGATCTTGTTCTTGGATGATGGGCATATCAGCTTATTCTTTTATTGTTTTTAAGCAGCGACTTCAAAGCACATAGGAAGCACAGCTAACACCCAACTGGGAACGGAAGTGAAAATATAGATTCAGGTGGGTCGCCGTGTTGGTCTGAAGCAGCAGAACCAATTTAGAGTCCAGGGGCACCTTGAAGACCAACCAAATTTTATTCAAGGGATGAGCTTTCGTGTGCACACACACATTTCTCAGATACAGTGTCATGGAATGGAAGGGATCAGTTCAAATGTATCGGTAGTTCAAAGGCTATCGGCAGAGTGTGAGAGTAAATTAACCTACAGCATGATGAAAATGGTTGACAGATTCCAGAGATAAATCGGAAAAAAACAGCAATTTGGATTTGTTTGTATTCCCTTGCGATGGAATTGCAATGGAAACATCGTGGATTCAATAAATGTGTCTGAATGAAGAGAATAAGGGGCGACTAGATAATCCGCAGAGCCTTTTGTGGCGCAGGGTGGTAAGGCAGCAGACATGCAGTCTGAAAGCTCTGCCCATGAGGCTGGGAGTTCGACCCCAGCAGCCGGCTCTAGGTCGACTCAGCCTTCCATCCTTCCGAGGTCGGTAAAATGAGGACCCAGCTTGCTGCTGGGGGGTAAATGGTAATGACTGGGGAAGGGAATGGCAAACCACCCCGTATTGAGTCTGCCAAGAAAACGCTGGAGGGTGTCACCCCAAGGGTCAGACATGACCCGGTGCTTGCACTGGGGATACCTTTACCTTTACCTTAGATAATCCGCTGCTAATAGCAGTTAGCCGAGATCTTGCCCTTCTGCCCTCTGCCTGTCCTCTTAGGCATGGAAGCATCTTGGGGTAGCATCTTCGTTGAAGGAGAGCAAGAATGTTTAACCTCATGATCACCACAACAGGTTTCTGGGCAAAAGTCCCATTTCAGTAGGGTTGTCAGATACCCTCTGGCCACCAGCAAGCAATGGCTGTCAGATGGCTGTAAATAAGCATAGAATAAACAGGCTAATTTCAGAGGGCAGCCATTTTGGAAGACTTGTATCTAAGGGAGATTTGACTATAGTTGGAAGTTCCCCCCCAGCCACTGATCAACTGACCAACTGGGGGACTTACCAGTAGAAAGAGAAAGGCCTAGGACAAATCAGTGACATTGCACAGGAAGTGACATCACACCTGCGACATCCAGGCAGCCTTCTGCTGTTTTGGCAACAACTCTATGGCAGAAGTTGTTTTTATTATAGAGTTTTTGTTCAAATACAGGAGCATTGCAGCAACGTCACAGCATTATGATGTATCTTCCTGTGTGATGCTGGTGATGTGGCCTGGACTTTCCCCTTCCGTCTCTTAAGGTACTCCCCCCCCCCATCCCCAGCTGGTTGCCAGGAGGGACCTGGCAATCCTAGCTTTGACTCTTGAAAGCTTATGCCCCCCCCAAATCTTGTTGATCTCTGAGGTGGACTCAAATCTAGGATAAAAATGAGATAGGAATGGTTCCGTACACACAGGGGTGGCCAAACTGTGGCTCTCCACATGCCCATGGACTACAATTCCCATGAAACCCTCCCAGCATGAGCCCATGCCAGCAGTGAAGGGGAACACTAACCCAACTCATCAAAAGTCAAGGCTGAATTTCCGCCATCGTACATGTCTTGGACCGTTGTCCAGCTCTCCACCAAACTCTTATGATGTCCACTGACTACATTTCCCATGAGCCCCTGCCAGCACTGGAGAACTGCAATTTGGCCACTAGTGCTCTTCAGCCTTCTGCTACAACTCCCTTGCATTTCAGCCGACCATTTCCCCTGCGTGATTCCACTGGGTTCGTCACAGTCCATTTTATTACCCTTTGAAAAATCACTTCCAATTCTTTCCTTCCAATCTACGACAGCTCTGGAGCACAAATATGTGGATGACTTTGCTATCTCTCCAGCAACATCTGCCTAAGCAGGATACATTTCATTGGAAGGGGGGAGAGGCATTTCTTTTGTGCGTGGCTTGTTCCCCCGTTAGGTTTTACCCTCATATTGCCAACATGTCATCTGAGAAAGGAGTCACGGGTCCCTTGTTTGCCGGGCCTGTATGCAGGAAGGCAGTACAGCCGGCCAAGCTGTCAAGGTTAGCCCTTTGGAGGTAGCTCGTAGGAAGCCTTTGCGAAGCACTGAGTCATTTCAAAGCAGCTGTCTGCAGGTTTGGTCTGTTCCGGCATGCTTATCGATTTCAGCTCATTTAGCTCAGTAGTTGCTCACCTGGCTTGTGCACCATAAAGTGGTTTAGAGCTTATCAACAAGGTCGTCTGCTATGGAGTTGAAATAAAAGCTGGGTTGATGCAGGATCAGCCTAAAGCAGGAGTGGCCAAACTGTGGCTCTCCAGATGTCCATGTCCCCCAGGGGATGTGGACATCTGGGCTGATTCTGCACTTACTTAGTTAATTCTGTTGTGGATCCTACTGAATTCAGATCGATTTGAACTCGGGTCTTCCTCTATCCCCCCCTCCCCATTGAAACAGAAAAGTGTTCTGCATGTGATTGGGGAAGCTCAGAAGGGGGGGAGCCAAGCGCAGCAGGAGTCTCTTTCTTTCTTTTCTTGAAGGGGGGGGGAGAGAACTGGAGACAGCAGAGGAGGGGGGATAATTCCAAGAGGAAAATCTCTGTCGAGAGAAATTAGCGCTTCCCCTTTATGGGAAACCTTGCAGCCTGGGAACGAGGAAGACTTTGAACTGATGCCCTGGCCAATCAGGGCTTTTCTACAGCATTGGAGCTTCAAGGCAGCAAGTTAGTTTAGGAAAAGCGGAGAGCTGCACCTTTACTCATGCCGATTTTTCAAATATCGAGGGGTATATCCACCCCAGGATATTGCAGGGGGAAAGGCAGGGTCACTCTAGATCAATCCTGCTTGTTGCAGAGGGAAACTTTAAATCGCCCAAAATCAAAATGGAAATCGCATTCAGTGTAGATAGCAGGGACTGAATCGACCTGGGAGAGCCACCCCTGGCCTAAAGTTTGGCCACCCCTGTCCTAAAGCATGCCTGACAAGTATTTGTCCAGCTGCTGCTTGAAGACTGCCATTGAGGGGGAGCTTGCCACCTCCTTAGGCAGCTAATTCTACTGCTGACCTAATTGGATTGTGAAAAAACAATTACTAATATCCATCCTCGGCCCCCTCTCCCCCCCCCCAGCAGCTCCACAGCTTCCCCGCAACGTGGTTGGTGGGCGAGGGGGAAGGGATGTCTCTGCCCCCCCCCGCTGCGAGCACTTACCTGGGGCCTGGGGAAGCACACGGCTTGAGCAACGGAGATTCACAGGTGCACTGGCTCAGCAGCCTGTGAGGCAAGGGCGGGTGATTGATTGGCCCTATTGTAACTCAGGCAGCCAGACTTGCTCCTGCCCGAGGCCGGCTTCACAAATATATAAGGAGGACCCATGGATAAAGATTAACGCTGAAAGCAACCTAATAGTAGTTTTCCCCATGATGACTACTTCCACTTTACCACCAGAGGGGTGCCTTTAAAATAAATCAGACATTGGTAGATTCACTATAATGTTGTAAAGTTATTAAAGATCCGTTGCTACAGTCTACTAGTTTGCAGCTTCAGTTCCTTTCTAAAAAGTAAGTCTCTGGCCCTTTTTCTTGTGGAGTTATAACGGGAAATGGCCTGTCCCAGCCTTTGCCTTTTCTGCTGCAATGTGATTTTATGTGCTGCTAATATTTTAATACTTTAAATTAGGTACTTCATTGCTCCTCTTTCGTGTTTTTGCTGCTCTTTTGCCCCTCCCGATGGTTGCTGGGCCTGTTGGCGTGTCACTGATCACGTTTTTAAGCATTGTTGTACACGGTCTAAATAGCTGGAAGCAGAATGAAATAAATCAATTCAGAATAGGCAAGCTATTCTGTCAAAGTCTGCATGCTTAATTTCTTTCCTCCATTTTTGCAACGACATGGGGCTTTCTGTTTATAATGTATTCAAAGCAGAGTACGAATCACACAGAAACAACAACAAAAACCCTTTCTTTTAAAAATCTTCATGTTTACGAAGACAAAGCGTAACTTACCCATTCAAGCCAGCCCTTGGTGGTTAAAAGCTTTCTGAAATAAAAAATTATCTTTACTTAGTGGAAGGTGCTAAAATGGGAGGGGGTGGGATTTTGCAAATCTGCTTAGGGTAAGAGCTTTCCGAGTTAGGTGCCACCATGGAAACAGCCCTTTTAGTGTCTCCGCTTTGAATTCCCAGCACAAGCAAGGGCCAAAGAGAAGAACTGAAGAAATGGGAAGCAATAGATCAGTGGTCCCCAACCTTTTTATCACCAGGGACTGGTCAACGCTTGACAATTTTACTGAGGCCCAAGGGGGGGTAGTCTTTTGCCGAGGGACGTCACCACTGCCTGAGCCCCTGCTCCGCTTGCTTTCCCGCTGGCACCCCTGACTTCCTGCCACCCACTGGGGGGTGCTGCCAGCAGCAGCTGTGCAGTGCCATGCCAAGGGGGAGCCCCAGCCATGGCGGCCGCTGGAGAACACCAAAGGTGAGCCAGCGGCAGAGTGATAGGGCAGCCCCCAAGGCAGCAGCCAAGGAGGAGAACGAGGAGGAGCCGTGGCCCGGTACCGACTAATCCACGGACCGGTCCTGGTCCCCGGACCAGGGGTTGGGGACCACTGCAATAGATGACTCCTACCTGCAGAACTGGCAGCAAAGAGAAAAGTGCTTATTTTTATTTTTTAAAAGGACAAAAGAAATGATGGCACATTTATTTATTTATCGTACAGCCTGTAGATCCCGAGATCAGAGACATCGGAGGGGACTCTCTGGCTTTTAGGGAAACTCGCTGGTAAAAAACAGGCCGCAAACCATAGAGTTTTGCCCCAAACCCAGAGTGTCACTCCTGATGACCCTGGCATGCCATGTCGATGTCTTCATCAGTGAATTCTAAATCTCAATATTGTAATAATTCAATCCTCTAATAATGTTTTTTGATTGTTGAACATAACGTTCTCTTAGTCTACTAATATAAACTTCAGTGAAGTTAATATTAGTAGACTCCTACACATTTGAATTTATGAGACCAGACTGGAATTGAATTATACACCCAAGATATTATAAGAGACTAAGGTATGTTCAACAGTCATAAATATTATTGGAGGATTGAGTTATTACAATATTGAGATTTAGAATTCACTGGTGAAGAAATTGAAAACAGACATAAACCTGGGCATCCGTTTTTGAAATTGTTTTGAAGTTTGTGAATTTGGTCTGAAAACTCTATATCTGTATCTTTTCCTGTTTTCCTGTAAACCGCTCTGAGCCCTTGGGGAGGGTGGCAAATAAATGAATAAATAAACAAACAAACAAACAAACAAACAAACAAATTACTTGGCCATCATCAGCTTGAGAATTTTTTCTTCTACATCCTCTTGTCTCCAGCCAGAGCCGGTGTTGCTTATCAGACTGGGGGGGGGGGGCTCCTGTGTCCAAGTGAGGTCACATTCCAACCCACTTGTGGGTCAAAACCCTTCAGATGAAGGCCAGAGAAAGATAAGAGCAGACTTATTTTGACTGCAACTTATTTCGCCAAGGCAACGTACAGCATGGCTTTTTAAAAAGACAGATATGAGTAAAGCACATCAGGATAAGAGTGTGTGTGTGTTTGTGTGTGTGTGTGAGAGACAGAGAGAGAGAGAGAGAGAGAGAGAGAATAGAGTGCCCTCAGGTTGCATGTGGCTTACGGTGACCCCATCAAGGAGTGAATAGCAGAGGTGGTTGGCCGTGGCCTTCCTCTGCAGAGCATTTTTTTGCATCTAGGATAAGCCTCTATCCAGCCACCACCACTGGCTTGAAGACCACCAGTGAGGGGGAGCTCCCCACTTCCTTAGACAGCCCATTCCATGGCTGAACTAGACTCATAGAATCCTAGACTGATAAGGAGCCATCCAGGCCATCTAGTCCCACCCCCTGCTCAATGCAGTATCAGCCTCGAGCATCCAGGAGAAGGATCTATCCAGCCACTGCTTGAAGACCACCAATGAGAAGGATCTCCCCACCTCCTTAGGCAGCCCATTCCACTGATGAACTAGATTCATAGAACCCTAGAGTGGGAAGGGGCCATCTGCTCAATGCAGGATCAGCCTGATGCATCCAGAATAAGACTCTGTCCAGCCACCACCACTGGCTTGAAGACCACCAGTGAGGGGGAGCTCCCAACCTCCTTCGGCAGCTGCTGAACTACTGGGACTGTGAAACTTGTTTTCTGGCTATCTAACCAGTACCATTCCTCACATAGTTTAAAACCGTTACTGCGGGTCACTTTGAACCACAACTATGCCTGCCTCCACGTCATGACCCTGGTGCTCCTTGGAGGTCTTCTCCCCCCCCCAAAAAACCCCCACTGACCTGGGCTGCCCCTGCTTCACTTCTGAGATCTGAGGGGATTTGGGTACCCTGAGACATTCGGATCAGCTTTGCAGCTGTTTCACTGCCTTCTAAAACCTTCCTTTTCTGTTGTCATCTTTAGAACATTGCTATAGTCGACTCGTACTGATCTCTGCCAGAGGTTTTCTGGTTGTCGGGGGGGGGGGGNNNGGGGGGGGGGGGGAGTGAGGCTGTTGCTAAAGGGGACAGATCAGAAAGGAAGTTGAGGTTCTCCTAGATCTCAGGAAGCGCTCCAGTGAATGGGGATCCTGAATTTGTTATCGCCAGCTCTGCCGCGGAGCTTTGTTCCTCGGCCCTTTTACGAGAAGTGACAGGAGGCGAGAGAGTTAAGTAGCGGAAGTTCTCTCTCATCGCCTGGGCTTGCTGACAGGTCTTTCTTAAAAGCTTTCTTATCAAAAGGGGGGGGGAAGTGTCTACGTTCCAGAGGCCTTCAAAGAATTCTCTTTAGACTGCAGCAAACAGACCTGTTTAATTTCTCAGCCGTCACAAACGTTCCCCAGACAGGGAAAGGGAAGTGGTTCAGGATCAGAACTTCTTATCGGCCCTACAAATAAACCAGGTGGCTGAAATGAAAAAGGCCATTTCGGTGGAAACGGAGACATTTCAAGGGCCCCGCTTTCAGAAGGCGATGGGGAAATGGCAGACGCCGGTGCAGACGCCAATGGGAGTCTGTTTCTTTCCAGGAGAATGCCCACCCCCACAAGGGTGCTTGCGTCTGTGAAGATTCAAAGGGGTGGCAGGCTACAGTAGAAGAAGAAGAAGAAGAAGAAGAAGAAGAAGAAGAAGAAGAAGAAGAAGAAGAAGAAGAAGAAGAAGAAGAGTTGGTTCTTATATGCCGCTTTTTCCTACCCGAAGGAGGCTCAAAGCGGCTTACAGTCGCCTTCCCATTCCTCTCCATGAGTGATAGGGATGTGAGTGTCCTGCATAGTGCAAGGGGTTGGGCTAGATGACCCAGGAGGTCCCTTCCAACTCTGTTATTCTAGGATTCTAGGGGCCAGCCCCCGTGAACCTCTTGTGCCAATTATTTCGGCTGCCAGTTTGCTCCGCAGCCTAATACGTCAAGCGCTGAGGCTAATCGGTAAGGCCCAGCTTGGTGTCGTGCTTTCTCAACTTTTTCTTACCATTGTGCAACCCCTGGAAAATTCTTCAGGCTTCAAGGAACCACAGAAGTGAGGTGATTGTGCAGAATACGGTTGGGAAGCCAAGGTGTGGAGACACCCACCAAGGGGAAACCTAAGAGAAGAAGCGAGGTCCTTATGGTGTTAACCCTCCCCGCCCTCAGCCACGGACCTGGCAGAAGAGGGTCATTTGCCATAGCTCCACCAGGTCCCTGATCTCGGATCTCATATGGAGATGAGCTGCAATTCCACGAGTTCCACCTATTCCCACATGCAGGGAACAGCCAATATAATTGGCATGTAGAGATGGGAAAGGGAGGGAGCCCTGTAGACTGAAAGATGTGTGAAGGGGAGCCCAGAGGATGTATGGGGGGGCCTGCTAACTGAATTCAATGAAATCCCTGTTTTGTGATGTGTTACATCATCAATTGCTAGAAAGTTTGACCTTCGTCAAGGGAAAGAAAAAGACCGATTAGCTTGCAGCCCAGCAAGCTTCTTTCTGCGGAGGGGGGGGGGCGGGGGGGCGGAGAGGGAAGCACGGCCGCTGGCGGTGCAAACGCGCATGCGCGGCAGGTCCGTTCATGCGCATTTGAGGCCTCACCAGGAGCGCAAATGCACATGCGCGGCAGGTCCATGCATACACAAAACTGTCACACATGCGTGTTTGCGGGCCCACCAGGACCTGCTGCGCATGCGTGTTTACGCAGGGGTTGCTGTGCATGTGCGGCGCCTGGATCGTCCTCTCCCCCCACTGGTCCACAACCCCAAAAAGGTTGTGGACCACTGATCCAGAGCAGCGGTCCCCAACCTCCAGTCTGGTGACCGGTACCGGTCCGTGGATCAGTCGTACCGGGCAGTGGCTCCTCCTCGTCCTCCTCCCCGGCTGCTGCCTCGGGGGCTGCCCTGCCACTCTGCCACCGGCTCACCTTTGGTGCTCTCCAGCGGCCGCCATGGCTGGGGCTCCCCCTTTGCGTCGCACTGCGCAGCTGCTGCTGGCAGCGCCCAACAGCGGGCGGCAGGAAAACAGGGTTACTGGTGGGAAAGCAACTGGAGCAGGGGCTCAGGTGGCAACGTCCCTCGGCAAAAGACTACCCCCCCCTTTCGGGCCTCAGTAAAATTGTCAAGCGTTGACCGGTCCCTGGTGATAAAAAGGTTGGGAACCACTGTTCGAGAGATCTGTCTCATGTATATATAAGGCATGTCAAGTACCATTAATTCACTCTTAGCTTAGGTCTTTTTTAGTCTAGCTCATTGTGCAAGTGGCCAGCCGACCACAGGAGGCCCTGGAACTTGACCAAATCTCCTCAAAGACCTATGGCCAAAGAAAAGTTGAGAATTGGTTGTCTAATCTAAATAGTTACATAGGACTTGGCATCTTTTCTATACAAGAGATGGGAATAGTTCATTGCAATTCTCTTTAAATCAACCCTGAAGCCTTGCAGTATATTGGAAGACCCTGTGTTTATCCAGTTGAAAAGCCAGAATCTCTTGTGAAAACTGAAAACAAAGGAACTAAGATCGGGGTGTCAGAATGCCAATGCAATTGCAGAGCACATCTGGCCTGATAAATGGTAAGCATTTGACAGCCCATAACAACTGTTGCTTTAGAGAGCTCGCTGTTCAGAGGTCTTCCCTACTACCCTAAAAGAATGGCAGTTTCTGTTAGCAACAAGATTTCTTCAAACCACGGACAGGAATACTCTCTTCAAATAGCATACATCTACTGTGCTGCTTGTAAGGTGAGGGAAAGCACACCTCTGACTCCCTAAAGAGTAGTTTGATTTCCTTTGAGAGTTTTCTGCTTTTTTCTGCAGGATATTTCAAAAACATGCTTGCGGGCTGCTTCCTGGAATGTTTTATGCATGGGTATGTGTGTGAATTTATGAACACGTATACACAAAGGAGGGACACTTTTAATATGCAATACATGTTAGCATCTGCAAAAAAAAATTCAGACTATTGTAGGTTCAGAAAGACCCAATTCGGACCATTTAAAAGCCGTCCGAATCGGCTGATTCAGGGCCGTCCGAATCAAGTGATTCGGTGATTCAGTTCAATTGCACCTTTAAAGTCAATAGCAGTTTTCATGTTTCAGTTTTCTCCGTGGCCTGGAGGTTGGGGTGGGGGTTTGAGTTTGAGACTCCAAACTTTCAGAGCAGCTTGAGGACCCTATTATTTGAAGACCCCCCAAGTTTCAAGAAGATTGGATTAGGGGGACCTATTCTTGTGGCGCCCAAAGAAGGGCTCCCCGATCTGGTCCCATTGTATCCAGTGGTAGGGAAAAGATTCTCTGATCTAGTCTTGCTCCATTGTTAAATGTTTAACAAAGTCTAGAACTATGTGAAAAATTAGTTAACTCCCACCCATCTGGAAAGCCCTTCCATGACAATCAAGAAGCCCCAGGGTTTCACAAAATCCTGTTTGAAAAAGGCTGATCTAAGGGTTTGGAGGAAGAAGAAAGAGGAGGGAAAAAAGCGCCCCCCTCTCCTCTGATCATTGTTACACCATTTTTTAGGATTTTAAAGGAAAGGGGGAAAAGATTAGATATATTAGACTTCTAGGGAAAAGATTAGATATATGGAAACTGGTGTTGTTAATAGAGGCCGCTAAATATTTTTTGAATTTGGAAATACGATTATGAGAAAGTCGTTTTAAAATCAAGTTTAAATCAAGTTTATATCAGAATTTAAAGCGCTACGTATTTTTAAAAAAATGGACAGATTCTGTATAAGGAAAGGCGGAATGTTTTGAGTTAAGAACTTATCATAATTTAAAGAATAGTTATTAAGTGATAATAATGGTTGTAAATGGAGGACATAACAATATTGCAATGCAAGTTTTAATATAAGCTGCATTTTTTATTTCTTTTTCCCCCTCAAATAAAATAAAACTTTATATCCAAAAAAAGTGCTAGTTTTCTGCCTTTTGTATAGAAAACTGGTACTGTAAATGGTCTAATGATAAATAGCCAAAGTTCCACATCTCCACTCAAAGTCTTGGCTTTCCAGGACAGTATTTCAATTTCAGGCCAAAGCCCAGTCAAAGCATGGGTGTGTCCTGTCTGTGCATAGCGCATGATTGGAGTGATGGGTGACTCAGTGGTAGAGTGCCTGATTGGCATGCAGAAGATTCCCCAGCACCTCCCTCCTAAAAGCCCCAAAACCTTCAATGCTGGAAGAAGCAAATAGGAGGTATCCCCAGTTCCCACAGGCATGATTAAAGTAATATAAGACAACCTTTCATACACATCGGATGACACACGTTCAGTGCGTTTTCAGTGCGCCTTAGCAATTGTTCACAAGTGGGTTTTCCTGGCCTTTTTCACTTTATCATTTCCCTCGTTTGTGTGTTCCTGTTGCTTGGCGGGGCAGGAGGGGGTCTCTTCCAAACCTGTTTTGCTCCCTCTAGTGGCGAATATTAACCCTTTTTTAAATGTCTGGCATACCTCCTTTCAGATTTAAACTCCAGGTTTTGATGCTGGACGTGAAGCAATACAATATCAAATTGGCCACTAGAGGGAGCAAAGCAGGTGCAGAACAGTAAAAAACAACCAAAGCAGCAGAAACAGACCAGCCAGTGGAATAAGAATGCAGAAAAGTTCCCTTTTCCACACAGGGAAATCCATTTCCAAACAGTTGCTCAAGTGTGTTAAAAGTGCCTTTTCTAACATGTATGAAAGCAGACAGGAATCTGGGTCAGGATGCTCCCACTAGATGCGCAAGCTTGCGTCAGTGGTTCCTTGTCACTTCTGAAACAGGATGCATTTTAGTTCAAATCCCCAGGTTCCCCAACCAAGAGAAACAAGAACCATCTCGAGGCTATCTCCGTGTTTTTACCCGTGAGTTTCCAGTCGCTGGTACTCAGTGAGCCAAATCCCATCTGTCCTGTCTAATCCCAACCAGGCAATGTTTTCGAAAAAGTACTGTAATGAGAAGCGATTATTTATTTTCTTTCTCAGCTGCCTATCTGTTCCTGTTTATGTCTGCTTATTATAGGGAAAGTAAGTTTAAATAACTGTAATTTCCAAGAGATGCTTTTCTCTCTTGACTATTCTAGGCAGCACGCTTCCATTCCACATGGCTAGCTTGTTTGCTTCCGTTCCCCCTGGAGATTATAGTTTTTAAAATATCGTGCTCCGCAGAATAATTCCGAAAAGATGCACTGGCCCTTTTTCCTTTCTCCTGCTTTGGTCATTACCGCCCTTTTCTTCTCCTTTTTTATAAAAGCATTTAATCAGCATCAGTACTTTGGCCAAATCTTCTTCCATTTCCCCCTCCCAGGATATGCTGTTGTCTAATGCCTCACGCGAGATTTGTTTGGGCCGTTTTAATATTCATCTTGTTGTGCTGGGGATAAATATTTATGGCTCGTAAATTAATAACTTCTCGGGTCGCTGACGGCAGGCACGCTCACGATTTTGCTCCGCTCTTTTGGGGGAATTTGCATGGCCCACGTTGGTGACCTGGATGCTTCTGGATAGATCTATATGGTGCAGTCTTATTTTGAATGCCGTGTATAGTTCTGGTTGCCTTATCTCCCAATGGACATTGCGGAGCTGGAAAAAAATACAGAGGAAGAAGAAGAAGAAGAAGAAGAGTTGGTTCTTATATGCCGCTTTTCCCTACCCGAAGGAGGCTCAAAGCGGCTTACAGTCGCCTTCCCATTCCTCTCCTGGAGGGCAACCAAGATGATTAGGACAACCTTTTCCAACCTTTTGACCATGGATGAGCCCCCCAAATATTTTTCAGACTTTGAGGAGTCTCAGAAGTGATGTCAGCTGGCCACGCCCCCCAGCCATGCCCCCAGAAGTGACATCACTACCTGTACCCTTAGCCCTCCTTTTGCTCCCTCTCCCTGCCTTTACTGCTACTATGGAGGCTCTGCCTCATGTTGGTCGGAAAGTAGGGTAGGAACTGAGAAGATGGCCCAGATACTCCCCCACACCACACCTTGGCCTTGTTGTTGGTCCTACAGAGGTTGACCAGTGTGTGAGACAGGATGCTGGACTAGATGGACCCCTGGTCTGAATCAGCGGGGCTCTTATGTTCTTTTGAAGGCCATAGACTTTATGCCATATGGTTGGACCTCCAGAGGAACTGGTTGGCTAGTGTGTGAGACAGGATGCTGGACTAGATGGACCCCTGGTCTGATCCAAAAGGACTCTTCTTATGTAAGCCTCCTGCAGCCTCCTTAAAATTTTAAAAAGTTAGGAGACATTTCTTATACCATCTGCATAGGGTCTAGTTTAACTCTTATTCCAAGCCTTTCATGGTCCTCTGGCTCCAGTCTAGTCACCCCAGCAGACTCATTGTTGCCAGATTGACACCTGTCCCCTACTCCTTGGGCTGGCAGTTCCATATTATTAATGGTCCGTTCCCTTGCATCCTCCTGGGACCTCAACATTCTTAACGTTGAACTTGCAGAGAGCTCCAAGCCCTTCGCCATACCCAGACTGCATGCCTCGTGGATCAAGGCCTAGGATCCAGGCTGTGACCAGAGTAGTGTTAATGTTCATTAAAAATCAAACTCTGATAGGTAAAATGTCTGGGTCCTGACCTGGAGGGCAACGACTAGCCTAGAGAGAAGACAAGAATCACTGGAAAAGACTGCCTTTATTTATTTGTCTGTTTGTTTATTATTTGATTTATATACCACCGCCTATTCATTCATTCATTCATTCATTCATTCATTCATTCATTCATTCATTCATTCATATACCGCCACTCTAAAAGACTCATGGCGGTTTACAATAAAATAGTAAAAACACAGAACCCTTAAAATCCCCAACACATTAAAAGATGGCTATTTGTTGG
>BDOT02000005.1:8834345-8850985 GCA_003118565.2 Paroedura picta | reverse complement strand
AGCGATCAGAGAGCGTTAGGGCAGTGGTTGAGAGTAGAGGAGTAAACTACCCCCCCCCCCACCGGGCCTCAATAAAAGGCGTTGAGTGGTCCCCGGTGAGTGGTCCCTGGTGTTGAGTGGTCCCCGGTGATAAAAAGGTTGGAGACCACTGGCTTAGAGTAAGAAAAGGGAGAAGTTGAACCCTCTCTTTCAATCTATCCCACTTTGCCAGGCTGGCATCAAGATAAAAGGGGGGGCACTGTGGACTAGGGATGCCAGTCCCCAGGTGGGACTGGCATCATCTCCAGACTACAGAGATCAGTTCCTCCATAGAAAATAGATGATTTAGCACAGCGGTCCCCAACCTTTTTCGGACTGGGGTGGGAGGGAGACCCTAGTGCCAGTTTTCCGGCGGGCGCAAATGCACAAGTGTGGAGCCTTCGCCCCAGCGCTTCCCTCCTCCCTGCGCAATGCGGCACTGAAGCCTAGGCCTGTGGGCCTATCTCTCCATGCTGCGGGGAGGGGAGGGGAGAGGAGAGGGAGGCGCAGGCGCTGTTGGGCGCAAACGTGCAGGCACGGAACTGCCACACCTACGCATTTGCGCCCATTGGCGCGCTGGCACCTACACCTCCCTTCCCCCCCAGCAGCATGGTTCTCGCTACGCCAGGAGCGATCGGCCAACAAAACCGCGGGACTAGGCTTGAGCGAATCGGCGAGCACCGCACTGCAGGGGGGAGAGGGAGGCGCCTCCCTTCCCCCCGCCATGGCCTGGTACTGTTCCGCGGCCCGGGGGTTGGAAACCCCTGCTTTAGCACGTGGATCCTATGGCATTGTACCCCATTGAGCTTCTTGTCCTTCCCAGCTCCATACCCATATTTCCGGGAGTTTCCCAAATTAAAAATGGCAACCTTCTCCCCTCCCCCAATTCTCCACTGGCAACCATATCACAGACACTGCACCAAATCCCTTGAAGGAAATATGGAAGGTCATTGAATGGAAGGGGCAAATCCCTAGGGCACACAGAGAGGATAAATTATTATTATTATTATTATTATTATTATTATTATTATTATTATTATTATTATTATTATTATTATTATTATAAGAAGAAGAAGAAGAAGAAGAAGAAGAAGAAGAAGAAGAAGAAGAAGAAGAGTTGGTTCTTATATGCCGCTTTTCCCTACCTGAAGGAGGCTCAAAGTGGCTTACAGTCACCTTCCCTTCCTCTCCCCACAACAGACACCCTGTGGGGTGGGTGAGGCTGAGAGAGCCCTGAGATTACTGAAGAAGAAGAAGAAGAATTGGTTCTTATATGCCGCTTTTCTCTACCCAAAGGAGTCTCAAAGCGGCTGACAATCGCCTTCCCTTTCCTCTCCCCACAACAGACACCCTGTGAAGTAGGTGAGGCTGAGAGAGCCCAGATATCACTGCTCGGTCAGAACAGTTTTATCAGTGCTGTGGCGAGCCCAAGGTCACCCAGCTGGCTGCATGTGGGGGAGCACGGAATAGAACCTGGCATGCCAGATTAGAAGTCCGCACTCCTAACCACTACACCAAACTGGCTCTATTAGCTAATCTACGCTCTGAGCAAGTCATGTGATTTCTTCTATATGACGTTTGTTGGAGAGGGCAGAAAGAATCTTTGTGTGGGTCTCCAGCGGCTCTCGGCCCCGCTCAGAGCATGAGTCACAGAGATGTATTGCTTGAGTAAAATAAATCTAATCAATATTATTAATAATAATAAAATAGATCAATGGCAAGAGCAATGAGCAGGTCGCATAGACCTGTGTCAGCACATCACAACGAACTGAAATCTATGCGCGGCATGATGTGAAGGTTCTGCCACTGATCGCAAGGCGCGTAGAGTTGGTTTTTGCTAACATTTTTGTTGAACCCGCATGGGCCTCACTACCCTTTGGCTCATTTGTTGCTGATTTCATATTTTTCTTTATTGCTGTGATATTACTCAAACACCAACTTATTGATCCTATTATTGTAAATTTCCATGGCCCTATGGCTAAAATCACTCCCAACATCTACTAGCTGATAAGTCTCTTGTCTATAACAGAACCAGTCTATCGTGATACAAAAGGGAAATTGGATATGCAAGAAAAAATACCGTGCCACTGGCATTTCTTGGGTCCACTATGCACGGAGGGGAAGGTCCACATTCGGGGCGGAATGGCGTCGCCTAAAATCACTGATAACGCACGTCGCCGGCTGTAACCGGCCGCAGATTCGGTGCATGCTGCCGAAAAAGTTGCATTAGCAAAACGCGGAAGGAACCGGAGCTTCCAGGCAACCGGGGCGCAACCAGAAGCGGCGCCGGGATCGCCGCGTGCATAATTGGTTACTCTGGGTTTTGCTGCCATTGCGTCCCGTCCTGTGTGTAAGCGGTTTGCTTCACGTCTTCCCCCTCCGCGTTTTCCATGTGACCCGAAATCGCCATTTCGGCGGCCGTACATAATAGGCCTCGTTGATGCGAATTATTACTTATTGAGCATAATATGGATGAAGATATAACTATTGTTTACTTCTCTTTATCTTTTATTTATCTGTTTTACTTCAGTCTATGTAATTATTAGAGCCTCTTGTGGTGCAGAGTGCTAAGGCAGCAGACATGCAGCCTGACGTTCTGCCCATGAGGCTGGTTATTTTAATTGTTATAATTGATTTTAGACTTCAAATTATTGTTATTATTCCATGTTGTGAACCACCCTGAAGAGCCTCTTGTGGCGCAGAGTGGTAAGGCAGCGACATGCTGTCTGAAGCTGTCTGCCCATGAGGCGGGAGTTCGATCCCAGCAGCTGGCTCAAGGTTGACTCAGCCTTCCATCCTTCTGAGGTCGGTAAAATGAGTACCCAGCTTGCTGGGGGGTAAAACGGTAATGACTGGGGAAGGGAATGGCAAACCACCCCGTATTGAGTCTGCCATGAAAACACTGGAGCATGTCACTCCACAGGTCAGACATGACCCGGTGCTTGCACAGGCGATACCTTTACCTTTACCTATGTAATTATTATTACTCATTTCTGCACACACGCTGCCTTTTCTATGCCATTAACGGTTTTGAATTTGATTTGCCATTATAGGTTATTTTTGTTAGAAATCTCTCTTGGTATCAAGTACACCTGTACTCCTGAGGTAGGGCAGTAGAGATAACATGTAGAATACATCAGATTCTTCTGTCTCTTATCTCAGTGCTGTTTGGCTGCTGCCTATTTGTTTACGCAGCTTGCTACTCTCAGGGACTTCCAACCTGCCACGGCTGACTAACTCCTCTTTCTTCTTCTTTTTCTAATCTGCATGATGGCAACAATTGCTCTCCATATCTCCCTCCCCTAGCCTACACATCTAAATTCTTTTTTCCCCCTTCTTTTCTTTATCACAGTATGGAGCTCCTTAACAATAAAAAACATTCATTTCTTTTCTAAAGCAACAAGACTTGTGGGAACAGTATTCCTTCAAAAAATAAAAAAAACCTTTTCAACTGTGCAAACCAACTCTAAGCTCACAATTTTTATACAGCTGATATAAAAAAGCCAGATGCCCAATGGTAGTATTTCTGAAGAAGAAAAGATAGCATGAATGATTTTTTAGAAATCTCTGGAGCTCTGGAAGGCAGAGGTCATAGCAGGTTTTCTAAAGGAAGTTGTAGAAGCGAGTATTTTGACAGGAAAACTTTAGACACAGACTGCTAGGCACTGCAAATTTCTTTCCAGCCAGTTGAATCTCGGGCTGAATCTGCACGGAGTTTTTATTCCCGTCCCAGGTCGATTAAACCCCTGCCGTCTACACTGAATGCGATTTCCATTTTGATTTTGGGCAATTTAAATTTTTTCATCTGCAACAAGCAGAATTGATCTGGATGTTACCTTTCCCCCGCAATATCCTGGAATGGATATAACCTTTGATATTTGAAAAATTGGCATGAGTAAAGGTGTAGTTCTCTACTTTTCCCTGAACTAACTTGCTGCCTCTAGCCTCCAATGCTGTAGAAAAGCCCTGATTGGCCAGGGCCCAAAGGCTTCCTTGTTCCCAGGTTGCAAGCTCCCCTTAAAGGGGAAGCCCTAACTTCTCTCAGCAGAAGCTCCAGAAGCCCCTAACTTCTCTCAGCAGAAGCTCCAGAAGCCCTAACTTCTCTCAACAGAGATTTTCCTCTTGGATTTGTTCCCCCTCCTCTGCTGTCTCCATTCCTTCCCCCCCTCCCAATCAAGAAAAGAAAGAAATGCTCCTGCTGCACTTGGCTCCTCCCCCTTTCTGTGCTTCCTAATTCACATGCAGAAAACTTTTCTGTTTCAATGGGAGGGGGATAGAGAAAGACCCGAGATCAAATCGATCTGAATTCAGCAGGATCCACAACGGAATAAATAAAGTAAGTGCAGAATCAGCCCAGTATTGAGAGCCTCCTTCCCCTGGAGTGTAATGCAGATATTCTAATTGCTGGAAGTGAAAAAGATCACAAGAAACCATCACTAAGTGGTTCCGATGGGCTCCTGAGGTGAGAAATGCATGTGAACTAATAAGTACATGAACTTCTTATAAGTTAACTAATATGTCACATGAAAATGGAAATGCTTTTGAGAAATGCCATTGAGATATAAGACTCTCTTTGGAGAGTCAGCCTGTCTTCTTGGATATCCTCCTGTACACTGGAACCCAACAATCCCCTATGGCTTTACATGGTAGTGGAAGATAATTCTCCAGCTCAGCCATGACATCTGGCCTCATGGACATCTCCTCTGAGGCTCTTGGGGAGGTTGTTGAGCAGGGGGAATGAGGACCAGGAGGGAATGCTTTAGAGCAGGGGTAGTCAACCTGTGATCCTCCAGATGTTCATGGACTACAATTCCCATGAGTTGGCAGGGGCTCATGGGAACTGTAGTCCATGGACCTCTGGAGGACCACAGGTTGACTACCCCTGTTTTAGAGGGTATGTTTTAACGTCTGATTGTGGGATTGTTATTTGTAACTCGCTGCAAGGGGTGAGTCGTAAATTGAATACATTTAAAAAATAAATTATAGACCTTTATCAATGCAATACGCACAATACCTATAATGGCATAACACAAGTTAGGAGCAAGGAAAACCAGAAACAGTCACAATACACCAGTCCATTTGAATTTGAAAACAGAATTTGAAGACAGAAATTCAGCCGTAATCAAAGTCACATCAGTGTCCTTAGTAGAAATTGGCAGATCTGGTCTTTTGAATGAGTTCTCCATTGAGATATAAGAGATAGAACATGGACGATGAACAAGGGACAATCTAGTAAAATATGTTGGACAGTATCAGGAACGTTTCATTCACAAGGGCATAGTCTGTTTTCGAAAGGAATCTTAGCAAATCTTCCTTGTAATACTTTGGGTGGAAAGGACATTTATCATTTAAGAACAGGAGCCACCTCACTGAGGAGCCAGCCCACCCCATGACGTTTTGGAATGCAGTTTGCCAACGTCTTGTCTAAAACCATATCCGATTTCAAATTGTATTTTTCTTTTTCTTGCTAGGCGAGAACACAGAACTGCCTACCTTCTCCACAACCGGTGGATTCCACTCTGTTTTGGAGGACACGGTGTCCCCGGCCTTCAGTGCTACTGTCATCATTATTGTCACGGTCATCATCTCTGGAAGCGCTTACTTGTGCTTCCTGAAATACATCTGCTCTGGATGTTGTGCGTCCACCCAGGTGGTACCCCTCAGGAGACTGGACCCAAGCAGATCAGAAGAACAAGTGTAACCTTATGGTTACTCGGCTGTGGATACCTCAGTGTGGAAGAACTCCTGTATCCAGTGGAACAAGAAAGGAATGACCAACCTGTTGCTGAAATGATGACGTTCAGGAGAAGACTAAAGACAGGAGATGAGCTGGTCTGGGAAGAAGTCATGGGAAGCTTTGTGCTTATATAAGCACGACGTCTATCTTCTATAACTGGTGGGATGGCCATTGTCTATGCTGCCTTTACAGGGTGAACCATCTAGCGCCCCTCCCTGGAAGATACAACCTATCCCGAAGCAAGGTTGGGAGCACCAAATAAAATTGCACTATTTTTCGTTCTCTCACATCCCCAGCTTATTCAGATAGGACATCCCCCAAACTGTAATTGGATACTGAGCTATTATTGTAATAGAGTGATAATTTGCTAACAGTCTTTCCTACGTGGAGAAGCCAATCATTGTAACAGTGCAATTGATCAAATGACTTATGGATACGAATGCAGGGTTCAGTAATTAGTATATGTTTCAAGTTATCCTTTTGGATCGACATCTGTTGTTTCTAAGATCGGTTCCCCTCTCCCCTTAGGGCCTGGGCCGGTATTAGACTGGCCTCACTCGACAGGTCCCCAGTGACAACATCCCAATTTCCATTGGCCATCTTTGGTCCACCCACTGGGTTTGTGTGGGATATAAATTAAATTGTATTTCGCCATAGTTTGGGTTGAGTCTTAGAATGTTTTTAACGGGTTTAATGGGGGGTTTATTCTTATTGTATGGATTGTATACCAAAATTGTAAACAGCTTTATTTTTCTATCACATTGGCTTACCACCTTGTCTGCATGCTCCAAGGTTCTCCCATTATATCTATACAACCCCTGATGAGGTAGGTTCAGTTGAGACATAAGGACGTGCCCAGTACAGGTATGCATGACAAAAAGGATGCTGAAGATATACAGAAAAATGGCTGGTTCAGGTGGATACAGTGATTTCCCAGAATGTTAGTACAAATCCAGGGTTACAGAACAAAGTTTGAGTACAGTGGCATCTTTTAGACCAACAAGGCTTCTGGTTGGGATTTCATGATGGGCTGACGCTTCCATTTTTATGGAAGATCCTCACAGTCTAGATTATGATCTGGGGGGCTGTACCTAGCTCGTATTATCTTTCTGAATTCAAGGAAGATTGCAGAGATCAACCACGCATTCTCCAACTGCTTCTCCGTCTATGTAAACAGCGAAAGATCCCCTTGTTTCCTGGGGGTTATGGGCCCAGGGATATGGGAGAGACACACAAGCTCATGACCATTGATACATGCTTGAAGATCAATTAATTTAAGGGTGGATGGACATTTTATCTTTGACAGAAACAGGACTCCCATGAAAGCTCTTCTTCTTGGGTTTATAAATTAAAAGGCCATTAAGAAAAGGATTTAACTTTTTTTTCAAAGAGCTTAAAAGAGGAAGAAAGAGAATTGGAAAGTTTTAAAACAGAACAAGAGAGGTTTTGGAATTTTTAAAAATATATATATTGACCTATTGAACGTGTGGTTGGGAAAATTTACAGAATTTGCATTGCCAGACTAGATTGCTGTGGGATTATTTTTGGTTATAACCTGAGAATTACCTTTTGGACTCTCTACTTTAATAAAAGATACCACAAGGACTTGTTTACTGAAGTTCCATTGCCATGGTGACTTCCCTGGCAACAGTAGAGTAAAGGCTGCAATAATGAACTTTTGAACTTAACCTGAGGTTTCATTTTTCTCTCTACTGTTCTCGTCCTGGAAATTTTCTGTTCAAAGTAATATCTGGATTATAACTCTGAATATTTATTTTTAAAACTCTAGTGGAAACTAGAAAGAATTCTATGAATCAATGACAATTATAGACCAATATTATTGCTAAATAATGGCTACAGCTTGTTCACTACGATTTTAGCAGTAAGACTTAAAATAATTTTACAAGATTTTATTAATGAAGACCAGTGAATTTCCCCCAGGCCATGCTGGATTCTGGAGATTTTTTGGTGAAGGGATCACTCAGGCATGAAATTGGGGTCACTGTGGGTGGACAGGTAGTTGTGAGTTCTTGCATTGTGCAGGGGGTTGGACAAGATGACCTTGGAAGGGACTTCCAACTCTATGATTCTGTGATTCAGTGCAGATTTTTACCTCAAAGACAGTTAAAGGATAATGTCAAAAATGTGTTGGATATTAGGAAAAACACAACAAAAAGCAGGCAGCACAGGGTTTTTAGAAGCGTAGAAAGCATTTGATAATTTAAATTGGTCTTTCTTTTTTAGGATTTTGAAAAATACAAATTTTGGAAAGAATTTTATAAAATGGGTGAAATTAATTTATATTTCACAGCCAGCACGAATGGTGATTTAACCAAACCATGTGGAATTCATAAAGGAAAAAGAAAGGCTTGTCTGTTGTCACATTTCTTGTTTATTTAATTTTCAGAAATACTGAACAGAGGTATAAGACATGATGAGACGATAGAGGAGGTAAACATTTTAAAAGAAACAAATTGAGAGCCTTTGCAGATTACTTTATAATTTATAAAGAGAAAAAGATGTTAACAAAAATTTACATTTACAAGAACAGATGGAATTGGTGAATAAAATGGGTTTTAAGGTTGAAAAGAAGAAGAAGAAGAAGAAGAAGAAGAAGAGTTGGTTCTTATATGCCGCTTTTCCCTACCCGAAGGAGGCTCAAAGCGGCTTACAGTCGCCTTCCCATTCCTCTCCCCACAACAAACACCCTGTGGGGTGGGTGAGGCTGAGAGAGCCCTGATATCACTGCTCGGTCAGAACAATTTTATCAGTGCCGTGGCGAGCCCAAGGTCACCCAGCTGGTTGCATGTGGAGGAGTGCAGAATCGAACTTGGCATGCCAGATTAGAAGTCCACACTCCTAACCACTACACCAAACTGGCTCTCAAGGTATGGAACAAAGTGAGAAAAGATATGTCAAGATGGAATAAAATGCATTAGTTGTTGTTGGGTAGAATATTAAGATGAATGTTTTACCCAGAAAGTTAATCTTATTTCAGACAACCCTGGTCTTTATTTCTGAAGTATTATTTTAACAATGGCAAAAAGATTTATCTAAATTTGTATGGCTAGGGAAATAACCAACAGTAAAATGTAAGGTTCTATAAGATGCAAAGGAAAGAGGAGGATTGAGTTTACCTGACTTGAAACTATATTTCGTGGTCTGTTGACTTGCCTGGATGAAAGAGTAGGTTCTGTTGAAGAATAGGAGGTTATTGGATTTAGAAGGGCATGATTTGAGATATGGGTGGCACAGCTATTTGTGCCATTTCAGTTAATATAGACTTTCAAAATAATTTTATTAGACATGCCATTGAGAGAATATGGAATAAATATAAACTATTTATGTCTGAAAACATCTTTATGGATTTCAACACAAGAAATATTCTACAGGCGAGACATGGTATTTACAGAAAATTGGTTAACGTATTGTGCTATATTCGATTTCTCTCAAGACAATCTGACAATAGACGGCTATACCTTTCAGTGGTTTTTAAGAGTCTAAGATGGAATTTGAAATAGAATATGTACAAACAATGAATATATGTTTGCCAAGATCTATAAACTCTTATTAAAATTGCAGCAAATAAGGACAGCCCATATGAGCTCATCGTGGTTCACAACAATAGAACACATTCAATAAAATAAATTACAATTTGAATTACAAATATGGATCATTGGTATTTATCTCCCAACAGTTTATCCAAAATGTATAAAAATACTTTGAATGTATGTTGGAAATGTGAACAACAAGAAGGGACATTTTGTGATTTATGGTAGACACGTAAGAAGACTAAATAAAATTGGACACAGATACATGCATTAATCCAGAAGATTTTAAAGACTTCTATACCAATGAAGCCCGAGACTTTTCTTTTTGAGATTAATAGATCTTGAAAAAAGACAGGGAATGTTGTGTGTGGTTTTTTTTCCCCTATATGGCTAGGGCAGTGGCTGTTATGTGCTCTAAATGGAAAATGGAAACTAAATGGGACTTACTTGAGAGAAATCACCTACACAACAATTAGCCTCTGCTATGGGGCAGCCATGTATAACTGGTGTCTAATACAGCTAGGGGACCAACAGTTGTGTTCAAAATGTGGTAGTGACAGATTCTGCCTCCTTCAGAGATGATTTGGTCACCTTTTAACAATACTGAACACATGAGGCTCTTGGTCAATCAAGGTCAGAATTGTCTATTCAGGTGGACAACAGTGTTCCAAGGCCTCAGGTTAAATGTCTTTAATATTAACTACTGACTGATTTTTTTATAGGGTTGCCAAGGACTCTCAGTGGGGGCAGGGGTCCCCCACTGCCAGGACCCACCTTCCCACCACTGATTAGCTGGTAGGTGACGAGGAAACCCACACTGAAAAAGATGGAGATCCAACTGATGTGTGGTGAAGATTCTACGTCACTGTCCACATGACCCGGAAGTGATGTCATCATATCAAGGATGTTGGAGTGTCGCTCTGGTATTTGGGCAAAGACTCTATTGTAGAAGCCAAATTGACAGTAGAGATTTTGCCCAAATAGCACAGCATCCTACCAATGTCCCAGACATGATAATATCTGGGTCATGTGGGCACTGATGTAGACATGTCACTGTACACTGGATGTGCCTCCTGGCTGCCCTGGTATGTCCCCCATCTCTTGCCAACTCTACAACCGGTGGGGGGTGAGGGGGAACTGACATGTCCCAGCCAACAGAGGTATAGGTCTCAGTTTACTGTGGGTAATCTTCTCCCCATCCTTTGGTTCCCCTTCCAGCTGTCTGAACAGCAACATTCTGGGAACCATGTGCTTTTACTCTGTCACTGTGGCTATAAGCCATTGATAGACTCCACTCTGTTGTTGGCTGTCCAGAGGAACTGGTTGGCCACTGTGTGAGACAGAATGCTGGACGATGGACCACTGTTCTGACCCAGCTGGTCTCTCTTCATGTTCTTATGATGGCTGTGGCTTCTATGTCCTGTTGTTGACCCTCCAGAGGAACTGGTTGGCCACTGTGTGAGACAGGATGCTGGATTAGATGGACCACTGGTCTGATCCAGCAGGGCTCTTCTTATCAGGGGAAGGCCTCAGCCTCTATGCCTTGTTGTTGGACTTCTAGAGGTACTGGTTGGCCACTGTGTGAGATGGGATGCTATACTAGATGGACCATTGGTCTGGTCCAGCAAGATTCTTCTAATGTTCTTATGAAGGCTTCAGCCTCACTGCCTTGTTGTTGGCCTTCTAGAGGAACTGGTTGGCCACTGTGTGAGACAGGATGCTGGACTAGATGGACCATTGGTCTGATCTAGCAGGGTTATTTTTATTGCACCCAGCTGAGGTCCTTCCCTTTCCTCAACCTCATTCTCCCCAGGCTCCATCCTCCAAATCTCCAGGTATTTCCCTACTGAGAGCTGTCAATCTTAGTCAGCCCTGCTTAGCTTCTGAGATCTGGAAGAGGTGGGACTGAACCCTTTAGCAGTGCTTCCGAGACTGCTTCCTTTGCAACCCTGCATGTAGTTCTGGTCACCGTATCTCCAAAAGGACATCACAGAGCTGGAAAAGGTACAGAAAAGGGCGGGCAACCAAGGAGCTGAAGCACCTTCCCTTTGAGGAGAAGCTGAACAGTCTGGGGTTTCCCAGTTTAGAAATGGAAGGTCTAACAGGGTCATCATTAGGGTTGCCAACTTCCAGCTGATGGCTGGAGCTCTGCCACTATTACAGTTGATCTCCAGGCAACAGATCCATTCACCTGAACCTATTCTGCACAAGTTGGGTAATACAGTGCTTTTTCAGTCGGGTTTTCCTGCGCAAAACTAGTGCAGAATGAATCCTGGAGAAATCAGCCATTTTAGAAGGTAGACTGTAGGGCAGGGGTAGTCAAACTGCGGCCCTCCAGATGTCCATGGACTACAATTCCCAGAAGCCCCTGCCAGCATTTGCTGGCAGGGGCTTCTGGGAATTGTAGTCCATGGACATCTGGAGGGCCGCAGTTTGACTACCCCTGCTGTAGGGCATTGAAATCCATCCCTCCTTGGGCTCCACCCCCAAAATCGGCCAGTATTTCCTAACCAGGAGCTAGCAACCCTAGACATGATAGAGGTTTATAACATTATGCATCAGGTAGAAAGAGCAAGCACAGGTAACCTTTTTCCCTCCTAAAATGCTGGAACTTGGAGGCACCCAATGAAATTAATGGGATGAACCAAAGGAAACCAGTTCTCCACCCAATGAGTTATTGATATGTGGAATCCACTGCAAGAGGAGGTAGTGATGGCTACAAGCAAAGATGGTTTTAGAAGGATATTAGACAGATTCATCGGGGAAGGAGGTCCAACCGTTGCTGCTAACCATGTTGATGAAAAAGAACCTCCGCGTTTTGAGGCAGTAAACCTCTGAATATCAGGGGTACGGAGAAACACCAGAGGAAGACCTCAGCTGCTGTGCTCTCCAAAATAACTGACTGGCCACTGAATGGACCAGATAGTCCACTGGGTCAGATCCGACATGGCCCTCATGTTCTTAAGTGCAGCCTCACTACTAAAATAATGTCACAGTCCATTTCGCCTTCGCTCTTTTTAACACACTCTTAAAATCTCAGTTATGTAGAAGCAATAATTCACTCACACGAAAAATCTGATAATGGTACCGCGGTGCCAGGAAGGTCTGTCTTTCAGCAGATATTAAAGGTCCTTTTCAGATTCTTCCCTCTCTGGCCTCGCCTTATAATTACAAAAAAACAAAACAAAACCCTGTGTTTGCTTTCCAAAAAAGTCTGTTCCTTCAACCGCTTGGCTGGTTTCCCATGCTTTCATTTTCTTCACCACCAGATTAGCTCCCATTAGGGCCTTTTGTTTTAAAAAGCTCAACGAAATTAGCCTTTGTCACCTCTGTAATTATCAGGATTTTTTTCCCCACTCGACAGAAGTTTGGACCAGGGGTAGTCAACCTGGAAGAGCCTCTTGTGGCGCAGATTGGTAAGGCAGCGACATGCTATATGAAGCTCTGCCCATGAGGCTGGGAGTTCGATCCCAGCAGCCGGCTCAAGGTTGACTCAGCCTTCCATCCTTCCGAGGTCGGTAAAATGAGTACCCAGCTTGCTGGGGGGTAAACGGTAAAGACTGGGGAAGGCACTGGCAAACCACCCCGTATTGAGTCTGCCCTGAAAACGCTAGAGGGCGTCACCCCAAGGGTCAGACATGACCCGGTGCTTGCACAGGCGATACCTTGACCTTTTTAGTCAACCTGTAGTCCTCCAGATGTCCATGGACTACTATTTCCAAGAGCCCCTGCCAGCATTTGCTGGCAGGGGCTCATGGGAATTGTAGCCCATGAACATCTGGAGGACTACAGGTTGACTACCCCTGGTTTAGACTACTTCACCTATATCCTTGGCTCACTGCAGACGTAACACAGGGTCACGGTTTATTTGAAGAACTTTTTGTTTGTAAAACTGGGAATTCTTCCACTTGTGGACTATTCATCGCTTCCTGTTTTGCTTTGGTTCCACAGCTCTCTTTCTGCCCTGCAACTTCCATGTGGAGATTCAGCTAGTATCACAGCTTGCATTATGGAAGAAGAGTTGGTTTTTATATGCTGCTTTACCAGAAGGAGTTTCAAAGCAGCTTACAATCCCTTTCCCTTTCCTCTCCCCACAACAGACACCCTGTGAGGGAGGGGAGGCTGAGAGAGCCCTGATATTATTAAAGAAGAGTTGAGTCTTGTATGCTGCTTTTCTCTACCTGAAGGAGTCTCAAAGTGGCTTCCAATGACCTTCCCTTTCCTCTCCCCATAACAGACACCTTGTGAGGTAGGTGGGGCTGAGAGAGGCTTGATATTACTACTCAGAACAGAAGCGTAGAGCTAGAGCTTAAGCCATAATTAAGCTGTGGTGAATTCTTCTGAGCCTGTGGACATCTGTGGAATTCTGACGCAGGATGATGGACCCAACGACAAAATGGCTGCCACAGAAAGAGGGCCAACCACAAGATTTCATGGAGCGAGGTTATGTATAATTCTCCCAGTGTCTCTTCAACATCTAAGGCTATATTTAAGAGGATGACTTTTAATAGAGATGCCAATCTTTAGGTGGGACTTGGAGATCCCCTGGAATTGTAGCTCATCTCCAGGTGATAGAGATCAGTTCCCCTGGAGAAAATGGCTGCTTTTGAGGCTGGACTCCATAGTATTATACTCAGCTGAGGTCCTGCCCTACCCTAAATCCCACCCACTCCCACCTCCACCCCCAAAGTCTCCAGGTATTTCCCAGCCAAAAGATGGCAACCCTAGGTACAGCTAGTCAAAATCCTGCTGCCCACATGTTCTACCTGCTGCTACCCAGTCACGGCTCTCTCAGAACTCTCTGAGCCCCACCTGCCTCACGTATCTGTTTTGGGGAGAAGGTAAAGGTAAAGGTATCCCCTGTGCAAGCACCAAGTCGTGTCTGACCTTTGGGGTGACACCCTCCAGCGTTTTCATGGCAGACTCAATACAGGGTGGTTTGCCAGTGCCTTCCCCAGTCATTACCGTTTACCCCCCAGCAGAAAGTTGGGTCCTCATTTTACCGACCTCGGAAGGAGGGAAGGCTGAGTCAACCTTGAGCCGGCTGCTGGGATCGAACTCCCAACCTCATGGACAGACAGCTTCAGACAGCATTTCTGCCGCTTACCACTCTGCGCCACAAGAGGCTCTTTTGGAGAGAGGAAAGGGAAGCCTAATGTAAGCCGCTTTGAGGCTCCTTCGGGTAGAGAAAAGTGAGCTATTAAGAACAACTTTTCTCCTCCTCTATTTCTCTTCCTCTTTAGGGTTTTCTATTCTGGACAGGAATATCCATCTGCGAAAGGACATTGAAAGTGCGTTATGCAACAGGTGCGGAATCAAGTCAGGGCATCGCACTGTAGCAAAAACCATGGCAGTCAAAGTAGCCACTAGGGGGAGCCCCAGGAATGTAACAAAAAAGATAATTCCGGCAAAATCCTGTACAGGGAAATCGGAGGAATCGTTTCCCAGGGCCCACAGTTTCTCTCAATGCTTTTACCATGGATGTAGTCACCATGATTCCATGATCTCTGAGTCTTTGAACATACGCAGAGTGCATTTCCCTTGCTAGGAGAAGGGAGGATGATTCTAGGATCGCCAATCCCCAGGGGGGTGGGGGAGCTGGGGGTTGGAGATCTTCCGGAGTTACAACTGGTCACAAGGTGACAGACACCAGTTCCCATGGAGACAATGGCTGTTTTGGAGCATGAACCTGATGGCATATCCTGTTACAGTCTCTTGCCTCTCCAAACTTTGCCCTAGAAGAAGAAGAAGAAGAAAAAGAAGAAGATGAAGATGAAGAAGAAGAAGAAGAAGAAGAGTTGGTTCTTATATGCCGCTCTTCCCTACCTGAAGGAGGCTCAAAGCGGTTTACAGTCGCCTTCCCATTCCTCTCCCCACAACAGACACCCTGTGGGGTGGGTGAGGCTGAGAGAGCCCTGATATCACTGCCCGGTCAGAACAGTTTTATCAGTGCTGTGTTGAGCCCAAGGTCACCCAGCTGGTTGCATGCGGGGGAGCGCAGAATCGAACCTGGCATGCCAGATTAGAAGTCTGCACTCCTAACCACTACACCAAACCCTATCCAGGCTCCATCTCCCCAAATCCCCAGGCATTTTCCAATCCGGAGTTGGCACCCCTAGGTTTGTCTACAGAAGGATCGATCCCTGTTTGCTCCAAGAGCACAATCTCTGGCTCGGACTATGCCTGTGACTGAGGGACGAATGGCTTCCTCTCGGGCAGCTGTTTTGTACGAATCAGTTCTAATTTATTTTAAGGGGTGTTAGAAAACAAACCATTATTGTAGGGGGTGGGGAGGGACCTTAAAAAGCATGAAAATTCAACCGGGGGACAAAATTCCCATGCAATAGGGGAATTGAACCGTCTTATTTTGGACTGTATTTCCAGTCACCTCTGGGGGGGGATAGATATTAAACCTTTTAATATCTATTAAAAAACCACTTTGTCTATTAAAAAGGCCGCTTCGTCTATCATATTAAAAGATATTAAACCCTTTAATGCCTATTAAAAAAACGCTTCGTCCTGCAAGCCAGATCGCCAGCCGACTCCAAGCGATGGCGTGTCAGTTCAGATGTAGGATGATAAATGTAGGGATTTGATAGAGCCAGGATTCGGCTTGCAGGAGGTGGTTCAAATTCTGGTTCATCTGGAGAAATGGCAGCTTCCTCACCTTGGCCATTGTAGAGATCCAGGCGGAATCCCAGCCTGCATTGCAACAAGATCCAACAACAAGAACATGAAACTCTACTTCTGAAATGCATTGAAAGTGCATTATCTATTGTGTGCAGGAGTCCTGTGTGCTGTTCTGGAGGTCTCATTTCAAAAAGGATGCAGACTAAATGGAGAGGTGCAGAGGAGAGCAAGGAGCATGATCCACTACAACTTTGTCACTGTAAAACCCAGATGAGCTGTCCGCATGACAATCAAAAACTATTTTCTGTCTCGGAAAGAATCAATAATCATTGAGGACAATAAGAGCTCTCTCAGCCTCACCTCCCTCATAGGGTGAAGAAGAAGAAGAAGAAGAAGAAGAAGAAGAACCAACTCTTTTTATTCATCTCAGGGCTCTCTCAGCTTCACCTCCCTCACAGGGTGTTTGTTGTGGGGAGAAGAAAGGGAAGGCGATTGTGTGTCCCAGAGGACTGAAAGAGAGCAAACGTTATTCCGATCTTCAAAAAAGGGAGGAAGGATGACCCAGGAAACTACAGACCAGTGAGTCTGTTGTGGGGAAGATAATAGAGCAGATATTAAAGGGAGTGATCTGCAAACATCTGGAGGACAATTTGGTGATCCAAAGAAGTCAGCATGGATTTGTCTCCAACAGGTCCTGCCAGACC
>BDOT02000005.1:8758992-8825228 GCA_003118565.2 Paroedura picta | reverse complement strand
TGCCAATTGCTTGCACAATTGACCCCTGTCAGGCTTCAGAGATAGCAGAGCAGATGCCCTGCCACCCTCTCAGGACGACATCTTTAGCCACACCCCCTAAGGTATTATTCCTGAAATACGATTGCCTCCTCCAGCCCCTGTATCGCCTCCGCCATCACTCTAAGCATGTTCCTAAAGCTCTTTCCACTGTACAGTTCTGAGCCTAGAGAAAGTAAGACTCAAAAGCAAACACACCAAGTTACAAGCAAATCGCCTAGCTCCTTGAGGCCTACAGCAGCCCTGATATAATATTGTCAAAAGCTAAGGTGCCCTGAAGGAAACAGATTTGAGTAATACAACACTGGATCTATCAAGACCTATTATGGAGCTTCCATGAACCATGGGGCTATACCTCTGCCATGGGCCCTACTTTTGGAGATAAAGCAGGTTGCAACCAAAGACAGAGACTTTTCGGTGATGGCCCTTCTATATCTATGGAATCTTCATATCAGTGCTCTTCTTCATATCAGTGCTCCTGTAAACAAGCATGTTACCTTTCTGGTTCCAGGTCAAAATATATTTGCCCAGTAGGGAGGCCAGCCTCCAGGTGGGACCTGGGGATCCCCTGGAATAACAGCTCATGTCCAGATTAGAGATCCGTTCTCCTGGGGACCATGGATGAGTGGAGGCTGGCCTCTATGGCATCAGCTGAATAATCAGTTGATTAAGTTTTAATAACCCGTGAGCCATACACCGAGACATTCAGAGATTTTTAAAAACACATCAAAAACAATCTTAATCTTACAGTGTCAGAAAAGGATGGGTTTTTCAACACCCATTTCCTCAAAAATATCTCCCTCTGCTTCATATTTTGGGCGACAGAAAACGGCAACATGGGATCGCGAGTCAGGTTCTGCCACTTGGCAGTCACAATGATGCTAGTTTGGAGGCATTTGGAGAAAACAGGCTTTCATTTGAGCCGCTGTGGCTGCATTGTGCAATCACAGGTGACCATCTCAATTTAGGAACCGTTAATAGTCGAAATACAGAGGGAGAATTCAATAGGATATCTAATTTCAAGATAAAGTGGAGAACATTTCCGCCTAGCATCCCCTGGGAATGCATTCCAGTCATATTTAAACCATTTCCGATTGCCCTTCTTGAGTTAGGTTTTCTGTTTTGTGTAGACCCAGGTGCTTCATTTTAGCATCCACAATGTCATACCAATTTCATCAGCTGCGTTTGTGCACTGATGATACAGTAAAAGCTGAGAGGTTTTTAACATTGTCAATATATATTTTACTAAGGGCCAAGCCTGTTGCATTCAGGAATACAACGGGCGCAAGATTGGAGGGAGGGGTGGAAGAACTGAATGGATGGCCTCTCCCTTCCCCCCAGGACCTGGAAAGGCTGCAGGCTGGAGGCCCCTGGGCAGGGAACTCACCGGCAGGGGCAGCTCTCGCGCAGCAGGGATCTGCAGCCTCCGAGCCTCGGAGGGAAGTGGAAGGAGGAGGGGATGGTCAAGGGTAGGGGACGGAAGGTGATTGGCTGGCCGCTGGACAGACAGGCAAGCTGGTTGGAGGAGGAGGCACTCAGGGGCGGGACAGCTGCCCTGAGTGGGTGTTAAGCGCTGAGTGGCACTTAAGCCACGAGACACACCCCTCCTCCTAGGACTTACCAGAAATATATTATGTGGAACAGATATGGCCCTCCACATCACCGTCGAGACTTTTGGGAGGCCAAGTTCAGCAAAGGCAATCCATAATGGCAAAGTTCATATTTTGTGGGGGCGGGGGGGATGTGTTGAAGTTTCTCGCGTTTTTCTATTGGGCCCGAAAACCACCTCTGAGAACCATATCAAATATGCAGTATGAGGGGGGTCTTCTAACTTTTTAAGAGCACTGGGACATACTGGGCTCCTTGAACTTGAAGAGGAACTTCTTTAATGCCAAGTGGGCTACGTCAACTTTCTTTTAATATTCTTAGTCCAGGGATTCCTAACCAGGGGGTCTGTGCCCCCCAGGGGTCTGCAAAAACTACAGAGGGGTTCCGTGTCCTTTCCCCTGCTGCATTAATGAACTAGGATACAATCTGGGGGACGCTCAAGTGTGAGTTCTCACGTGGATTCTGCACATGGGGGCGGCAGAGCCTGCATGCCTATGCCCGCCCTAAACCGTGTCCTGTCTCTTTCCTGCCCAGTCTTCCTAGAGCCTGCCTGTTAACAAAAACAGTGATGTCACTTCCAGAAGTAACTTCTGGGGGGCGTGACCAGCAGACATCAACATGAGAGCCAGCTAGATGTATTGGTGTGGACTATCTGTGCTACCCCACATGTGCTCCCCCACATGCAGCCAGCTGGGTGACCTTGGGCTAGTCACAGCACTGATAAAGCTGTTCTGACTGAGCAGTGATATCAGGGCTCTCTTAGCCTCACCCACCTCACAGAGCGTCTGTTGTGGGGAGAGAAAACGGAAGGTAAGCCGCTTTGGGCCTCCTTCGGGAAGAAAAAAGCGGCATATAAGAACCAACTCTTCTTCTTCTCCTCCTCCTCCTCCTCCTCCTCCTCCTCCTCCTCCTCCTCGAGTTTCCCACCGTGGATCTGGGAACCCTAAACCCTCATCCCCTATAGGTGCCTGGGGGAGGGGGGACTGGGCATGTATAATCCCCCCCCCATTTTAACTGTTTCTCTGGACTTCTAATGATTTTGTTTCTTTTAATCTTCTTGGAAACGTATAACTGGATTAGACAGATTAGACTGGATCCAGCGCGGCTGTTTTTGTTTCAAAACAAATGGAAAACAAATGGACGCGTGGTTCCTACCAGGAGCATTTATTGTGGAAATGAAATAGGGGCAGTCCCTAATGAATGAGAAAGAAATGGAAACATTTAATTTTCACGCCTTCCCCACATTGCCCTTACCTTGGTAATTTATACCCTTTTCTCCCCAGTGGGGAAAGCAAAGGAAAGCATTTCCCTCTCCTCTACTTTATCCTCACACCCAGCCAGCTTCCTACGCATGAAGAAGAAGGAGAAAAAGAAGGAGGAGGAGAAGGAGAAGGAGAAGGAGAAGGAGAAGAGAAGGGGAAGGAGAAGGAGAAGGAGAAGGAGAAGGAGAAGGAGAAGGAGAAGGAGAAGGAGAAGGAGAAGGAGGAGGAGGAGGAGGAGGAGAAGACGGAGGAGGAGGAAGAGGAGGAGGAGGAGAAGAAGAAGAAGAAGAAGAAGAAGAAGGAGGAGGAGGAGAAGGAGAAGAAGGAGGAGGGAAAGAAGAAAGAGAAGGAGAAGGAGGAGGAGGAGGAGGAGGAGGA
Source organism: Paroedura picta (assembly GCA_003118565.2). Lineage (NCBI taxonomy): Eukaryota > Metazoa > Chordata > Lepidosauria > Squamata > Gekkonidae > Paroedura > Paroedura picta. The sequence goes on along the minus strand of BDOT02000005.1, from coordinate 8,821,944 downwards.
GGAGGAGGAGGAGGAGAAGGAGAAGGAGAAGGAGAAGGAGAAGGAGAAGGAGAAAAAGTTGTTTTTATACCGCTGCTTTTCTCTGCCCAAAGGAGTCTCAAAGCGGTTTCCAAGCGCCTTCCCTTCCTCTCTTCACAACAGGCATCTTGTGGGGGAGGTGAGGCTAAGAGAGCCCTGACAGGACTGCTCAGTGAGAATAGCACTATCAGGGCTGTGACAAGCTGCATGTGGCAGAGTGGGGAATCAAACCCAGCTCGCCAGATTAGGAGTTGCTACTCTTAACCGCTAGTCCACACTGTCACGACAATACCTCGCTGTCGTTTCCAGTTATGCTCCAGCTAGAGGGGAAGAGGGCAATGAGGATTTCACTGTCCAATCCGTGTTGCCAAGAGAGCGGGCTTCAAACTGGCATTGTATCCAGGATCCCCAAACTTTCTGACCTTGAAAGATTTGGAATGGTGACACGACACGGTGCGTGGAATAACAAAATGGCTGCCGAAGGAGGCGGAGCCATGCACATGCCCACAGAGGAAGCCAAAGTGTGAGGGAGAATAGGGGTAATTTTTACAAAATACAATGGGAAAGAAAGGTGATAATATTAAAAATACCGTGGTTGCAGCTGCCACTGAAACAGCCCCAGCTGGCAACACCCACTTTCTGAAAACACTGGGTGAGTGGGAAGGTGGGAAGGTGTGAACGAGACCTTGGGGTACTTGTGGATTGTAAGCTAAGCATGAGCAGGCAGTGTGATGCAGCGGTAAAAAAGGCAAATGCCATTTTGGGCTGTATCAACAGGGGCATCACATCAAAATCACAAGGTGTCATAGTCCCATTGTATAGGGCATTGGTCAGACCACACCTGGAGTACTGTGTGCAGTTCTGGAGGCCTCACTTCAAGAAGGACGTCGATAAAATTGAAAGGGTACAGAGGAGAGCGACGAGGATGATCTGGGGCCAAGGGACCAAGCCCTATGAAGATAGGTTGAGGGACTGGAGAAAAGGAGGTTGAGAGGGGACATGATAGCCCTCTTTAAGTATTTGAAAGGTTGTCACTTGGAGGAGGGCAGGATGCTGTTTCTGTTGGCTGCAGAGGAGAGGACACGCAGTAATGGGTTTAAACTTCAAGTACAACGATATAGGCTAGATATCAGGAAAAAAATGTTCATAGAGAAGTTCAGCAGTGGAATAGGCTACCTAAGGAGGTGGTGAGCTCTCCCTCACTGGCAGTCTTCAAGCAAAGGTTGGATACACACTTTTCTTGGATGCTTTAGGATGCTTAGGGCTGATCCTGCGTTGAGCAGGGGGTTGGACTAGATGGCCTGTATGGCCCCTTCCAACTCTATGATTCTATGATTCTAAGGCCCACGAGCATACTGTTGGGGACCCCTGCATTATACTGTTTTATGGGATTGTTCCCCAATGTTGTAGTTCTGATTTATCGTATTGCCTGTTGTTTTTACGTTCCCTGGTTTTGTAACCCAGGCTTTATGCATTGCTTTTACTGTACTTCTTTATTGCATAAAAAAAATAGCCTCTTCCATCTCAGCAAGACAGACAGACTGTAAAAGAAAGAAGCAAGCAAGCAAACAAAACGAAAGTTCTTCCGCCACAGCGGGAATATCTGAAGCCGCTTGCCAACGAAAGAACGGGGCAGGATTTATTTCTAAATAAATGAATCCATCGCCTGGAAAGGGGGCAGCCACTTTTTAGCCTGCTGAAAATAAGAAAAGAGTCGTGTGGCACCTTAATTTATTTCGGACTTGGTATCCTCCACGGCCCTGAGGATCTTGGCCTCTGACAACGGAAGATAAACACTTCCCGAAGCTTCATGACAAATGTTTCTGCCCCATGAAATTTATTGGCCTTTCAGAAACACCCCTGGTCTCCATTATTTGTTTTCCCTGCATGGTCGGTCACTTTTTCAAAAAGCAATTCTCTTTGAACTAAGGTGTTTTTAAAGCAAATGTTCCTCTGAAAGCAGGTCCACTGAATTGTTTGCAAAACAAGCAATTGGCTCATAGGATTGGCGGAAAATATAAGCATTCCTGACATCACCCCACACCGCACCCGCCATGGAGGTAGGGGTCCCTGGCTGACAGGCCCCTTGGGCTCGCTGCGGCGCTGATAAAGCTGTTCTGACCGAGCAGTGATATCAGGGCTCTCTCAGCCTCACCCACCTCACAGGGTGTCTGTTGTGGGGAGAGGAAGGGAAGGCGATTGTGAGCCGCTTTGAGACTCCTTTGAGTAGAGAAAAGCGTTATATAAGAACCAACTCTTCTTCTTCTTCAGTAATCTCAGGGCTCTCTCAGCCTCCCCTCCCTCACAGGGTGTCTGTTGTGGGGAGAGGAAAAGGAAGGCAAATGTAAGCCGCTTTGAGACTCCTTCGGGTAGAGAAAAGGGGCATATAAGAACCAACTCTTCTTCTTCTTCAGTAATATCAAGGCTCTCTCAGCCTCCCCTCCCTCACAGGGTGTCTGTTGTGGGGAGAGGAAAAGGAAGGCAAATGTAAGCCACTTGGAGACTCCTTCGGGGAGAGAAAAGCGGCATAAAAGAACCAACTCTTCTTCTTCTTCAGTAATATCAGGGCTCTCTCAGCCTCCCCTCCCTCACAGGGTTTCTGTTGTGGGGAGAGGAAGGGAAGGCGATTGTAAGCTGCTTTGAGACTCCTTTGGGTAGAGAAAAGTGGCATATAACAACCACCACCACCACCACCACCTTCTTCTTCTTCAGCCCGCCACTCCCACAACCATTCCCGTAATTTGCTCTCAAGCCACAGCTGACATAGGGCAATGTGCGGTTTTCAAGGCAAAAGTTGAAAGGCAGTTCACCCTTGCCTGTGTAGCCGCCCTGGAATTCCTTAGTGGTCCCCCATCTAAATATTGACCAGGACCAACCCTGCTAAACTCCAAGATCCATCAAGATCAGGCTAGCTGGGGCAAACCAGTGGGGCAGAGATGGGGAGGAAGGGAAGAACCACAGCAAACTCATCGGACCATCGGTCTGCCACGCAAAGAACGAAAAAACGGGAAACAAACAAGCTGTTTGCAGTGGAAGCTGATCAAACTGTGCTATAAGGCAGGGGTAGTCAACCTGTGGTCCTCCAGATGTTCATGGACTACAATTCCCATGAGCCCCTGCCAGCGAACGCAGGGGGACCACAGGTTGACTACCCCTGCTATAATGGAACCTCCTTGCAAAGCAAGCAAAACGACAAAGTCTTTAGAGTGATGCACGGGCTCCTCTGTACCAACAGCCCCTGATGTCTTTTCGAAAGGCTGGGAGACGTTCAGAACAGGCCTGAAGTCTAGAGAAAGAAGCTGGCTGTCTTGCCGAATGCGTGGAGACGTTTGTGGGTCTTTCCCCGCCAAGCATTCGGAATTGTGCATCACAAGAAGGGGGCCGGGAAAACAGGCCCAGAATGTCAAAGCTACCGACGGTGTTTGAATATAGACAGAAGGAGGGGCCGGTGTTCCAAGCAGGAATCCCAACAATTGCAAAGCACGCAAACACACACACACACACGCACACAAATCAAAGCACCATTCAGGAGTGTACATCAGCGCCTGGAGATCAATAAGTTGGGAGGAGAAGAAAACACCAGGAGAGACTCAGAGGCAGACACATTCTAATTCGGCTGGTTCAGGCTGGCTGCGTTGGCACAAAAGGAGGAGGGGAGTTTGAAATCAGCTGCAAACTCATGGCTGCCTGACTGGCTCACTTGGGGCTGGGTGCACGGCCAAACTAGGTATTCAAACTGGAGGCCCCAGAGTCCAGGAAATCCGTCCCTGCTGAGCAGCTGTAAAGAGGAAAGGAAATGACAAATTTTGCAGGGGGTGGTCCACCTTTTCTGCCCCATCCGTACTTGCCAGCAGAGATCAGTTCCCCTGGAGGGGAATTATTTACTCGATTCGTTTAGGCCCTGCCTTTCTCCCCAAAGGGGACTCGAAGCTGCTTATGCCATCCCCCTCTGCTCCCTTTTTATGCTCACAACAACCCTGTGAGGTACCTCAGGCTGAAAGAGAACGAATGGCCCAAGGTCACCCAGCAAGCTTCCATGTCACGAGGCGGGATTTGAACTCGGGTCTCCCAGATACTAGTCTAACCCTCTTAGCCCCTACTCCATATTAAGTCTCTAATGCAGCCCTTTCCAACCTTCTGACCACGGAGGAGCCCCTCAAATAAATGTTCAGGCTTTGAGGACCCCTGGAAGTGAGGTCAGCAGGCCACACCTCCCTGCCACGCCCCCAGAAGGGACATAACCACCCACCTCCTTCACCCTTCTTTCTTCCCCCCCCGCCCCCCACTTTTACCAGGACTATGGTAGTTCTACCTAATGTAGGCCAGTCTATTAACAGTTCTATTCCGGACAGAGTTCTTGGACTTGAACTGGGTCCCTGCAAATCCTGGCTAGAACAGGTGCTCACGGGAAGAGATAGCAAACAGGCTTAAGCTACTCCCTCCCTGCATCTGCCCTCTTCCCGCTGTGTCCATCCCATGCCCCTTTCTAATTTTATGAAAGAAACCAGTTCTGTCCCAACTCCGCAAAACACGCATAGGAGACTCTGGTTAAAGCAGGGGTCGGCGAAAATGGAACAGAAGGTAGGAAGATGGTGAAATGCCCCCCACTCTTCCCCCTGCCAACCCTGTCTTTCCCTGGCACATCCTACAGATCAAAGTTCCAGACCCACAGCTCCTGTCATGTGTCTCATTGGGTCTGTGGGGGCCAAGGTGAGGCCCAACCAGATTTCTGCCAAACCAGAACTGGGTTCTGGCAGGTTGGCATCACCTTGACCGTTTATGCACTGGGAACTTCACTGCCCCACCCCCGTCAGGAGCACAGATCGGGGGCTGATGAAGGGCACCAGGCCAAATGCTCCCCCATGAGGGTGCAGGAAGAGGTGTGGCAACTTGCCATGACTAAAACGCCAGCCTGCAGCCCGGCATGAAACCTCCAGTGCATAAACGGTCCTTGCGTGAATTGACAGAACACACATGCCTGAATTAAGTCTGCTGCAGAAGCAAAATCAAGCTGAGAATAAGACCAGAAAGACCTGGGACAAGGGACCCAGCAATGTGACTACACTTAAAATTGTAAACAACGATAAGACACAGTTATTTCGGCCAATAACACTGAAGGTTTTTTTTTTGGGGGGGGGGAATCTTTATAACAACCGGTAAAGAGCTAAGTTAGAATCTTCAGTTCAATCAGTTCTCCTTCATTTATTCTTGAATGGAATTGCTCCGTGTAAGCAGAAAACATGGGTGAACTTCCTCATTGTGGCTCATCATTGCCACAAACTAGAAAAATGCAGAAAAATAGTCCATTAGATAAACGGTGAAATAAAATAAGGCCATTTATGAGTTTGGAAAAATTAACCAGCAACATTAAAAGTAATTCAAGGGGGAAGAAAGAGCGAGGATTTTAATAAAAGTTCAGGTTAATTTGGTAAATTACCCAAAGACATTTTCAGAGTGTAATATGTGTAAGATGATAACATAATTGGAAACTAGAGATAGCTGGAAACTAATAACGGATTTGAATTGTGATAGAAATGGCGGGTTTATAGAAATCAGAACCATGAGTGACGTTTCAGGCTATTTGTATTCTCTTTGGTATTTCTCTTCTCCCTCCTGGCGTTGTCCTTAGCTGTATATGTTATTTTCCTTCTTGAAATTAAATTTAAAAGATTAGTTTCTAAAATATCTCGGGCGACAGGAAGCTTGAGAGCTTTCCTCCATGGGTTCACCCTCTCACAAGCAGATGTGTGACCTGAATCACTGTTTCAAAGTTACACATCGCAAGCCCAACTGCCAAGAAGAGGCCTAAGTGCCACAATATTCTGGAGAGCAGCTACCGATCAGAGCAGGCAATACTGACTCTGAAAGACCAAGGGTCTGACTCAGTATCAGGCAGCATCACGTTTCAAGTCAGAAGGATCTGTGGCGTTGGGTTGGAAATCCCCACTCTGTTATGAAGTTTGCTAGGTGACCTTAGACAAGTCATTCTCTCAAGTCCTTTGTGTCTCCCCCCCCATGGGGTTGGTATGACCCTAGGAGGGAGGGAGAATCATGTACTCTGAGCTCTTGGAAAGAAGGAAAGGAGTAAAATGGCCAGACAGAAAACTGCACCATGTCTCGTAAAAACAGGGCGAGAACCAGACCCGACCACCGCAGATACCTGAACAAACCTCATGAGGTCTCCAACATACCTCTCAGTACATAACCATGATGCATTCGGCAAATACTTGAGCGCTTTCCAAGCACTGAACAAGCTGATGGAGAAAGGAAAGGGCATAAATAAACGTGGTGTGTCCCTCGTAGCAACTGGTATGAAAGAACATGAGAAGAACCCTGCTGGATCTAATCAGTGGTCCATCTTGGTCCAGCATCCTGTTTCTCATGGTGGACAAAACAAGGTGCCCTGGAGGAGTAACCAATGGGACATTGAGGTTTTCCCCTGATGCTACGGCTGATAGCTACAGTCTTCAACTTCTACTGCGGAAATCAATCAATCCGCAGCATCTAGATGGCCTGTATGGCCCTTTCCAACTCTATGATTCTATGATCTCTTTCATACCACTTACATGGTTGTTTTGGTGGTGGTTCTTTTCTACCTTAGCCTTGTAGGCCAATTTCATTAGCTAGAGCAGTGGTTCTCAACCTTCCTAATGCTGTAACCCTTTAATACAGTTCCTCATGTTGAGGTGACCCCCAACTATGCAAGGGTTCTTTCACAGAAATTAAACCAAAACTGACCAATGGCATGAAGATCCATTGTTCACGACTGTATATAAATTGGTTATAAATTGGCGGGCGCCTTCAGGAGAAGTGGCAACAGTTGTGGCGCCCCCCCCCAGCCAAGCTGCTCACCCCACCATGACCCCGGTGAAAGTGTCGTTCGACCCCCCCAAAGGGGTCCCGACCCTCAGGTTGAGAACCACTGGGCTAGAAGGACACCAAGCCACCATCTCCTAAGTAGACTTTCCTTCTTCTTCCTCCTACCCAGCTCTGGTCTGATCCATAAAGCTAAGAGCACCATGAATGGGCTGTTGAACTTGGATGACTGGGAAGACCAAGAGGAGAAGACCAGGCTAGGTTTCATTTTAAGTCAACCTTGACCTACGATCAATCTAGCTCCCTTTGCCAAATCTGTCTTCCCACTGCGCTTGCCCTCTACCACAAATCTCCACCGCAAATAAGATAGACCTCCCTGTTCACCCCCGCATCCAGGCATTTATTGAAACAGAATCATGCACAACGGCAATATAGAAGATAAGCAGTCAAGGTCCTTCCGGGACGCCCGTCGTCTTCACCCATCCCGACAGTCCATATAGTTGCCTTTGATCCAGTAACAAATCTGTGCGTATTTCAGGGGCGTGATGCGGACGGCCACGTTGAAATCCTGGGGGGAGCCGTTGTTGTCCACCCACTGGTGTCCCGAAAATATCCCGATGATCTTACGCTCCCACCTGTGGTTCTGTCTCTTCCACATCCGCACGTAAACTCCAGAACCGCTGGCTCCTGGCTGGGCGTCACACTGCTGATACAAGAGGTCGAAGGTCTCGTCTTTGACATCGCAGAAACGGTAGACCAGATTCCCGGGCCGATCGTTGTCGTAGCCGGAGAAATGAATCCTTCCTCCAGGCAACTGTCTTGCCGACGGGCTCACGCCTATCTTCATGAACTTTCTCTTGTGGGCCTTCTTGAGCTCCAATAAGGCATAGTCGTAATCCATGCCAATATCGTTGGCGTTTCCCTTGATCCACCCTTTGGGGACGTGAGTCCGCTTCACGCGAATCCACTGGAATTTCATCCTCTCCGGCTCAGAAGAGCTGCTGACGTTGGCTCCCTTGCTGCCGTCTTTCAGTTTGGGCCTCAGAAATCCCACTCGTAGTTTTTTGGCCCCCTTGACGTAACTCTTGCCGTCGTGAATGCAGTGAGCGGCCGTCAGGACGTGTTTCTCCGCTACCAGCGTCCCAGTGCAACCGGTGGACAACTTCACAGAAGTGGAAAAGGGGTAGTTGAGCAAGAAGTCCTTGCCAAAAATACTGAACCTCGTGTCGGATCCATAGATTTGCCTCTTTGTCCGAGATCTCCTTGGTGCCCCTGAGCTGCCGCTGGCGACGACGTAGATGCCAACTTCCGTCTCGGTACGGGAACCGTTGGAGTACAAAGTTTCGTAGGAAAGATAATCTTTCACCTCCTCGTAAGTAGGTAACGGGGAACGTTTGTGGCAAGATGGACCACAAGGCGACGCCACTTCTAATTTGGCTTCTGCAACAAACTGCGGTTTGTCCATATCAACAGTCAACTGCGGTACGACGACTGGAACTTTGTAAGAAGGCCAGGTGGGCTTCCAATGGGGGCTGGAAGGGGTCACTCCTTCCACGGCCCACAGGAGAAAGACAAGAGCTGGCAGGCCCATCATACTGAAGGCAGATCTGCAAAATAAAATTGACATTCTTGTTAATGATGGTTGAAAGATGAATGCACAATGCATAGAATACCTTGGTAGGAAGCCAAAAACGGGCACCACATATTTAGAAAAGCTTAGATCTACTAACTCAAAGAATCTAGGGCTGGATCTTTCTAGGTCACGATTCGAGCCCAGTAACCACTTAAAGACCCACAAGAATATTGCTCCTCTACTGTGATGTCTCCATTCAGGTGAGAAAGTCTTCCTCAAATAGAGAAAGACATGATTTTTCCTGACAGGCAACAGTTTTCTCTGAGAAAAACCTTCCTTTGTTGAAAGAAAAATAGTTGCAAGGGACTTACAGCATCAAAGCTAGTGGAAGGGGAGTCACAGGTCCCAATCCCTGGGAATTATAATTTGGCGAATTCCATTAGAAGTCCCTCATCCCTTCAGAGAACTACGATTCCCAGAGTTCCCTACGAAAAGCAAATGACTGTGAATCTAGTCTACGCTAGTCCTGTACACGCGTCCTTCAGGAGTTTGTCTCCCAGGGTCGTCTCCTAATGTGATCCCGAGGTAGCCCTGATAGTGCTGTTCTCACAGAGCAGTCCTGTCAGAGCTCTCTCAGCCCCACCTCCCTCACAGGGCTCCTGTTGTGGGGAGAGGAAGGGAAGGTGATTGTCAGCCACTTTGAGACTCTTCTTTGGGGAGGGAAAAGTGGGTCATAAAAACTAACTCTTCTTCTTCATGCATCACCAAATGGGGGATTCTGTTCTGGAACATCAACGTGGGAAAGGGAAGGGGGTATCCCTTTCTGGGGCCAAGGGACCAAACCCTATGAAGATAGGTTGAGGGACTTGGGAATGTTCAGCCTGGAGAAAAGGAGGTTGAGAGGGGACATGATAGCCCTCTTTAAGTATTTGAAAGGTTGTCATTTGGTTGGATACACACTTTTCTTGGATGCTTTAGGATGCTCTGGGCTGATCCTGTGTTGAGCAGGGGGTTGGACTAGATGGCCTGTGTGGCCCCTTCCCACTCTATGATTCTGCGGTCCCTCCTGCAGTGCTCAATTGGGCCTGAGGAGAATTCAAAGCTTGCAGCTTCTGTCCTCCTCAGCCAATTGCAAACCTGGACCGGCACTCTCCCCGCCCCCATCGTATTTCACCAGGCTCCGTCTTTCCAGGTTTCCAGGCTCCGTCATGAACGACAGGCGGCAGGCAGAGAAGCCCTGTAGGCACCGGGGAAGTGTCAAGAAAACGGTGGGAGAAATTTAGCCGTGAGGCTGGAAGCACAGCAGGAGCCCAAATGCTCCCTGAGGGAGAGAAGGGCTCCCTCCCCGCCCCCCACATCCTCCCAAGGATTATTTAAACAAATCGAGGCCATTAGATGCAGCTTATGCATCTTTAAAGCCCTGCTGGGGTTAAACTAACAACGGCTGGAGCAGCTTAAGTTCATTCTTGAAATACCTCAAGTATGAATGGAATACAACCAGGCCCTGCAGAAGATGTTTGGCAGCTCTTGAAACAAATCACGGCATTCCAATCTTTGTCAACAGCAGCCTGTTCTACCTAAGCAGATCTCTACTGGACTCTAGTTTTCCTGGGAGCAATGTCGCTCACAGAGCTTTCATCACCCAAAGGCACAATGTCTGCAGGGCTAACAACAGTCCTGCACGGTAGACCAGCAACTGCATATTTGCATGGTGGAAAGAAGACCTGCATCTGAGAGACAGAAAATTGACTTGGGATCACCTAGTCAAGTTCTACACAGGTATTTTGCTCTGCCCTGGCCCTCACACTCAAGTAGTTTTTTAGGGGAGACATCCCCAGAATGTTCTGCTTTGATTGTTCTCCTTTCCTCTTCTCCCAAGGTTTCCTTGATGTTTCTCCAACCTGATTCGCTCTGCCTCATTCAAATCGCCTTTTTTATCTCCTCCTTGCAATGGCACAGTTCTGTCCAGCAGAGGGCAACAGAGAGAATCGGTTTTTATCTGACCTCTCTAGCCCTTTACGGAAACCCGACTTCAAGAAAACGGGATTATTCTACCAGATTATTCTACCAGAAGATCTTTCATCGACTGACACATCAAATATACTTTTGAAAAGCTGGCACGGAATTTTTGGAGACAGCTCGTCCGGACTTGCCGACTTTAAAAAACAATAACCACTCGGAGGGAGGAAACAAAAGTACATACCACCATGGATGGGGGTAGACATGATGAAATGTATTTCTACAATATTACTGTTTTTTCCTAGCCTTTGTTTTGAAAGCTCTATCTAGTTTACATGACAACTGTCATTTTATCCACAAGACCCCTGTGAGGTGGGCTGGGAAAGAATGAACTTACAGGTCTCTCTCTCCTTCCAACTTAATCATTATTTATTTATGTTCTTATCAACCAGTTTACCAGCTTTTCACCCCATGGGTGACATAAAGCGGCTTGCAGGAATCTGGGATACATTTACTTCCTGCTTCCTTTGTCTCCACTCCCTACACAGTGTGGTGTGGTGGGTAAAAGTGTCGGACTAGTATCTGGGAGACCTGAGTTCAAATTCCCACTCGTGCCATGGAAACTCACTCGGTAACCTTGGGGTAGTCACACACTCTCAGCCTAACCTACCTCACAGGGTTGTTGTATGGATAAAATGGAGAAGAGGGGAACGTTGTAATCTGCTTGGGATCCCCCGGTAGGGAGAAAGACAGGGCACAAATGAATTAGAAAATATCTGACAGAAAAGCCCATTGTATCTCTGAATACAACAAGCGCTAGGCCACACACACACCCCGCCTGCTCCAGGCAGGCCAATCAAGGCCTGGAGAGACATCCTTCCTAATTGGCCTCTTGTTGGATGGACAGCCAATCAGGAATGGGGCAGCTGGGACAGCCAACCTGATTGGTGGTTAGGCAGTTAGTCCCAGCTCCTCCCAGCACCCCTTACCAGATTTATTAATGGTTACAGATGAGTAGAAAGGTTTATTTCAAGAATACACGAATCATCTTTCAAACAGGAGAGCCAAATCACAATTAGCTCCATTTTCAAGAAGGTTCCCCTTGAGGAGGTGTTTTGTCCAAACCCGCTAATTAGAAATCGTCCTTGCAACGTACAGCACAAAAATGGTGAGAGAAGAAATCGTCTCCATTACATTTCTGCAATGAAGGCAGTTTTTCCACTGGAGCGAAAACGCCAGAATGATTAACCCCGGGCAGGAGAGAAGGAGTGAGAAAAAAGAGGCCCAGTTTGTGCCAAAAATATCCAAAACGAGCTTTCCTTGGCCCCCAGGCTCACTAGAAATACAGTCAAGGTAGCTCAAGAGGATTACAGCAGCCCTCAGCCCAATTTTAGACTACAACCCGTCTCCATTGTAGGCTGGCATTACTTCAGGGAAAGCCATCTCTCTGGGGTCCGCTCCTTCCCAAATCCCTGCTAATTTGAAGGTTACGAGAGGAGACGCGCTGGAAAAACTGAACCGGACTGCAACCGTGCCAGGGCTGGGGCAGCTGCCAACACATACACTCGACCCAGCAGGTACATCGGCACTTGGGCTGAAGCGCACCCACCCGCAGAACTAATCGGATCACCGTGCTGCTCCATGACCAGCCAGCCAAGCTCCTTCCAGTGTGACTTCGCTCGTGTTTGCGTTTCAGTCTCACTGTTAAAAAAACAGACATATGATTTGAAGAAGAAGAGTTGGTTTTTATATGCCGCTTTTCTCTACCCGAAGTAGTCTCAAAGCGGCTTACAGTCGCCTTCCCTTTCCTCTCCCCACAACAGACACCCTGTGAGGGAGGAGAGGCTGTGAGAGCCCTGATATTAGTGAAGAAGAAGAGTTGGTTCTTATATGCCACTTTTCTCTACCCGAAAGTGGCTTACTGTAGCCTTCCCATTTCTCTCCTGACAACAGACACCCTGTAAGGGAGGTGAGGCTGAGAGAGCCCTGATATTTCTGCTCGGTCACAACAGCTTTATCAGTGCTGTGGCGAGCCCAAGGTCACCCAGCTGGCTGCATGTGAGGGAGTGGGGAATCAAACCCGGCTCGCCAGATTAGAAGTACACACTCCTAACCACTACACCAAACTGGATTCACATCTGAATGGAGTAGCAGTCACTATTCTTTCTCAAAATTGTAAAGGTACCCGCAGGCTCAAGAAGGTTGAGTATCCAGGGGTAAATTGCCTCTGAACACCGTCTTTCTGTTTCCGCACACACAAACTTTCTCCTTGAACTTTCAACTGGTACCTACATTGCTCTCTTTTCAGCACCAAGTCAAAACATTTCTGCTATCCTCTGTTGGAAGAAGAGGAAGAAGAGCTGGTTTTTATACCCCTGCCTTTCACTCCCCGAAGGAGTGTCAGATTGGCTTACAACCGCCCTCCCTTCCTCTCCCCAAAATAGACACCCTGTGAGGTAGGTGAGGCTGAGAGAGCTCACTATTATGTGAGAACAGCACTATCAGCACTGTGACTGGCCCAAGGCCACCTAGCTGGCTGCATGTGGAGGAGCAGGGAATCAAACCCGACTTGCCAGTTTAGAAGCCCCCCACACCATGTTGGCTGTTTTAACTAAAGAACTGATATTTTAATACTATTTTAATCAGGAAACAGTTAATTTAAACTGTCCGTAGCCTCTCTGGAAGGTCTCTGTTTTCATGCTGGCCTGGGTTAGTCATGCTGGATTTTAATGGACATCTTTTAATTTCTTGTTATTCATGTCTGTCATTTGGAAGCCACCTCAGGCCAGGTTCCTAGAGAGGCAGCAGGGAGGTGAAAACCTAAATAAATCAATACGCTTTGAAGCTGGCCAGTTCTGCAAACACGGCTTTCTAAGAGACGTTCAAGCAAGACGCATTAGCCCAGCGATTTTGCAATGAAGGACGGGGGAAAAAAACGAAACAGCTGGTGGAAACAGCCAATATCTCCTGGGTGTCACCCAATAAAGCGAGCGTGATTGTAATCAGCTGTTTTCTCAGGAGCTGCACATCCAACCCGGCCGGCATTTCCGAAATGTGTTCCCGACACAACATCCTCCCCCTCTCCCAATCCCCCAAAGGCACAACCTTCTGTCATTCCCTCCCTCCAGCTCAGTTTTGGAAGCATCAAGCACTTGATTCTCTGGAAGTCCTCGGTCCCTTGTTCGAGTTGGGGGAGGCTGAAGAGGGCTGGGAGGCCAGCCTAGGCGTGTTTGCAGAGGCAGGCTGATAAGAAGTTAAACATTAATCTCTCTCTCGCCAGCTCAAGAAATGGTAGAGAAATAAAACGTAAACCTGCACACAGACTTGTCTCCTTGAATCCCAGCCCTTTCTGATAAAAGCATGCCAAAGAATTTCAGTCTCATCTATCTTCATCCCTGCCCTTCCACCAAGGAGGTTGGGAGGAGAGCAGAGATGGTTCTTCCTCCCCTTTTTGTTGTCACAACAACCCTACAAGGTAGGCCAGGCGGGAGGACAGTGGCAGGCCAAACGTCACTCAGTGGCCAGCTGCTTCCATACCCAACCACTGTGTTGTCTTTAGGAGCCGTGCTTTGGGTGTCCCTGCCATCTGAGGCTAAAGGGGCCTTTTTAGTTATGGCACCAAAATTAAGGAATTCCCTTCCCAGGAGGAGTCATCTATTCCCGCCGATTGTTGTCTTCCACCAGTGGGCAAAATCTTTCTCTGTTTCAAGCCATTCTTTTCTGTTCCATCTGCCATTCTCTTACTGATTTAACTTCTTATTTATCTGCTGGCTAGCGTGTAGCTCAGGTTTTCTGCACCCAGGATTTCTCGATGGCCCTGGGTTTCCTGAATTGGTGGGAGTTGATTAATTTCAAATATTTTCTAATACGTTAAACATTTATCGGGTGATTTGACCACATATGGTCATGCCAACCTGCCCCCGCATGGCCAGTGATGGGCTTGGAGGGGGTGGGGAGGGGAGGGGCCTGGACGGACGTGTCCACAGCTCTGCTTCCCAACCATCTTCTGCACCAACATGCCACTTGGTCATACAAAAAAATTCCCTGCATCTAGAAAGCTAGCACATCAGGGTCAAGTCTGGGCTACAACCCTCCTCCCTCACATGCGATATTCTAGGCAAGGGGTCATTTTTTTATTTAATGTAAAAGCACTCAGATATGTGAGCTGCCTACAAGAGGTAACTGCCAAGAAGCAACCAATGGCGATTTAGGAATTAGTACTTGGCCAGTCTGAATTAGGGCACCAGACTAGGATTTCAGAGGCTAGAGTTCAAATCCACACTCTATCACGAACCCGCTGGCTGACCTTGGCCAGACACTCTTGTTCTGCCTCAGCTACCTCACAGTGTCGTTGCTAGGACAAAACGGGGAACTAAGAACCGAGTGTGCTGCTCTGAATTACTTGGAGGAGGGGTAGAATAAAAAAAAATACACTCAATGGCTTTAAGAAAAGCACAGAGGGCCCATTCTGCACACATTGGATAACAGTTTGGCCACCCCTGTTCAAAGGCATTTCTGAGGAATGACAGCTTTCTGAACATCCAAGAAAGCATGATGTGCCCAACACTGCACAATCTGTGCTCCACCTTTTGGCCTAACGACCGATCTTTTAGAACAAGGCCTAACAGGGCAATCCTGAACAGACAGGAGGTGTTGAGCTCCCCCTCACTGGCAGTCTTCAAGCAAAGGTTGGATACACACTTTTCCTGGATGCTTTAGGATACTTAGGGCTGATCCTACGTTGAGCAGGAGGTTGGACTAGATGGCCTGTATGGCCCCTTCCCACTCTATGATTCTATGATTCTATGATTCTAGTTCAGCAGTGGAATAGGCTGCCTAAGGAGGTGTTGAGCTCCCCCTCACTGGCAGTCTTCAAGCAACGGTTGGATACACACTTTTCTTGGATGCTTTAGGATGCTTTGGGCTGATCCTGCGTTGAGCAGGGGGTTGGACTAGATGGCCTGTATGGCCCCTTCCAACTCTATGATTCTATGAGACATACCCTTCTAAGGCCACTGACTTCAATGGACTTAGAAGGGCATGACCCCGTTTAGGATTGCAAGGTCAAGTAGCTTCACATGCAAATAAATATTTCTGCCTGCACAACAGGGTTCTTCAATGATTTATCAATAGCCATGCGCACCTGTGAACGTCATGCTGCACAAAAGCTGTGATGCTGAGCACACACGGTTTTAGGATACACAGCTGGGTTGAAGAAGAAGAGTCGGTTTTTATACCCCGCATTTCACTATCCAATGGCTGTGAGGTAGGTGGGGCTGAGAGAGCTGTGGCAGAACTGCTCTGCAACAACAGTTCTAACAGAACTATGACCGGCCCAAGGTCACCCAGCTGGCTGCATGCGGAGGAGTGGGGAATCAAACCCGACTCTCCAGATCAGAGTCGGCTGCTCTTCATGACAATACCAAGCTGGGTACAGTCTTACCAAAACCGACGTTCTTATATGGAACCAAGAATGGAAAAAATGTGCATGCCATCATGCGCAAAACTTGCACAACTAACCCTTTTGTTGCTCAAATGTGACTTGTGGCAAAGGCTCACACCCCCTGTGCCAAAGTAGACCCTTACGTCATCTCCCCACTCACTGGGCACATTTCTCCCCCTCATCTGTAGAAAAACGGGGAAAATGTCATTTCTGAATGGCTCCCTTTCTTCTCATGGAACTTCATCAGGGCTGGCATTCGGAAAGCTGCAAGGCAGGGTCCCGACGAGGAACCTGTGCATTTCCAACTCCGATCAAAGCTGCCACCCCTCAGAGGATACCCACGGGGCAGAGGCAGGGCTGCCGGATTTAAATTAATCCCGATTTAATTTCCCAGCTGCGGACTGGGAAATACCCAATTCCAAGCTCATATTCTCTGCATTTGCAGGGTTAAAAAAAAAAAGCCTGCATCTGGAGGGACAACTGAATAAGCGTGAGAAACCCAAACTGCAAGAATAGTAACGGCACAGAGGGAACTCCGGGTTGCACACCGGCCACCTGAGCGGTCCAAAAACACCTCTCGGGGACAAAAGCAGCAGATCGGATGACCCCTCTTGACTGGACGCCTGGATCACTCTCCTCTTACGCCTCCCTCCCACGCTCCGGGGGTTCAATCTCTTTAGGCTCACCACAGTCCTGTGTAACCAAATACCGACGTCCAGCCTGGATTGGGCAAAGGGAACCCCCTCCCCAGGCAGAAATAGGGGTCTTTTCCTGAGAAAGGGAAGGGGCTGCGGGGGGGGGGAGGGGGATCCCAGGTCACAGTAGCACTGACACATATGCTGGGTGGTAGATTAGACAGACAGACAGATGAACGGACAGCCGTGCACAGGGGAGAGCTTGGGGAGATTAACACCCCCCCTCCCAAATAAAGATTCAGTTAAAGAAACCATACTCACTGAATCCATGAAAACCTATTAGCAGTGCCACGAGATCGGAAAAGCATCAGAACAAGTTTCAAAACTGAAGGAAATGCAGAGAGAACGAATGAAGAAGTTTCTGAAAGGTCTGCAGAAACACACAGCCCCTTTTTAAAATCCTGGCCATGGAGAGAGAGAGAGAGAGATGATAGAGAGAGAGAGAGAGAGAGAGAGAGATGATAGATGATAGAGAGAGAGATGATAGATGATAGAGAGAGAGTTGATAGAGATAGATGATAGAGATGATAGATATATGAAATATAGAGAGAGATGATAGAGTGAGAGAGATGATACAGAGAGAGAGAGATGAGATAGATGATAGAGAAAGATGATAGATGAAATATAGAGAGAGATGACAGATAAAGTGAGTGATAGAGAGATGATGGATAGATGATACAGAGAGAGATGAGATAGATGATAGAGAAAGATGATAGAGAGATGACATATAGAGAGAGATGATATAGAAAGCGACATGCTGGACAGATGATAGAAAGGAGAGAGGAAGATGAGAGTGAGCAATACTAAAGCCCTTTCGTCGGATCTTAACAAGAGCGAACTTACTTCCGAGCAGGCCTGCTTAGGGTTGCTCCCCCAGTTTCCTTCTCCCGGGGACCCAAAGGAGAGCGCGGGGCTGACTTCCGAGGAGACCCACCCAGGGCTGCTGCCTCCACTTCCTTGGCGGGCGAGCCCCAGGAGCGCGATGCTGCCGACCCACCCAGCCTCTCCCGGGCTCCCCGCACTCACCTGGGCATCCCCGGACGGCTCAGCCTCCTCCTCCTCCTCCGGGCCGGGGCTCAGGCCGGCGAAGGCTCCGGGGCCATGGCTGGCTGCCCTCGGGGGCCGCGATCCCCGCCACCGGCTCGCTGCGCGCGATCCCCGCCCGCTCCCCTCCGAGGCGCGGCTCCGGCGCGGGACCCCCGAGGGCGCAAAGCGGCGCGGGGTGTTTTGGGGGCGTCAGGGCCGGATCCGGCTGGCAGGTGTCACCGCGGCGCCTCCCGGACGCCTTCTGCAGCCCTCGCGCGGCCGCCCCGGCAGAAAAGGAAACTTTCGCTCCCCCCGGGGCCAGAAGGGAAGGCAGCCGGCTCGGCGGCGCAGGCGCCATGGGAGTGAGCCCACCCCTTCGGGGGGAGGCCGGCCGGCCAGGGCCCCTCCCCTCCCCCTCCGCCCCCCCTCCCCTCCGCCCCCGCACGAGCGGGGCTTCCCCGGGCGCCTCTTGCAGAAGCCGAACCTCCAGGGAATGGGAAAGCGGGGAACAAGCCCCCTCTGGGTTGCTGCTGCTGCTGCTGTTTTGTTGTTAGTGTTATTATTGATGATGATGATGACGAAGAAGAAGAGTTGGTTCTTATATACCGCTTTTCTCTACCCGAAGGAGGCTCAAAGCGGCTTACAGTCGCCTTCCCTTTCCTCTCCCCTCAACAGACGCCCTGTGGGGTGGGTGAGGCTGAGAGAGCCCTGATATTACTGAAGAAGAAGAAGAAGAAGAAGAGTTGGTTCTTATATGCCGCTTTTCTCTACCCGAAGGAGGCTCAAAGCGGCTTACATTTGCCTTCCCTTTCCTCTCCCCACAGCAGACACCCTGTGAGGCTGAGAGAGCCCTGATATTACTGAAGAAGGAGAGTTGATTTTATATGCTGCTTTTCTCTACCCAAAGGAGTCTGAAAGTGGCTTACATTCGCCTTCCCCTTCCTCTCCCCACAACAGACAACCTGTGAGGGAGGAGAGACTGAGAGAGCCCTAAGATTACTGAAGAAGAAGGTTTAGTTCTTATATGCCGCTTTTCTCTACCCAAAGGAGTCTCAAAGTGGCTTACAGTCACCTTCCCTTTCCTCTCCCCACAACAGACACCCTGTGGGGTGGGTGAGGCTGAGAGAGCTCTGATATTCCTGCTCGGTCAGAACAGCCTTATCAGTGCTGTGGCGAGCCCAAGGTCACCCAGCTGACTGCATGTGGGGGGAGCGCAGAATTGAACCCGGCGTACCAGATTAGAAGTTTGCACTCCTAACCACTACACCACACTGGCTCTCACACCAAACTCTTGGTATTTTAGCAATTAATGTTGCCCGTCCTGAATCTTACAGGAAGGGCAGGGTATAAAAATAAAGATTTATTTAGATTGACTCTTTGATTAGTATTATTAGATTTATGGGTTAGTATTGTGAATGAATGAAAACACTGGAGGGTGTCACCCCAAGGGTCAGACATGACCCGGTGCTTGCAAAGGGGATACCTTTACCTTTACCTTATTGTGAATCATCGCTTGGGATTGCTAAAAGGCCTTCGTGCCTACGAATGGCTGGACGCTCAGCTCTCCCGCTTGGGGATTGGGGCTTCCACTGGCAAAGTGGAAATGCTGCAGTGGGAAGAGCGTCCGCTTTGCAGGCAGAAGGTCTCGGGTTCAATCCCCGGCCTCTCCCGTTGAAATAGGGATTGCGAAAAATTGCTCATCCCCTGAGATTGCGGAGATCCACTGTCAGGTAGAGTAAGGGGGCTGATCCAAGACAGTTCCGTGTCAGACTCATATATCCCACCATCATGAAGAACCTCACAATCTGACCTTGGGTCATCAACATAACCTACCTTGCTGGGGTGTTGTGATAATAGACTGGAAGGATGTAAACTGCTTTCAGTTTCATTATGCCAAGGGTAGACCTGTTGAAGAGGGGACCAGTTTGTTTACTGCAGTTTGTGAGACCAGGACTAGGAGCAGTGGGTTCAAATGACGGGAAAGGACGTTCCACTTAAGTACCAGAAAGCATTTTCGGGCGCGGAGGGCCGTTTGGAGAAGGAATAGGCTGCCTTGGAGAGTGGTGGAGTCTATTTGGTTGGGAGTTTTTAGGAGGCGATTGGATGAGCACCTGTCAGCCGCATGTGATTTTTAAACCCCCAAGAAGGTGTGGGGCTGGACTGGATTTCCTCGGGGGTCTCCTCCAGCTCAGTGTGATTCTGATTGAGTCCTATTGGGGAGAAGGGGGGGGGTCTAAATGATTACATTAAAAAAGCAAAATGTGGGAGTTCCTCTTATTTTGTGTGCCAACGGTCCCGGGTTCGATTCCCTGCATCTCCACTGGGCGACTGAGAACAAGAAGGAGCTAAAACAGTTCCACAGGGCTTGCAAAAGGGAGCTCTTCCACCAGGCATTTGGCTGAGGCCAGGCACAACCAAGTAACATCTACAGGGCCCCTGCCCCCCTCCCTCCGCCACCCCCAGAAACCCATCAAGGTGTTCTGCTGCTGGACCTGTTGTATCATTACTGTGTAATGTTGTTCTGTTACCCTGTTATCGGTTAGTATTATTAATGTCACAGTTATTTATATGTGTGGTTCTTTGTATAGTTCTCAGTTCTATATAAACCGCCCTGAGCCTTCGGGGAGGGTGGTGAATGAATGAATGAATGAATGAATGAATGAATGAATGAATGAATGAATGAATGAATGAATACAGGGCACTGGGGCAACGTCAGTCTGGATCACTCAAGTTAATAAACAACAATTGATATTTTCAGTGTATCTGTTAACTTTGGGGGGAAGGCAACCTCCAGGGGAAATATAGCATGTGGTGTATGAGATTAAGGTAGCCTTGCTCAGCTTTTTTACACTTGAGTGACCCCTGAGACATTCTTCTGGCTTCGAGAACCCCCAGAAGTGGCGTGATTATGCAGAATATGGTTGGGAAGCAGAGCTGTGGACACGCCCACCCGGGGCCCCTTCCCTTCCCAACCATTCCAGGCCCATCATTGGCCATTTTGGAAGAGGGGGTTGGCATTACCATATAAGGTCATATCACCTGATAAATGTTGAACAAATTAAAAATATATATTTAAAATTAATTAACTCCCACCTATCCGGGAAACCCTTCCAGGGCCTTCAAGAAACCCCAGGGTTTCATGAAACCCTAGTTGAGAAAACCTGGATTAAGGTGATGCAAAAGAACAAGATGTGTATTGTCAAACAGTAGTTCGATAATATTTAATATGTAGTATTTTTCTCTTTTTTCCACTGAATAAAAAAAATTCTTGTTTTTTAAAAAGGTACTGTGTCCTCAGATGGACGGCGACTCTCAGCGGCTCATGTAGAGCTCTTTTCCCATCACCTGCTGGCATTGCCTGTTCCTATTAATTAGAGATGCCGGAGATTGAACCTGGGACCTTCTGCATGCTAAGTTCTGCCAGTGAGCCATGGCCCCCTTTCTGCCAAAGCATGAAATGAACACGTGAAGATGCCTTATACCGAATCAGACCACTGGTCCACCGACGTCAACCCTAATTAGAAAGCCATGCTCCCAACCACTACACCAAGCTGACTCACAAGGAAATCAAGGGCACGGAAGCTTCTAAACTTGGTTAAAAGGGAGATCCTTGTAGAACTATTTCTCTTTCCCGTCCACATCAGAGAGCCCGTGTGTTGTAGTGATTAAGAGTGGCAGCCTCTGATCTGGAGAACTGGGTTTGATTCCCTACTCCTCCTCCACATGCAGTCAGCTGGGTGACTTGGGCCAGTCACAGTTCTCCTAGAGCTGTTCTCATAGAGAAGTTCTCTCAGAGCTCTCTCAGCCCCACCTAGCTTGCAGGGTGTTAGTTGTGGGGAAAGGAAGGGGAAGGCGATTGTAAGCTGCTTTGAGAAATGCGAGGTATAAAAAAAAAACAGCTCTGTCTTCTCTCCTCATCATACCATGCCAGAAACACAGTGGCTTCAAAAAATAAATAAATACCCATGCTCTTGAACTTTTGTGCTTTGATGAAAACTTGTTCCTGATGAATCAATGAAAGCGTTCGATGATGCCATCCATTAACAGATTGTTATTTCTTGTATCGTTTTTACTAGTAGTGTCTCGTTATTCATCATATTTTTATCAGATGCTTTCTGAATGGAAAGGTGGAATATAAGTATTTCTTCAGTAACGCAAGATTAGAAACAGACCTTGTGGCTTTGCCACAGACTGAATGGTCGCTTCTGTTCTGTCCAGCCACAAATCCATGTTCAATGAGGTGAGATCTGGTGGGTGAATATTGCAAAAGTCTTTCGATTTCGGATCTGAGCGTGTCCAGACGAGGGCAACAAAGATGGTGAGGGGTTTGGAGACCAAGACGCATGAGGAAAGGTTGGGAGAGCTTGGTCTGTTTAGCCTGGAGAGGAGACAACTGAGACGGGATCTGATAACCATCTTCAAGTATTTAAAAGGCTGCCATATAGAGGATGGAGCAGAGTTGTTCTCTCTTCCCCCGAAGGGATGGACCAGAACCAATGGGATGAAATTAATTCAAAAGAAATTCTGTCTAAACATCCGGAAGAAGTTCCTGACAGTGAGAGCGGTTTCTCAGTGGAACAGGCTTCCTCGGGAGGTGGTGGGTTCTCCTTCTTTGGAGATTTTAAAGCAGAAGCTGGAGAGCCACCTGACAGAGAGGCTGATTCTGTGAAGGCTCAAGGGGGTGGCAGGTTACAGTGGATGAGTGATGGGTTTGTGAGTTTTCTGCATAGTGCAGGGGGTTGGACTAGATGACCCAGGAGGTCCCTTCCAACTCTATGATTCTATGAATCACCGGCTCAGAACTGCAGGTGCCAAGAGATATCTAAAAAGCAAGGCCGTATCTTGAACTCGGCCACTTCCAGACAAAACTCCTCCAACACAAGCATTCCTGTTCCCGTCTTCAGGGCTGCAGAGAGCCAGCTTTGCTTCAGATAAAACTATTTTAGCTATCTGAAGCTGCTAAATCGCACAAAAACGAACGCTTCCCGAAGACATCTCGAGTGACCCCGAGAACCCAAAGGCGTCTCCCATTCCTTTGCCTGCAGCTGCAAGGCCTGTCCACATGGAACAATAATAGGAGAAGAATTTTTATGGGTTGTAAACAGGGGAGGGTTAATTCCCGAGAAGGCCAGAAGGCTCGGCATACCCCTCAATTGACTAATGAGCAAACATGGTGTGTTTCTTATTACATCAGCAACCCTCCCTGTCTCCAAGGGACCGGGGAGGGGGGCTCCAACACCCCTCTCCTCTATTCGGTTTAATCTGGACAACATTCTTGGGAAGCAGGTTAAGCGCTCAGAGGATTACAGGCAGACGGAATGACAAACAGGGATTCGTTTAGATCAGGGGTGGGCAAACGGTGGCCCTCCAGATGTCCATGGACTACCATTCCCATGAGCCCCTGCCTGCTGGCAGGGGCTCATGGGAATGGTAGTCCATGGACATCTGGAGGGCCGCAGTTTGCCCACCCCTGGTTTAGATTCAGGTGGGCATCTGTGTTGGTTCGCAGCCGTGGAATGAAGTCTGAGTCTAGGGGGCACCTAAAAGACCAACCAAGTATTATTACGAGGGAATAAACACATTCACACGAGAGCCGGAGTGGGGTCGTGGTTAAGAGCAGCAGCCTCTAATCTGGAGAACCAGGTTCGATTCCCCATGGCCATGAATTGGCTGAGTTGGTGTCATTTTCCACCGCCACTGAGAAAAGATGCCAGATCGGACTTTCTCAGCCTGGGTTCCGTGAAAGAAGAAGAAGAAGAAAAAGAAGAAGAAGAAAAGTTTGTTCTTTTATGCCGCTTTTCTCTTCCCGAAGGAGTCTCAAAGCAGCTTCCAATCGCCTTCCCTTTCCTCTCCCCACAACAGACACCCTGTGAGGGAGGTGAGGCTGAGAGAGCCCTGAGATTACTGAAGAAGAAGAAGAGTTGGTTCTTATATGCCGCTTTTCTCTACCCGAATGAGTCTCAAAGTGGCTGACTATCACCTTCCCTTTCCTCTCCCCACAACAGGCACCCTATGAGGTAGGGGTGGGGGCTAAGAGAGCTCTGACAGGACTGCACTGTGAGAACAGCAATATCAGGACTGTGATTGACCTAAGATCAGCCAGCTGGCTGCATGCGGAGGAGCGGAGAATCAAACCCAGCTTGCCAGATTGTCAGCCGCTTTGAGACTCCTTTGAGTAGAGAAAAGTAGGGCATAACAACCAACCCATCTGCTGCTGCTCCTTTATCCTTAAAACCACACATCCATCACCGCTGTCTGTCAGCTCCAGATCATCCTCAATATATATATTTCTTCCTCCTGCCAAGTGGGAGCTGAGAAGCCTAGGCAGAAGTTTCCAGGGATCTCAGCCAAGCTGGAAACCTAAAGAGACCAAATGAACATTCTGGTAAAAACCGAAAGACAAACAGGTAAGCGATGTTGGCACCGTCTCCCGTCTTTGCTAACCGGGAAGGAATCTTGGACCGCTGATTGATGGGGATTTGCAAATTCCCCCGGCCTATTCGAAGCAAGCCAGCCTTCCGAGGAAGGCCCATGAGTCGGGTTTTGCCGTGGCCTTCTGGAGCGAAGCCAATCGCGAATGAGTCACTGACTCCTCCTTGGAATCCACAAAGTGCCATGTTTGATCTCCAGAGCGAGCCGCTACGATCCCCGGGCGAAACCTCCGGCATCTCCGGACATGTGTCTCTGATTAAAGATGATGCCGTTGCAATCTAATCAAGGCAAGGGGAAAATCTACCTCGTGTTCCAGCCCAGAGGGAGTGGATTCCATTTCCTTGCAAGCAGTACTATGAAGAGGCAATATTAGACTCCGGACATGGTGGTGTTGGGGAGGGGGCAGGTTTTGGATGGTGATGCAGCTGAACCAGGCCAGTTCCAAGACCACGGAGGGGGCTGGGCAGACAGTGGCCAGGGAGCCCTTGATATCCTCCTCTGACCTGTGTGCCCCCACCTCCCTGTGCATCTATTATTATTATTATTATTATTATTATTATTATTATTATTATTATTAAATTTATTGCCTGCCACTCCAGGAACCAGCTCGTGGCGGGTTACAAATGTCCAGTAAAACCCCAATGAAACCCTATTAAAACAGACAGCAAAATTACAATAAAAACAGAACGACACAGCAGTAAAACTTCCCCAACCTTCTCCCCCCGTAAAACTCTAGGGGGAAATAAAGAGGGTCACAATGACCATTGACTGCTGAGTACACCAGCCCCCCCCCCCTTCACAGGTCTTCCTTCTCAGCTGGCAATGAGGCCAGGCAGCTGGGAGCAGAGGCTCAGACGGGGGACTGCGGGGGGCTGTGGGTAGGGGTCGGCAGCTCTGATCTCCACCAGTTATCCTGGGGCCCAGCAGTTGCCCCACCTCAAGATATGCCGAGGCCAACCTTGCTGCTGGAAACCAGGGTGACGTTGACTGCAAACCCCTTCCCGGGGGCAGGTGACAATGACACCTTGGAACAACTCAGTGCGCCGTTTGCTTGGGTCGCTGTCAGGGTTCCCAGGTCCGGGTTGGGAAATACATGGAGATCGGGGGGCGGAGCCTGAGGAGGGTGGAGTTTGGGGAGGGACTATAATGGGGCATAAGGCCATCTTCTCCAGGTGATCTGGTCTGTTACATCTTTGAGTTCAGAGGGGGAGACGGACACCAGTTGTGATGGTACCAGAAGAACGGCGAACTGAGCCCAAAAAAACCCTCCCGAAAAACCCATCTTATAATCACAGGCAAATCATGGATCTTCCCCCCCAGTGTGTCCTATTGGTCAGTTTCATTTAAACTGACTGGATCTGGCCGATTGGATCTAGCCACACATTGGTCAGTTACACTGTAAGCCTCGGACCTCAAGCGTGGTCCTCATCAGGTCTACAGACACAACATGGCCTTTGCCACCTGGAGATCTCCAGACACCCCCTGGATAACACAAAGTAGAGATGGATTTTTTGTACCCCACATTTTACTACCCAAAGGCATCTCAAAGCAGCTTACAAACACCCTTTCCCTTCCTCTTCCCATAACAGGAACCCTGCAAGGTAGGTGGGGCTGAGAGAGCTCTGAGAGAACTGCTCTGCAAGTACAGCTCTAAGAGGACTGGTCCAAGGTCACCTGACTGCCTGTGGAAGAGCAGGGAATCAAATCTGGTTCTCCAGATCTGGAGGAAGACCAAAGTGACCAGAATTCAGCAGGATCCACAACGGAATAAACAAAGTAAGTGCAGAATCAGGCCTGGGTAGCCGAGTCAGAAAGCAGGCTAGATTAGAACAGGGGAGAATAAGTACAGAGGCAGAAAATGAGCATCTGTAGTGAGATAAGAATCCTGTGTCCCTATTTAGCCCTAGGGTGGGTTCATTGTTCTGAACTAGCGAATGAAGTTAAATTCAGCAATCTCAAGTTGCAATCACCCCTTGAAGCTTCTATGTTTCAGGACTGCTGCTCTTTGGTCAGCCATGGAATGACCTGGAAAATTACAGTATTTTCCCATCGCTTTTTGAGTGTTGTGGTTTTTAATGCCACATTCATGCCTAGGGACCATCACGGCTACCCTTTGTGCATGGTGCTGGCAGGAGCCCATGGTAGCTGTAGTCCATGGACATCTGGAGAACCACAGAGCAACCCCCAGATGGCTTTACGGGGAAGGATCCCACCCTCTCTGCTAACAAAGCAATCGGATTAAAGAAGGAGAGGCTGTGTCAATTAGCACAGCTTAGAGAGGTAAGCAAACACCTGAAAACCCAAAGGATTCTTAGGTCCTTAGGTAGCTTCCCAGAGGGAGGGGATAAGTACATTGACCGCAATGGAAGCTGGAAAGAATGAAAAAGGTCCAATAGGAGGGGAGGCCAGGAAGGGGAGGAGGATAAAAGGGACTTCCTGCCCAATTCCAGCTGTGTTTGACAGCCACAGAATGTGTTGCTTAGCAAGCTAGGCATGGCACCAGGGTATTTCAGTCTGAGAATACTGTTCAAGGTCAGGGTGGGCAGCAATTGGGAGTGTGGTCAGAGGCAGGACTGAACATCAGGCAGGCAGAGGGCTAAGATGTGATCCAGAAGCAGGCTGAAGGTCCAGCAGGCGAAGACCAGGGTCTTAGAGCAAGCTGGGTGGGTGCTGTGCAAAGATGAACCAGGATTCGTATATGCTGCACCCACACTGACCTCCTGTTGTAAGCGACTTACACAGAGCATGGCAATATCCAAGTCCTGATCTTGGAATTACTTCCAGCAAGGGGTTCCCTGCATTTGGCCCTCATCTGGCAGAGATCTCCTTTCTCCTTCTTCCAGTTTCTTGTGATAAAGAACTTGTAGGCAAGCAGCATCTTCTTTCTTAAAATTCTTGTCTTTGCTGCTCCTTTGTTCTAATGGTGTGCCTGCTTCAGGTGAGCTGAGTGCTTGTTTTTTCTGATGTGCTGATGGCTCAGGTGTGGGAGGTTCTGGAGATGAACCTTCTGTAGAGTCTCTCTCCAGAGGCTGCGTCAGGCTGTTTGCTGGTTACATTTGGATCTGGACTGAGAGAGCCAGATTCCTCATCTCCCAAGTCCTCCTCCTGGGCCGAGGACAGACTCATGACAAAGAGAGGGATTGGGCCAATATAATGGTCCCCTCCCTCTTCTCATTCTGAACCCTGGGAGGTTTCCTACTGGAGAGGGTCGCTAGGTCCATCCGTGCTGCCGGCAGGGGCAGGAGGTGCTTTCTGAGAGCTTCCAGATGTGCTGATGTTGGGGTGGTGATGCTGTGGCAGTGGAGCAAAACTCTATGGTAGAATTTGCTTCAAACCATAGAGTTTTGCCCTCAAACCAGAGTGTCACCTCCTTCCACTGACCCTGGTAGGCCAACGTCACTTCCAGGTGACCTCAGCACGTCACGATAAAAAGCAACGTTCATCCATGTTAGGGTGTGTTCAGGGGAGCCAGGTGCATCCAGAAAGCAAGGGACCCTCACCTGGACCAGTGAACCTGACAACGCTACCTGGAACCAAGGAGAGAAAATAGGGGACGCTGCAGGTATGCATTTCCCCAACCTCATCATTCCTCGCAGGTTCCCTCCTGTCCTGTTTATGAAAGGACATAAGTGGGCCATATCATCTGATGGGGCTTGCAGCCTGAACCAGGATCTCCCTCCCCTGATTCCTAAAAACCCTCCAAATTCTTGGGCCGAGCCAATTCCGGCTACTTTCAAAGGCAAATCTATCATATCCATGTTTGCAACACAACTTTCTTCCCATTTTTCGCTCCCTTGACATGTTCAAGGCAGCCTTCTTATGACTGAACTAACCCTCTCCTCCCCTTAAGAGCCTTTAACGTGTAAATTGTCCCTCTGCTACTTATTTTAACCATCTGCAATCGGCCCGTCTCTTGAAACTCTCAAGCTGGCATCTGCAGAACCCCAGGAACAATAAAACCGCCGGTAAAAACCAAATGCCGTGAAATATTTATAATTATAGGATTAAATTGCCATCGAGTACAACGAAAGGGGGGAAGAAATGAAAATGTTTACAAGACGTTCAAATTAGGATTGAATCCTGGGTAAAGACAAATGTTCTTGGTTTTTTTCTCCAAATGCCTGAAGGAACCTAAGTTGGAATCTGTGTACTTCCAACCAGTTTTCATCTGGGACAGGCTTTTCTCAACCTTTTGACCATGGAGGAGCCTCCGGAATCATTTTTCAGGCTTCGAGGAGCCTTGGAAGTGATGTCAGCTGTCCATGACTCCCTACACCCCCCCCCAAAGTTACATGTCACCAGAAATGATATCACTAGCTACATTAACAGGCAAGCTTTGAGGATGGCTGGGGGGGGGGGGAGAGGATACAGACTCTGCCGCCTTCCAGACACAGAAACCAGAGGCTGGATAGAATCATAGAATCATAGAGTAGGAAGGGACCTCCTGGGTCATCTAGTCCAACCCCCTGTATTATGCAGGACACTCACAACGCTATTGCTCATCCACTGTAACCTACCACCCTCTTGAACCTTCACAGAATCAGCCTCTCTGTCAGATGTGAGTGCAGGGGGTTGGACTAGATGACCCAGGAGATCCCTTCCAACTCTGTTATTCTATGATTCTGTGATTCTAGGATCAGCCTTTTGGGGAGGTGACAGCACTTTCGTCCTTCCCCTTTCCCTGATGCAATGGCATCAAATCTGTGAAAGAAGGCCATGTTGCGTCTGTGATAGAATCATAGAATCATAGAGTGGGAAGGGGCCAGACAGGACATCATCTAGTGCAACCCCCTGCTCAACACAGGATCAGCCCAAAGCATCCTAAAGCAATGACTTCATTGCTATCTCTTTGAGACCACACAGGTCCTTTATCTGGACAGGAAGGAAACGAGAGTGATACTGCTTGGAATGGTAGGACAGAAGGCGTGGACAAGTTCCTGTCATAACACTGATAGGCAGTAAATATTGACATGAAGGATTAACAAGGTGTTAGTGGGTGGTTTCTAACAACGGAGGAAAACTGACGGACGCATTTACGGTGTGGATGGAATATGTCCACAGGGTAGCTTCGAATATAGATCGAGCCAAGCGGACTGTATTGTGGGGAAGTGACCCAGGTGGGCAGCCATGTTGGTCTGAAATAGCAGAACAAAAATTGAGTCGAACGGCACCTGGAAGACCAATAAAGTTTTATTCAAGGTGTGAGCTTTCATGTGCAGGCACCCTTCTTCCGACAACAAAACAGAAATGACCAGAGAGCATATGCAAGGAGAGAGTGAATTGGCAGGAAATTAGTAAACAAGAACCCAAAAGTTGAGCTGCAAAACAATATTTAAAAAATCATTACAAATATTTATTAAACAAAGTTTTTTCTGACACACATGGAAACAAACTTTTGATATAGAGTTAGACAAACGCTGACAGTGGTGGCCACAGATTATATATATTTTAGAAGGTGGCCTCCAAATGAGATACACCGAACAGATTTTTCACTGCCACCCAGCAAGCCCTTAGATTTTGATCTTATACAAAGGAGCATTTCACACAGTTTGACCTCTGAGGAAGACCCTTGTGGGTCGAATCGCGTTTGGTCTATTCTGTCATGTGCAGTTAGATATGTGTTGCTTTTACTTTGTTTTTAATATATATTATTGGTGCACTTTGTTTAATAAATATTTGTGATGATTTTTAGTATTGTTTTGCAGCTCAGCTTTTGGGTTCTTAGAATCATAGAGTTGGAAGGGATCTCCTGGGTCATCTAGTCCAACCCCCTGTACTATACAGCAGGGGTAGTCAAGCTGTGGTCCTCCAGATATTCATGGATTACAATTCCCATGAGCCCCTGCCAGCAAACACTGGCAGGGGCTCATGGGAATTGTAGTCCATGGACATCTGGAGGACCACAGCTTGACTACCCCTGCTATACAGGACACCCACAACCCTATTGCTGGCAGTGTAACCTGACACCCCTCTTGAATCTTCGCAGAATCAGCCCCTCCTTCAGATGGCTATCCTGCCTTTGTTTAAAAATTTCCAAAGATGGAGAACCCACCACCTCCCGAGGAAGTCTGTTCCACTGAGAAGCCGCTCTGTCAGGGACTTCTTCCTGAACTTTTGTTCAGGTTGGGTTTTGCCTGGACTTCCCTGGTGGTCTCCCTTCCAAGTACTAACGAAGGCTGACTCTGTTTAGCTTTTGAATTCTGACAAATAATAATTGAATCATAGAGTAAGAGGGGGCCATACAGGCTACCTAATCCTATGCCCTGTTCAATGCAGGATCAAGCTAAAGAATCTATGAAGAAGACAGAAGAAGACTTGAACCCTGTTTTCCCTAGAACCTTGTTGAGTGACCTAGAGATAGTAGGTTCCTCTCAGGCTACCCTTCCTCAAAGGCCTGTTGTTGTAAGACTCAGCAGAAGTAGGAGCAGAAATGATCTTTCTTTTGTTTTCCCTAACAGAAGAAACCAAAACTTATCTAGTGACAGAGAATCTGCTTTGCACGAAGAAGATCCCCAGTTCAATCTGCAGCATCTCCAGTTAAAAGAACCGGACAGCTGGTGATGTGATAGACCTCAGCCTAAAACCCTGGAGAGCCATGGGGAGGGGCCCTAGCTCAGTGGGAGAGCCTCTGCTTGACATGCTGAAGGTCCCAGGTTCAATCCCTGACAACCCCAGTTAAAAGGACCAGGCAGTAGGTGATGGGAAAGACCTCTACCTGAGACCCTGGAGAGCCATGGGGAGGGGCCATGGCTGAGACATAGAGCCTCTGCTTGGCATGCAGAAAGTCCCAGGTTCAATCCCCGGCATCTCCAATTAAAAGGACCAGGAAGGACATGATGTGAAAGACCTCTGCAGAAGACCTTGGAGAGCTCCTGCCAGCCAGAGTAGACAATACTGAGCTCAATGGATGAAGGGTTTGATCCACTATAAGGCAGCTTCATTTAGCAACCTAATGGGGAAACAATAAATCCTACTGATAGAAAAGTGGCCATTGGAGGAGTGGTTTTAGCTTTGTGGATCACATGTTCAGGCTCACAGAAAAGCCCCTGTGGATTTAATGAAGTCACAGAATCATAGAATCATAGAGTTGGAAGGGGCCATGCAGGCCATCTAGTCCAACCCCCTGCTCAACGCAGGATCGGCCCTAAGCATCCGAAAGCATCCAAGAAAAGTGTGTATCCAACCTTTGCTTGAAGACTGCCAGTGAGGGGGAGCTCACCACCTCCTTAGGCAGCCTATTCCACTGCTGAACTACTCTGACTGTGAAAATTTTTTTCCTGATATCTGGCCTATATCGTTGTACTTGAAGTTTAAACCCATTACTGCGTGTCCTCTCCTCTGCAGCCAACAGAAACAGCATCCTGCCCTCCTCCATGTGACAACCTTTCAAATACTTAAAGAGGGCTATCATGTCCCCTCTCAACCTCCTTTTCTCCAGGCTGAACATTCCCAAGTCCCTCAGTCATACCATACTCTCTCTTCTGAGCAGAGGGGAGATGCACCAGTGCCATTCAGGACAGAAGGTGTGTTTCGGTTAAACATTAATAGGGAGCCATGCAGCTTTCAGAGCGGAGCCAAGGGCAGGGTTGAG
Source organism: Paroedura picta (assembly GCA_003118565.2). NCBI lineage: Eukaryota > Metazoa > Chordata > Lepidosauria > Squamata > Gekkonidae > Paroedura > Paroedura picta. The sequence continues at coordinate 8,790,391 of BDOT02000005.1, read as the reverse complement.
CCAAGAGGCAAGCGAAGAAAAGGAGAAATTCCAAGCTGGGAGCCAAACCACAGAACTTGATAATATCTGGAAAAAGAAATTGTTCAGGAAATCTTTGAGAAAGGGCTCTTGAAAAGCAAAAAAAAAGTCAAATCTTTCCTTGCTGCCACCATCCTGGAGGGAGGGAGCAGACTCAGTGGGAGTCACAGCCCCCCCCCACCTCCAGGTTGTTTTCTTTCTGTCTGTCTGCACCACCTTAAGTAGCGGTTCATCCGTCCAAGTGTTTTGGCTTCAATGGATTTGGGAGGACATGACTCTGCTTGAAATGACATTTGAAATTTGGAGAAGAGTTAGTTGGTGCAGAGGTTAAGAGAGCCAGCTTGGAATAGTGGTTGAGCGGGGGCTTCTAATCTGGTAAGCCAGGTTTGATTCCCTGCTCATAGAATCATAGAGTTGGAAGGGACCATAGAGGCCATCTAGTCCAACCCCCTGCTCAATGCAGGATCAGCCCAAAGCATCCTAAAGCATCCAAGAAAAGTGTGTATCCAACCTTTGCTTGAAGACTGCCAGTGAGGGGGAGCTCACCACCTCCTTAGGCAGCCTATTCCACTGCTGAACTACTCTGACTGAATTTTTCCCCCTGATATCAAGCCTATATCGTTGTACTTGTAGTTTAAACCCATTACTGCGTGTCCTCTCCTCTGCAGCCAACGGGAACAGCATCCTGCCCTCCTCCAAGTGACAACCTTTCAAATACTTAAAGAGGGCTATCGTGTCCCCTCTCAACCTCCTTTTCTCCAGGCTGAACATTCCCAAGTCCCTCAACCTATCTTCATAGGGCCTATTCCTCCACATGCAGCCAGTTGAGTGACCTTGGGCTCATGACAGCCCTGATACTGCTGTTCTCACAGAGCTGTCTTAACCCCCATATGCCTCATGAGGGTCCTGTTGTGGGGAGAGGAAGGGAAGGCGATTGCCAGCTACTTTGAGACTCCTTCTGATAGAGAAAAGCAGGGTATAAATACCAACTCTTTTTATACTTCTTTTAAACCCTGCTTTTATTATTATCTTATTCCATTTTAGGCTGCCTTTCCACGAAGGCTCAAGGCAGCTTACATATTAAAAGCGTAAGATATATCGTTCATAACATTGATAAAACCTAAAAATTATAAGCACAGATATAAACATTCGCTGTCAACTTCATGCTGCTTCCAGGGATGTATCAGTTCAGTGATGGTTTAATCGGGTGGATTCATGGCTAGGGAGGCCAGTAATTTTGATAGGCGGGACCTGTGGTCCTCCAGATGTTCATGGACTACAATTCCCATGAGCCCCTGCCAGCAAATGCTGGCAGGGGCTCATGGAAATTGTAGTCCATGAACATCTGGAGGACCACAGGTTGACTACCCCTGACCTAAGGAATCCCAAGTGGCTTATAATCACCTTCCCTTCCTCCCCCCACAACAGGCACCTCGTGAGGCACCTAGAGAGCTCAAACTGTGACTAGCCCAAGGTCACCCAGCTGATTGCCTGTGGAGCGAGCAGGAAGTCAAGCCCAGCTCTTCAGATTAGAGTCTGCTGCTCTTAACCACCCCACCACCCTAACTTTTACTGTCTTACAGAGATATAATGACAAATATATCAATTCCCTAAGAGCCTCTTGTGGCACAGAGTGGTAAGGCAGCCGTCTGAAGGCTCTGCCCATGAGGCTGGGAGTTCGATCTCAGCAGCCGGCTCAAGGTTGACTCAGCCTTCCATCCTTCCGAGGTCGGTAAAATGAGTACCCAACATGCTGGGGGGTGAAACGGTAATGACTGGGGAAGGCACTGGCAAACCACCCCGTATTGAGTCTGCCATGAAAACGCTGGAGGGCGTCACCCCAAGGGTCAGACATGACTCGGTGCTTGCACAGGGGATACCTTTACCTTTACCTTTATCCATGCCATACTCCCTGTGTTACTCTAATGGGCTCTCCGCACTTCTTCAACAGGTGGGACGATCCAGATTGTGCCAGTGCTTGGGGCTTCTCTGATATCAGAAAAGTGGTTCTCAGCTTTGGGCTGATCCTGCATTGAGCAGGGGGTTGGACTAGATGGCCTGTGTGGCCCCTTCCAACTCTATGATTCTATGACAGACATGGCCCTTTCTTGCATGTCCAGGAAAACACCAATCACCACTTTGGGGTCAGCAGGTGAATTTCTTCCAGGCCAGACTGACCAGTGATTCTGGTTTTGGGAGACAGCATGGAATTGGGGGCGCTGTGGGTGGGCAGGTAGTTGTGAGTTTCCTGCACTCTGCAGGGGGTTGGACTAGGTGAACCTGGAGGTCCCTTCCACCTCTATGATTTTATGATAGTCAATTTTCCATTGTACCCATTTTCCATTGTACTTCTGTCCACTCAGCAAGAAGGAAAATTGTTCTCGGCATTGCTGTAGCTCAGTGCTAGATATGCCTGCTTTTGGCATGGAGAAAGTCCTGATTTCAGGGTCTGACCCCTTCTGTTAAAAGGATCTACTCTTCTGAGCTGCCTGATAATTTGCAGTTCATTCTACAGTGCAGTCCAAGCTGAGAAGGTGGGTCCTTCTGCCAGCTGTGGAGGAGAGGAAGAAACAGGCTGGCAGAAAGCTGGAAATGACTCAGCCTGGAATTGTCTTGGCTGTAGGGAACACCTGGCTGATCCCAGCTTGCTAATTCCACTTCTTCTAAGTTTCAAAGGCATGTTGTCTTCAGCTGAGAGTCTCTGATTTTGCTAGGCAAACAATCTGTAATGCGGGGCGGGAATCCTGCAGGTACTAACAGGCAAAATTTCATTAGACTACCGTTCTTAAGGCCTTGCTTGGGTGGAACAGGTAAGTTCAAGGCAGATCTTTAAAAGCCGCGAGCTTCATAAATCTTGAACCATGAAGCTGCTGTTTCCAGACTCAGACCAGCGATCTTCAGCATAGTGGTTGAGAGCGGCGAGTTCGAATTTGGCGAGCCGATTTTGATTCCCTGCTCCTCCTCCATGTGCAGCCAGCTGGGTGACCTTGGCCCAGTCACAGTTCTGTTAGAGTTGTTTTTGGGTAGCGAAAAGTGTGGTTTAAAGCCCAACTCTTCTTCTTCTTCTTCTTCTTGTTCTTCTTCTTGTTCTTCTTCTTGTTCTTGTTCTTGTTCTTCTTGTTCTTGTTCTTGTTCTTCTTCTTCTTCTTCTTCTTCTTCTTCCTTCATCAGTATTGTCTGGATCTTTTACCTCATACATTACCTCATCCTTTTATATGGAGATTGAGCCTCAGCTAGAAGTACTTCACACCATTCATGTGAGGACAAGATGGGGAATGATGCCGTGATTCTCTAGGAATTTGTTCATCTCTATTGAGGTTTTTTTTCTTTTTTACGACACACACGTGTGAATTCCTAGAACAGCAGGAGGCCTACAACATCACACCCTGTCTCCTGCCCCTTGGTCTCCTTGGGAGGAAGAGGCCTAGTGGGGGCTGCAGCCTGGGAGCAGAGCCTTCCTGCCTAGGGGTGCCAACCTCCAGGTGGGGCCTGGGGACCCCCCAGAATTACAGCTCATCTCCAGACTACGGAGTTCAGTTTCCCTGGAGAAAATAGAGGGTGGCATTGTGACTCACTGAGGTCTCTGTCTTGCCCAGACTGAATCCCCAAATCTTCTGGAGTTTCCCCACATGAATCTGGCAACCTTAACCCCACCAAGAGAGCCAGCTCGGTGTAGTGGTTAAGAGTAGCAGCTTCTAAGAGAGCAAGTGCAGTGTGGTGGATAAGAGCAGTGGCTTCTATATGGCAGGCTGGGTTTGATTCCCCATTCCTCCTCCACGTGCAGGCAGCTGGGTGACTTTGGACCAGTCACAGTCCTGGAAGATCTCTTCTCACAGTTCTCTCAGAGCTCTCTCAGCTTCACCTACCTCGCTGGGTGGCTGTTACGGGGAGAGGAAGGGAAGGTGATTCTAAGCTGCTTTGAGACTCCTTCGGCCAGTGAAAAGTGAGGTATAAAACGTAACTCTTCTTCTAATCTGGGAAAAAGGGTTTGATTCTCTACGCCTCCTTCGTATACAGTCAGGTGGGTGACCTTGGGCCAGTCACAGTTCTCTCAGCGCCCTCTCGGTCTCACCCACCTCACAAGGTGTCTGTTGTGGGGACAGGAAGAGCTGCTCTGAGGCTGCTTCAGGTTGTAAAAGTGGGGTACAAAAACCCACCTCTTCTCTTCCTTTCATCCCATGCTGGTGGCCAGGTGCAACCTTTCAACCCCCTGCCCCCTCCCCTGAGACAATGGATGTTGTGTAGGCAGTGAAGCGGACCACCAGAATTGGACTGCGATTCAAACACTGGGATTGCTTGATGCCATTGGTTGCACACAGGATCCCTCCTGCCACTGGATTATTTAAATCAGGGGTAGTCAATCTGTGGTCCTCCAGATGTCCATGGTCTACAATTCCCATGAGCCCCTGCCAGCAAACTCTATCAGGGGCTCATGGGAATTGTAGTCCATGGACATCTGGAGGACCACAGGTTGACTACCCCTGATTTAAATGGCCCAATTAGTTCAAACCTGGGGACTCACTAGGAGCCAATCACAGGCTCCTGAGAATGTATATAAACAGCGGTGATGGGCCATATACGGTCATATTGACCCACCCACCCCCTTCCCCAAATGGCCAATGATGGGCCTGGAGGGGGTGGGAAGAGGAGAGACCACAGAAGGGCATGTACACAGCTCTGCTTCCCAAGCATCTTAGAATCATAGAGTTGGAAGGGACCACACAGGCCATCTAGTCCAGCCCCCTGCTCAACGCAGGATCAGCCCAAAGCATCCTAAAGCATCCAAGAAAAGTGTGTATCCAACCTTTGCTTGAAGACTGCCAGTGAGGGGGAGCTCACCACCTCCTTAGGCAGCCTATTCCACTGCTGAACTACTCTGACTATGAAAAATGTTTTCCTGATATCTAGCCTATATCGTTGTACTTGTAGTTTAAACCCATTGCTCATGCATGATCGTGCCACTTCTGGGGTTTCCCGAAGCCTGACAAACATTTCAGGAGTTTCTCTATTGTAAAAAAGTTGAGAAAGCCTGAGCGACATGATTCCCCAGGTCAAACACCTTAAATATTTGGCAGCTGCTTCTCACAGCAACGGCAACCGTGGAACTCGGATGCCCTCAGCACAAATTCAGTTTCTGCCTCACCGTCAGGCTGAAGCCATGTTCGGCCCCTGCCTGCCTGCCAAGCGTTCGGCTTAATTCATCCCAGATTCACCTTCCCTCCTGAGAGAAATAAACACAAAGAAAAAGATCGTTCGCTCTTCTGTTTGGGGGATGACGGGAAGCGGCAGGATGTTCCAGGAATATTTGGTCAACCGCTGAACCCAAACCGTGCTTTGCATTCCAGCTGACGGCTTTCCAGCGTTCTTCGTTTCTTATGTTTACGTGTACATCCCAGCCAGTGTACGTATCTGGTTCAGCTGAGCTTTACAAGTGGCCACATGGCATGAAATCCAGCGTAGGGTTTCGGTTGTTCTAATGCCACAGGAAAACAAAGAGCACAAAGCATGGCTAGGGAATGGCCCTTAGAGGCCATCAAGTGACTCTGTAGAGAAATTATTTGGTTCGTTCTCCTCCTCCCTGACATCTTCCCTGGAGGGATGAGCTTCACAAGTTTGGTTTTGCGACTAGGCTGAGGAGATCGTGTGGCTGTCTGTGGTGGACGGTCCAGCGGTGAATCAGGCATGTGGTAGGACGCCATGCAATCGAGTTCCTTGTGGTTATATTCCTGTATCTCTATTATGCTCTGCCTTGAGGTCCTTTTCCTGACTTTCCTTATGTGGATTGAGCAGGCTTTCTTAAACAGGATTTCGTGAAACCCTGGGGTTTCTAGACGACCCTGGGAGAGTTTCCTGAATGGGTGGGAGTTAATTGATTTTTATTATTGTTTTAACTTGTTAAAAAGCATTTGTCGGGCAATATGACCATATATGGTCATGTTGACCCGCCCTCCCCCTTCCAAAGTGGCCAATGACAGGCCTGGAGCGGGTGGGGAGGGGAGGGGCCTCTGGTGGGCGGGTCCACAGTTCTGCTTCCCCACCATATTCTGCAGGATGGCGCCACTTCTGGGGTTTCTTGAAGCCTGAAGAATGTTTCAGGGGTTCTCAGTGGTAAAAAAGTTGAGAAAGGCTGGGATAGAGGGAGAGCTACTTTCTCTCAGCCCTGAAAACTAACCTGCCGCCACTTGGTGGAGGAACAAGTGTGTATAGTGCAGCCTTTTTCATTCTTTTGACCATGGAGGCACTGCTAAAATATTTTTCAGGTTTCGAGGTAGCAGGAAGTGATGTTGGCTGGCCATGCCTCTCTTCCATGCCCCCTGGAGCTTCATGCAGCAAAGGTTTAACAGGCCAGGTCCCTCCTCATCCCACCTCTTCCAGACCCATCACTGGCCATTGTGAAAGGGGTGGGTCAACCTGCTCAAATAAGTGTAATTTTTTAAGAATTATGAATCTTTTAGCTCAGAGACAGAAATGGCAGGCACAGAATGGGAGGACACTCCCCAGCTGCCATTTTGAAACTCCTCACACCATGGTACCATTGAGGGGCATGGAGATGGGGGAAGCAGAAACCAAGAGGTGTGTGAGGGCAATTAGTATCCCTGGAACAATTTCCAGTTGAAATAGGGCAACTATGGATCCCGGGCTTATTTATTAATTGGTTTGATTTTATATCTCCCCTCTCAGCAGTTGCCGTCTCGGTGAACAACATAGCCGGCATTGAACAATAAAATGTATAGCAATTGAGTAAAATTAAGAGTGGACAATTAAAACAGAAATCGAATCATCTAAGAAGAAGAAGAATTGGTTTTTATACCCCGCTTTTCACTACCCAAAGGGGACTCAAAGCGGTTTACAGTCTCCTTCCCTTTCCTCTCCCCACAACAGACACCCTGGGAGGTAGGTGGGGCTGCGAAAACTCTGACATAACAGCTCTATGGGAACAGCATTATCAGGACTGGGACTAGCCCAAGGTCACCCAGCTGGCTGCCTGTGGAGGAGCGGGGAATCAAACCATGCTCAGCAGATTAGAAGCCACTGCTCTTAACCACTATACCATGCTGGCCTGGATGGGAGCCCACCAAGGAAGTCCATGGTTGCTACACAGAGGTAGGCAGGGGCCAACCACCTCCAACATCTCTTACCTTGAGAACCCTGGAGATGGCCAAAAATAAAAATTTGTTCTACCACCACACCATGCTGGTTCTCTATTGCAGTGCTTAAAGGCGGACATACATTCGCTCGGTTCAGACATTGATCAAGTACAGCATTTAGCTCGCAGATGATCTCTGAAATCCTAGTTTCCTTCCACAATTGCTGGCTTGGTTGACTTGGCTCTAGCCAAGTGTCTTTGTATTTAGGGGGTGTGCCGAGGTGTGGCCGGTGAACAAGCTAGAACACCTGTGTTGATATATTGCACAAAGCCATAGTTAATGACTGATTTCATGTCCTCATTTTTAGGGTTGCCGGCTCAGGGTTGGGAAATTCTTGGAGATTTAGAAACATAGAAGCATGGAAGGGACCTCATGGGTCATCTAGTCCAACTCCCTGTACTATGCAGGACACCCACAACCCTATTGCTCATCCACTGTCACCTGCCACCCCCTTGAACCTTCACAGAATCAGCCTCTCCATCAGATGGCTATCCAACCTCTGTTTAAAAATTTCCAAAGATGGAGAACCCACCATCTCCCGAGGAAGCCTGTTCCATTGAGAAGCCGCTCTAACTGTCAGGAACTTCTTCTGGATGTTTAGACAGAATTTCTTTTGAATTAATTTCATCCTATTGGTTCTGGTCCGTCCCTCTGGGGCAAGAGAGAACAACTCTGCTCCATCCTCCATATGGCAGCCTTTTAAATACTTGAAGTTGGTTATCAGATCTAAGTCATCTCCTCTCCAGGCTAACCAGACCAAACTCCCCCAACCCTTCTTCATACGTCTTGGTCCCCAAACCCCTCACCATCTTTGTTGCACCCTCTGGACACCCTCCAGTTTGTCTACATCTCTGAACCAAAACTGAACACAGTACTCCAAGTGAGGCCGAACTAGAGCAGAGCAAAGCGGTACCATCACCTCCCGTGATGGTACAGCCCAAAATCCCATTTGCCCTTTTAGCCACCGAGTCACACTGCTGACTCATGAGGGTGGAGTCTAGGGAGGGGGGCTGGTTTGGAGCAGGGGGACTTTGGTAGAGTATGATTGTTATAGAAGTCACCTTCCAAAGCAGCAATTTTCTCCAGGAGAACTGATCTCTGTGTGGAGATCGATTGTAATCCCTGGAAATCACCAGGCTCTACTGGGAAGTTGTCAACCCTACTTCAGATCCTCTTAACCAGGGGTAGTCAAACTGCGGCCCTCCAGATGTCCATGGACTACGATTCCCAGGAGCCCCCTGCCAGCGTTTGCTGGCAGGGGCTCCTGGGAATTGTAGTCCATGGACATCTGGAGGGCTGCAGTTTGACTACCCCTGCTCTTAACTAACCTCAGTTAGTAGCGTGGGCTGTATTTAGGCAATTCAATCAGGTTAGTTCAATTAGGCCATGATTTCATCAACATGAAACGCTGGAAAGCCACACAGAAGTGTCTCCGAGAACGCTGCGGCAACAACAGGCATTGTGTCATTGAAGAAGTAACAACCAATAGCACTTTTACTGGCATATCACGAGAGAGAAGATACAGTTAATACAACCATTATATGCAATTTGTGGAGGTCAAGAATGGGCAAATATTAATTCTGCAAGTTGATCTCTTGCAACCTTATGGCAGATTTTTAAAATATTGCTACCATCTCAATTAAGGCAGAATTCTGACTGTTCATTAAAAACAATGCCTTAGTATCATCAGGACAGCTAGCTTTTCTGGTTGAAAGTGCAGGTGGAAGTTGGGTCCGAGTAGCTACCTAAAATGGGCAGTACAATAAAACACGTAAAACAGATTGTCTACAATTTTGTCCACAGGGCCAAATCCTGTTAGTGTAAGGAATATTATGAAACCTCTCCCAGCTAGCAATGCTGAAGGTAAAACAGTTAACCTTGCTAACATAAAATCTCTTCTCTGTTGTGGGTTTACTAATACAGGGCAATGGAACCCAAGCAGGGTATCGTGTCATAGAATCATAGAACCATAGAGCTGGAAGGGTGCCGGACAGGCCATCTAGTCACACCCCCTGCTCAGTGCAGGATCATTTTAAAGCAGTGGTCCCCAACCTGCGGGCCGCGGCCCGGTGCCGGGCCGCAAAGGCCATGGCGCCGGGCCGCGGCTCCCTCTCCCCGCCCCCCCCGCAGTAAAAAACTTCCCAGGCCGCAAGCTTGCGGCCCGGGAAGCTTCTTACTGCGGGAGGGCGGGGAGAGGGAATCGGGGCCCGATCCGCGGGCACAGCCCGCGGGCGTGGCCTGATGCGTGGGCGCGGCCCGGTGCGCGGGCGGGGCTCGCGGCCGCGGCCCGATGTGTGGGCGTGGCCCGTGCGGGCGCGGTCCCCACAGGCGCAGCCCGTTGCCCTGCCGGTCCCCAGCCTCATAAAGGTTGGGGACCACTGGTTTAAAGCATCCAGGATAAGTCTCTGTCCAGCCACTGCTTGAAGACCGCCAGTAAAGTGGAGCTCCCCACAGCTGAACTAGACTCCTAGAATCCTAGAGTGGGAAGAGGCCACACAGGCCATCTAGTCCACCCCCTGCTCAGTGCAGGATCAGCCTCAAGCATCCAGGAGAAGGATCTGTCCAGCTGCCGCTTGAAGGCCTCCTATGACCCCCACTTTGGCACCTCTTATGGTCTGCAAAGACAGGTGGAATGACACAGCAGGACCATCTCTTCCATGACTGGGGGGAGGTGAGTTTGTATAGGGCCATGTAGGCCTATGCACTGGATGTATGGAAATATGAGCCAAAGAAGATCCCAGAGCTGATTTACCAACCTCCAGGTGGTGGCTGGAGATCTCCTGGGATCACAACTCTTCTCTAGGGGGATGGAGATCAGTCTACCTGGAGAAGTTAGCCATTTCAGAAGGTGGACTCTGGCATCAGGTCCCATTGAAATCCCTCCCCTCCCCAAACCCCCACCTTCCTCACACTCCTCCTCCCAAATCTCTAGGTATTTCCTGGCATCCCTGCCCCAGAGTTCAGAGGCTTCATACCAGCCTGCAGGAAAAGGTTGGCTCATCACTCTAAACTTCATGAGGACGATTGCCAGCCTCCAGGTACAGCCTGGAATTGCCCTTGAATTAGAACTGATGTTCAAACTATAGCAACAACAGAACGGTTGGTTTTATACCCCACTTTACTCAACCAGGAGGAGTCTCAAAGGGGCTTCCAATCACCTTCCCTTCCTCCTCCCACAACGGACACCCTGTGAGGAAGGTGAGGATGAGAGAGCTCTGGTAGAACTGCTCTGCGGGAACAGAGATATCAGGACTGTGACTAGCCCGAGGTCATCTAGATGGTTGCTTGTGGAGGTGCGGGGAATCAAACGTGGCTTGCCGAATTAGAAGCCACTGCTCTTAACCACTACTCCAAGCTGGCTTTCTCTGGAGAAAAACAATTGCTTGGGGGTAGAGACAGACCACAAGGCCTCACCCTCCTGCTGCGGCCTCTCCCCTCCTCAGACTCTGCCGTCCCCGAGATCCACTCCAAAATCCCCAGGAATTCCCCAGGTGGGAGTTGGTAACTAGGAAACCTCCTACATCGCCTCTCCCTTTCCTCTCATAAGCAGGGTTGACCCTTCTGCGGCTGTTTAATGTCTCGGCCCTTTTGCCTGGATTCCTTTCTGCCGGGATAGTTCTGTGAGCCTCCTGGGAAATACAGGCCGGCTTTGCCTCGGAAGCTCAAGGCCTATTTCGATCGCCCAGTCATCTGACTATGGGCTCATGCTGCACCTCGTCTGTTTTTCCTAGCCAGATATCTCATTTGGGGAGCTGGAATGCTGGCCAAGAAGATGGTGGCCAAAAGTTCTGGTCTTGGCTTGGCTTCTTGGAGTCCCTAGGATATCTTGGACTCAGTTCCTGGAACAGAACTCAGAGCTCCGGGGCTGTCTCGCAAACATTTCCCCAGCACAAGGGTGCGACCTGCGAGCTGTCAAGTAAAGCAAACAGTTTGCACACGTATCTCTCCGAGCACCTGATCGGTAAAGATGAAATACACAATCTAACTCTGTCTTTCTTAGGATGTAGGAAACCAGCAACCAGCAGCTCTGTGGGCTATATGAGTCTGGCATTCACCTTCTGATGTTTACGATGACCAGGGCTGATTCTGCATTTACTTTGTTTTTTTCTGTTGTGGATCCTGCTGAATTCAGATCGATTTGAACTCGGGTCTTCCTTTATCCCCCCTCATTGAAACAGAAAGTGTTCTGCACTTGACTGGGAAAGCTCAGAATGGGGAGAGGAGGCAAGCACAGCAGGAGTCTCTTTTCTTGAAGGGGGTGGGGGGGAGGGAGAGGACTGGAGACAGCAGAGAAGGGGGGTGGGGAATAAATCCAAGAGCCAAATCTCTGCTGAGAGAAGTTAGGGCTTCTGGAGTGCAGTCACTTTAAGGTGAGCCTTGCAACCGGGAACCAGGAAGTCTTTGAACTGACGCCCTGGCCAATCAGGAAAGACTGCTTTGCTAGGAGGCACGGAGAAAGTCACTGGCAGTCTTCAAGCAAAGGTTGGATACACACTTTTCTTGGATGCTTTAGGATGCTTAGGGCTGATCCTGCATTGAGCGGGGGGTTGGACTAGATGGCCTGTATGGCCCCTTCCAACTCTATGATTCTATGATTCTAGAAAGAAGTTAACTTGAAAAAAGCAGAAATCTGCACACTTTCTAATGGCAATTTTTCAAATATAGAGGCTCATATTCCCTTCTGGATATCGCGGGGGAAAGGTAGGGTCACTCCAGATAATTCAGGCATGTTGCAGAGGGAAAATTTAAAGCGCCCAAAATCAAAATGGAAATCAAATTCAGTGTAGATGGGAGGGATCTATTCAAGCTGGGAGTGAGCAAAAAGCCCCGTGCTGACTACACCTAGGTCTTGATGGAGGACCATCTTACCATTGGGAACAACCAGAAAATTGCCAGCCAGACATTGGTGAAAACAAAAAGGGTCCCCAAATGTTTGCTGTGTTTTATCTTTTTCTTATGAAAATGGTTTTAATAAACTTATGTTGTATACTGCCCCAAGCCCACTTGCAGGAAATGGCAATCTAGATTATTAAATTATAATTAAATTATAAATGGAATCATATAATCATAGAGTTGGAAGGAACATCCTGGGTCATCTAGTCCAACCCCGCACTATGCAGGACACTCCCAACCCTATCGCTCATCCACTATCACCTGCCACCCCCTTAAGCTTTCACAGAATCAGCCTCTCTGTCAGATGGCTATCCGGCCTCTATTTAAAAATCTCCAAAGATGAAGAACCCATCACCTGAAAGCCGTTGTAGGAATCAATCTCATGCATATTACCTTAGGCTGGAGTCAGCCTAGGGGGCTTCCAACAGCAGCTTAAGTTGAAGAAAGTTTGTTAGGCTGTAGGAATGGTTCAAACTTTGCTCAGTAGATATATTTCAATGTAGAAGTGCCAGCACTGCATTGGCAAATGAGAGGAGACTTTGTGGGCAGTGCCTGGAGACAGGAGAGGATATGACATCACTTCCAGGCAACACTCTAGGAATTTCTCTTAATCTCTATGGAAAACCCTTAAAGCATCACCCTGGGGGCCATTTTGCAGAAGGGCAAAGAATTGGGGTTGAGGGTTTATCCGTCGTGGGTGGGCAAATGAACAGCCTACGCAAATGGGTGTCATCTAATTTGTTCTGGTCCCTACATTCCCATTTTAAAGCCAAGTAAGTAATTCTAGCCCTACATGGCTTGCAGGCCAACGTCGTTGTCGTCCTCCCAGCCTCCCCCTGAATTAGATATCTTTACATCCATGGCAAATATCTGAATAATGTAGTGATCCCTAAGGGCAGAGAGGATTTAACTCATCAAATCATTTGCATGGGAAAAAAAACAGTTATAGGCAGAAATATGCTGGGCTTTTATAAAAACAAGACTGGGGCATGACTCAGATTATGAGGACATTCCTTTGTAAGGCATCCTTTGGACTAGGCCGTTATGAGTCAGAACCGACCCGTTTTGGCCGTCATCCAATATACAGAAGTCCCACAGACATATTTTTAAAGGTTTCTATTTGCAAATTGAATTGGGTACCTCCCGGCCTGTGGCTATCTTGGAAAACTGCCCAGGAATCAATGCTCCTGAGTCTTGCCAGACACAAAAGGTCTACGCGGGGTGCAGCATCAGATTCTGTGACCGGCTGTGAGAGCCCTGATATTACTTAAGGAGAAGAGTTGGTACTTATATGCTGCTTTTTTCTACCAGAAGGGAGCTGCTTCCAATTGCCTTCCCTTCCTCTCCCCACTGCTGGCCAGCTGGTCAGCAACAAGGTCGTGGTGGTGAGTCTGGCCACCTTAGTAGGTTAAAATAATCAGATAACAGGGGATGCAAAAACCCTTCTCTGTCGGAGACCTCAGAGATCCACTGCCATTCTGAGGGGACAGTCCTGAGAGTCAACTTGATGTCACGGTTAAGATCGGCGGATTCTAGTACAGAGAACGGTGTTTGATTCCCTACAACCTCCTCCACATGCAGCCTGTTGAGCAACCTTGGCCCTAAGTTCTCTTAGAGCTGTTTTTGCAGATCAGCTCTCTCAGAGCACCCCAAGCCCCACCTACCTCGCAAGGTTCCTGTTGTGAGGAGAGGAAAGGTATTTGTAAGCCACTTTGGAACTCTTTTGCGCAGAGAAAAGCAGGGTATAAAAAAAAACAGCTCTTCTTCTAATACAGTAATAGTTTGGTTCAACACGTTTACATATTCCTCTGAGCAGTTTAATCCCAAATCGGGGAGCAACATAGCAGAGACTGTGCACACAAAGGATAGCCACACCGACTTACAATTTGCCTTTTACTAATGCATAGAAAGCCGTCAACTTCCATAGGAGAAGGAGAAACAGAGCATCGGCTTGGCATGCGGAAGGTCCCAAGTTCCATCTCCATTAAAAACATCTCCTGTTAATAGCAGGTGTTGTAAAAGACCCACCTGAAACCCCAGAAGGTTACTGTTGGTCAGAGCAGACAATACCGACCTTGATAGGGTCTGACTCAGAATGGCAGCCCTCTGTGTTGGTTTTGGCCCTTCGTTGGACCTTTTCGACTTAGCCCAAAAGAAGATTAACGAAAATTATTCTAATTCAAATAAGACTTCTTTATAAAGTTTTCTGGCACATGCAGGAAGTCCTGGGGCTTTGGTACGGATTGCATAATGCAGCCAAGAAATGGAATATGTGTTCTTTTGTGTTCCCAAGGAGCTTTTACAGTATTCATCTCTAATGTGGATTCAGGACACTGAGAACAGAAAGGAAAACTCCGGAGGAGGCCAGCAGCGGTGAACCAACTGAACTCACTCCAGTTTCCTCTCTCGGAGAACAGCTTGACCGCTTGATCATGGGAAACTGCAGAAGAAAGGTTCCTGACCACAAATGATTCATACGAACTGTCCATCTACTGGACAGTCTCCAGATGCCTTCTTGTTCCGCACAAATATCGTCTTGGGAACCAAAAAGGGATAGAACAGAATTCATGGTAACCGAACCTCTGTCCCTGTGAAACGTTGTGAAAATCTAACCATTCTGCTGACAAATTAGAAGAGAAATTAGAAGTTCATGTTTCTGCCATTTTGGTTATTAAGAGCAATGGCAAGCAACCTCACAAAGAAAAGCAGGAGAGGGGGAGTTGGCCTGAAGAAAGATGAAATTGTTTCAACTCGTACGAAACAGAGGCATTCCGAATTTTTAGCAACACCTCATTGCTTTGTATGTGCCAGGTGTTTCTTGGACAGCAAAGGCAAGCTCATGATTCGCCAGCCCCAGACTTGTAGCCAATCACAGAACAGATGTATGGACCAATCATGGGCCTCCGTTAAGGGCCAATCGCATGTCTTGGTGGAAGCTTCGAAAGTATATATAAGTTCCAGAGTTCCAATTGTCGATGTTTAGTATTTCTGGTCCCAGTAGTTGTTTGTTGGCTTCAGAACCTGGGTCGTGAGAGGCCGCATTGGCTTCTAAAAAGGTAAAGGTATCCCCCTGTGCAAGCACCGGGTCATGTCTGACCCCTGGAGTGACGCCCTCTAGCGTTTTCATGGCAGACTCAATACGGGGTGGTTTGCCAGTGCCTTCCCCAGTCATTACCGTTTACCCCCCAGCAAGCTGGGTACTCATTTTACCAACCTCAGAAGGATGGAAGGCTGAGTCAACCTTGAGCCGGCTGCTGGGATCGAACTCCCAGCCACATGGTCAAAGCTTTCAGACAGCATGTCTGCTGCCTTACCACCCTGCACCACAAGAGGCTCTTATTGGATTCTAATGAGACGATATTTAGGTCAGCTTGGAAAGGAGCAATGAAGGTCGTCCATTGTATTCCAGGACCGAAACCCTGAGCAATCGGTCCTGATTTCAGGAGACTTTCTGTTTGTTTTCAGAAGCGGAAACAGTCCTAGGTGGCCGAGTCTGATAACTGAAGCAAAGGACAGCCACGTACGTTCAGTCACCAAGCAGCTTTGTGAGGCGGGGCTGTGACTTTGCTCAAGGTGCCTTCCTTCACTTAATGTGCCTTGCTCAACTTCTTGACTGCTGGGAACCCCCTGAAACATTCTTCAGGCTTCTAGAAACCCCAGAATTGGCACAATATTACAGAGTATGGCTGGGAAGCAGAGCTGTGGACACACCCACCCAGGGTCCCTCCCCTTTCCACCCCCTACAGGCCAATCACTGGCCACTGGGGGGCACGTGGGTTAACATTTATCACCCAGGACACCTCTCCTTCTCACCCACCCCCAGGACCATCATTAGCCATTTTTGAGGAGGGCAACATGACCATATATGGTCATAAAGGTAAAGGTAAAGATATCCCCTGTGCAAGCACCGAGTCATGTCTGACCCTTGGGGTGACGCCCTCCAGCGTTTTCATGGCAGACTCAATACGGGGTGGGTTGCCAGTGCCTTCCCCAGTCATTACCACTTACCCCCCAGCAAGCTGGGTACTCATTTTACTGACCTCGGAAGGATGGTAGGCTGAGTCAACCTTGAGCCGGCTGCTGGGATCGAACTCCCAGCCTCATGGGCAAAGCTTTCAGACAGCTGCCTTACCACTCTGCACCACAAGAGGCTCCATATGGTCATATCAACCGATAAATAACACATTTTAACAAATAATTAACTCTCACTTTCCAGAGCTGTCAAGAAGTTTCATGGTCCAGAATTCGTAAGTTCACTAATAGTCAAATTCTTAAAGAAAATTGGTATAAAATGTTTTCTCGGTGGTATGTGACACCAAATATGATTGCTGAAATTTCAGAATGCTGTGATAATAAATGCCGGAAATGTGCACATAAAGTAGATTCCTTCTTCTACATGTGGTGGAAATGTGAAAAGATTTGTAAATGTTGGGCCAAAATTCATGCTGTCTTGGAGAAAATGTGGACCCAAAAATTCCCTTCAAGACCCAAATCTATGCTATTAAGTATACCACCACAGTGCCTTCCAATTCAAAACAGAAGTCTCTTCTTCTATGCCAGGGGTAGTCAACCTGTGGTCCTCCAGGTGTCCATGGACTACAATTCCCATGAGCCCCTGCCAACAAATGCTGGCAGGGGTTCGTGGGAATTGTAGTCCATGGACATCTGGAGGACCACAGGTTGACTACCCCTGTTCTATGTGACCAGGGCAGCAAGATTAGTACTGGCCAGAAGATGGAAATCCCAAGAATTACCTTCAATAGAGGATTGGTTGGTTAAACTGGTGGACTTTGATAAGATGGCGAAACTAACATTGTGGGTCAATGGAAAAACAGAAGACACTTTTCAAGAACAATGGGGCCCATATTTAAATTATCTGGGAAGACAAATTAAACGGAGATATTATAGTGCGGGGACTGGGGGTACGGTATGACTTGACATAATAGATAACATTTTGTTTATGTAATAACCATTAGTCTTTATTTCGTTGTGGTATGGGGACTTTTGTATCCTGCCGAAGATGATTGGTTTTGCTTTTTTTTTGTTTTTTTTTCCTGTCTTGTATAATATGAAATAGAGGCTCTTGTGGCACAGAGTGGTAAGGCAGCAGACATTCAGTCTGAAAATTCTGCCCATGAGGCTGGGAGTTCCATCCCAGCAGCTGGCTCAAGGTTGACTCAGCCTTCCATCCTTCCGAGTTCGGTAAAATGAGTACCCAGCTTGCTGCTGGGGGGTAAACGGTAGCGACTGGGGAAGGCACTGGCAAACCAACCTGTATTGAGTCTGCCATGAAAACGCTAGAGGGCGTCACCTCAAGGGTCAGACATGACTCGGTACTTTACCTTTACCTTTATAATTTACCTTTACCTTTACCTTTACCTTTATAATATGAAAATGAATAAAAATATGTGATAAAATAAAAGATGGTCCAGGTTTCCATTAAACCCTAGTTGAGAAAGCCTGGTTTAATGCTTTGCTGAATGTCCCCCAAGTCTACAGGCTGCAAGAGACTTAACAAAGTGGAATTACACAGGGGAGGATGTATAACAAACAGGAAACAAACCGAGTAGCTCAATAAATCTTTTAGGTAACAGAGGACTGTGTGTGTTCTCAACCAGGGTTTTGTGAAAGCTGGCAGTTTCTTGACAGTCCTGGGAGGGCTTCTCAAATGGGTAGGAATTAGTTAATTTTTATTATTTTTAAAAAATTGGTTCAACATTGATCGGGTAACTGTACATGGTCATGTCAACCAGCCCCCTCCCCTTCCAAACTGGCCAATGATGGGCCTGGAGCGGGTGGGAAGGGACGGGGCCCCGGGTGGGCGTGTCCACAGCTCTGCTTCCCAACCATATTCTGTACCATTGTGCCACTTCTGGGGTTTCTCAAAGCCTGAGGAATGTTTCATGTGTTTCTCGATGGTAAAAAAAACTTGAGAAAGTCTGAACCAGAGGCTAACATTAAACATGAAGAAAAGTTCTTGTCTTCACAGCCTTTAATACTAATCCTACCGCAGTGGAGCATGAAACAGGTTGCTTGCACCAGCATATAAAACAGAGAAAACTAGGTGGATCACATTCCCTTTTTTAACAGTGGGATTTAGGGCCTTATTCATACATTCCACTTCTGTTCATTTCGACAGGATGGAAGTGTGCAGCGGATTAACTGGCTTTCGCCGACACTTGGAAATTTATTTGTCTCCTATTCTCTCAATGGCAACCCCTCCCCCCCATCCTGCCTTCCATCTTCATTGCTGTCTTATGCATGTTTTATGCATGTTCGCTGGCAGGGGCTCATGGGCATTGTAGTCCATGGACATATGGAGGGACGCAGTTTGACTACCCCTAATTTAGGGGAAAGTTCAGGGAGCCCCCTCTCATGGAGCCCAAGCATTCCACGGCACCCTGGTTGGGAATCCCTGCTTTTTGCCTTGTTGGCCGCTCGATGAAACAGGATGGGCCACTGGTGCCACCCAGCAAGCTGGACTTCTGTTCTTCTTTAAGAAGCCGAGCCAAAGCAAAAGCCCAACATGCAGCTGCTCCAAGCTGCCATTCACATAGTGAAAAATATCTTCCCCACCCTCAGTGTCTAGACGCATCTGCGTTTTGTGATGGGTGACTAACTAAAGTTTCAGAGACTCTTTGTGCGAGCGAAGGAATGTAGTGGTTAAGTATATGGTGATATTGCAAGGCAAGGCAGACCATGACCCTGGAAACCAAATCATCATCTATTAATCACGCCCTTGTTAGTGATCTTTTTCTGTTTTAGGGACTTGTTTTGCCACCAAACTTCAAGTTCAAACAAGAGAAGAAGTGTGAAGCTGCCTTAGATCGTGTTAAGCTATGGGGCTTCCTTCTCCCCTTCCCATTTGCCCACCTGCCCGGAATCACAGGATCATAGAATCATGGAGTTGGGAGGATCCATACAGGCCATAGGAAGGACCTAAAGAGAGCCAGTTTGGTGTAGCGGTTAGGAGTGCGGACTTCTAATCTGGCATGCCAGGTTCGATTCTGCGCTCCCCCACATGCAGCCAGCTGGGTGACCTTGGGCTCGCCACGGCACTGATAAAACTGTTCTGACCGGGCAGTGATATCAGGGCTCTCTCAGCCTCACCCACCCCACAGGGGGCCTGTTGTGGGGAGAGGAAAGGGAAGGCGACTGTAAGCCGCTTTGAGCCTCCTTCGGGTAGGGAAAAGCGGCATATAAGAACCAACTCTTCTTCTTCTTCTTCTTCTTCTTCTTCTTCTTCTTCTTCTTCTTCTTCTTCTTCTTCTTCTTCTTCTTCTAAAGCAGTAAATATTGCTCTCTTCTCCATTTTATTCTCACAACAACTCTGCAAGGTAGCTTATCTTGAGTGTGTGACTGGCCAAACACTACCCAGTGAGCTTCCACAGCAAAGTGATTATTCGAACCTGGGTCTCACAGATCTAGTCTGAAATGCTAGCCATCGAACCACACTGGCTATCATGAGCTGGCAATGGTTGAAAAATAGCAAGGCAGTAGTCCTGGATGAGTCAGGCTAGTCAGGTGATATCAAGTTGATTTGATGAACTTATGGTGATTTTATAAACTTAGGAAGATTGAGAGTGGGTGGACAGGAAGGGATGTGCCAGTGTTTGCCTCATCTGGCCCTTCCTAGCATACCCAGAGAACTGCTGATCACCACAGGTGAATTCCCTCCAAGTCAGGCTGGATTCTGGAGATTTTTGGTGGAGGGATCATTTGGGCATGAAATTGGGGTCACTGTGGATAGGCAGGTAATTGTGAGTTCCTGCATTCTGTATGGGGTTGGACTAGATGATCCTGGAGACCCCTTCCAACTCTATGATTCTATGATTCTAAGTCATCCATGATTGCTGTCAGGCCTGGCCCTGATGCGTCCTCCCTCAAAAGCCGAAGCCCTTCCAGGGAAACTGGAAAACCAAGCAATGCCTACTAAGGACATTTGTTTCTTAAAGCTACAAGTGCAGCTTCTACTATTTGGGGGCAGATGGATAACCCCTCAATGAGCCTTTAAAAAAAAATCAGGTTTTTCTGCAACCCTGGGGCTTTCTTCAAGTTTGTGGAAAGATATGACATGGCCCCAATCTCTGGATTTAAGTATCCACAGATATGAGAACTGCATATAATGCCAAGCTTAGACAATGGCCACATCTAGGAAATTTTTTAGCTTTCCCCATGAGAAGAAGAAGAAGGGCAGGGTCTTATATAACATTTTCCTCTACCATTAGCTTCTCTGCCCCGTTAGCTCAAAGCATTCGTTCAAATGTAGAAAGGAAAATAAATTGTTCCAAGGAAGAGAGGTTTCTTTTCCTTTCCATGTGCTCTGGATCTCCCCCCTTTAATGAAATTATGAAACACCATTTCATTGAGTCACTCAAAGAGTGGGCTTGAGGGTCTCTCTATTCCCTGCTATTTGCTCCAACGAATCAAGCCGTCAGGGTCTCCTGAGGAAACGAAATGTCAAAACTAAAAAGAGCAATCTTTTTATTTCTGTTAGTATTTCGGATTTTTCTCAGCCTGAGTCTCACATGCATCATGCAGAGAATATGTTGGAGGTGGCTGCTTTTCATCTTCTCCCCCGCCCCCCAATAGTCTTTTCCCCTCCTCAGTACAGTACACAAAACAGTTGTCGGTCCCTTCAGGGATGTGGGGTTTATCTGTTCTTTTGTGAAAGGAATCAAAGAATTAACTCCCAGGTTAAGAACCCCCTATCCTTTACACTGCCTGTGGACCTTACACTGGGGTATATTACTAGAAAATTTGAGGCTGGGAATCTATCGGCCACCTCCCTTCCATTCCCTGGGTTAGCTTCCCAATTTCCACAGCTATTACTCAGCAGTGACTCATAATCCTGTCCTTGGAGTCTGGTTCCCACAGCACCCAAAAGGCCTACAGAGTTGACGGGATCTTTCACTCATCCACCTCTGCTTCTTGAAAAATAAATACACAAAAATAATTGGGCTTTCTGTTTGTTCAGGAATAGGTTGCTGGAAACAGGCCTTCACAGGGGAAAGAATGTCTTGAGCTAACTGTCAATGTTTCTGGGGCAACTCAGAGAAAACTTGAGGGGGATTTACCAAGACACTCATGGTAGGGTTGACCAACTTCTGGTTGATGACTGGAGATCTCCTGGGAACAACCAATCTCCAGACAACAATCTTCAGACTCTGCCTACAGTTTGGCAGTTCTAGATGTTGTGGTAGAACAGTCCTGCACTGGCCTGCAGGGTTTCCCCAACACCTGGAAAGGTTTGTTGTCTCTCTTTCTTTCTCTGTTCGACCGCTGCCACCACCTGACCTTTCTAGGAATTGCCCGCTGGGGATGGTCAGGGTAGCCAGCTTCTCTTCTAAGTTCTGAGGACTTCATAGAATCACAGAATCATAGAGTTGGAAGGGGCCATACAGGCCATCTAGTCCAACCCCCTGCTCAACGCAGGATCAGCCCAAAGCATCCTAAAGCATCCAAGAAAAGTGTGTATCCAACCTTTGCTTGAAGACTGCCAGTGAGGGGGAGCTCACCACCTCCTTAGGCAGCCTCTTCCACTGCTGAACTAGCCTCCTTGTCTCCTACTATCCAGAGTCTGATTAACACAGGGACAGTTTGCTGCCTGGTGTGCCTCTGAGGAAGTAGCAACTTGACAACTGACTGACCACCCCTTCCTGCCGGCACTCTTTTTAGAATAGGGTGTGGATGTTTATGTGGCGGAGGCACAGAGAACCACTGCTAACATCAAAAGTTATGAAGAGTTTGTTAAAAAGATAATGTCCTCAAGTGTACTTTTAGCACAGCACCAGATTGAGCAAGGGATTCCAAAGAAAAGGGTGAAATGCAGTTTCTCCTTCTATACATGCCTTATCACAAGGGTCCCCAACCTGAGACCCATGGGCCACGTGCAGCCCCCAACCTCTTTCTGTGTGGCCTTCCAACCTGCTTGTCTGTTGCTATGACCCTCAGGATACTTTGCCTCAGACCCATACTGTTCTTGCTGCCTCAAGGGGCACCCTCTCGTGCTGTTCATCCTGTCCCTTTCTTGCAAAAAAGACAATAGCAACATGGTTTGTTTTGGTCTCCATGGTTCCTTCTGTCGGCCCCCTCTTATTCTTATCCTCCATGAAAGCATTTTGGCCATTCTGGGTGCTTTGCTAGCCAGCAAAGCTCAGGCACCCATCCCACTCAACCTTTTAACTCCCCCTCTCCATGAATGACCATGTTGAAGCTATGCATGTATATAAGGAAGGTAAAGTCGCTGTGTGAATGGGTTCAGGAGATGTCAGGACTGCCTTTGGAAAAAAAGATGGGAAAAGGACAATAAAAGACCTGGTATTTATGCAAAAAAAAAAAAGGATTTAAAGTGTTTTGCATACTAAACTTTTCTAGAGGCTCCACCCATCAAAGCAAGTGGCTTCCAAAATTACTGATGAGCTTGATGCTGCAAGCAAAAGCATTCTTCCTTCCACAACATAGGCTGCCTAAGGAGGTGGTGAGCTCCCCCTCACTGGCAGTCTTCAAGCAAAGGCTGGATATACACTTTTCTTGGGTGCTTTAGGATGCTTAGGGCTGATCCTGCGTTGAGCAGGGGGTTGGACTAGATGGCCTGTGTGGCCCCTTCCAACTCTATGATTCTATGATTTTAACAAGAGCTGGCTGCTCTGACTTCTGGCCTTGCTTGCTTCTGCCTCTCCTCCCTTCCTCACGCCAGCTATGAATCTTCTTATACATCTGTGACTGCAGGAGCTGGTGAGTGGCCCTGTGAATACTCTCTTAGCAGGAAAGCTTATGGCATTCCCTTCCTCACCTCTTCCTCCAGCCAAGTTCCCCTCCCTCTGGTTGCCATTTTACTTCTCATGATTGAGGCTTGGCTGGAAAGCAGCGATGTGTATATGCACAGCACTATAATTTGAAGACAATTTAATGGCATCCTCCGTTCCAGGTGGAAGGCTGCCCTCATTCACTCTTTCGGTCTACTTTACAAAGAAAATAGTCTGTTAGATTTCTATTCTGGTCTACCTGATTTATTTAACAACCTAAAGAAATTTGCTGCAGGCATGTTCACACCACATACACCTGTGAACAAACCTTTTCCAAGATGAAAACTGTGAAATCGAAGTGCAGTTCAAGGTTTACAGATGAACATTTACACGACATTTTAAGAGCGTCTGTCACAAACCTGGACTTGGACATCAATGCCTTGGCTAACAGAAAACAGCCATAAAAATCACACACTGACTAGGTAAGCAGGTGTAGCTAAATGAAAGGATTCCAAAGTAAAATATTGTTCCCAAATGGATTGCATTAAAGTTAACATTTCATCACTTACCTTTGGATGTTTACTTTTGATCTAAATAAGTAGGTTAATAATTTTTTCCCCTACATTTTGGTTTAAGATGAGGCCTGCTTTAGGCATTGGGCACGCTAATGCAGCCCCCATGTGCCAAAAGGATGGGGACCCCTGCCCTAACAGATGTGGAATATAAGACAGTCTTTGTAGCTTAGAAAGTTAGAAGAAGAAGAAGAAGAAGAAGAAGAAGAAGAAGAAGAAGAAGAAGAAGAAGAAGAAGAAGAAGAAGAAGAAGAAGAAGAAGAAGAAGAAGAATTGGTTCTTATATGCCGCTTTTCTCTACCCGAAGGAGTCTCTAAGTGGCTTCCAATCGCCTTTCCTTTCCTCTCCCCACAACAGACACCCTGTGAGGGAGGTGAGGCTGAGAGAGCCCTGAGATTACTGAAGAAGAAGAAGAAGATGAAGAAGAAGAGTTTGTTCTTATATGCCACTTTTCTCTACTCAAAGGAGTCTCAAAGTGGCTTCCAATCGCCTTTCCTTTCCTCTCCCCACAACAGACACCCTGTGAGGGAGGTGAGGGTGAGAGAGCCCTGAGATTACTGAAGAAGAAGAAGAAGATGAAGAAGAAGAGTTGGTTCTGATACCACACTTTTCACTGCCCTTGAACTGACTTGCCACATCCTGCTGGTCCCCTGCCCAAGGGGGTGGGGATTTTTAAAAAATCCCGGTGATGTTTCTGTTCAAACCTCCACTCAAAAATGCATTTAGAATCAGAGTTGTAAGGGGCCATATAGACATCCTACTCCAACCCCCTGCTCAATGCAGGATTTCTTCACATCTGTCTACCTGTGGGATCCTAACCCAAGTTACACCTTTCTGTGTCTGCTGGAACAGGTTTTTCAACCAGGGTTTCATGAAATCCTGGGGTTTCTTGATGACCCTGGAAGGGTTTCCTAAATGAGTAGGAGTATATATAAAATGTGTTAAACATGTCTCAGCTGATATGACCATATATGGGCATGTCAACCCAACCCAATGATGGGCCTGGAGGGGGTGGGAAGGGGAGGGGCCTCAGGTGGGCATGTCCACAGCTGTGCTTCCCAACCATATTCTGCAGGATTGAGCCACTTTTGGGGTTTCTCGAAGGATGAAGAATGTTTCAGGGGTTTCTCAAATGTAATGTAGTTGAAAAAGGCTGCCCTGGAGCAAAGGGGCTTAATAAGGTGTTTAGGAGGGTACTGTAACAATCTGAGGTGTAGCATGAGGAGTGAAGCTGGATGTTGTCAGCTAACTGTTTTAAGTCACTGCTTCCAAGACCCAGGGGCTTTCCGCACCGGGATCTTTGTAGCAAATTGGTTGCTGAATGAACAATCGCCATTTAAAATAGTGGAATTCGTCGTTATGCATACCTGCCTTTGTAGTGGAATCCAGTTGCGTTTTGTAGCGTTTCCCACAGGCTTCCGGTCTCGGCAAAAATCGCTAGAAAGGAAGCGCTATTGCCAAGCTCGTCCCGCCCCTGGCCATCAAGCAGCCAATGGGCAGCCGTTAGCATGCTCCCAAACAGCCCCTTTCCCTTTAAGAAAGTTAAAAAAAAAAAAAAACACACCCGTTGCAACGAATCTGTGTTGATTCGTTGCAACGGAGAGACCCATCCAGCTGCCTGGTGTGTTTCGTTTCATCGTTGCCACGCTCCCTCCGAGTGAAAAAAAAAATCCCCCCCCCCTCTCACGGGCCCGATTTTCGGCCGAACACAGTGTAAAAAATAAAGGGAAAATACATCAGCAAACGGGCTTCTCTTGTTTGTGCTTAGTGACTGAAGGGGAGGGACTGAAGCCGGGGAAGCCTCGAAACAGAAAGAGGCTCGCTGGTGCGTTTATCCCCGCTCGCTCGGAGAAAAAAAAAATGGCGATCGCTTCGCCGGAAGATCAGAGGAGAGAGCCAGGGGGAGGGACTTTGTAGAAACCGCAACAATGTTAACGCACAGGTCTTTTTCGCTAGTGTTGCAGATTGTTTGCAGGAGTGTATCGCTTTCCGGAGGGTGAATCCACTTTTGGGGATTTCCCTGAAAGCGCTACAACGAAGCGCTTTTTGCGGATCAGTTTCAGGTGTGTGGCAGATTGTCAACGACGTTGTGCATAACGGCAAATCAGTAGCGTTTTCAATTGGCAACCATTGTGCGATTTTGAAGGCGTGCGAAAAGCCCCCCAGTTTGCCACCAGTGACAAGGAGATAACAGATCTGGCCCCTTTTCCAAGACTGTTGTAGGAATCAATTATGGGAGGGGCTTTTAATACTCCAAGTAGAGTTGCCAACCTCCAGCCTGAACCTGGAGCTCTCCTAGAAATAAAATTGCTCTCCAGATGACAGAGATAAATTCCCCTGGAAAAAATTGGCTGCTTTGGAAGGTGAATTCCATTATAAACAAAACACGGCCCTTCGTCCCTCCCCAAATTCTGCCTCCCATAGGCTCCATCCTCTAAATCAGGGGTAGTCAACCTGTAGTCCTCCAGATGTCCATGGATTACAATTCCCATGAGCCCCTGCCAGCATCTGGGAATTGTAGTCCATGGACATCTGGAGGACCACAGGTTGACTACCCCTGCTCTAAATCTCCTGGAATTTCCCAACCCTAAGCTGTCACCCTAACTCCAAGGCACTTTACAAATCTAAGCATTATTTTAGCTGTTCTGTGAAGAGTTATTTCTGCATGGTTGAGCTGGCTGTCTTTTGACCACCCCCTTTCAAGCAATCCACGAGGAAGTGCCAAGAGCTGATAAGTGCTTCTGAAAGTCTTTTCCCCTGGATAGAAATCTGTGTCTGAAATGTGCAGGAAATCTCTTGGATGGTCTAAATTAAAATTTTGGACACCCAGTGGAATTTGTTTCCTATTGACTTTGGGATGCTGCCTTCTCTCCCCAGGACAGATGAGATCCAGTTGGCTGTCCTCTGACCTGGGGTCCCTTCTGTTTGCTCCAGCCCACGCTTGGAATGATACAGATTCCCAAGGACATAGTTTCTGAGCTAGAACATACTATAGGAACATCTTTCTATAAAGATGCTGGATGGACCAAAAACAATACAGACCTTCCAGATGAGATTCTCCCTCCCCTTTCAAATCGCAGCTAATTTATGGCATTTTCAAATCAAGAGATGAAGAGATGTGGCTTTCCATTGCATAGCAACCCTGGTATTTCTTAGTGTTCTCCCTTCCCAGTACAAACCAGGGCCAATCCTGATTAGCTGAGATCTGATCGGAGTGGATTAGCCAGAGCCATCCAGGCCCTATTCTGTACACAATAGATAATGCACTTTCAATGGACTTTAGAAATACATTTTCCTGTTCTGCACAGGAAAATCCAGCTGCCAAAGCACATTTAAAGTGCATTATCCTATGTGTGTGGAATGAGCCCAGGGCTGAATCTGCACTTACTTTGTTTATCCCATTGTGGATCGTGCTGAAGCCAGAACGATTTGAACTCGGGTCTTCTTCTCCCCATTGAAACAGAAAAGTGTTCTCCACGTGCTTAGGGAGGCTCAGAAGGGGAGGGGGGAGCCAAGTGCTTTTCTTTTCTTGAATAGGGGGGGGGGAGGATTGGAGACAGCAGAGGAGGGTGGAAAAAACCATGAGGCAAATCTCTACCGACAAAAGCTAGTGCTTCTGCAGCTTCTGCTGAGAGAAAATTAGGGTTTCCCCTTTAAGAAAAGCTTACAATCTTGGCCAGTCAGGGTTTCTCTACCACAGAGTCAGCCCTGGCCAATCAGGGCTTCTCTACCATGGACCTCTTCAGCAAATTCGAAGCAGCCGGAGTTCTTCATGCTTTCTCAATCCGATTCTTCAAACATTGAGGGTTAAAGGCACTCTTAAGATATTGCAGGATAAAGGTAGGGTCACTCCGGATCAATCACGCTTGTTGCAGAGGGAAGATTTAAATTGGACAAAATCAAAATGGAAATCACATTCAGTGGAGATGGCAGGGACTGAATCGACCTGGGATTGGAATAAAAGCTCCGTGCAGACTCCACCCAGGTCAGGACAAGAGATGTTCAGAGGTGATTTGCCCTTGCCTGCCTCTGTGTAGCAACCCTGGATTTCCTCGGTGGTTTCTCATCCATTTACTAACCAGAGCCAACACTAAGTAGCTTCCAAGATCTGACAAGCTCAGACTAGCTGGGCCATCCAGACCTGGTTAAGACCCTATGACATTATACCCCACTGAGTTCACTCCCTTCTGTAAACATTGCCCTCCCCAGGCTTCACCCCACCCGCCAAACCTCCAGTATTTTCCAACCTAGAGCTGGCAGCCCTAGGTGTTATGCCACAAAGTCCCCCTTCCCAAATGTCCATTTTATCCAGGTGAACGGATGCGTGGAGCTCGGTCACAATGGCAGTAGATCTCCAGGCCCCACCTGGAGGTTGGCATACACACTTCCTACCCTGGGATGCTTCATGTTAGCAAATGAAAAGCAATTATCCTGCTAGGAAGAGCTAAACCCATGGCCAAATTCCAGTTGTGTTACCGCTGTACACATTTGCATTTCTAAAAATACACAGGCATAATCCGACCTGGGGCCCGCTCCCTTCCTAGGTTTTTTTTTGGCAGAATGATGTGCCTGCAGAGTTATCTGGGGGTAGGGATTGCATTTATCTAATCAAAGGGCAGAGACCGTTCTAGCCACATCTCCAGACTGATAACGTGGAGCAACCTCCGACTTTAGTAATCCCGTTCACCTTTGACCGCATCAGCTAGTTCACACTTTCCCTTTGTTGGCTTTCCACTCCTTATCTGGTTTGCTTTCCTCTGAAGTGGTCACTTGTGGGACGCTGCCCAGCCAAGCCAAAAAGAGAGAGAGAGAGAGTAGAAAGGAAACTATTTGCGGAGTCCTCCGAAAACCACGAAGTATCCCCCCCACTGCACAGATGTGGGTGAATGCCGAAGCCCATTGGT
Organism: Paroedura picta; assembly: GCA_003118565.2. NCBI lineage: Eukaryota > Metazoa > Chordata > Lepidosauria > Squamata > Gekkonidae > Paroedura > Paroedura picta. The sequence goes on along the minus strand of BDOT02000005.1, from coordinate 8,762,108 downwards.
CAACTGCAAGACTGTGCAACCAGCTGCTTGCTTCGTCCTGCTAAGAGCTGTCAAAAAATGTTATTGTCATAGCTGAAAGATTAGCGGGCAAAGTTTCGCTTTGTGTAGAGAGCAAAGAAACAGGGAAGGAAAAGTAAACAAGAAGTCTCTGCCGCTAGAGCTGACAACTTTTGTTTCTCTAGATTTCTGATCAGGTGTGTGCGGGGGGGTGGCATTGTAGAATTCTTTCGGCTGTCTGTCAGATGGCCAGGTGACCAGGTAGGGACCACATTCATGCAGGGTTGCCGTCCTCCAGGTGAAGATAACACGATAGACCAGTCCCCATTTCGCACACATTAGATAATGCACTTTTAATGCACTTTAGATGGAGATTATCCTGTCCCTGCACAGGATAATCCAGCTGCAGGAGCACATTGAATGTGCATTATCTGACAAGTGTGGAATGGATCCAGAATCACTGTGCTAGAGAGTCCCATATAATCAATCCATATACATTCAACTATTTTTTTAAAACAAAAATACTATATTCAATTTCTTTGGGAGGATTTTGAGTCACAATGCACATAAAGTGATTCTAAATGAGGTCCTGGCCGCCGGGGGGAGGGGGAGGCCACCTGGCCACACTCTGCAGTGGCTGGCCTGCACACCCAAGCCTCCTGGCCCTGGAGAGAGATGGAGGGGGGACCTGTCCAGCCAAGCTCGCCATCTTGCTCTGCAGGGGCCCTCCCTCCCTCTGCCCTCCCTCCCTCTGCCCTCCCTCCTTTCTAGACCCATAAAAATGAGCTTTGCTACTAGAGGAGGGCAACAAAGATGGTGAGGGGTTTGGAGACCAAGACATATGAAGAAAGGTTGGGGGAGCTTGGTCAGACTCCCTGTGAGGTCAGTGAGACTGAGAGAGCTCTGACAGGACTGCTCGGTCAGGACAGCTTTATCAGTGCCGTGGCGAGCCCAAAGTCACCCAGCTGGCTGCATGTGGGGGTGCAGAGAATCAAACCCAGCTCACCAGATTAGAAGTCCGCACTCCTAACCACTACGCCAACCTGGGAGGAGGGGGGACCCTTATATGTAGAAAAGTAGCCCATTAGGGGCAAGTCCAGAACCTTGCTTTATACACACCCAATTTCCTAAGTGCCTCTGCTTGTTTTACATTTCAATATCGGCAGCATTCAGCCCCATGTCTAAAAAATGTGAGGTGGCCTATTCTAAAATCAGTTTTCTCTTGTGATTTGTTGCAAATGTTGTCCTGGGCACACTCAGGGGTATGTAGACGACACTCTTGTTGGAATGTTACCATTCTACACAATAAAATCAGAGTCCAGTAGCACCTTTAAGACCGACTAAGATTTATTCAAGGTGTGAGCTTTCGAGTGCAAGCACTCTTCGTCAGACTATATTCATGGTCTTCGTCAGACTTTGATTTTATTGTGCTACGTTAGACCAACACGGCTACCCATTTGTATCTGTTCTACACAATGTAACTTAGGCAGAAAAGCCCCACCCCTTTGGGCATATTTCTAACCCATCAACTGTCCGAAGCAGAGTTGCATCCTTCTAGGTCCACTGAGATCTCCATGGGCTTGGAAGGGCGGAACTGTGTGGAAGATGCCTCTGGAAAGGCCTATTAATCAATCACTGCCATGTGACTCAACCAATGTTATTTTTTCAGTCCAACAAAGCCAAGCCAGCCCCTGCTGATCTCTGAACTCGCAGGTCTTAATAGGAACATTCGCATTCCTGATTCTGACCGAAGCGAATTGTGCCGGAGGTGACCGGTGGCTATGAATAGTAGGCCTGCCTTCCGAATTTGGAGACCAAAGGCTCTTTGGAGCGGAAATCGGCAGGAGCCCCGCCTCATTGTCTCCCTGCGTCGGAACCAAAGCTTTTCCCAGCCGCAAAGAATAAAGACGCTTCCTGTGCTGGGACCAAAACTTTTTCTCAGCTGGCCATAAAAATAGTGAGTTATTTAGAAAATGCTTGTAGGGTGCCTGTCCCGTTGTCCCTCTAGGGCCTCTGGTTGGCCCGCTCTGCAAACAGGATGATGGTTTAGGCAGACTACAGGCCAGTTCTATGGCTACTCCTAGAAGATCGTCGTCATAAATCATGGAGTTGGAAGGAACCAGACAGCCTATCTAGCCCCACCCCCTGCTCAATGCAGGATCAGCCTCAAGCACCCAGGAGAAGGATCTGTCCAGCCTCTGCTTGAAGACCGCCAGTGAGGGGGAGCTCCCCACCTCCTGAGGCAGCCCATTCCACGGCTGAACTAGACTCATAGAATCCGAGAGTGGGAAGGGGCCATAAAGGCCATCTAGTCCCACCCTCTGCTCAATGCAGGATCGGCCTCAAGACCATGACTTGCTTAAAGACCATGACTGCAGGACCTCTCCCCTGCTGCCCACAGGAACCTTTCCCTGCCCTCCTCCAAGTGACCAACTTTCAAATGCTTCAAGGCAGCCATCCTGTTCCCTCTCAGCCTCCTCTTCTTTCTTTCTTTGATTTCTTTCTTTATTTGATTTCTTCAGGCTGAACATCCACATGTCCCCCAACCTTTCCACGCAGGGCTTTGTCCAAAGATCCTCCTTGCCCCTCCTTTGCACCCTCTCCATTTTGCCCACATCCCTTTTGCTCTTATGTTCTGTCTTCTTATCTCGAGTCTTGAAGTACGTCCTGGTTGTATTATTATAAGGGAACAGGGAATGCGTGGTCTTGTCCCCCAAATATCCTTAATTCTCTTTATTTTACTCTTCAACTGAACAGATTGTTTTTTAAAATGACAAAAAAAAAGCAACCAACCCTAGTGATAAATTGGGTCTCTGAGTCTGGCCAGACCTTCTTATCTAATTGTTATAAATGTTTTACGCCTGCATGATGGATTGATGGGCAACTGCTAGAAAAAAAAACAAATCTGTCTAAGCAGCAAAGTCCAGCATGGATGAGGGAGTTCAGTGACAGACAAGCCAAAAACGCTTGGAAGGAGGGAGCAGTTACATGAGGTCTATTCCTAGCTTGGCGGTTCGTTGACTGAGTGCCCTTGGTCAAGATACTTCATCACCCACTGGAGGGAACATTTTCTAAACCACGAGGATGCTGGTAATCAAATGGGGAAGCCTTCCAGTTCC
>BDOT02000005.1:8744867-8758792 GCA_003118565.2 Paroedura picta | reverse complement strand
GCGTCCTTCGGGGCCCACCTCCAATTAGTCGAAGGACCACATGTGGTCCGCAGCCCACAGGTTGGGGATCGCTACTCTGAGCAATATATAAGGACTTAGCTTTGGAGAAAAGAGACCTGGAGATTTGTGACTACAATTCTCTGTTTTGTTATACACATAAAAGTTGAGCAGGTATTTCAGTGAGCATTACAACCAAAGGTATGTTCAGGTGGGTAGCCGTGTGGGTCTGAAGAAGCACAACAAAAATAAGAGTCCAGTAGCGCCTTGGAGGCCAACAAAGATTTATTCAAGGCGTGAACTTTCGAGTCTTCCTCAGGTTAAATGAACCACTATCACAACTGTGGAGATATAAGGCACAAGCAAATGAGTAAACTGTGTCATAATATCCCAATTCAGCCATATGATTCTATTTATTATTTATTTATTTATTTAGATTTCTATACCACCCATTTCTTTGCAGCTCTGCTCGGTTTACATTGAACATTATATAACCACTAGAAATAGAGCCCACTGTAATTTGCAGACAGCTAGCGCTAGCAGGGCGTAGGAGTTTTGGGGTGCAGCGGGGATCGATCTGAGGCCGGGCGGTGGGCGGTCCATGAAGAGGCCTAGGCCGCGTCCTACCAGTTTGTTGGATGTCAGGCTAAGCGCCTCCCGATTCGTCAGTCCGGCGGCAAGGGTCCAATCGCGAGCTTAGTTACCAGTTGATGGATGGCATTTCTGAGGATTGCTGGTGTGACAAAGCAACACTCTAGGATTTAGGATAACTCTATGGTAAACCATTGAGTTTCGCCCAGATCCTAGAATGCCAGCAATGTCATGTCACTTCACAGTACCTGCCAGAAGTGATGTTCTGCTGCTAGTGCAATGGCTTTTTAAATTTTCTCCCTCCCACCAGCCCATAACCCTACACTTTCTCTAGGGGAACGCATTCTCTAGGGGAACGCATCTAATTTCCCAACAGCATTGCACCACAGTCTAGAAAAGCATTATAATTCTGAGGGGGGAAAATCCAGGCACCGCCAAGAGATTGACCACCCTAAGAATACAGGAGATTATTTTCCTTAATAAGAGAATAGGATCTCTGTTCGGTCCTTTATTTGGATCGAATGCATTTAAAGACAAAGCATTTTTGAGGGATGCAGAACTCTTACATACAAACAGCACACCATGAAGAAACTAATGAGTTATAAATGGCTGTTTGCAACCTTAGACTTAGGGGTGCCAAATGACAAGGGGGAGAGGGGGGAAGCCAAGTCTGATAATAAATTCACAGCAGGCCAGGCCAGGGCAGTAGAAATTGGCAGGTGAACTGTGGCATACCACTGAGCCAAGCATTATTACTTGCAGATATCTGAAAATCTAGTCGCTATTAAAAGCTGGGGAACAGGGATAATTCAAAAAACTCAAAACCCTAGAGGTGGTGGGAGGGGGCACTTCAGCATTTAGGGGCTATTATGGGAGCTATTAGGGAGAGTTCAGACCCCTGGACTTCAGATCCTGTGCAAATCCCACTGGAACGAGAAGGATCTGTGCAAGAGCAAAGTTGCATGTGGCTGAAATCTTGCACATCTTTCTTGTGCCAGGAAGCTACTCCGTAGATTGTTTGGCATGATAATTATGGAACAGGAGATGTTTAGATTTTCTGTCTCAAGCCTTTAAAAAGCCATAGAATCATAGGGCCATTCCGCACCAGGATCTATGTTGCAAATTGGTTTCAGAACGAAAAAACGCCATTTTAAATAGTAGAATTTGTCGTTATGCATACCTGCCTTTGTAGTGGAATCCAGTTGCGTTTCTATCGTTTCCCACATGTTTCCGGTCTCGGCAAAAATCGCTATCCAGGAAGAGATATTTGCCGAGCTTTGTCCCGCCCCTGGCCGTCAATCAAACGAACAGCCAATGGGCGGTCGTTATCATGCTCCCGAAAAGCCCCTTTCCCTTTAAGGCAGGTTTAAAAAAAAAAAACATGTTGCAACGAATCTGCAACGGAGAGACCCATCTAGCTAGCAGCTGCCATTTCATTGTTGCCACGCTCCCACCAAGTGAAAAACAAATCCACCCTGCCCCCCCCCCCCCGCATGGGCGCGATTTTCAGCCGAAAATAAAGGGAAAAATAAAGGGAAAATAAACCAGCAAATGGGACTGTGTGGTGCTTGGTGACTTAAGACAGCTCTGGGGAGGGACTGCAGCCAGGAAAGCCTTGCTGGATGAATGAAGGCTCGCTGGTTCATTGCTCTCCGCTCGCCCTGAGAAAAAAAATGGCGATCGCTTTGCCAGAAGATCAGAGGAGAGATCCAGGGGACGGGACTTTGCTGAAACCGCAACAATGGCACAGAACTTTTCCGCTAGTGTTGCAGATTGGTTGCAAGAGTGTAGCGCTTTCCGGAGGGTGAATCCAGTTTTTGGGATTTCCCTGAAAGTGCTACAATGAAGCACTTTTTGCGGATCGGTTTCAGGAGTGAGGCAGATTGTCTACGACGTTGTGCATAACCGCATGTTTGTAGCGATTACAATTTGCTCCTGCTACAAAGAATCTGTGCGGAATGGCCCATAGAGTTGGAAGGGTACTCCAGGGTCATCCAGTCCAATTCTCTGCACAATGCAGGAACTCATAGGGTTCATAGCAATAGGGTTGTGAGTGTCTTGCATAGTACAGGGGTTGGACTAGATGACCCATGAAGTCCCTTCCAACTCGATGATTCTATGATTCTCACACCTGCCTACCCACAGTGACCTGAATTTCATGCCCAAATGATCCTTCTCCACCACCAAAAAACTGGCTATGGGAGTTCCTTGTCATCACCATGGCTAGTAGCCACCGATGGGCTTATCTCCCCCCAAATCTATCTAAAGCCCTTTTAAAGCCACCTATGGTCATGGCCATTGCGATGCCAGCTGGTAGGACATTCCACAATAGTTCCTCCTATTGTACATCCAGAATCAACCTGATAAGGTGCCCCCAAGTTCTAATACTGGTGCGTAATTTCATAAATCTCTGTCACGTCCTTTTTTTCTCCCTTTAACTGAGAAGTCTCAGATTCTTTAGCTTTCCCCCACAGATAAGATGCTTCCATGTCTGGAGCTACCCAGACATGAGAGCCAGTTTGGTGTAGTGGTTAGGAGTGCGGACTTCTAATCTGGCATGCTGGGTTCGATTCTGCGCTTCCCCCACGTGCAGCCAGCTGGGTGACCTTGGGCTCCCCATGGCACTGATAAAGCTGTTCTGACCGAGCAGTGATATCAGCGCTCTCTCAGCCTCACCCACCCCACAGGGTGTATGTTGTGGGGAGAGGAAAGGGAAGGCGACTGTAAGCTGCTTTGAGCCTCCTTCGGGTAGGGAAAAGCAGCATATAAAAACCAACTCTTTTTCTTCTTCTTCTTCTTCTTCTTCTTCTACCCATCAGAAAGCATTTTAAGCATGCTTCTCCCAGCCCCGTCCCTCTGATATCACATTCATGTGCACACTGGCACAGGATTAAGCCCCAGGGCCCGACTGGCTCCCCGCCACCCTAGTTTTCTTTCCTCGCCGGGTCCATTAGCCAGAACAGTGACAACTTCTGACAACCCGCAAAGCAAACTGGTCCAATTAAAACTAATTAGCAGGCTCAGCCGACTGTAAGGGCTTATCTGGCAGCCAAGTGTACAACGGCTGAGCCCTGTCAGGGCTTCCCTCTGAGGGGACGAATACCGGGTGTATGGCAGTCATTCTGAGGAAATGTAACAAGTGCCCCAGTCTAAACGGAAGGGTCTTGAATATGATGGGATCCTCTTTCCCCCAAGGGTCATTTTACCCCATTCCTTCGGCCTTCAGGAAATCAGTCCCCAAATTTCAATTCTGACAAACTTTTGGTTGTTAGGGGTCCCTGAGTGGCTGCCCGGCGTGGCCTCATGGCACCCCTTGACACCATTTTGGGTTTTTAGGAAGTGGGTGTTGCCTTTGGAGATTGGATAGGCTGTGTCGATTGTTTTTAACGGGTGTTTGGGCAGCAGGTTCCACCACAGTGCTAGAATCTTCACTGTGTGGCTGAAGTAAGCTACGGCGGCCATTTTGTTCTGACCCCACCATTGCATGATGGAGTTCACCATGATGTGTCAGAATTCCAACTGTGGTTAGAAAGGTTTGGGGGACCCTGAGTTAGGGGGAGATGTTTTAGTGCAGGTAGTCTCAGCCCCCCCCCCAGGGGGCTGTGGCACATTTGAAGGGGGCCACAGACTGAAAAATGTGAGGAGAGCCCAAAAGGTTTATAGGGGAGCTTGGGCACTGAACCAATGAAATTCCAGTTTGGTCACGTATGATGTCATTGATTGCTAGAAAGGTCGACCTTTGTCAAAGGGATGAGAAGGAAATCACGTCATCCATTCCTTTGTATGTGCTGGAATTAATGCATGAATGCACATACTTTTCTTGGTCACATGTTCTAGAACTCTGTCTTGTGTATATATAAGACAAGGTACGTTGAGTATAGTTATCTCACCCTTAGTTTAGGCCTTGTTTAGCCTAGCTCATTGTGCAAGAGGCCAGCCTACTGCAGGGGGCCCTAGAATCATAGAACCATAGAGTTTGAAGGGACCTCCTTGGTCATCTAGTCCAACCCCCTGCGCTATGCAGGACACTCACAACCCTATTGCTCATCCATTGCAACTTCCCACCCACCTGAACCTTCACAGAATCAGCCTCTCCATCAGATGGCTCTCCAGCCTCTGTTTAAAAATCTCCAAAGATGAGGAACCCACCACCTCCCGAGGAAGCATGTTCCACTGAGAAACCACTCTCACTGTCAGGAACTTCTTCCGGATGTTTAGATGGAGTTTCTTTTGCATTAATTTCATCTCATTGGATCTGGTCCATCCCTCCAGGGCAAGAGAGAACAATTCTGTTCCATCCTCCATATGGCACCCTTTTAAAGATGGTTATCAGATCCCCTCTCAGTCATCTCCTCTCCAGGCCAAACAGTCCAAGCTCCCCCAACCTGAGAAGAGCTCCTAAGAAGGCCATGGCTGAAAGAAGGTTCCCAACACCTTTCCCTTCTTCTCCCCACAATAGACACCCTGTGAGGGAGGTGAGGCTGAGAGAGCTCTGAGAGAACTGAGACTGTCCCAAGCTGGCTGCCTGTGGAACAATAGTGGGAAATCAAACCCGGTTCTCCAGAGTGGAGGCCACCTTTCTTAACCAAGCTGGCTCTCTCACCAAGAGATAGGCACACTGGTGCCAGAGTGTCTACATATGGATTTTTTCTTGCCTAGTTCCCCTTGCCTCCCCACCCCTTGCCATTCACACATGCACCAGACTGTGAAAGGTGGACACGGACCCTGGAAGTGATTTGGGCCCCTTATTGTGACCCCAGCATAGTACAACGAAGAACTGAACCCCCCCCCCAACATATATACCTCAGCAAACAATGGATCTTCCCACCAGTGTGTGCTATTGGTCAGTTTCTGTTTCAACTGACCAGATTCACCATCCCATATCTAGCCGCCCATTGGTCAGTTTCACTGTAAGCTACAAACCTCTCTCAGACCCCAAGCTCAGTCCTCAGCAGGTCTGCAGACACAGCTCTGTGTCCCCCCAAAGAAATTATATTGGCCTCAACCAGGGCCAGGGCTTTCTCGGTCCTGGCCTGGCCTGTTGGAATACTCTGCCCAATGAAATCAGGGCTGGTGGGAACTTAAGCAATTCTGCAGGTCCTGTAAAACAGAGTAGTTCCGCCAGACCTACAGAGTTGTTCCACCAGGTTCATATTGTATATTATTCTCCCTCTTTTTCTCTTGTTGAGATGGATGATGCTTTCAGGCAAATGAAGTTCTGCATTTTAAAATTCCTTTTAAAACCTAAGATTTATTTTTTTGAAAAATAATTTTATGAATTTAAATGTAAATTTTTAATGATGTGATCTGCCCCAAGCCGTTGGGGAAGGGTGAAATATAAATGTAATTATAAACAAATACACATATCAATAAATAAACTCTAGGTTGGGAAATTCCTGGGGGGCAGAGGGTGGGGAGGGTGGAGCTGGGGAAGAGGACAGAAGCCTGCAGAGATGGGGTACTGCAGAATCCCCCATGTGAAGCAGCTGCTTTCTCCAGGGGGAATTGATCTCTGATGTCTGTATGTCTAATAGCGACATGCCCCCCCCCCATCTGCGGGCAGATAAATCTATGATTTGTGGCTGCACGGAAGTGAAACACATTTACCAGATGCAAGGTCACCCAGCAGGCCTCAAGCCTCTGAAAGCGGCTGTCAATCGACTCCCCTTCCTCTCCCCATAGCAGACACGCTGAGAGGCCGAGAGAGCTCTGAAAGAACTGGGCCTGTCCCAAGGTCATTCAGCAGGCCTCAAGCCTCTGAAAGCAGCTCTCGATCGCCTTCCCTTCCTCTCGACACACAGACACCCTGTGAGGCAGAAAGAGCCCTGCAAGAACTGGGACTGGCCCAAGGTCACCCAGAAGGCCTCAAGTATCTCAAAGTGGCTGGCAATCGCCTCCCCTTCCTCTCCCCACAACAGACACTCTGTGAGGCCGAGAGAGCCCTGAGAGACCTGCGACTGGCCCACGGTCACCCAGCAGGCCTAAAGCCTCTCAAAGCAGCCCTCAATCACCTCCCCTTCCTCTCCCCACAACAGACACCCTGTAAAGTCGAGAGAGCCCTGAGAGAACAGGGCCAGGCCCAAGGTCACCCAGCTGACCGCACAGCGGACGAGCAGGGACATCAACCCCAGTTCTCCATCTTCGAGTCCGCCGCTCTTCCTCCCACCCACCGGGTCTTTCCCAGCACTTTCCCTTCCGCACCAAACGTGACCCGCATCCGCCACCCCCAAGGGCAGCTCTCCTATAGGGCAGCTCCCATTCGGGACACAGCCCTGCCCGCCAAAGCCTCCCCACCGATCTTTTTTGGGGGGTGGGAGAGAGCAGGGGCAGTCGACCTGTGGTCCTCCAGATGTTCATGGACTACAATTCCCATGAGCCCCTGCCAGCAACGCTGGCAGGGGCTCATGGGAATTGTAGTCCATGCACATCTAGAGGACCACAGGTGGACTGCCCCTGCTTCGTTGCCCCAGAGGATGCCGCCTGCCCTTCTCTCCATCCATGGGACGCCGCCGGTCCCTCCTGCTGCCGCGGCGGAGCAGGTGCGGGCGGCGCCGGAGGGCCAGTCGGCGGCTGCAGCGAGGCGGTGACTTGATCCGCTTCCTGGGGTTTGCTTTCGCTTTGCCGGGGTCGCGCACAGCGGAGGCAGCCGGAGCCGGAGCCGGAGCCGGAGGAGGAGAAACGCGCGACCCTCCCGCCCCGCCCAGGTAAGTAAGCCGGCCTTTGTTCGCCCCTGGAGGGCAGGAGGGGCGGGATGCCAGGCTCCAGGGGGGCCCGGGGGATCCCCCCCTACCGGGCCTTTGCAGCGGCCCCCCAAAGCACAGAGACCAGCGACCCTGGAGAAAAATGGATGCTTTGGAGGACGGAGGTCCTGGGCTCCATCCCCAAATCTCTGGGAGATTTGCATCTCACGACCCTGATCGGCTGCTAGTGGCCAGGGTGGGGACCCTAGGGGGCTTGGAGGGGTGGGTGAGCGGGCAGTGGGGGGCGGGGAGGAGTCTTACTGATGGCGTCTCCTGGGGCTGGATCTGCAGGGTTTAGGATTTCCTCTTTTGCAAGAGGAAACGGGAGTCAAGTGGCACATTATTTATTTACTTGTGTTTACATATAGAGGCCGTCCCTGTCGGACTGGTCATCTTGGGGCGGTTGGCATCATGGATTCATATAATGCAGTAAAAAACACAGTTGAAATCAGCACAACGATTCCAATTAAAACCTTTTTGAGCCAGATCTAAGGAGCTATGCCAGCTGGTTAGCATAAATATAGAATTAATGTTCTTTCTAGTTGTAAAAGAAGGAAGGAATCAAGCAGCTAACGAGGGACAGATAATTGAGTCCTGGGTAAAACTTCCCATGAGAACAGCTCACTTTGGTCAGATTGGTAAAAACTGGAATAAAGGCTGGAGTTTTATTCAAGGTGTAAACACACTTAGAGAGATGGACTTTTATACCCTGCTTTTTACTACCTGTCTTAAGATCGCCTTCCTTTCCTCTCCCCGCAACAGGCACCCTGTGAGATAGGTGAGGCCGAGAGAGCTCTGAGAACTGTGGATAGCTCAAGGTCACCCAGCTGGCTGCATGTGGAGGAGTGGGGAGTCAAATCCGGTTCTCCACCCCTAACCACTTGGCCAAGCTGGCTCTCTTCTTCAGAAATAGAAAAATTACCTTATTTATTTAATTATTTGTCTGTTTGCTTGCTTGTTCACTTCCTTACTAGCCTGGCCCATCCAGGTGAGGGTGCTGCTCGGTTACTCACCTAGAATCCTCTCTTTTGCAGGTGAAAGCCTTCCACCTGGCCTCTGGAGAAGATGATGCTCGTTCCCCTTTCTAGCAGAAGCTTTGGCCCCCTTCTTCGGGCGGTGGGGACAACGTGCCAGCTTCGTCTACCCGGTTTCCCCCAGGTGAGGGGCTGCCACTCCAGAGGGTCCTCCCGCCCCCCTACAAAAGCTACCACAATAAAGAAAAGGGGCTATGACATCACCCGGAACCCCCACCTGAACAAGGTAAGACAGACGCAGCTCTCTCTGACTTGAAGGTTTCCTGTGGATCTCGGCCCGGTCTTTGGGGCAGTGGTAGGCGTCCCCTTGGAAGCTGCAAACTTTCTCAAAGGGCGTCCCAGGAGATTGAGGGGGTGGAATAAAACCAGCTGTGCTTGTCGATAAATACACTGCAAATACTCTTGGTCATAGTTCAGGTGGGTTGCCCTGTTGCGCTGAAGCTGAGCAGAAGGGAACAGACGAGGTTTCAAAATCAAACAAAAGAATCCAGCTTAACTCACAACCCTACCGCTCATCCGCTATCACCTGCCACCCCCTTGCACCTTCACAGAATCAGCCTCTCCATCAGATGGCTCTCCAGCCTCTGTTTAAAATCTCCAAAAATGGAGAACCCACCTCCTCCCGAGGAAGCCTGTTCCACTGAGGAACCGCTCTAACTGGCAGGAACTTCTTCCGGATGTTGAGACGGAATTTCTTTTGAATTAATTTCATCCCGTTGGTTCTAGTCCATCAACTAAAATGAGATGTCGGCATGAATGGTACGTTTTTGAGGAGTGGCACACCTGGATATCAGGTGTGCCAGGTTTATCCCCCATTATTAAATTTAAAAGACATATAAGATTTGAGAAATTCTGTGAGACACCGTTTGACTGGACATGCTAAAGAAGTTGATACTGATTAGATACACTTGAATATCGATGGGAGTAGCTGCAGTGAGAGCAGTTCATTGGAGATATAATAGGCTTGACGAAGGAGTGTTTACCGAAAACAAGTCATTCGTGCCGGTATTTCATTTTGGCTGATGTTTTGTAAACAGTCATGCTGGATGCTGGATTATTGAGCCTCTTGTGGCGCAGAGTGGTAAAGCAGCAGACATGCAGTCTGAAAGCTCTGCCCATGAGGCTGGGAGTTCGATCCCAGCAGCCGGCTCAAGGTTGCCTCAGCTTTCCATCCTTCCGAGGTCGGTAAAATAAGTACCCAGCTTGCTGCTGGGGGGTAAACGGTAATGACTGGGGAAGGCACTGGCAAACCACCCTGCATTGAGTCTGCCATGAAAACGCTAGAGGGCGTCACCCCAAGGGTCAGACATGACTCGGTGCTTGCACAGGGGATACCTTTACCTTTAATGCTGGATTCTTTAGTTTGATCTTGACAGTTCTCTTTGCTCAGTTTCTCTTTGACTGAGTGGTCTTTTGGATTGTATGATCTGAAGCAGTAGAACAAAGTTTGAATCCGGGGGCACCTTTAAGACCAACCAAGTTTTATTCAAGGTAGAAGCTTTCATGTGTGTGTACGCTTCTTCAGATACTTTGTCAGGTGTATGCACATGAAACCTTCTACCTTGAATACAACTTGGTTGGTCTTAAAGATGGTACTGAAACTTTGTTCTAGGTTGCAATATTAGGCTGGTGTTCCAGAAGAACTGGCTGGCCACTTTATGAGACAGGATGCTGGACTAGATGGACCACTGGTCTGACCCAGCAGGGCTCTTCTGAGGCTCTTCTCAGGGGAAGATCTTGGCCCCCATGCCCTGTTCTTGGCCCTGCAGAGGAACTGTCTGATGCAGCAGGGCTCTCCTGAGATTCTTATTAAGGTTTTGGCCTTTGTGACCTTTTGTTGGTTCTCTAGAGGAGATGGGATGCTGGGCTAGATGGACCACTGGTCTGATCCAGCAGAGGTCTTCTGATGTTCTTATGAAGATCTCGGCCTCTGAGCTCTGTTGTTGGCCATCCAGAGGAACTGGTTCGCCACCATGCGAGACGGGATGCTGAACTAGGTGAATTATTGGTCTGAGTCAGCAGGGCTCTTCTGATATTCTTAATTGCTGTTTGTACAGCTATGCCAACTCTAAGTAGCCAATAACTCCCTTCCCAAAAGAACTACTTCACATGGTCTACAGCTGTGTTCTTGGATGGTGCCCCTGTAGATTGTAGGGGGATGTCACAGTTCCCCTTTGGGTAAAAATTCCCTGTGCTTACACATCATGTTGAACATACCTACAATGGAGAGAACTCGTCCAGAGCCCTGCCTCTTAACATCCCTCCTTCTTTCAATGGAGAAAAATTTGAGCTTGAGATTCCCCCCGCACTGTACCGTAAAGTGGAACAACCCAGCCATTTAAACGGTTGTACCACCTCACCTTCTTCAGATCCAGTTCTGACAACAAGGAGAACGAGATGGTGGAATGGGATGCACCACTTCAATTTGCAGGGAGGATGATCATGTTTTGGAAGGAGTCCCTACATGGAAAACCCCCTTGCCAGTAGAAAGCTACCAGAGCAAGGAGAAAGTATCTGTCCTTTTCCTCGTTTGCTGCCCTAGCTTCCATCATTTGGAGAGTTCTTCATTGAGGGACACTCTCCAAAGAGTCGTCTTCCCCCTGCGGTTTGTAGTGGTGTGCTCCATTCTACCACCTCAGCCTCCTCCATCTCTGAAGAACTCCTTGACTGTAATTTCTTCCCCCGTTAAACTTCTCTTGGCTGTGAAGTGGGTGTGGGAAGAACCGTTCATGTGCTTGGGAGCGCAGTTTCCCCTATCTTTTGGAGAAGTGCCATTTGCAAGCACTGCAAATGTACAGTTCAAGAGTTGGCATTTTATTTTTTCTAAAGGATGTGGGAGCATAACAGCAGAATAATGCTTTGTCAGCTGCTTCATATAGGTCTCTGCAACTTTCCTTGTGCGCTTCAGCAGGAACATGCAAGAGAGAGCATGCTGTAATACAGAGAGTGGCATCCCACGCATGGTGTCTCCATTCTAATGCCCCTGAAATCTATGCTTACAGCTTGAAATTACGCTTCATCAGATGGCTTTGTTTTCCAGTTTGGTGTAGTGGTTAGGAGTGCGGTGAGCCGGGTTCAATTCTGCACTCCCCCACATGCAGCCAGCTGGGTGACCTTGGGCTGGCCACAGCACTGATAAAGCTGTTCTGACCGAGCAGGAATATCAGGGCTCTCTCAGCTTTGAGCCTCTTTCGGGTAGAGAAAAGCGGCATATAAGAACCAACTCTTCTTCTTCTTCTTCTTTAGTAAAATCAGGGCTCTCTCAGCCTCACCTCCCTCGCAGGGTGTCTGTTGTGGGGAGAGGAAAGGTAAAGGGATTGGAAGCCGCTTTGAGACTCCTTCGGGTAGAGAAAAGCGGCATATAAGAACCAACTCTTCTTCTTCTTCTTCTTCTTCTTCTTCTTCTTCTTCTTCTTCTTCTTCTTCTTCTTCTTCTTCTTCTTCTTCTTCTTCTTCTTCTTCTTCTTCAACAGCCGGGAGGGCAACCAGAGACACAGAACGTGGTCAGATCTCAAACGTCATCATTTTGGGGTGGGAAACAGTGGAGGAAGCCAGTGAGGCTTTTGTGCTTCCACTTTAGGTTACTGCGGATTCTCTCCCAGGGAGTGCAGGGGAATTGCGTTTTTTAGTGACTATGGAAACGCTCTGAGATCCAGGAGGGCACTGATCTTTTCAGGCAGAGCGCTGCACCAGGTTCATTCAGCCAAGCAGGAAACTTCTGCAGCTAGGCTAAAGGCAGACTGATAAAGCATCTAAGTCCCTGTGTACACTGGCTACACTTTGATCTGGGAGGGCAAGGATTAAAAAGTTGATCTAAGGAATCCCAAGAGGCAGAGGCCTTATGCAAACATGGCCTAGGTGGCCCGTTAGCCTTAATCGCTGACTGTTTTGAGTGGCAGCACCTTGTTCTCCTTCCCCATTTGTTGACACTTTGCTGCTATGACAGGGACCGTTTATGCACTGGAGGTTTCATGCCAGGCTGCAAGCTGGAGTTTTAGTCGTGGCAGGTTGCCCCACCTCTTCCTGCACCCACACAGGGGAATATTTGGCCCAGTGCACCTCATCCACCCCGGAATTGTACTCCTGCATGGGAGCTGGGGCAGTAAAGTTCCCAGTGCATAAACGGTCAGGTGTCTCTTCATTTCTCAAGGAGGGTAGCTTGAGGGCAGGCCCTGAGTAAATGCAGTATGACCCAAACCAAGTACAATGGATCCACAGGTAACCATTTTCTCCAGGGGAACTAATCTCTCTTGTCTAGGGTGATTTTTGGGAGATCTCCGGGTCCCACCGGGACATTAGGAACCCTCAGTCACCCAGAGGAGCCATGAAAATTCTGTGCCAGCCCTAGATATTTCCTTAGTTAAAAGAAAGATTCAAAGGATTTGTTTGTTAGTTTGTTTGTTTGCATTTGTATACTGCCCTCCCTTTTGGCTCAGAATGGTTTGCAGAGAACGTTAGATGGGTAACAGAGTACAGGTAAGCTTGATAATTGTCAACAATTTTAACATTAATTTTAAGGACGATTTTAACAGGGTCAACGAATTTGGTGTCAGCAACATGTTTCAGGTAACTGCAAGTGTACCCTCTGCAAAGACATTTTAGAATGACCTGCCTCCAGCAGAGATGAATTAGAAGTAGATAAGGCCACTGTGGTAGATCACACAGAGAGGCAACAGGCAGACTCCCCTATGCCTGGGTTTTTGAGCCTCACAAGAGCTCTGAATCTATTTCTGTCTCCTGTTTGGAAAGTCCCAAATATGGTTTCAGCGGATTCATTTGGGTGCCCAAGTCTGCTTTCTAAATAGCTTCTCTTGCTACACAGGGTATCTTTTTTAGTGCGCTCGATTTACCGAGAAAGATTTCACCATGCAGTTTTAAAAACTGGACAAGCTGACCTGCACAGACCTTTCCAAACCTCTGGTGGTACTTGTGATAGATGGCCATTGGCATTTCCCAAAAAGCCTGTCGCTAAGGGACGGCGGACAATGTGATGGTTCAGAATGCTTCTTGGAGGGGTGTGGATCATAATCATTTTGGGGAATAAATAGTACATAATAGAAGATCTGTTCCTGCTGACATGCATTGCAAAAATAGTTTGTGGGATGGTTTCTGAACGATGAGAACCAAATGTCCACGCGCTAGATATAGCCCTTAGCAGAATTTTATCTTTCCCCTCTTTGGCTGAATTGCCTCCTTTTTTGGATTTGCCATTTGTCGTTCATCTGTAGGTTTTTATATACTGTTTTTGTCATTCATTCATTCATTCATTCATTCATTCATTCATTCATTCATTCATTCATTCATTCATTCATATATATGCCGCTGAGAAAAGACTCCAACACTTGGGGCTAGGAAGCCACAAATATGAACCAGAATCATAGAATCATAGAGTTGGAAGGGACCTCATGGGTCATCTAGTCCAACCCCCTACTCAACGCAGGACACTCACAACCCTCTCGCTCAACCACTGTCACCTGCCACCCCCTTGAGCCTTCACAGAATCAGCTTCTCCATCAGATGTCTATCTCGCCGCTGTTTAAAATTTTCCAAAGATGGAGAACCC
>BDOT02000005.1:8683766-8742894 GCA_003118565.2 Paroedura picta | reverse complement strand
GAAGAAGAAGAAGAAGAAGAAGAAGAAGAAGAAGAAGAAGAAGAAGAAGAAGAAGAAGAAGAAGAAGAGTTGGTTCTTTTATGCTGCTTTTCTCTACCTGAAGGAGCCTCAAAGCGGCTTACAGTCGCCTTCCCTTTCCTCTCCCCACAACAGACACCCTATGAGGGAGTTGAGGCTAAGAGAGCCCTGATATTACTGAAGAAGAAGAAGAGTTGGTTTTTATATGCCACTTTTCTCTACCCAAAGGAGTCTCAAAGTGGCTTATATGTGCCTTCCTTTTCCTCTCCCTACAGCAGACACCTTTTGAGGGAGGTGGCCAGCCCAAGGTTACCCAGCAGGCTGCATGTGGGGGAGTGGGGAATCAAATCCGGATCACCAGATTAGAAGACCACACTCCTAACCACTACACACTGATCCGTGACCCCTCTCCAGTATCTACTGGTGATTTTTTTTTTAAGTAGGCTTACACTATCCAGTTTAAGAACTGAGCAGCGTGACCAGATTAACGTGGCCGAGAGGAACGTCCTGTTTCTTTAACAGTGTGGAAACATGCGTTTCACGGCATGGACGTAAATAGAATCCTGTAGTAAATAACATCGCATTAAACCCATTTAAAGGGGAGGGCAGGCGAGGGGGCTGGTTCCTCCAGCTTGGGCCAGTTGCAGTTCTCTCAGATCTCTCTCAGCCCCTCCTTTTTTACAGGGTGTCTGTTGTGGGGAGAGAAAGGGAAGTCTGCTTGTAAGCTGTTTTGGGACTCCTCCGGGTAGAGAAAAGCGGGATATAAAAAACAGCTCTTCTTCTTTCAGTTGAATGCCGTCTGTCCCCCAATTAATTCCTCTTGGCTTACTGTTCCGTTTGTTGAAAACACCATTAATCCTGCACAACGGTTGTTAAATTTGGGATGAACCAGGCAAGCAATGGTTAATAAAGCCATTTACTTCTATTTATCAGTAAGGGTCAGTGAAATCAAAATAGTTTCACAGTCAAGTGGATGTGAAGCGGAGCTAACCGTGTGTGAACCTGACTTTTTCTTAATTACTTTTGAATTTTATCTGCGTATCTCACCCTGTATTTCCTGGCCCTTTGACGATGCTGTCTTTTCCTTCTATAACCTCATTTTATGCCTGCCTGCCTGCCTGCCTGCCTAATATGCAAGTCCTCGAAACGTCATGCTAGAATAGTCTTTAAATTTCCACAAGACTCCTGTTTATTTTTGGCGGAGTAGGCTGGTTTGTCCACCTATTTTTAGTTTTTTTCTTTATGGTTCTTTTCTCATTTCGTACAAGCATCAAGGTCATCCAGTAAACTTCCTGTGGGAATATGCAAGCTCTTTCAGTATGCATGATTCAGCAGCATGTGAAGAATATCTTACAGGGGGCATCAGAAGAGACGTGTATTTAGCATGTTTCAATTAGGAGATTCGTGATGTTTTTCAAATAATCTCCCCCAGTATCCTGATTGGCTCAGCTGAAGGCTTCCGGCTCCTTGGAACACACTTCCTCCCTCATTCCTTCCAGAGAGCAAATCAGTTAAACTGTTAGGTCAATCTCTTTCCTCTCTCTTTACAAAGTTGTTGTTGCTTTTTGTTTATTACATTTATTAACCTCTGTTATCTGGTCAGCCAGCTTGGGGGTGGTTCACAACAAGTAAAATATAGTATAATAGTCCAATAAAATAAAACATCTTACAAAAAACATTCCCTCCAAAATTTCCAGCTCCCCAACCCACCTCGATCCGATGCCTCAAGAGAGGTGCCTGGAGGAGGGGCCCAATAAGTTCTTCCTAGCCCTGTTCCCAACCAAAGACCTGGCAGAAAAACTGCCTTGCAGCCCCTGCTGAACTTATTTAGTTCCAGAAGGGCCCTCAGGTGTTCTGGGAGCTCATTTCACCAGGTAGAGGCCAGGGCCGAAAATAAAGCTATAAATAGCTTCTCAGTATCTCTTTCCTCTCTCTTTACAAAGTTGTTTATTACATGCATTTTATTTATTCCCAGTGAAGCTATTTAATCTTTAAACAGCCAGTGTTTTGCTCTTCTTTTGCATATTTAAACTCTGCCGTGACTTCCTTGGCCTGAGTCGGGATTCGAAGCCGGGTCCCCTACGTTCAGATCCAGCCACTGTGCCACACTGGCTCTCTGGCTGCATCTCTGAAAACACGAGGGCTAGAATCTTAACCTACATTTTGGAAGTTCTAGTGCAGGCAATTTTGTGGGGCTGTGTTCCGTTTTCCCTGCTCTGCTCCAGGTTTCCCCCTGTTTTGGCTTCGTGTGATTCCATGAGGAATCTACTACTGGATTTCTGGTTTGCCCACTGTTGCAATGCATTCATGCTGATGAGCCCTACAGTCTGGGAAGCAGCAATGTGCGTTTTTCTGAAACGTGAAGCCGTTTGGATCGTTGCTGGCACGACTGAGGAATGCATTAAGGGGGAAGATGGTTGCAATCGGCAAACTGTAATTCTAGTTGCAAATGAGTTTCTGGGCCCAGTCCAGCTGTCCCCGTTTCGGGGCTGGCGCAAGGAGACGGGCTGGGATGCCAGTTGCAGCCCTGATGCTAATGAAGTTTCCGAATGGTGATTAAAAGCAATCGAGAATCCAGCCGGCGGCGTATTCCCCCCAAGGCCCTTGGGACATGGATGAGGTTCTCCTCTCCTGCTGTGGGTGCAGCTGTTTCCCTTGGTTTTCTGTACTTAACAGGGCTTATGGTAAAAGAGGGAGGTATGGGACAGGGGAGGGGAGACTGCCTGGCCACATAAACCTGAAAGGGGGTCATTTTTCCCATCACCTTCAACCTGGTCCTTTTAAGTGGGGATGCCGGGGATTGAACCGGGGACCTTTCGCAAGCTCTGCCACTGAGCCAGAGGTGCTCCTATGGCAGAGAAAGGCAAAAGCCTGCCCATTCTAGTTGGAGGCGGTGGAAAGGGCCATCAGATTGCAGCCAATTTCACGGCAACACCGTGGGGCATGCAAGACAAGACTCGCTAAGAGACGGTTAGCCATCACCTGCCTCTGTGTAGTGACCAAGGATGTGGTAAAGGGTAAAGAATTCGGACTGTTTTGGATTCGATCTGAATCGCTTCGAGCTGAATCACTGTCAGTCTCCAAGCAAAGGTTGGATACACACTTTTCTTGGATGCTTTAGGCTGCTTTGGGCTGATCCTGCGTTGAGCAGGGGGTTGGACTAGATGGCCTGTTTGGCCCCTTCCAACTCTATGATTCTATGATTCTGTGAATCTGGTTCCTCCGTAGTATTTTCAGATTCAGATTCTAGTCTATGGGGATTTCCCCCTTTTTGTCTTTTCCAGACTCGGGGGGGGGGGGCTTCTTGAGGTAGAGGCACCAGACTTGCAGCCACAAGAGCATCTCCTCAAAATGATCTCCAAGTTTCGAAACGACTGGACCAGGGGGTGCAATTCTAGGGGTACGCAATGAGGGTGCCCCCATCCAACCTCCATTATTTCCTAGAATGAGGAAAATAGATTCTCTGATCTGTTCATAAATTCCCATCATGGAACACAATGGAGGTCAGATGGGGCAGGGATCCTCAACCTGTGGTCCTCCAGATGTTCATGGACTACAATTCCCATGAATTGGGAATGCTGGCAGGGGCTCATGGGAATTGTAGTCCATGAACATCTGGAGACCACAGGTTGAGGATCCCTGAGATGGGGCACCCCTTTTGGACCTCAGTGGGGCATATTGCCATCGAGTCCACCCTCCAAAGCTGCCGTTTTCTCCAGGGGAAGAGATCCCTGTAGTCTGGAGATTCGTGGTAATTCCGAGAGCTCTCCAGGCCCCACCTGGAGGCTGGCAACCCCACCTCTTCCCTGGCTCTAAAAGAGCTTATGGGGGTCAACGCTGTTGCTTGATCAGTCAGTCGACTTGATTGCTGTCTCCAAAGACCACTGCAAAACATCGCAAAATTTGTCTGCATTCTAAAGCTAAAATGGTACAACGATCCACAATTTTTAAGAGAAAGCAAAGAAGTTCTGTTGCTTGGGGAAACAGCAAAATTCAGGCCAGGGGGTCCAGCCTTGGCTCTCTAGCATAATTACCCTGAAAGCCTTGGAGTTCGTGGGAACAAGTTCATGGATGCCGCCGGCCCTTTGGTCAAGAGGAGCAAACCCTGGAGAGGGTTATAAATTAGCTCCCGACCCAATCGAGTGGCACCTGGTGGGGGGTTTCAGTGAAGGGTTATTTGCATCCTTCAGGTTTGTTTTTGTTCCCTCCACCCCAGCGGGACGGGGTTGGAGAGATGTTTACAGCTCCGCTCAGAGGAGGAGGAGGAGGTGGTAAACAAGCTCCAGTTTCGCCGGCGTTCCCGAAATGCCTTTGTGTTGCTTCATTCAGAGCCCGTGGCTGCAAATGGCCGTGTGATTGAACCGAAGGGCACGGGAGAAGATGCGACCCTGCAGTCCCTGCTTTCCAAAAATAATTGCTGCGTTCATTTGCTTTCCAAAAGCCTAAGGCAAATGTACGGGTGATTACCGCTTTTCTTTTTAAGGAGGGGATGCACGAACAGATAAGTGTCACCGTTCTGGCCAGGATCCAGAAAGCAGCTTTTCAGGAACGGTTTGGGGCACTGGGGTTTTCATTTGAAAAACATAAATAATGTCTTGGGGTTGGGGGAGGTGAATGCACATTTGGGGAATTTCTTTCTGCTGGCTTTGTGGCCAACCAGCTGTGCACACCTCAAGGACCTGGCCTCCGCTGGTCTTGTCCCAACACCTGCTCTGTGGACGGTATTGTTCATTCACATGGCATGCCAGAGGAGTTCTTACTGGGGTCTGCCCATCTTTCTTGATCTCGAAAGAAGATTCTTCCGTGCAGATTCATACCTTATCCTTTAAATGTCACCTTTTCAGATGTTCAGGGGTCAAGGCAGCAAGTCCACCGAGGAAAAATGGAATTTATATGTGTTTAGCTTGTAGAAAAGAGCCTCTTGTGGCACAGAGTGGTAAGGCAGCAGACATGCAGTCTGAACTCCGATGAGGCTGGGAGTTCGATCGCAGCAGCCGGCTCAAGGTTGACTCAGCCTTCCATCCTTCCGAGGTCGGTAAAATGAGTACCCAGCTTGCTGGGGGGTAAACGGTAATGACTGGGGAAGGCACTGGCAAACCACCCCGTATTGAGTCTGCCATGAAAACGCTGGAGGGCATCACCCCAAGGGTCAGACATGACCCGGTGCTTGCACAGGGGATACCTTTACCTTTAGCTTGTAGAAGGACAGACCAAAGAGGGTAATGGGGCTAGATTCTTCAAGTACAGAAGGACTGTCACACTGAAAAGGACAAAAATGTCGAATCTGTGGCATCTCTGACATGAAAGGCACAGCTTCAAAACAGCTGTCACAAAACAAAGGAGGTGGAGCCAGCTGCAAAATGGGTGCCACAGCACAGCACCAGACTGCTTAAAGAAAAAAAATAGTTTTTATTTAGAAGAGAATAACAATGTAAGTGGCTTGACAATGACCTGGGATGGGCACAAGTGCTCCTCCCTCCCTGAAGATCTTCCAGAGGAGGTTGGACAGCCATAAAGAATGCCCCAGCTTTGGTTTTCTTGCATTGAGCAGGAGACTGGACTAGATGGTCTTGTAGACCACCTCCAAATCTAGTGTCTCTAGAGCAGTGGTTCTCCACCTTCCTAATGATGCGACCCTTTAATACAGTTCCTCATGTTGTGGGGACCCCCAACCCTAAAATTATGCAAGGGTTCTTACACAGAAATTAAACCAAAACTGACCAATGGCGTGAAGATCCATTGTTCGTGATTGTATATCAATTGGCATTTTTCCCCTGGGGTTTTTCAGTTCGGTTCTGCCTCTTGTCCCACCATGCTGATCTGGCTCTTCTCCGCTGCTCCACACAGACAAACCCTGTCTCTCGATCTACCCCGCAAGGCTGTTGTGTGGACGGCATCCCCCTCCCGGCCAAGCTGCTTGCTCTCCTGCAACCCCTGTGAAAAGATCGTTCGACCCCCAAAGGGGTCCAGACTCCCAGGTTGAGAATTGCTGCTCTAGAGCAGGGGTAGTCAACCTGTGGTCCTCCAGATGTCCATGGACTACAGTTCCCATGAGCCCCTGCCAGCGTTTGCTCACTCAGCCTTCCATCTTTCTGAGGTCGGTAAAATGAGTACCCAGCTTGCTGGGGGGTAAACGGTAATGACTGGGGAAGGCACTGGCAAACGAGGCCCCCTATTGAGTCTGCCATGAAAACGCTAGAGGGCGTCACCCCAAGAGACAGACATGACCCGGTGCTTGCACAGGGGATACCTTTATACAAGCTCACCTGCTAGTGCAGCCTGTTAGCCAGCAGGATGTAGCATTAAGAGCAGCACATTCTAATCTGGAGCACTGGGTTCGAATCCCCACTCCTCCTGCACATACAGCCTTCTGGGTGACCTTGGGCCAATCACTGTCCTTGCAGAGATCTCAGCCCCACCTGCCTCACAAGGTGCCCATGGTGGGGAGAGGAACAGAAGGCGATTGTCAGCCACTTTCATACTCATGAGGCCTGCTGAGTGACCTTGAGCCGGTCACAGTTCTCTCAGAGCTCTCTCAGACCCAACTGCTTCACAAGATACACAAGATGTCATGGCTCTCAAGTTGCTGTGACCCACCTCTTTATCTAGCTTAATCCCATACACTGAGGGACACCTTTCCTTCTCTGTTCTGTCTTTCTTGCACTGGCCTCTAAACACAGCCTTCTAGCCAAGACAGGAATAGCTGTCTGCACAGTTTGGCTCCTGGCCAGGCGACTGAAGCCCATTATTTTCAGAATCCACCCAGACTCTGAACTCTTCTCCCTGCTCCCCCAGGCTTGGAAGAAGAAATGTTGGCAACGGAAGAAATCTTCCACAATTTGCCACGTTGCTCCCAATCTCCGGCCCCAAAGAAAATCGATAAAAGTCCCTTAGGTTCACAGCAGTATTTCAGCATGATGTAGAAAGGGGGATTTAAACAAAAGTGACCATTGGGGCAAACTCATTATGATGTACTGTAAGATATAGTTGGAAACCTTTCTAAAAATGTGATTGTGTGTGTGCGTGTCTTAAAGAGCTGGGAGCATATTTCAGCCTTATTAGGTGATTCGATTCCAAGCCAGCTTTTCGGGAGATGTCAGGCTCCAGATTTCTGGGCCTATGGCCGACTACCAACCTTCATGGTTCCCAGATGGGCGTCTACCTGAAAGTTCTCACTTCTATGTCAAGACCATGCAGAATCTTGCAAGAGAAGAAAAACCCAGTTCTTTCGAGGAGATAATTTTGGACCGCACTATGTAAGGCGATGACAATCTGCCCTTGACTTTTTGTGTGTATGCAATGGTCCACAGGTCTCTCTCTCTCTCTCTCACTCACTCTATATCCCCCCTTGGTTTAGAATGGAAAGAACTGGTCTTCATTTTGACGAAGGATCTATTCGTATGGCCATTTTAATGCAAAAACAAAAAGGAATCTGAAAGAGACAGGAAAGGCATAGCCGGTTTGAGTGTCTGGTTAGCATCCGGCAAGCTCAGATCTCCTAGGCCAGCCTTTTTCACCATTGAGAAAGTCCTGAAATATAATCCAGGCTTTGAAAAACTCCAGAAGTGGTACAATCGGGCAGAATAGGGTTGGGAAGCAGAGCTGGGCGTGTCCACAGCTGGGACACGCCCATCTGGGCGTGTCCACAGCTCTGGTTCCCAACTCCGTTCTGCATGATGGCACCACTTCTGGGGTGTCTCAGAGCCTGAAGAACATCTCAAAGCCTCGACGATAAAAAAAAAAAAATTGAGAAAGGCTGATCTAAAACCTTCCTGTAGCAGAAGCAGCTGCCGAGGAGCCTAACCTTCATGATGGTCTATGCTCCGTATTGTCCAATGGGACCAGTCCTAAATTTGTGTGGGAATTGTGTGAGGGAAAGGGGGTGAGTCCATTGGGTGGTTCTCTTCCAGCTTTCTGGCATGGAGAAGCGTGAAATTGCTTCGCCCATCAGTTATTTCCCCTTGATCTCTTTTAAGAAATCCTTGTTCCCTCCCCACCCCCCTTGGCTGGTTTCAAATCCAGGCCACAGAGGCGCTGCAGACGATGCTCATGTACTTGTTCCATTACTGAGACATCACAAAGAGCAGAGGAAGGAGAAGGCAGAGAGGGCCACGTGGAGAAGAGGCACGTGAGGCTTGGAGCTCCCAAGAAGGATCCTGGCAGCGGTGACCTTTTAATGCCAGGGAGAAACTCCCATCCGTGGCAAAGGCTGAGAGCAAGAAATGTTTCCCATGCTTCTGGTATTAATTAAAGGGAGACCAGTTATACTTGGGAAGCCCTTGCAATGCCCCTCTCCAAAAAAAGGATATGCCAAAAGGGGCATTTTAGCAAAGACTGAGCATGGAAAAGAGTCAGCATCGTGAAAGAAATTGTTTTTTGTCTGCTCCCTCTCTTAAATCCCAGTTATACCAGTTTGGTAGTTCCGTGAAGTTTTTAGCACACAGTAGATTTGGATTTTTTTTTTCTGGTAGAGAAAAGCGGCATCTAAAAACTAACTCTTCTTCTTCTTCTTCTTCTTCTTCTTCTTCTTCTTCTTCTTCTTCTTCTTCTTCTTCGAAAAATAAACCCTTCCTATTCTTGCAATCACAGAATATCTTTATGGTAGAACATATGGCAGAGACATCTCTTCACCAAGTTAATACTGTTCAGGGGCACTCGATCAATAATATCCTTCAATGGTATGAAAGAAAAATGTAGTCCAAAGGAGGTTTCCAGACGTTAATATATACCAGCTTGGTCTGGGCCAGCTTGGTGTAGTAGTTAGGAGCACTGACGTCTAATCTGGCAAGCTGGGGTTCATTCCCCCGCTCCTCCTCCACATGCAGCCAGCTGGGTGACCTTGGGCTAGCCACAGCCCTGATAGAATTGTTCTGAAATCCAGGTTTGGTTCTTTTAGGGATCTTGACCCCATTAGTACCACGTGCATGCAGATTTAGACTACTGGTGCTAAATGCCTTGGCAGTGGCAAAGATCTTAACTATTACCCAGTTTTGAGAAACCTAGTTTTGGGAAAAGTTTTGGGAAAAGGAGACTCCCAGATAGACCTGCAAGACAGAGCTTTTCCTCTCTCCAGGCCCAAATGGTGGGTCTCTTCACAGAGGCCTGAAAGAAATAACAAGCACAAATTGTTCATATTTCATTGTCCCTGTTCTGTAAGTTTTCTCTAGGACGTGATCTGGAAGGCTAAGGATGACATATGAATCTGTGTCCGAGATCCTTCTCTGGTTACTTCCACAAATCAGGCAGATGGAAGCCCTGAGAGCAGGTGATGACACAATTCCAGGAATATCCTTCCCAGAAGGATCTGAAAGACACCTAAATTTTTATAATGTCAGCATCTGGTTAAGATCTGCTTATTATCCAAGGTGGAATGTGTGTTTCTGGTGACATTAAAGGTAAAGGTAAAGGTATCCCCTGTGCAAGCACCGGGTCATGTCTGACCCTTGGGGTGACGCCCTCCAGCGTTTTCATGGCAGACTCAATAGGGGGTGGTTTGCCAGTGCCTTCCCCAGTCATGACCGTTTACCCCCCAGCAAGCTGGGTACTCATTTTACCGACCTCGGAAGGATGGAAGGCTGAGTCAACCTTGAGCCGGCTGCTGGGATCGAACTCCCAGCCTCATGGGCAAAGCTTTCAGACGGCTGCCTTACCACTCTGCGCCACAAGAGGCTCATTATATTGGTCTTATTAGACATGTGACAACTTGTTTTGGATCCCTCTTCGTGCCTGGCTAGCTTTGCGTCATTCTCTTACCTTTTTATGAGTTTTTTTCCCCCCAATGCTGTTTGTTTCAAATAGTTATGAACCAGCTTAGAGACAGAAAATCACGATGCACATTGTATTGTTGGTTTGCCTTTTTGTTTTAAGTAGCTGCTTTCTGCTTCTGTGAGGTCAACGGGTGAATTTTTAATAAGTTTCAAAAATATCAAAAACAGATTAAAACAACAAATTGCCCAGTCCTTCTGTTGGCTGGAGAGCAGGCATGAGGGTCACATGTACCCTATGGCACATACGTTATTAGGGCTTTGAACAGTACAATTCAGATGTTGGTTTTGGCCTCAGAAATAAATCTGGTGGAGCAGCTCCATTTTGCAAGCCCTGCAGAACTGCTTGAGGTCCCGCAGGGCTCTGATCTCATTTGGCAGAGCGTTCCACCTGGCTCTGGTTGAGGCCAATTTACTCTCTTTGGGGCCGAGGGATCTTGGTGCCTGGGGGGGGGGGCACGGTGGGAGGGCTTCTGTTGTTCAGGCTCCACTGGCAGATATCCAGATGGCACCTGGGTTTGGGCTACTGGGTGACACAGAGTGTTGGATTGGATGGGCCATTGGCCTGATCCAACATGGCTTCTCTTATGTTCTTATGTCTGAGCAGATGGCGTTATGTCCCATTGAAGACCCTCCCCAAATCCCATCTTCCCCAAAATCCACCCCCAAATCTCCAGGGATTTCCCTGCCTGGAGCTGGCAACCCTAGTTGGACCATATCTCTCATGAGCCAGAAAAATGTGCTTTTGGAAGATCAGAGAAGATGGTATTGCTTTGGGGAAGCTTTTCTCAAATCAGGACATTTTTGTGTCGATGTCATCAATTTTGCCCATTGTCAGAGCTCTGGGAAGCTTGTTTTATGTCGAGCTGGAGCCTATCAAAGAGATCTTAAAAGATTTTAATCTTTCAATATGGAGGCTGCCTCTCTCAAAGAGGCGCTTTCGCTGCAAGCCATGTTTGAAGACCTGCCCGGAGAGATTATCGCAGCTGACATTTTTTTTTATCATTCAGAAAATCTCTGACCGCAAAAGGAAATCCATTCTGGGTTCAAAAACATTCTGGTTTGAATAGAGCGTCTCATTCTTTTCCCACCGTGTCACTCTAACCTTTAACAAATGATTTCCAAGCTTCAGAACATTCGCCTCCGCCCCCTCCTCGGGGCCTGGGAAGATTAAGAAGCTTTTTTGGGACGCCTCCTTTATTGCTGAGGACGTGAATGAAGGTTTGGAAAGCGTTTGGGAATAACAACAGAGACACACACATGCCGCTGTGGCAGATTTGCCCAGTAAGAATTGAGGGCCTGTTTTTGCAAGATATTCTGCTGCACAGTGCGAGGCCTTTGAAATGGAAGGACCGTTCCCTGCTATAGAGATATGCGATTCTTTCCCCCTTTGCCTGATACCCATAAAAATGAAGAAAAGATAAGCATCACCAATCACCATAGGGTTGCCAGGTGCACCGGCACTTCCGGTGGGGTAGGGGGCGCTTTCCAGGAACTTTTCTACATATTGACATCACCCGGAAATGACATCAGAGGGCAACGCTGTGGCTCTTGGGCAAAACACGACAGTAGAATTTGCTTCAAACCATAGAGTTTTGCCCAAAATACAGAGCAGCTCCCCCTCTCGCAACAACCCCAGAGTGCTGATGTCACTTCTGGGTGACATCGGCATGTTGCGTTCAAAATGAACGTACTTCTAGGTTGGGGGGAGTTCACGGGAGGCAAGGTGCACCTTGAAAGGGGAGGACCCCTCCCTGGACCAGTAGACTTGGTAACCCTAATTTCCAGGTAGTGACTGGAGATCTTCTGGGATTACAGCTGAGCCCCAGGCGACAGATATTGGTTCACCTGGAGGAAATGGCCAGTTAGGGAGGCGGACTCCATTGAAATCCTTCCCTTCCCTAAACACCACCCAAATCTCCAGGTGTTTCCCAAGTCAGAGCTGACACCCCTAGTAACCTGTTGCCTTTTTCTTCTGAGGTGTGAAGAGCAACCTTGACTGATGCTGTGACGATGGCGGGAGAACGGGGGGAACAAAATCTAAAAATACCGTGCCCCGTTTTTAACACTGAGGAAGTGATTGTCTGGGTCGCCTCTATAGCGCTATTTTGGTCTCTGTTTTGGGCCAAGTGAACAGAATGCTTGGAAGACGGGCTGCAAAGGAAGACTGAGATCTCGTGATTTTAATAGTTCTTTATCACCCCTCCGTCACTAGAGAAGCCACACCTGCCAAACATGGTTGTTCTGCACCCCTTGGGAAGGTCAAGGATCCCTCTTCTTCTTTGGATCTGAGCATCATACTGAAAGCCCAGACGTGGATGGCCCTGGGTAGCCATAACCATTCATCTCAGAAGAACAGGCCCTGGAAAAGGACGAGGAAGAGGAGGAGGAGGAGGAGGAGGAGGAGAAGGAAGAAGAAGAGGAAGAAGAAGAAGAAGAAGAGTTGGTTCTTATATGCCCCTTTTCCCTACCCGAAGGAGGCTCAAAGCGGCTTACAGTCGCCTTCCCATTCCTCTCCCCACAACAGACACCCTGTGAGGCGGGTGAGGCTGAGAGAGCCCTGATATCACTGCCCGGTCAGAACAGCTTTATCAGTGCCGTGGCGAGCCCAAGGTCACCCAGCTGGTTGCATGTGGGGGAGCGCAGAATCGAACCTGGCATGCCAGATTAGAAGTCCGCACTCCTAACCACTACACCAAACTGGCTCTCAGGAGGACAGCTTTTCATTGCCCAAAGGAGTCTCAAAGCGGCTTACAATCGCCTACCATTCCTCTCCCCACGATAGACACCCTACAAGGGAGGTGAGGTTCAATGAGCTCTGAGAGAACTGGGACTGGCCCAAGGTCACCCAGCAGGCTTCAAGGGGAGGAGTGGCGAATCAAACCCGGTACTCCAGATTAGAGGCAACCGCTCTTCACCACGACAGGAGCAGTGCAGAATCCTGACAGCCCAGTGAGCCCATGCCTGATCCCAACAGCTGCCGATCATTGGAGCGTCCTCCTTCTCTTGTTTTGTCTTTTTCGGTACTCATCTGCCTTCCATGCGGAAGGAGGAGGGGGCACCCGATTGCATTCCTGGAAGTCAGCTCGGGCCCTGTGTTTGTTTCTTCCATTCGCCCCTCTCTTCCTTTCCAAACGTAAATTCAAACATAAGCTTTCCAAACATGGCTGACTTACTCTCAGTCATCCGTGGACCCCTTCTGTTGTGGGTGGCAAATTTCCGTGAAAGATTTCCTTGTTGGGGGCCTCAGTGTTGATGTCTGTCTTGCATTAGCACAGCATGCAGGTCAGATTTGGGGATGGGAAGCCACCTCTCTGCTGCTATTTATTTGTTTATTATATTGTATTTGCTTACTCCGAACTCCCACACACAAAAGACCCCCAAGAGATCTCAGGTTCAAGTTCTTGTTTTACAGGCTTCTGAACAGCTGTTTCCTTATTGCCTCAGCGGTGGGTGACATCGGGTCTCCGGCTTGCATGTTCCACCCTCCGCTAGCACTTGAATACCGGAATACATGAAATGCATTATGTGCATGATTCCAAAGCATTTGAAGAGTATCCCCCAGGGGGCATCAGAGGGGATGTTTATTTTGCATAGTTAGATGAGAAACATGCTGATGCTTTCAATTAATCTCTTCCCATGCCTTTGATTGGCTCAATTGAAGACTTTCTGCAGGTTTATACCGTTGGACTATGCAAATTGTGCCGCGGATGTGATTCAAAAACATATGAAGAACACCCTACAGGGGGCATCGGAGGAGATGTGTAATTGGCATAGTTAGATTAGGAACTTCCTGAGAATTTCTCCCAATATGCCCTGGTTGCCTCGGTTGGAGACTTCCTGTTCCTTTGAGCACTCTCCCTCCCTGCTTGCCTCCAGAACAGACAGAATGAATGAGGAAAGAAGTTAGTTAGGACACACACACACTCTTGTTTCTTTACAAAGTGTCTTTCTCTTCTTAAGAAAACTTTCATTCTTTTATGCAGCTTGGTGCTTGACTCTCTTGTGTATTTATATATTTACAACCAGCAGATGAGGATGCTCTGGGTCCCCTTAAGGTGCTCTGGGTCCCCATTGGGAAGAAAGGTGGTGTATAATAAATGAAGTCATGCACACTATTGTTATTTTGTCAGGTATAGTATCATTCCAACAAGAGTTGCACCCTTTTAAGTGCTATTGAGCTCAGTAGAAGAATTAGACTTAAAATAAATAGTAGTTGGATTGTGCCCATGTTTTCTATTCACTGTATGAGCAGGGTTTTTTTTTGGGGGGGGGGGTTGCTCAGAGGATTAGTGAGGGCAGCCTGCCAGGCGGAATGGTTTGCCTGCCGTTTCATTGGTCCTCGGCCCAGAGTCTAGCAAAAAAAAAAATGTTTTTTTTAATGCAGCCGTGCAATTCTGCTGACTAGCAAAGAGCATTTGGACATCTGTGGTAATGAACAATAACAGATGTGGGATTATTTTGCACCGATGTTTGAGGAGTACATTTAAAGGCGTGCACTTAAACTTAATTCCACGGGAAAGGACCGTGGCTCAGCGGTAGAACAGCTGTCTTGCATGCTGAAGGCCCCAGGTTCAGTCCCTGGTATCTCCAGGTGAAGGGTGTTAGTTTCTAGATGCTGGCGAAGACCCTGACAGGGGCATCACATCAAAATCACAAGATGTCATAGTCCCATTGTATACGGCAGTTATCAGACCACACCTGGAGTACTGTGTGCAGTTCTGGAGGCCTCACTTCAAGAAGGACGTCGATAAAATTGAAAGGGTACAGAGGAGAGCGACGAGGATGATCTGGGGCCAAGGGACCAAGGCCTATGAAGATAGGTTGAGGGACTTGGGAATGTTCAGCCTGGAGAAAAGGAGGTTGAGAGGGGACATGATAGCCCTCTTTAAGTATTTGATTGTCACTTGGAGGAGGGCAGGATGCTGTTTCTGTTGGCTGCAGAGGAGAGGACACGCAGGAATGGGTTTAAACTACAAATACAGCGATATAGGCTAGATATCAGGGGAAAAAATTTCACAGTCAGAGTAGTTCAGCAGTGGAACAGGCTGCCTAAGGAGGTGGTGAGCTCCCCCTCACTGGCAGTCTTCAAGCAAAGGTTGGATACACACTTTTCTTGGATGCTTTAGGATGCTTAGGGCTGATCCTGCGTTGAGCAGGGGGTTGGACTAGATGGCCTGTATGGCCCCTTCCAACTCTATGATTCTATGATTCTTTCCTTCTCTGGGCCCTGGAGAGCTGGAGGAGGGCAGCAAAACAATAGTCTATATCTCAGCAGTCGTTTTAGTGGCCTTGAGTCTCATGGATTGCAGTTCCAGATGGGTAACCATGTGAGTCTGTTTGTGTAAGAAGAAAAGCACACAAGTCCATTAATGCCTCAAAGACTGACAAAATATATGGCAGGAGAGTTTTTGTGAGTCACTGTCCCAATACTCATGCACACCGTCCTGGAGATTTTTCAGAGCGGTAGGCTTGTAGTCCCGCTGTACACCGCATTGGTCAGACCCCACCTGGAGTCCTGTGTGCAGTTCTGGAGGCTTCATGTCAAAAAGGACGTGGACAAAATGGAGAGGGTGCAGAGGAGAGCGACAAGGATGATCCGAGGCCTGGGCATGAAGCCCTATGAGGAAAGGCTGAGGGACTTGGGAATGTTCAGCCTGGAGAAGAGGAGGTTAAGAGGGGACAGGATAGCTGACTTTAAGGAAAAACCTTTTCGCAAAGTAGATCAGCCGTGGAATTAGCCGCCTAAGGAGGTGGGGAGCTCCCCCTCACTGGTGGTCTTTAAGCAGCGGCTGGACAGATCCTTCTCCTGGATGCTTGAGGCTGATCCTGCACTGAGCAGGGGGTGGGACTGGATTGTCTGGCCCCTTCCAACTCTAGGATTCTATGAATTTCATGGAGGTAAATAGCATCACCTCGTAAGAACACCCTCTTACACCTCTATTAAAAGGTTGGAACGTTTCTTCTTCTTCTTCTTCTTCTTCTTCTTCTTCTTCCTCTTCCTCTTCCTCTTCCTCTTCCTCTTCCTCTTCTTTTTTGCAAACAGTTGGCAACCCCAGTCCTAATAAAGATCTGCCATGATGTCACCCATCATGCATAGACAAACAGGCAGAATCTCACATGTTCAGAACAATGTCTGTCTCTCCAGCTGCTGAAGCCCCATTGGCAGGTCTGTGCGCATTCTGGGCACGACTGGAAAATAAGAATTGCCATTCTGCACATAACTCTGGTGCTCTTCCTTAGAAGGCTGAACTTTGCAGCCTAGAGGAATCGTTCCGATTAACAAAACAAGCAAACTTTGCAAGACTTTGTTTTTTCTTGTGCAAAGACCTATTTATGAAGCTATCTGTGTTTAAACACACCTTTGCATCCAACTAAAGCTCATGATGTATGAAATGTATCTCGCTTTTGCAGATGCCTTAAAATTCTTCTGGCAAATGTGACTTGAAGGAAAGCCAGAGCTATCTATTTTCTGACAAGATCTGCCTCAAAATACCCTTCCTCAAGGCATTCATTTTGGCTAATGAATGACAGCTATCCTCAATAGCAAACCCCCCTCTTAATGATAGTTTCAGAGAGCAGCTGTGTTTTTATCTGCAGTAGAAAAGTGAGACTCGAGTCCATAATCACCTTGAAGACCAACAAGATTTTTGAGGTATAAGAGCCCAGAAGTCGAAGCTCCTTTTGCATCTGACGAAGGGAGCTTTAGTGTGTTTTCCAGCTCCCCACAATGGAAGATCTTTGATATTTCTTTGTGGCTGGATCAGACAAAGGTCAGTGGGGAGCATTAGAAGGGTCTCACCCAGCCCAGTAAGGAATCACATCCTTTTGTTTGCCTTGTGGTCTTTGCATGTCTCTTAATTTCACTGAGATGATTTATTTAAAGGCAGGACTGCTCTGTGGGGTCTGATACCATGAGACAACATGGCCTGTATGTTTTTGCAAAAAGCCAGATCCTAAATAACGTTTAACAGGATTGGCCACAGGTTTGCTCACCTTGAGAAAATGATTGCTCTGGAGCAGCCTTGCTCAACTTTTTTCCCCATTGAGAAACCCCCAAAACATTCTCCAGGCTTCAAGACCCCCAGAAGTGGCGCCATCATGCAGAATAGGGTAGGGAAACAGAGCTGTGGACATGCCCATCTGGGGTCCCTCCCCTTCCCACCCGCTCCAGGCCCATCATTGGCCATTCTGGGAGGGGGGGGGGCGGGTCAGCATAACCATATATGGTCATATCACCCGATAAATGTTTAACACATTTTAAATATACGTAAGAATTTAATGAACTCCCACCCATTTGGGAAACCCCTCCAGGGCTGTCAAGAAACCCCAGGGTTTCACGAAACCCTGGTTGAGAAAGTCTACTCTGGAATGAGGAATCTGTGGCATTATATCCCTTCCCCAAATCCCACCCTTTCAAGCTCCAACCCCTCGCTCCAATCTCCAGGTATTTCCCAACCTGGAGCTGGCAACACTAGCCTGGAGTTCCATCTAACATACAAGCACAAACTGCAACAGGAGCCATACAAACCTCCTTGGAGCATGCACTGCTGAGCATTTCAGTGATTTTTGAGGGTCATTAATTTGTCCCCCCCCCCAAAAAAAAAACAGTTAGGAAATTTACAGCCCTTGGCTACGATCCATTGCACACTTCCATGTGAGCAAGCCGTGCGGAATGCCATGGGGCAAAAACGTTAAATAACCACAAGACTGCTGTGGGCGGAATGTGGATTTGTTTTTCCTTCTGTACCGCCGAGATGTTTGAGGTTCCTCCTTTACGAATTGTTGTTGCTATGCTTTGGAGAATGAAGCCAAGATTCTCCTCTAAGGGGACTGCAGTTGTGCATCCGGAGTCAAATCCCTGCGAACCAAGGACATCTTTTCAGTCCTGGCCCCGGCCTGGTGGAATGGGCTCCCAGAAAAGCTGAGGGCCCTGCAGGAATTTCCGCAGTTCCGCAGGGCCTGCAAGATAGAGCTCTTCCGCCAGGCCTTTGGTTGAGGCCAGGGCATGGAAGAGTAAGGGGCCCCTCCATGTTGAATACTAACTAATATTGCAGTGGGCATGACAGGCACCCCTGAGGCACGGGGAGGGGGGAGCTGGAATTAGGGGGAACAGTTGGGGTTTTTAAAATTCTCGCCGCTGTGTTACTGTAGGGTTAATATTTCTCTTTTGTGTGAGATGTTTATGTTTTCATCTTTGTAACCTGCCGCGAGACGGCCCCTCAACAGCAAAAGGAAACAAACAAAAATATCTGTATATGTTGAATAGCCAAGGAAGGCAAGAAACGGACATTCTGTTAATGCATCAGATTATCATTCATTTCATTTTTATATTTCTAAGCTGCCCCTCTCCAACGGCAGTCTCGGAGCGACTAACCGCGGCTTGAAATTTTCATACAGAAGTATAAGAAGAAAAGTTGGTTTTTATGCCCTGCTTTTCACTGCCTGAGGGAGTCTCAAAGCGGCTGACAATCGCCTTCCCTTCCTCTCCTCGCCACAGACCCCCTGTGGGGTAGGTGGGGCTGAGAGAGCTCTGACAGAACTGCTGTATGAGAACAGTTCTATCAGGACTGTAACGAGCTCAAGGTCATCCAGCGGGCTGCATGTGGAGAAGGAGCGGGGCCTCAAACCCAGATCACCAGATTAAAAGCTGCCCCTTTTAAGCACTATACCATGCATTTAAAACCATATCAGTTAAAATAACAATCTAGACTTACCCTGGTACCCAAAGTCAAACTGTGGTGCATAATAAAGCGCTGAGTGTGTGACACTATTGATCAGTCTGAACTCTGCCAGGCAGTTCTTAAACAGTGCTATTTTAACTTCATGATCAGAAGAGAGCTGTTCATTTTTATTTCCTGAGCTAGACGGATATCTCAGACTCTCTTTTCATCTCTTTTTAAAAACATTTCCTGTCAAGCCACAGCTGGCTTGCAGTGACCCCACATGGTTTCCAGGGCAAGAGACAAAAAACAGATGTGGTCTAGACCAGGGGTAGTCAACCTGTGGTCCTCCAGATGTCCATGGACTACAATTCCCATGAGCCCCTGCCAGCTGGCAGGGGCTCATGGGAATTGTAGCCCATGAACATCTGGAGGACCACAGGTTGACTACCCCTGGAGACCCTGGCCATCTTTGGTGGTCTCCCACCCAAATACTAGACGGTGCTGACCCGGTTTAGCTTTCACGACCTCATGTGATTGGGCCACTCTGGCCCTCCCAGCTTGTCTGCTCCCTGCTTAAGTAGCTGGCAATAACAGAACTTGTCTTATTCTCTTGCCAAACTTGTGATGGTGACAAACGATGCCCGGGCGAGCTTGCTCCTGATTTTTGTTCTGTTTTTCAAACTTGTCTGAGGCATGCTGTAACGCAGGGCGACAAATTCGCTGAGTTCAGAGGTTTCCGGGTGACGAACCTTCACGTGGTTCGGGGAATCTCTGCGTGGCGTGTTTTTTGTGCCTCCCTGCAGCCATGGAAGTTTGCAATAACATCTCCTCTGTCGGCACAGATCCACCCGGAGCAAACATTTCCTCTCCTCTTTTCATCGGCTTTGTCGGATCCAAACGCCAGACGTTCCCCGGGGAGTGGCAGGAGAGAATGCTTTGAAAGGAACAAAGCCAGCCAACGAACCCATTAGAATCTGCTTCCTAGTTCAGGCCAAATTTCCTTGCCAACCTGCAACTGAAGCTGCAAAGCTCCAGGTTGGGTTATATATATATCTGCGTAAGACCTTCTGGCAGAGTCATGACATGAATAAAGCCAGGAGACGTGTACTGATTCCCAGACAGCCCAATTCCCATCTGTTCGTAGTTGGAGGTCACGGGTTCATATGCCTCGATTTCTCCTGTTAACAAACCTTAACAAAGATGTTAGCTGAGACGGTGAAGAACTATTCCTGGGTCAGAGAAGGTAAAACTGGGCTGGGAAGGCTAACAGCCTGACTCTTTTGTACGTACATTTTTTTTACTCCCTCTGAATCATAGAATCATAGAGCTGGAAGGGACCTCCTGGGTCATCTAGTCCAACCCCCTGCACTATGCAGGACACTTACAACCCTATCGCTCATCTAATGTAACCCGCCACCACTCTGGAGTCCTGTGTGCAGTTCTGGAAGGCTCACTTCAAAAACCACATGGACAAAATTGAGAGGGTTCAGAGGAGAGCAATGAGAATGACCTGGGACCTGGGGACCAAGCCCTCTGAGGGAAGGCTGAGAGACTTGAGTATGTTCAGCCTGGAGAAGAGGCTGAAGTATCTCTTGAAGCATCTGAAAGGTTGTCACTTGCAGGAGGGCAGGGAGGGGTTCCTGTTGGCAGCAGAAATAATGAGTTTAAACTATATGGAGAATGTTATTGGCTAGATTTTCAGGGGGGTGGGTTCACTGAGAGTAGTTTATCAGTGGAATGGGCTGCCTAAGGCGATGGGGAGTCTTCAAGCAGTGGCTGGACAGCTACTTTTCCTGGGTGCTTTAGGTTGATTCTGCATTGAGCAGGGGGTTGGGCTTGATGGCCTATATGGACCCTTCCCACTCTATGATCCTGTAATAGGGTACTTCAAATATTGGGGTACCGAGATTTTAGCTATAGCAGGAGACCTTCTGGACATTTCCCCTGGCCTCTGCTGGTACTCTGTGGGGGCGGGGGCAGCACTTCTGGAAAAACCAGAAAGTGGCTTCATGACATCCAAGAAGGCACTCTAGGATTTGGCAAAACTCTGTGGTTTAATAGGCCCTCTGGTCCCCAACTTCTGGGAAAGGCCCATAACCTGTAGGGAGCTTTCACATAACCCCAGGGTTTTCCAGCCATCCCTGGCTTAGAAGTTCAAATGCTCCCTTTGGGCGAACATGACCTGAGCAGGTTGCAGGCCCTCTTGGAACGCATCTCCTTTAGTCACCTTCGCAGATGATCTCTGGTCCTCTCGCTTCCACGCCAAGCTGCAGATGTTACATTTTTGCAGACTCAGGTACAGTTGAATGACGCTTTTATGATCTGTTGCGACCCTTTTCTTTCCTTGCCAGGATTTTTACGAGAATCGTAAAGGGTATTTGCGTTTTTCCCCCACTCTGCTTGGTGCAAGGACATTTTTATGGCGGTAAACACATCGTACCCTTGCCCCCCCCCGGCCCATTTCCCAGCCCCATTCTTTCCTACTGGGGTTCTCCTTTCTCTGTTCAGCAGATGCCTGGCTCCCCTTTGGAGCGGTCCCTCTTTTCCTTTGCAAAAGGAATCTCTCCTTGCAAATCCAAGACAGGCCTTTTGGCTGGAATCAGCTGCTCCAGGGGTATTTCTCCTTGGCGCGGGCCAAGGGTCCAAGTTCTTTGAAGAGCATCTCCTGGGACAGATGTTCTGCTGTAAATCAAACACACGGCAGCATTAATCTGATAGAAACAGGGCTAAACCTGAGTTGAGAAGCGTGCATTTGATCTGACCGGGATCAGTTTGCCTTGACCTGGGGCTGAGGGTTTATTTGACGCCCCGTCTGGCAGGGTTTGGAGAGCAGTGTTAGTTGTCTGCATGTGGTTGCTTCCAGTCGGGAGGAAAAAACGCATCCTTGCTGTGGTTGCAGAAGCAGCACGCTGCGTGGAACAGCTGGGAGTGGTATCTGTATGCCCCATGTTGGCGGTACTTGCTGCCCTCTCGCCACACCTCCTTTTACTTTGTCATATGTTCACAAAGATACAGGCATGGTGGGTTCTACAGTCTCCTCCAGTGCACAGCTCAGCTAGAAGTAGGTAGAAGTAGTCCGGGAGGGGGCTCTCCGACCCTGGCTCCCTTTGCCTGTGGCCACCAATCAGCAAAAGCACAAAAAATATTTTAAAACCCTGTTGGCATCCTCTGCTCTGATATATCACTTCCAGGGAAAACCAAGACATGACATAGGGTAGCTCTAGGGATCACTGCACACTATGGTAAAAGCATTGAGTTTCTGGTGATTCCTAGACTGACTTGACATGACTTCCAGGTTTTCTCCAAAAATGGCATAGCAGCACAGGGGATGTTGCACACTCATTTCCCCACCCACAACGCACCTTCCAGTTGCCTTTGCACGAAAAAGAATTGGGTTTTAAACAAAGTCCAAACACCAGAGCCGTAGTCCACGAAGGCGTAAGCACGAGTCAGGAAACTGGAGGTGAGTCGGGCAGAGCTTTGCTGAAGCGATAGGAGGTCTTAACGCACTGATAGCACCCAGCCGAAGGGCTGTTTTGGCTGTGCTTAAGTGCAGTCTCGTTCATGAGTTGGGCAGCTGCAACTGGAGACTCAATCTCCACCTGTTGGAGCAACCTCACCTGGGCCCCATCTGACTTGACAGTACGCCATGAGCCGGGTGCTCCTGCTGCGAGCTGTCAAGTTGCCCTGCCAGCGTTGTCTCCGGTGTTCTGGTGAGCTGTCCAGGCTGGGGTGGGGCACTGCTGCTGACGGGGGTGAAGCCGGCACAAAGGTGTCTGCCTGGCTGGGACCTGGCTGTGCAGCCCAGTCAGGGCTTTGATCATCCTAAATGTTCCTCAGAGAACATCCCTCACCACTCTGCCCCACCTCTTCTTCAGCCACGTGATCTGAGAGAAGCGGAGGCAGCACTTTTGGCATAACCTCAGCCTTGGTCTCTGGCTTCATGGGCATGACAAGAACCACAAACACAACACCATGGTCCCTCTCTAAAGGACACCTTCTTATGTTCTCAGAGTGGCTAGCCAGATGCTCCCAATCAAAGCCCAGGGCCGGTTTATCCATGTAGTCCATGTAGCATGTGCTATGGGCCCTAGGTTTCCAGGGGCCCTGCATGGTTCCTTCCTCCCATTGATCAGGGCCTCCCCCCTTCTCCCTTTTTAAGGGCAATCAGAGTGATACCATTTTTCACTGTTGGGGGCCCTTCTGCCCCCAGTCTGGCTGCTCCTGCTGCAATTGTACACTGCTAGGACCTCGCAAACCCTTAAAGTGACCCTGGTGCTATGGGCATTGCAGATCCTTAAACCACTCCATGTCAAAGCATGAAGATAATTGCACTCAGCAACTATTATTCAGAGATAAACTGCCTCTGATTCCAAAGGTTCCATTAATCAGAATCAGAAGGCCTTTATTGGCGTTCAAAGAAAAGAAAACAGGGGGAAAAAATCCCTATCATAAAGCATTAATTGTTCTACAGTTGAGAAACTTCATAGCCAGCTGTAGGGACTCTGCAACTGATTCAATTACCAGAGAGTTTTTGTTTGCTAGTAAAAAGATGGTCTTTAACGTACAGGGAACAGTGGAAAAGCACATTTAAGACGGTTTCATCGCAGCCCGAATTACAGGGGGATATTCTTTCCAAATAAGGCGTTTTCAAAAATGGCTTTTCAAGCGATTATGTCATTTATCTCTCCTGGCTAACAGCGATGTGCCTAATGCTCAGCTGTCTTACACTCTTTATTCGGTTCTCAGTATTGTGCGCCATTGTATCTCCCGTTGACATGACGGAATTCTCGCTCGGCGAAACGAAAAGCCACTTTGTAGGCAATGAATCGAACAGCGGGGTTCTGCGTGCGAACGCCGTGTCTCGATTCCGGCCAAGTCGCGGCTGCGATGAAGACAAAGAACTGCAGTTCTTATATATTGTTACGAGTAAGCGTCGGCGTTCAGAGGAGGTGCCACGTGATGGAGCCAAATCTTATCACGTGGCGAAAAGACGCAACGGGATTGAAAAGGCTGTTGTCGCTCGGTAGGCGCCAAGCAGGCAGCTAGCTTGAATTTATGCTGAAAGCAAGCAATAAGGCCTTGTAAATGCTTGTCCCATCCTTTTTTCTTTGCAAAGGTCTTTATTGCCGAGCTGGAACTGAGCAGCACCGAAAAAGGAACTAGAGGCGGGAGAGGCAGCAGTGAAAGAATCATATTGTCGATAAGAAAAAGGGAAGTTGTTTTCCTTTCGCTTGGCAGGCTGTGGGAGAAGCAGGAGGCTCTCTCTTTAGTTACTGAGACCGACCTGGAATTTATTTCCATATTCTCAGCAGCGAAGACAAGCTGGCTCTTTGTCAGCTGACAACAAAGCGCCGAGTGAAGACTTGGAAAACAGTTGCCCCATCTCCAAGGTGATGTTTTCAAGCCGTCCTTTCTCCCGGAGTCCCAGAGTTCGGCTTCCGAAATGTAAATTTCTCTGACGGAGGATTCGCAAGAGTGTTGCTTTTGTCAGCGAATGGTTCGCATACCCGAATAACTGGGAAAATCCAGCGACATTTCCTAGGGATTGCGTTGGTTGGCAGCAGAACAGCCAGGTTCAGTTGCACCTTAGAGGCCAACCAGATCCTTTGGATATACGCTTTTGAGAATCCACGGTCCCTTCATCAGATGCGAGATGTTCAGATACCCAAGTGATAAGTCTCCTGGACGTTAAGTTGAAAAGTTCATTTTTCAAGCCATTGAGTTTGGATTTCTAATTCTAGCTCAGTAGCCTCTATCACATGCTATCACGTGGGGGTTCTTGATAGCCCTGGAAGGGTTTACCAAATATATGGGAGTTTGGATTTGGATGGAT
Organism: Paroedura picta; assembly: GCA_003118565.2. NCBI lineage: Eukaryota > Metazoa > Chordata > Lepidosauria > Squamata > Gekkonidae > Paroedura > Paroedura picta. The sequence continues at coordinate 8,718,610 of BDOT02000005.1, read as the reverse complement.
GGATGGATGGATGGATGGATGGATGGATGGATGGATGGATGGATGGATGGATGGATGGATGGGTGGGTGGGTGGGTGGATGGATGGATGGATGGATGGATGGATGGATGGATGGGTGGATGGATGGGTGGATGGATGGATGGATGGATGGATAGAGATATTTGAATCTAAATTCATTAAACAATTATTGGGTGATGTGACCATAAATGGTTATTTAGATCCACCCTCCCTCCCAAAATGACCAAAGATGGGCCTGGAAGGGGTGGGAAGAAGAAGAACCCCAGGTAGGCTTGTACACAGCTATGCTTCCCAACCATATTCTGCCTGGTCATGATACTTCTGGGTTTTCTCGAAATCTGGAAAATGTTCCAGGGGTTTCTTCAATGTAAAAATGTTAAGAAAGGCTGTTCTAAGAACAAAACTACACAATTGTTAATGAGTCAGGTCAGGGAGAGGTTGTGACTCACGGACAAAACATCTGCTTTGCCATGCAGAAGGTCTCAGGTTCAGTCTGGCATCTACAGTTAAAGGGACCAGGTAATAGGCAGTGTGAAAGATCAGCTTCTGAGACTATGGAGAGCTGTTGCCAGTCTGAGTAGACAATACTGATTTCGATAGATGGTCTGATTCACTGTATGGCAGCTTCATGTGTTTGTTTGTTTATTTATTTATTTATTTATTTATTTATTTATACAGCTTGTTGTTGTTGTTGTTACAAGGCATGGCTTGTTTCCTGGAAGCACATGGGATTGTTGGGGACATCCATTTTGAAGAAGAGCTGGTTTTTACACTCTGCTTTTCTCTACCCGAAGGAGTCTCAAAGTGGCTTCCAATCACCTTCCCTTTCCTCTCCTCATAACAGACACCCTGTGAGGAAGGTGAGGCTGAGACAGCCCTGAGATTCCTGAAAGAGTTGGATCTTATATGCCACTTTTCTCTACCCGGAGTCTCAAAGCGGCTTACATTCACCTTCCCTTCCTCTCCCCACAACCGACACCCTGTGAGGGAGATGGGGCTGAGAGAGCCCTGACAGGACTGCTCTGTGAGAACAGCACTAACAGGGCTTTAATGAGCCCTGGGTCTCCTAGATCGCTGCATGTGGAGGAATGGGGAATCAAACCTGTCTCGCCAGATTAGAAGCCACCACTATTAAACACTACACCAAGCTGGTTTTGAAGCATGTGAGAAGCCTCGTTCTGCTCAGGAGGCCTGATTCTGGTTTCCCCCTTCACCATTTGCCCAGGCCAGAATGTCCCTTAGGGGCATTAAATCAAATAGTATTGCTACTGTCCATAGACCGGTCCTTTTCCAAGGATAGTCTAGAAACAGAAAACTAATATTGATTCAGGGTACCTCAGAGTTATGTGTGGATTTTGAGCTGGGCCATCTCTCTGTCTTCCAGCTTGGTGTAGTGGTTAGCAGTGTGGACTTCTAATCTAGCAAGCTGGGTTTGACTCCCTGCTCCCCCACTTGCATCCAGCTGGATGACCTTGGGCTCACCACAGCAATGATAAAACTGTTCTGACCGAGCAGGAATATCAGGGCTCTCTCAGCCTCACCCACCTCACAGGGTGTCTGTTGTGGGGAGAGGAAAGGGAAGGCGATTGGAAGCCACTTTGAGACTCCTTTGGGTAGAGAAAAGCAGCATACAAGAACCAACTCCTCTTCTTCTAAACATAATCATAGAATTCTAGTTGGAAACGGCCAGACAGGCCATCTAATCCAGCCCCCTGCTCTGTGCAGGATCCACCTAAAACATCCATGAAAAAGGAATTTAAAAAGAAGATAATCTGGAACTTCTGCAGTGACGCTGAGGCTTCTATCACAGCTGGGGTGTCATAGATGTGGCTGACCTGCTCAGAAGCACCTCCTTGAGTGCAGCTGTTCGCCTAAGTGGCCGTGCCTAGCCCAGCTTTAGCACATAAGTTGCCACTTCTGCACTCGCACATGGTGGGCATTCCACTGGGCCAACGAGCAAAGGGATAGAACTAGGTCATAGGTTGCCAGGCAAGCATATCGCACTGAACAACCATTTGGGAGCCAGTTTGGTGTAGTGGTTAGGAGTGCGGACTTCTAATCTGGTGTGCCAGGTTTGATTCTGCACTCCCCCACATGCAACCAGCTGGGTGGCCTTGGGCTAGCCAGGGCACTTATAAAACTGTTCTGACCAAGTAGTAATATCAGGGCTCTCTCAGCCTCACCTCCCTCACAGGGTGTCTGTTGTGGGGAGAGGAAAGAGAAGTTGTCTGTAAGCCGCTTTGAGCCTCCTTCAGGTAGAGAAAAGCGGCATATAAGAACCAACTCTTTTTCTTCTTCGGTAATATCAGGGCTCTCTCAGCCGCCTCTCCCTCACAGGGTGTCTGTTGTGGGGAGAGGAAAGGGAAGGCAACTGTAAGCCACTTCGAGCCTCCTCCAAGTAGAGAAGAAGCAGCATATAAGAACCAACTCTTCTTCTTCTTCTTCTGATAATAATCAGCGGTAGCAACAGCAAAATAACAAAATACAGTCGAATTGGAAAGATGAATCATTATGAACAGAGACTAGGAAACACACATTGAGGGCGGGGGGGTGGGGAGTGTGAGACTTAGAACAAAAAGCACTGTGGCCATTCAGCCTCTGAGCGTTGCCATGGAACATAAACGAAAGCCAGTATTTTAATAAAAATATTTTTGTCCGGTTCACCCTAATTCGTCACCGCGTGCCGTTCAAGACAGATTTGTTCGTTATTCGGATGGAAGCCTTGACTCACACCACCCTTTGGCAGCTCTTCAGATGGGAAATTAAAACAAAAAACAAAAAATCCCCAACAACACGTATGTTTCATTTCTTGATTTTCCCAGATGCAATAACTTAAAACGAAAACAAGATTGCTTTTGGCACACGGCGGCCGCCCATCCCGATCTGTTTAGTCATCCCCGTAACCCAGGCCTGGCTCGGAACAACGTTCAGTGCAGCCCATTCTGCCAGCAAAGCAAAATTTCCTACCTCCAAGGATAACCAGGCACACACCTAGCCACTTCGAGCCAACCCCAAGGTGATCCGGAGCCCCTGAGCCATGACTGTTCTGCAGGCATCAGATAGTGACTCTGAACATTCCGTGTACCCACTTGGTGACTGTAAAGTGGTCAAGGGACAGTCTACTGCAGGGGTAGTCAAACTGCGACCCTCCGGATGTCCATGGACTACAATTCCCAGGAGACCCTGCCAGCGAATGCTGGCAGGGGCTCCTGGGAATTGTAGTCCATGGACATCTGGAGGGCCGCAGTTTGACTACCCCTGGTCTGCTGTAACTGGGGGCGTGGAGGTGGCTGTTTGGTCTATTGTCCTTGATGGACCAAGGTTCTGGTTCAGCATAAGTCAGGTTCATGTATATCTTCGAAAAATATCTTGGTCTCATGCAATGGCCGTTTTAATCTTATAGAATCATAGAGTTGGAAGGGGCCATACGGGCCATCTAGTCCGACCTGCTGCTCAACACAGGATCAGCCTGATTTGTCATTTGCTTCTTCTACTTGGCTTTTCTTCCCTTCACCCTGCCTTAGAACCTGTTGGCTCTCTGTTAAGGCATGGTATGTATCAGGCTTTCTCAACCAGGGTTTCGTGAAATCCTGGGATTTCCTGGCGTCCCAGGAAGGGTTTTCCAAATGTGTGAGAGTTCATTAATTTGAGATGGGTGGGTGGGTGGATTGGGGGGAGGGAGGGAGATATTTTTCAAACATTTATCAGGTTATATGACTGTACAAAGAGCCTCTTGTGGCGCAGAGTGGTAAGGCAGCAGACATGCAGTCTGAAGCTCTGCCCATGAGGCTGGGAGTTCGATCCCAGCAGCTGGCTCAGGGTTGACTCAACCTTCCATCCTTCCGAGGTCGGTAAAATGAGTACCCAGCTTGCTGGGGGGGAAACGGTAATGACTGGGGAAGGCACTGGCAAACCACCCCGTATTGAGTCTGCCATGAAAATGCTGGAGGGCGTCACCCCAAGGGTCAGACATGACTCGGTGCTTGCACAGGGGATACCTTTACCTTTACCTTTATGACTGTACATGGTCAACATGCTCCCGCAAATGATGGGGAAGGGGAGGGAAGGGGCCCCAGGTGGACATGTACACAGTTTTGCTTCCCAGCCATATTCTACCTCATCACACCACTTCTGGGGTTTCTTGAAGCCTCAAGAAGGTATCAAGGGCCAGTCATGCTGTTTCAGACTACAGGAGTACTTCCTCAGTATTGCTAAAAATATTAAGCAAATATACTACTTTACTCTGCTCTTTTAAGACCTCACTTGGAGTCCTGTGTTCAATTTTGGGCACCACAACTGAAGAAAGATGTAGACAAACTGGAACATGTCCAGAGAAGGGCTACAAAGATGGTGAGGGGTTTGGAGACCAAGACGTAGGAGGAAAGGTTGGGGGAGCTTGGTCTGTTTAGCCTGGAGAGAAGGCGACTAGGAGGGGATCAGATCAATATCTTCAAGTACTTGATGATGGGCTGTCATATAGAAGGTGGAGCAGAGTTGTTTTCTGTTGCTCCAGAGGGTCGGAATTAATTTTTAATTAATTAATTCAAAAGAATTTTTGGCTAAACCCAGGTCTCTCAGATCTTAGCTCAACAATCTAACCATATGCAGTTGTGTTGCTTGCATGCCAGGATTGTGTATGTACATCCCCCATTATTGTTTTTAAAAATTTCCCCGATCTCCAAGAAACTCACAACAGCATGCACGGTTCTTCCATCTTATCCTCACAACCACCCCGCAAGGTAGGACATGCAGAGAGTGTTCACCTAGCCTGTCGCCATCCGAACCTGGGTCTCCGCGGTCCAAGTCTATCCCTGTAATCTTAACACCACACTCGCTCTTACTTGTTCTGGGACAGCCATGTTAGTCAACTTGTTTCTGATTTAGCATGAAGGTCAAGAGCCTTTTCATCATCTTGCCTGTTCAAGGGTGACGAGAGAGTGCTTTTTTCCCCATTGTTTATTTGTTTCATTTTTTTCCCACGTGTTCCACTGGGCCCCATAGTTCTGCTTTGCAGGGTCTCATGAAATGGGCCCAGTGAAGAGGAAATCTCACTGTGCTTCTTTCTGACTGAGAGAGCTCTAACCAACCTCCTCTCTCTTCCTTCCCAGGGGATGGCCTTTACACTGGAGGAGAGACTCCAGCTTGGCATTCACGGCCTGCTTCCTCCTTGCTTCCTGAGCCAAGATGTTCAAGTCCTCCGCGTCCTGAAGAGCTATGAGACCAAATCCAGTGACCTAGACAAGTAAGCGTGATGTGATTTCTGTAAGGTCTGCGACCAGCAGCAAATGCTATGGAGGGAACGGTTTTCTTTCCCCCCTATTCCCCCTCGTTTTAATGTAAAATAGGATTTTAACGTTCAGTGAGTTTATTGGCTGATGTTACCCACCCTGACCCTCATTTGGAGAGTGAGTTAGAATGAATAAACAAACAAACAAACAAGTCTTTATTTTGTAAGTTGCCCTCCGAATGAGATCAAGATGGGTAATATCAGCCAATACATACTTTACATTAAAATGAGAGAGAACATGGGGAAAGAAAACTTTGGATGGATGGATGGATGGATGGATGGATGGATGGATGGATGGATGGATGGATGGATGGATGGATGGGCGGGCGGGCGGGTGGATGGATGGACGGGTTGGTTGATTGGTTGGTTGGTTGTTGGTTGGTTGGTTGGTTGGCTGAATGATTGACTGACTGGCACTTCCCAGAGGGGCAGAGACCTTTGCAATATGAGTTGCCAGCCTCCTGGCAGGGCCCAGAGACCTCCCAGAATTAACCCCTGATCTCCAGAATAACTGATCCGTTTCCCTGGAGAAAACAGCTGCTTTGGAGAGTGGACTCTGTAGCATTATATCCAACTGAAGCCCCTCTCCTCCTCAAACCTTACCTGTCCCAGAAATTCCCAGCCTAGAGTTGACAATCCTACTGCCATTACATCACATACTGAGGTTAAAAGGAAGGAGCTCCATGGACCTCTACTTCTGAAAGGGATTTTGGTTGTTGTTATTGCAAGCACACATGCCAGTTTGGTGTAGTGGTTAGGAGTGTGGACTTCTAATCTGGCATGCCGGGTTCGATTCTGCGCTCTCCCATATGCAGCCAGCTGGGTGACCTTGGGCTCGCCACAGCACTGATAAAACTATTCTGACTGAGCAGAAATATCAGGGCTCTCTCAGCCTCACCTACCCCACAGGGTGTCTGTTGTGGACGGAAGAAAGGGAAGGCGACTGTAAGCCGCTTTGAGCCTCCTTCGGGTAGGGGAAAGCGGCATATAAGAACCAACTCTTCTACTTCTTCTTCAAAGCACAGATTGTTTTCATAAAATGTGGATAGTTTGAACCCCCCTTGTTCTATTTGATTTTTCTTCTCCCTGCCAGAGCTATAATTTTGTAATGTTAATGTTTTAATGTTTTAGGTGATGTAGGGGTTTTTATTCTGTAACCTGCCACAAGACGTTTCACAAGAGCGGCGGGTGATAAATCAAATAAATATGGGAATGGCTGTGGCTTGGAGATCAGGAGGACCCTGATGGATCAGACCAGGGGAAGTCAAACTGCGGTCCTCCAGATGTCAGTGGACTACAATTCCCATGAGCCCCTGCCAGCATTTGCTGGCAGGGGCTCATGGGAATTGTAGTCCACGGACATCTGGAGGACCGCAGTTTAACTACCCCTGGATCAGACTAATCATCTGTTCCAGCAACTGGTTTCACTGGACAGTTATATAGTTATATAGTAGCCCCAGAGGGCCAGCAAACCTCACACAGAAGCCAATGCCTTCTCTCGATATCGGCACCTGTACTTCAACATAGGAAGAGCCCTGCTGGATCAGGCCATCTAGCCCAACATCCTGTATCACACAGGATAATACATTGGGAAGCTCAGAGATAGAGGAATGGCTGAGATAGAGGAATTAATACATTGTAATTATCCTAGGGGGGAGGTAATGTCCAAAAGGAAATGTCCAAAAACAAAAGGAAATACCAAGAGGAAATATCTCTTACATTTTTGCATTCCGGTACATAATACAAATTGCCCAGTGTTCATGTTTATCCTGTTGGTTTGGCAGAGAACTCCCAAAGTGGCTTAGAATAAAAGCAGAAGTCGTTGTTTATACGCATACCTTAAATTTAAAAGTTAAAGAAACAGAACAGGGATCAAAACAACTGGAACTCAGTCAGTAGGCAGCTCCAAGAGTTCATTGGATTAGAGTGCTGCTAACCAAATTCCAGGACCGGTTCAAGGGCTTTTATCATGCCAGGCAAGATAGTTTCCTTATGCGATTTATCTGTGTTGCAAGCCACTGTGACCTCTGCAAAGAAGAATGGTAGCAAATAAATGATTCAATTAAATAAACCATAGAAACTCCGTGGGAGTGCAAAGTCCACAGGAAAGTGTGTTTTACCAGGATTACCTTTCAATCTTTCACCTGTCTGCCATATAGTTGTTGAGTCCTAAAAGGAGATGGGTTATTTAGATCGGTGGTCCCCAACCCCCGGGCCGTGGCCCAGTGCCGGGCTGCGAAGGCCCTGGCGCCAGGCCGCGAAGGCCCTGGCGCCAGGCCGCGGCTCCCTCTCCCCCCCCCCCGCAGTAAGCGGCCGATTAGCTTGCGGCCCGGCAAGCATCACAAAACCCTATGGTTTCACAAAACCCAGCTGGAGAAACCCTGCTCTATCCCCTTGACATTTCAGCAAGTTTGGCCTGTATGTTTTCAGGTATAATATTGTAACCATAAGGGCTAGGGACATAGCTTGTTTTTAAAATAAAACACGAAACCTCACATTCTCAGACAGCTGAATTCTGACTTCCCGCTCTGTAAAATTGTAGCAAGTACATTGATGGTGCTCCTTTATTTGTTTGTTTGTTGGTTTGTTGGTTTGTTGGTTTGTTTGTTTAGATTTATATACCGCCCTCCCCGAAGGCTCAGGGCGGTTTACATTAAAACTAGTCAACAATACATGAAACATCCTTGATAATGATCCTTGATAATTACTCTGAAAGTCATGAGTAGACCAGAAGAAAGCTGAGGATGGACTGAACTGTGCATGGTTAGCTCTATTGATAGGTCTGCCCCTACTGAGTTGGGGAATTCCTGGAGATTTGGGGAGAAGAGCCTAAGAAGGCTATGGTTTTGGGAGAAGAGGAGCCTTGTTGGAGTGTAAGGCCATAGAATCCATCCTCCAGAACATCAATTTTATGCAGGGGCATTGATCTTGGTAATAATTGCATGAGACCTCCAGACATCACCCATAGGGTTGGCCAACCTGTCTACTAATCACCCTCTTTTTGCTATGCCCCCTCCCAGGTATATCATCCTGATGACCCTCCAAGACAGAAACGAAAAGCTCTTCTATCGAGTTCTCACATCGGATATAGAACGATTCATGCCCATAGTGTACACCCCCACAGTCGGCTTGGCCTGTCAGCAATACGGACTGGCTTTCCGAAGGCCGCGGTGAGTGAACAGAACTGTTTTTACCCTCCCGAGCCCTGCCTCGTTTCCCCGTTGATTGCAAATGAGTATTCTTTTGTGCGGAATTCTGCATCTTTCTCAGGGTGGTCCCCGAAAGGAAATGAAAATCTGATCCTCGGTTAAGTGATGTCGCTATCAGACAACTTGGGCCTGTGTTTGTGTTTTAATCTGGGCAGGGTTCCTGCTTTCCCTCCTTGTAAACAGCATAACAAGGCTAGTTTTGTTCTGGAACAGTACAGTACAGTCCGGCTAAGTCAAACCACAGAATGTCACTATGAATCCCCCCTTCTCTATGAACTCTCCTCTGGAAGTTCTATAATCTGTCTTGTTTTTTAATGGCGCATCTCTTGAAGATAATGACAGTCCTTGGAATCCAGCCTTTTGCTTAGGTGGCCAAACTGTGGCTTTCCAGATGTCCATGGACTACAGTTCCAATGAGCCCCTGCCAGCATCATCCTTGGCTGTATTCTGCACACGCAGCTAGCTTTCAATGTTCACTGAAGTCAAGTCAGTAGGGATTAACTTTGAATGCTGTGCCTGCACTTTGTACCTCTTGACTCTGGCATTCAGAGATCTAGTGCCTCTGAATGTGGAAGTTCCCCTCAGTCACCATGGCTAGCAGCCATTGATAGTCTTACCCGCCATTAATCTAATCCCCTTTTAAAGCTGTGAATTTCTGTGGCCATCACTATATCCTCTGGCAGCGAATTCCACATTTTAATCACTCTCTGTGCAAAGCAGAGTTTCTTTTTGTCCATCTTGGGCTCACGGCCCTTCAGCTTCATTGGATGCAATCAAGTTCTAGTTTTTGGGGAGAGGGGGAAAATTTTTCTGTCAATGCTCTCCACCCCCCAAATCATTTTATAAACGAGTGGTCTGTTTTCTAAACTGGGAAGGCCCAGCCCCTTCGGATATTCCTCTGAAGGAAGGTACTCATCTTGTTTTCCATCCCCTGGACAATTTCCAGCTCTAGAATCATAGAATAATAGAGTTGGAAGGGACCTCCTGGGTCATCTAGTCCAACCCCCTGCACTCTGCAGGACACTCACAACCCTATCGCTCATCCACTGTCACCTGCCACCCCCTTGAGCCTTCCCAGAATCAGCCTCTCTGTCAGGTGGCTCTCCAGCCTCTGCTTTAAAATCTCCAAAGAAGGAGAACCCACCACCTCCCGAGGAAGCCTGTTCCACTGAGAAACCACTGAGAAATCAGGAACTTCTTCTCTGCCATGTCTTTGGGAGATACGGGAACCCGAACTGTTCACGGTATTACAGATGAGGCCACACCATAGTTCTATACAGGAACATGACAAAATTGGCTGTTTTATTCTCAGTCCCTTTCCTAACAATCTCTAACGTGATGATGATGTTATCCATTCATTCGCGTCTGACCCTTGGCAATTCTATAGGAAATTTTTTGCCATGCGTTTCTGCCAATGACTCCTTCTTTTAGCTGGTTCATGGTCATCCCTGTATCGGCTTTGATCGTGTCGAGCCAGTGGATCCTCTGGCGACCACCACTGCAGGACACCAGCTTTAGACTTCCAGGGATCTATTCATTGTGACCCCAGGATCGTTTTCCCTCTCAGCAGATTCAGACCTCAATAACCTATACTTGGTTGGCGATGCCAAGGATTGAACCTGGATTTTCTGCATGCAAAGGAGAGGCTCTTCCACTGACCACCAGACCCTGATTTTCATTCTATCAGGGAAATGGCACAGGAGGAAAAGGGGCTTTTAAGAAGCACTGAATTTTTAAAGCTCAATTATATGTTGGGAGATCAGATCACAGATTTCTCATGTGAACTGTCGTTTGTCTCTAAGGGAGATGTCCCAATGTGGGATTTCTAGATGGGTTTTTGGTGTACCCAAATAGAGTCGGAATAGTTCCTAACAAAAGAGCCTCTTGTGGCGCAGAGTGGTAAGGCAGCAGACATGCAGTCTGAAAGCTCTGCCCATGAGGCTGGGAGTTCAGTCCCAGCAGCCGGCTCAAGGTTGACTCAGCCTTCCATCCTTCTGAGGTTGGTAAAATGAGTACCCAGCTTGCTTGCTGGGGGGTAAACGGTCATGACTGGGGAAGGGAATAGCCAATCACCCTGTATTGAGTCTGCCATGAAAACGCTAGAGGCCGTCACGCCAAGGGTCAGACATGACCCGGTGCTTGCACAGGGGATTCCTTTACCTTTAGTTCCTAACAATGTTCCATCAAACTGCATTAACTTGCAGTATTTTGCATTTTTTAAAAATAGCGGCAAATACAATCTATTTGGGTTTTTCAAAAAATCTTACCAGCGATTTGGAGCTATGAACATGCCCTGAGCATTGTATTTCATGCCTGTAATTTGGAGCCTTTCACATCAGCAATCCAGAATGTTAAGTAAGCCAATGCATACTTATTATGGTGATAATGTGTGGCATACCAGTAATATGGATGGGGGGGGAGATCAATCTCAGAGCGGCCAAAGATTAAGTGTCTCCTGGACTTCAAAGCTAATTGGCCACGGGCAGCCCTGCCAGTAGGTATTTATAGGCATGGAAAATAGTACATTTTAATGGGGGAGATCAACTGATTAAAATTGTTGTCAGGCTTTTAACTGGGTTGATTTATCTGAAGGCTCCGGAATGTTAAACAAGGCCCTTGTGAGATGAAATTCACTTTTTCAATTACCCTTTTGTTTGTTCTCCTAGCCCTTAAGCCATAACAACTGAAATTCACTCAGCACACTGTATCAAGATTTATCTTTTCCTTACATATATCGAAGCATGTGCTTGCCAAGTCTGCTTTTATTTTTTCTTTCCCCCAAATCCATCTCAAGGAACATCGGAGGGAATGATTACAAGCAAACGGGACAGATTGCTCTTTCGACAGCATTTCCGCCCGTAATAACAATCGGTCTAAAGAATTTAACATTTTAAGATCCTAACTTTTCTTTTGGATCTGCTTTTCTTTTGTATTCTTTAGATATACTCTCTTGTCTGATGGGTTCTCCATCTTTGGAGATTTTTAAACAGAGGCTGGATAGCAACCTGACGGAGAGGCTGATTCTGTGAAGGCTCAAGGGGGTGGCAGGTGACAGTGGATGAGCGAGAGGGTTGTGAGTGTCCTGCATAGTGCAGGGGGTTGGACTAGATGACCCAGGAGGTCCCTTCCAACTCTATGATTCTATGATTCCTCCCAAGGTACAAGCTTAGGCTTAGAGATTAAGGCAAAAACAATTTCCTGGTCATTTAGTCTTCTGTTGCTGAGGAAACCTATAGATTATTATTAATATTATTATTTACTGAATTTCTATACTGTTTAAAAAGTCATCCTGTTGAGTAGAGTCTTGAAACATTGAAACGTTATTGGATGCTTTAGGATGCTTAGGGCTGATCCTGCGTTGAGGGGGGGGTTGGACTAGATGGCCTGTATGGCCCCTTCCAACTCTATGATTCTATGATTCTATTAATGTTAGAGTTAACATGGCAAAGAGGGCCGTATGGTGACTTAGGTTGGAATCCCTGCTTGCCCATGGAAGCTCACTGGAAGACCTTTTTATTCCATTTTAGCGGCTCACAACGTAATAACATAGATAATAAAATAACATGTAAATCCCCAATTTAGTTCATTGAAATTAACAATTTAAAAACAACAGCTCCCCAAAGGGAAACTCTTAAGAGCAGACTTTCTCAACCAGGTCATGTTGGCCTGCCCCTCCCTCCCCAAATGGCCAATGATGGGCCTGGAGGGGGTGGGAAGGGGAGGGGCCCCAGGTGGGCATGTCCGCAGTTATGCTTCACAACCAAATTCTGCACGATTTTGCCACTCCTGAGGTTTCTCGGAACCTGAAGAACATTTCAAGGCTTTCTCAATGGTAAAAAAAAGTTGAGAGAGGCTGTTTTAGAGGGAGGGGCACATATGGTGCATCTTTACTGGTCCATAGGTGGGTGTTCAGGGTATCTCAGGTAAGGAGGCCAGTTGATAGCACTTCTTGACCTCAGCCATAGGCCTGGCGGAACAACTCTGGCTTACAGGCCCTGCGGAATTGTAAAAGATCCCAGAAGGCCCTGATCTTGTTAGGCAGAGCGTTTCACCAGGCCGACCAGGGCCAAAGCTGGCTCAGTCAAACTCCCTGAGTCTTTTCCTTCTAAAGCATTGTCTTGAACAGGGGTAGTCAACCTGTGGTCCTCCAGATGTTCATGGACTACAGTTCCCATGAGCCCCTGCCAGCATTTGTAGTGGGAATTGTAGTCCATGAACATCTGGAGGACCACAGGTTGACTACCCCTGATCTTGAAGATTTATGATCATTTTTCTCTTCTCCCCTTTCCTGGAAACACCCAGCAGGAGTCACAGTTCACGTCCACCTTGCGTCATGGGTTAGCGGTTAGCATCCCCCGGTTGATTGTTTGGGATGTTTTTCTTCCCTGTGGGTTTTATGGTTCCAGTTCCACCTCTTCTCCTCTGAATCTTGTTCTTTTCACATTTCCTCTTCCAGCAGATCTCTTAACACTTCCAATTCTTTCCCTGAGTCATGAGTTCCTCTTTCCAATTTAGGGACCCACGTACCACCTTTAAAGCAGAGAACAGAAGGATACAAGTCTGTAATTAGGACTCCTTTGTTTCCCAGGCTTGAACAGAAAAAGAAATGAAGGAAAAGGATGCACTATTAACCAAAAAAAAAAAGGTCACATGAATCCAATCCCTCCCATACATCCTGTCCCAAAGAAAATACCATGAGAAGCAGAGATCTGTGGGTCTTCATGTTCACCTTACATCATGGGTTAGTGTCATGGGAAGATATATTTTTTAAAAAAATACAAAGTTCCACAGATTATTCTAAATGTGTTAAAGGACTCAGACTACAGTAACAATCACAGAACCATAGAATCATGGGGAGGGGCAGACAGGCCATCTAGTCCCATCCCTTGCTCAAAGCAGGGTCAGCCTAAAACAGGGGTAGTCAACCTGTGGTCCTCCAGATGTCCATGGACTACGATTCCCATGAGCCCTTTGCTGGCAGGGGCTCATGGGAATCGTAGTCCATGGACATCTGGAGGACCACAGGTTGACTACCCCTGGCCTAAAACATCCAGGATTAGGATCTGTCCAGCCACTGCTTGAAGACTGCCAGAGAAGGGGAGCTCCCCACCTCCTTAGGCAACCCATTCCAGTCTTAAACTAGACTCCTAGAATCCTAGAGTTGTAAAGGGGCCATCCAGGCCATCTACTCCCACTCCCTGCCCAATTCAGGATCAGCCTTAAGCATCCAGGAAAAGGATCTGTCCAGCTGCTGCTTGAAGACCGCCAGTGAGGGGGAGCTCCCCACCTCCTTCGGCAGCCCCTTCCATGGCTTGACTCCTAGAATCCTAGAGTGGGAAGGGGCCATGCAGGCCATCTAGTCCAACCCCTGCTCAGTGCAGGATCAGCCTCAAGCATTCAGGATAAACATCTGTCCAACCGTTGCTTGAAGACCGCCAGTGAGGGGGAGCTCCCCACCTCCTGAGGCAGCCCATTCCACTGCTGAGTTACTCTGACTGTGAAAACAAATGTTTCCAACCTGTTTCTTTCCACCTGTACTTTAAACCCACTGTGGCAAGTCTTATCCTCAGCTGCCAAGAGGAACAGCTCCCTGGCCTCCCCTAACTGACAGCCTTTCAGAGAAACCATTCTGATTTTTAAGAATAGTTTTCTCCTTTCAAAAGAAAGCCAGTGCTGTGGTGAGCCCATGGTCATCAACTGGTTACATGTGGAGGAGCAGGGGATCAAACCGAGCGAGGTTAGAAGGCCGCACTCCTCACCACTACACCCAGCTGGCTCTCAGTTCCCAGAAATCAGTAAATGTACAGAATTCATGACGCAGGCGAAGCTAAGCAGGGTCGGCCATTGTGAGTATTTGGATGGGAGACCACCAAGGAGATTCAGAGTTTCTGTGCAAAGACCAGCAATGGCAAATCACCTCTGTCCGCCTCTCGCCTTGAAAACCTTAGGACAGCCTTTCTCAACATGTTTTACCGTTGAGAAACCCCTGAGACATCCTTCAGGTTTTGCAAAACCCCAGAAGTGGCACAGCCATGCATAATAAGGTTGGGAAGCAGAGCTGTGGACACGCCCACTCAAGGCTCCTCCCCTTCCCACCCTCTCCAGGCCCTTCATTGGCCATTTGGGGGTGGGGAGCAGGTTGAAAGGACACTAATGTGGTCATATCGCCCGATGAATGTTTAACAATTTTAGAAATGTATAAAGATTAATGTACTCCCACCCATTCGGTAAACCCTTCCAGGGCCTTCAAGAAACCCTAGGATTTCAGGAAAGTCTGCCTTGTTACCGTAAGTTGACTGTGGCTTTACTGAGAGCAAGTTTGGTGTAGTGGTTAGGAGTGCGGACTTCTAATCTGGCATGCCAGGTTCGATTCTGCGCTCCCCCACATGCAGCCAGCTGGGTGACCTCTGGGCTCCCCACAGCACTGATAAAGCTGTTCTGACCAAGCAGGGATATCAGGGCTCTCTCAGCCTCACCCACCCCACAGGGTGCCTGTTGTGGGGAGAGGAAAGGGAAGGCGACTGTAAGCTGCTTTGAGCCTCCTTCGGGTAGGGAAAAGCGGCATATAAGAACCAACTCTTCTTCTTCTTCTTCTTCTTCTTCTTCTTCTTCTTCTTCTTCTTCTTCTTCTTCTTCTTCTTCTTCTTCTACTACTACTGCCCTTTCTGCCACCTTTTAGAATACCAACTAAAAGGTCTTCTAACAATGTCCAGTTCATGACCTGGGTGGCGCAGATTAACCTGTCCTCATCAGAGCTCAGAAGCTAAGCAGAGCTGGCCCCAGTTAGTACTTGTAGGGGAGACTACAGAGGGAAACCGAAGGTTGCTACGCACAGGCAGATCATGGCAAACTGCCTCTTGCCTTAAAAGTCCTATGGGGTCGCCATAAATTGGCTACATGGGACTTTCCACCCCCCAGCAAGAATGTTCAGGGGGAAAGATTGAACCTAGTTGAGTTTGCAACCTTCTCTCCTAGGAGCTCAAGACTGGCAACACGGATGCTGTACATATAGGTGACCTCCCCCACATACCCCCACACCCCACACCCCATAACTCTAAATAATGTAAAGAGGCAGTCGTAACAATTCCCACTTGGAAGTCTGTTCCATTTAAGTGAGCGGAGTTTGCTTTCCAGTAAACATTCTTAGGATTTGATTGTTAGATTGGGTTGAAAGGCTCTTTGATTATTCATAATTGAATCCATATGGCTGGATGAAATACTTCCCTGGGAGCCATCCTGTTCCACGTGAAGGGTTTTCATTCCCATAGTGGATGTGATGTGTGTCTCTCTCCCATCAAACCCGGTGGTTGTTCTGTGCCTATCCATACAATCGGAACAATTGCCAGGTCCTTATTGGGTGAACATAAAGAGAAGGTAAGAGCCTCTTGTGGCGCAGAGTGGTAAGGCAGCCGTCTGAAAGCTTTGCCCATGAGGCTGGGAGTTCGATCCCAGCAGCTGGCTCAAGGTTGACTCAGCCTTCCGAGGTCGGTAAAATGAGTACCCAGCTTGCTGGGGGGTAAACGGTAATGACTGGGGAAGGCACTGGCAAACCACCCCGTATTGAGTCTGCCATGAAAACGCTGGAGGGCATCACCCCAAGGGTCAGACATGACCCGGTGCTTGCACAGGGGGTACCTTTACCTTTTACCTTTAACATGAAATTTGCCTTTAGTTCCAGGGGTCATGGAGAAGGAAAGGAAAGATGGACGCCAAGGGAGATAACAGAATCCACTTGTCTCTTCGGGAGTGTTAGCCCTTGGCCGCTCTGCTTGGTACATCACCTGGTGTCAAGGAGAAACCTTTTACCAAGTTATAGACTACAGCAGGCTGAGGGAGATGTAGGGTATGGCAGAATTTCTGTAGCTTCTTGAGATGGAAAAAAGAAAAGCCCATTTCAGTGGCTGCGAATCTACAGAAACCAGATGTACTCGAAGAAGTCCGTTTTATGAAGGAACATGAAAGAAATAGCAAGAGGAATGTCGGCTCTCTTTCCCATCAACACAAAACCCAAAGTGCATCCCTCAAGAATGGCCCCCTCCTCTCTCAGCAACCTTATTTATTTTATTTTCCTGATCCTTAAAAAAATAATAAAAATCTTTCGCCCACCCTAAAACGTTCTGCCAGCAAAAGAGATTGCGGGCTGCCACACGGTGCTGTGGTTCTTTCTGTGTTTGAATTTGGAATTGCAGTTAACCAAACAGGGAGCCAAGCTCTTCCAGTAAAGCCAAGAACCTTGTGCAGATGAATGATCGTTAGGACATTGGGAAGGTGCCATAGGCTCATGCGCTGCCCCTAGCATCTTATGTATCTGACTTTTGGTTTAAAAATAAGTGTCCTGACTTATCTGGTGCTCAAGGGGCTTATGATGATCAGCATCGTACGATGATCGCTGGACACCGTAAAGTTAAAACATTAAAAATAATAAAACCACCCAGCATGAAATACCATTAAAATGAAGGACCGCCTTTTGCCCTATGTCCCATGTAGGGCTTTATGCTCAGCAGGTACTAACTTATTGGTCATTCCTGACCCCAGGGGGGTCGATTAGGGCCAGGGCCTTTTCCATCCTGGCCCTGACCTGGTGGAATGAGCTCCTGGAGGAGCTGTGGGCCCTTGGAGAGCTTTCAGCTTTCCGTAGGGCCAGTGCTAGAGCAAAAGGTATGGGTCCCCCTTGGTATGTGCCAGACAGCTTGGCGCAGTATGGTTTCCCCCATGCCACCCTCATAAGGGCCTTCCTGTTAGGAGGAGGAAGAGAAGGAGGAGGAAGAGAGTTGGTTCTTATATGCTGCTTTTCTCTACCCAAAAGAGTCTCAAAGCGGCTTATATTCACCTTCCCTTTCCTCTCCCCACAACAGACACCCTGTGAGGGAGGTGAGGCTGAGAGAGCTCTGCTATTACTGAAGAAGAAGAAGAGCTGGTTCTTATATGCCACTTTTCTCAACCCAAAAGAGTCTCAAAGCGGCTTACATTCACCTTCCTTTCCTCTCCCCACAAGAGACACCCTGTGAGGTGGGTGAGGCTGAGAGAGCCCTGATATCACTGCTCGGTCAGAACAGCTTTATCAGTGCTGTGGCCAGCCCAAGGTGACCCCTCTGGTTGCATGTGGGGGAGCGCAGAATCCAGTTTACCAGATTAGAAGTCCACACTTCTAACCACTACACCAAGCTGAAAAAAATGTGTCGAGAGAACCTGGGGTGGCAAGTGGAAGAGGAGGTCTTTCAGTTGTACCTTCTCCTTAGTGGTTATCATGGGTAATGTTCATCAAGGTTGTCCTCATAATTAGGGTTTGAAACCAAGGCTATGGGGAGATTTGTACACCCTGTTTACAGGGGAATGTGGTTAGCATTAACCATAGCTGGCATATGGGATGGTCATGTCCTACCATCCAGCAATTTTGGTCAAAGGCTGAGATTGAACTTTGTGGCTGGGTATAACATTTCAAACATTCCTAGGGATCTCTTACACGATTTGTTTGGCGATCTTGTACGTCCTGTAAACAGAGACGTAATTTTGGATATGCCTACGGCCACAAAGAATGACAATTGCGGAGGACTGGCCAGACGCTACACGTTTGACTGCTGAAGCATGAACTTCAAATGTTTGGCCGCATATAAAACTGGCTAGACTAACACAATTGAGACAAAAGGAGGGTAGAGGAGGTAAACGTTGCTAGAAACCTTGACAACTTTTTTGGCATTGGGCTCTTTGATCTTTATTATGGCTCTTCTTTGTTGTGACAGGGCACTTGGAGCAATGTTTTAAGTATGCTCATTAGGTAAAGAAGCAAAGTATAATGTAGTTAAATCAGATCGCAAGAAGGAAGAACAAACTTATGTGAGAGGAGCCCAGAATATCTTGCAACTCAACCATGGCTAAGAGGTAGACTCCAGTATCTTTTAAATTTTGAATAAGTTAGCTTACAATTACTTAATGCAGGGGTGGCCAAACTGCAGTTCTCCAAATGTCCATGGACTACAATTCCCATGAGCCCCTGCCAGCACCATGCTAGCAGGGGATCATAGTAATTGTAATCCACGGACATTTGGAGAGACATGGTTTCACCATTCGTGTGCTAGATAGTTGATGGCCATCATCCTTCTCTTTCACTTGAAAGCTTTCATAGAATCATAGAATCGTAGAATCATAGAAACATAGAGTTGGAAGGGGCCATACAGGCCATCTAGTCATAGAATCATAGAATCATAGAGTTGGAAGGGGCCGCACAGGCCATCTAGTCCAACCCCCTGCTCAACGCAGGTTCAGCCCAAAGCATCCTAAAGCATCTTTCCAGAAACATCTGGCTGGCTCCTCTTGGGGAAAGTCTACTGGGCTAGAGACCTTTAGTCTGATGCAGTAGATATCTTCATATGGTGGGTGGTGGCGTATGGAGAAGTCATCCACGTAAATCCAATCTTTGCAAAGGAGGATCATCAGCTAAATACATGCAGCCACCATCAACAGTAGGGAAGGAAGTTTAGCTTCATGATGGAGCATCTGCATTGCATGCAGAAGGTCTTCAGTGCGGTCTCTGGCATCTCTTAATGAAAGTTGATATCAAAGAGAGCTGGAGAGCTGCTGCCAGAGTCGACAATACCAACTTTGATAGACTGGTGGTCCATCAATGGGTATTAGCCATGGTGAATGAAGGGAAACTCCATATACGAAGGCAGCAAGCCTCAAAATATCATTGCTGACAGGCAACATCAGAGAAGAGACCTCAACTGCTATTCCCTTATTTGCCTTGGCTCTCCAGGTCAGCTGGTTGGCCACTGTGTGAGACAGGATGCTGGATGAGATAGACCACCAGTCTGAACCAGCAGTGCTGTTCTCATGAAGACCTCAGCCACTGTGCCCTGTTGTTGGCTGTCCAAAGGAACCGATTGGCCACTGTGAGACAGGAAGCTGGACTAGATGGACCACAGGTCTGACCCAGAAGAGCTCTTCTTAGGTTCTTATGAAGGCTCCTTCCAACTCTGTCATTCTGCTTCTATGATTCTTCAATAACTTGGAAAATATCAGCAAGCTCCTTCTCTAACTATGCTAAATACACATCTCCTCTGATGCCCCCTGCAGGATATTCTTCACATCCTTTTCCAGTCATGCATACTACAGATCTTGGCATCTTCCAACATATGGTTTGAGAACCCCTGCAGTGAAATGAAGACATAGGGGAGCTCCACACTTCTTGTTCCGCCCTTCCACTTGGATTTCTTTCACTGGCTAGAGATCCCAGAAGTCTAAATTTGTCAAGGGAAAGGGGTTGTGTAGTTAAACTTTTCATAATCATGCCTTGGAAAGTGATGTATCTTCTGGCTCCCAAACAAAAGGCCTGTTTTAAAACATGCAGTGACAGCTTAAGCATGTTTACAGGGCAAAGCAATGGGATTCAGACCCTCATTTCCCTCTCCTCCCTGTCTGTTTATGAGGTATTGCAAGGAGGATTTAGCCCCCCCCCCATAATAAAACATTAGGATGTTTTCCCCCTAGCAGCCTACCTCTCTTCAGATTAACGACCCCCACATCCGAAAATGATTCCCTGCCCTTCTCACTTGATAGAAATCTGCCCGTGATTTTCAGGGCCTTTGCACGTACATGTAAGGAAACCAAATCTATAAAAAGCCAGGATGAGTCACTGGAGTCCTGTCGAGCCATCAGATCGTTAATTATGCTCTGTTTGGAGAAATTAAGTGCAGGCTCAGACAGAACTCTGATCCGCAGACCTCCCCTTCTCCCAGGCTGACGGGATTGTTAGCTTAAGTTTTCCCCAAAGAATGGAACAATTGGAATGTTTGCTTTGAGCTTTTCAGGCCCGAATGGGGTGGCCACCATGATTTATGGCACAGGGAAACAGCAGAGGAGATTAACGATGGGAGGGGCTTCTCAGAGCGTTCTCGGGAGACACCCCCTCTCAGTTTAATCCCACACCATTTCCGTGAAGCCCTTGTTCTTAGCTTCTACGTATATATTATAGGTAAAGGTAAAGGTATCCCCTGTGCAAGCACCGGGTCATGTCTGACCCTTGGGGTGACGCCCTCTAGCGTTTTCATGGCAGACTCAATACGGGGTGGTTTGCCAGTGCCTTCCCCAGTCATTACCGTTTACCCCCCAGCAAGCTGGGTGCTCATTTTACCGACCTAGGAAGGATGGAAGGCTGAGTCAACCTTGAGCCGGCTGCTGGGATCGAACTCCCAGCCTCATGGGCAGAGCTTCAGACTGCATGTCTGCTGCCTTACCACTCTGCGCCACAAGAGGCTCTACGTATATATTATAGTGTGGAGTTAAAGTGCAGGCGAATGAAGATCCGCGTTCTATGGCTCGTGGTTATAGGATTGCCAGCTTCCAGTAAGAGCTGGCGTTTCCCTGGAATTCCTGCTGATGAGTCCTGGAGGGAAAGGGCAACAACAGAAGACAGACAGTGGCAGGAGGGGCCAAACTGTGGTTCTCCAGATGTCCATGGACTACAATTCCCATGAGCCAGTCTTGGGAACTGTAGTCCATGGGCAGCTGGAGAGCCACAGTTTGGCCACTCAGGGCTATGGCATTACATCACTGCTGAACTCCCCCCCTACACTGTATCCCCCAATCTCCAGGGATTTTCCAAATTAGAGTTGGCAACCCTACGTGCAGAGGAATCTTCTGATCTAATGAGGAACAGGGAACAATGCTGAAATATTGGCTCCAGCCTTTGTTCAACAGCAGAAATCTCCCTCCAATAATAATAACCACAATATATTTGTAGCCCGCCCTTCCAGTTGGCTCAGGACAGGTAGCAACAAGGCAGATACAAGTAATTAATTTTCCATCGATAAATGGTTATTTAAATGCTTTAAATTGAAATATATTTGTTAAATTATATTATTAATTCGAGAAACCTCAGAAGTGGTGCAACGGTGCAGAATGTGGTTGGGAAGCAGAGCTGTGGACACGCCCACCTGAGGCCCCTCCCCTTCACACCCCTTCCAGACCCAACATTGGCCATTAGGTTATTATTTTTTATACTGGACATATATGGCCATATCACCCAGCAAATGTTTTAACAGATTTGAAAATAAATTAAAAATTAATTAGTTCCCATCCATTCGGAAAACCCTTCCAGGGCCGTCAACAAACCTGGTTCTCGAAAACCTGGTTGAGAAAACCTGTTTTGGGCAAATCTATATTCTCAAGCCCAATTCTGTCAGAGAATATACTAATCTAAACGTGTCTCCTCTTCTGGCTGGTCACACCAAGAACATCATGCATTTGTGCGCACCACCAAAAGTGGTGGAGAAGGCCAGATGTTCACCATGAAGTGGGGGGAGAACTTAGATTTTTGAGCAGAGGTGCCGGGCTGGGCCTTCCTTGGGACGCTGCACCTAATCAGCACACTTCTAACATGCACAAACTGCGTGCCTTCTGGCTCGTCCTGGACTGGGCTGTTGATATTCTGCAGATGCACATCAGGCTTAGCCAGT
The DNA here is from genome assembly GCA_003118565.2 of Paroedura picta. Taxonomy (NCBI): domain Eukaryota; kingdom Metazoa; phylum Chordata; class Lepidosauria; order Squamata; family Gekkonidae; genus Paroedura; species Paroedura picta. The sequence goes on along the minus strand of BDOT02000005.1, from coordinate 8,696,643 downwards.
GCCTCTGAATCACAAAGGCACACAGATCTGTTTCCCCTTTGGAAAACAAACACTCATTTCCCTTCACACACCTCTGGCTACATTAGCAACATGGTGGGGGAAAGCCAAAGTGTACAAACAGGTCAGCTTACTGTGAGCCAGTGGAACCGAGGCCAGGAATCCCTGTGGTGGCTCAGGGGGGAGATGTATTTTATTATTATTTATTGTAATAAAAAGTGTCATGCCTCCCTTTGTGCTGGACAGCCAGAGAAAGAAACTTTGAAATGAATATATAGAAACATGGGACGAGGGTTGCCAGCTTTGGGTTTAGAAACACCTTAAAGCTGCCATTCTCAACTTTTTTACTGTTGTGAAACCCCTGAAACATTCTCCAGGGTTCAGAAAACCCCAGAACCACCAAGCGGGCTGTTTACACCTCCTGAATAAATTTGTAATAATAGCCTCGACTGCCCTGGATAGTCCAGGGTGTAGTCTGCACAGGGCTTTTTACCCAGTCCCAGTTCGAATGAATCCCTCCCATCTACGCTGAATTTGATTTCCATTTTGATTTTGGGTGCCTTAAATTTTCCCTCTGCAACATGCATGATTGATCTGGAGTGACCCTACCTTTCCCCCACGATATCTCGAAGAGGATATAACCTTTGATATTTGAAAAATTGGCATCAGTAAGTGTGCAGATTCCTGCTTTTTTGTGAATTAACTCCGTTCTTTGTGCCTCGTAGCTGATTGGCCAGGGTGTCAGTTCAAAGACTTCCTGGTTCCTGGTTGCAAGGCTTCCCTTAAAGTGCCTGCGCTCCAGAAGCCCTAACTTCTCTCAGCAGAGATTTGCCTCTTGGATTTATTCCCCCTCCTCTGCTGTCTCCAATCCTCTCCCCGCCCCTAGTTCAAGAAAAGAAAGAAAGAGACTCCTGCTGCGCTTGGCTCCCCTTCCCCAATCAAGCGCAGAACACTTTCTGTTTCAATTGGGGGGGGAGGGGGTAGAGGAAGACCCAAGTTCAAATCGATCTGAATTCAGCAGGATCCACAATGAAAAACAAAGTAAGTGCAGATTCAGCCCTGGAGAGCCCAATGTCATCCCATCTCAGAAGCTAAACTGGGTCATCCCTGGCTGTTGTTTGGATGGGAGACCCCCAAGGAATACCAAGGTCAGGATGTGGAGGTATTCAATGGCAAACCCTCTCTGAACATCTCTTGTTTTGAAGACCCTATGGCGGAGTGGCCAAGCTGTGGCTCTCCAGATGGCCATGGACTACAGTTCCCATGTCCATGGGGCATGGCAGGGGCTTATGGGAATTGCAGTCCATGGACATCTGGAGAGCCACAGTTTGGCCACCCTCTCCAGGGCCACCAACATTCATCTGTGACTTGATGGCTGTTTCCACCACCAGCAACAATCTTAACAATGACACAAGCGACTCCCAAGGTGTGTGTTTTGCAAGTGTTTCTCTTAATTTTTTTGCCCCACGACGACAGAGGGTGAGGTTTGACAAATGTCCCTTCCGTGGAATGCAGAAAGGCCAATGCTGAGTTGTCCTTTTGTTTTCTCTCCTAGTGGGCTGTTCATTACCATTCACGACAAAGGACACATCGCGGCGATGCTGAACTCATGGCCAGAAGAAAACATAAAGGTAGCAGCTCAGTTGATTTATGACTGCGTCCTGGGTGGAGTCTGCACAGGGCTTTATACCCACTGCCAGCTCGAATAAATCCCTGCCGTCTACACTGAATTCGATTTCTACTTTGATTTTGGGTGCTTTAAATTTTCCCTCTGCAACATGCATGTTTGATCCGAAATGACCCTACCTTTTCCCCACGACATCCAGAAGTGGATATAAACCTCGATATCTGAAAAATCGGCATCAGTAAATGTGCTGATCTCTGCTTTTGCAAATTATTGCTAAACCTCATAAGTTTTCGGTCCTGGCCCCTGCCTGGGAAAGCTCCCCAAAAAGCTACGGGCCTTGCGGGAGCTTTTGCTGTTCCACAGGGCCTGCAAGATGGAGCTCTTCTGCCAGGTCTATGGTTGAGGCTGGCATGCTGGAAGATCTAGACCCCCCTCCTGGGTTACTCTACTGGCGGAGTAAGATTAGCAACCCCTCTGTCCACCCCCGGATGCAATAGTGGGTGGGATTTAGTTGTTGATTTTTCGCCACTGTATATCTTGGATTCTGTGTATGGATTGCTGTGCATTTTATGATACAGTTTTTTGACTGTTTTTAGGGGTAATTTCATTGGGGATTGTATGCACGTTTTGTAACCTGCCATGAGCCTTCTCAGGAGTGGTGGGCTAGAAATTTAATAAATAATAATGATAATAATAAGGAGAGGTTGAGAGAATTTTATATGTGTCACTTGGGGAAGATAAAGGGAGGACTTCCCTGCCTCTTTCCCCTTCTGCCTGTCTCCCTGCAGTGTTCCTTCCCCTAACTGCTCTTAGCCTGTCCCATCCTGGCCTTCCCCAGAGCTTGTCTACAGCCTTGTTCCCAGCTGGGTTGGAGCTATCTGCCTTCTCCAGCCTTCCTCACATGGGTGAGCCAGGCAGCCAGGGCAGGGTCCAATCAGGGCTGTTTGTCATCTCCCAGCAGCCCAGAGCTTGGTCTTAGTGCCAGAATCTCAACACCAGAACATGACATCACTGTATCTGCTATGTTGCTGGTCCCCTCAGAGGATACCAAATGCCACAACTCTGAGCCACCATAGATGGTATGCAGTCAGCAGATTCCCCTGATATGCTGGAAAATATGACTTGGTAAATTCGCCCAGGGGAGGGGACACACATGAAAACCTGGTCTGATGAGAACTAAATATGCCCTGGGAGGCTTGGAATGTTGAGAATCTTTATGAGTCAGCTAAAGGGGGGGAAGTGAAGAAGAGGAGAAATTAGCTTTTTGAGGAGTAGGATTCTCAAATTGTATTCCCCCACCCCCTTTTATGGTTCCATGTGACCCCCCCCCCACCCCTGCTTATATATTAGATAACAGTCAAGTTTATAACACTTTAGTGTGACCAAGAAGGTGGATTCAGAATAGCACTAAGCAGCTAAACACAGGGGCTTTTCGCACGCCTTCAAAATCGCACAATGGTTGCCAATTGAAAACGCTATTGATTTGCCATTATGCACAACGTCGTTGACAATCTGCCACACACCTGAAACTGATCCGCAAAAAGCGCTTCCTTGTAGCGCTTTCAGGGAAATCCCCAAAAGTGGATTCACCCTCCGGAAAGCGATACACTCCTGCAACCAATCTGCAACACTAGCGAAAAAGACCTGTGCGTTAACATTGTTGCGGTTTCTACAAAGTCCCTCCCCCTGGCTCTCTCCTCTGATCTTCCGGCGAAGCGATCGCCATTTTTTTTTTCTCCGAGCGAGCAGGGATAACGCACCAGCGAGCCTCTTTCAGTTTAGAGGCTTCCCCGGCTTCAGTCCCTCCCCAGAGTCACTAAGCACAAACAACACTTTGGATACAAACAACAGAGAAGCCCGTTTGCTGATGTATTTTCCCTTTATTTTTAAAACTGTTTTCAGCCGAAAATCGGGCCCGTGAGAGGGGGGGGGGGGATTTTTTTTTTTTCACTCGGAGGGAGCGTGGCAACGATCAAACGACAGCTCAAACACACCAGGCAGCTGGATGGGTCTCTCCGTTGCAACGAATTAACACAGATTCGTTACAATGGGTCTGTTTTTTTTTAAAAAAAACCTTTCTTAAAGGGAAAGGGGCTGTTTGGGAGCATGCTAACGGCTGCCCATTGGCTGCTTGACGGCCAGGGGCGGGATGAGCTTGGCAATAGCGCTTCCTTTCTAGCGATTTTTGCCGAGACCGGAAGCCTGTGGGAAACGCTACAAAACGCAACTGGATTCCACTACAAAGGCAGGTATGCATAACGACGAATTCCACTGTTTTAAATGGCGATTTTTCATTCAGCAACCAATTTGCTACAAAGATCCCGGTGCGGAAAGCCCCACAGTCTTGGTTCTCTCAAAGGCTGAATGTTAGGCCTAGCTGTACTAAAGGGGATAATCCCTGTGATATTTACCACTCTCTAATTCTTTCTATCTATCTTTTACTTATTATGTAAAGATCTTATATTTATATTATATAAAGAGACCTCCATGTTTAGAGTCACTAAAACACTGGATCTCTGAGCCAGGAGGTAACATCTAGGGAAGAGCTTGGCCCCTCTGCCCTGTTGTTGGCCCTCCAGGGGAAGTGGTTGGCCACTGTGTGAGACAGGATGCTGGACTAGATGGACTATTGCTCTGATCCAGCAGGGCTCTTCTGCTGTTCTCATGAAGGACCACTGGTCTCATCCAATAGGGCTCTTCTTATTTTCTTCTCAGAGGAAGGCCCCAATCTCTATGCCCTGTTGTTGGCTGTCCAGAGGAACCGGTTGGCCACTGTGTGAGACGGAAGGATGAATTAGATGGACCTCTGGTCTGATCCAGCAGTGCTCTTCTTATCTTGTTATGAAGGCCCCAGTCTCTATGCCCTGTTGTTGGCCGTTCAGAGGAACTGGTTGGCCACCATGTGAGATGGGATGCTGGTCTAGATAGACTATTGGTCTGACTCAGCAGGGCTATTCTGATGTTCTTATCAGGGGAAGGCCTCAGGCTCTATGACCTGTTGTTGGCTGTCCGGAGGAACTGGTTGGCTGATGTGTAAGACATGCTGTTGGTCTAGATGTATTGGTTTTACCCAGCAGGGTTCTTCTTATGTTCTTCCTCTGTTGAACTTCTGTTGTTGTTTTTTTAATTGCAATAAATGGGTCCTTCCAAGGTTTCCAAATCGCTCAGTTTGCACAAGGTTGACAAATGTTTCAGCCTTCAAACAACATTGAGTGAAGGGTAATCATAATCATGTGGTTGTGTCCTAAACAACAGGCTCCATGGCTAGAATTGAGTGTGTCCAGTTCAATTTGTTTCGGTTGCATCAAGGTTTCCCATCAAAGTGTGAGGTCTTTTGTTTTCTGCACTCCCACGCTCGCAAACTCCTTGTTCATTTGCTGATGCCATCTGCCCAGGACTGCCATCAGAGAGCATAGCCTGGTTCAAAAGTGCACAAAGGCATACCAGGTTAGAGATCAGAAGTCTGGAGCCAAACGGCGTGTTGAATCAAATTGTGGGTTGAGATCTAGCCTCAGAGTGATCACTGGCCAGGGGGTAGGAAGGTGATCTGAATTAAAAGGGGCCGTGTCTGTAAAGTCACATCTGACTTACAGTGACTCCAAGCAGGAATGACCAAACTGTGGCTCTCCAGAAGTCCATGGACTACAATTCCCACGAGCCCCTGCCAACATGCTGGCAGGGGCTTGTGGGAATTGTAGTCCATGGACATCTGGAGAGCCACAGTTTGGCCACTCTTGCCATAGGATTTTCAGGTCAAGAGATGCTCAGAGGTGGTTTGCCGTTGCCTGCCCTTGAATCGCGACTCTGTGCTTTCTTGGTCTCCCATCCAAGAACTAACCAAGGCTCATTCTGTACTTACTTTGTTTTTTCCATTGTGGATCCTGCGGAATTCAGATTGATTTAAACTCTGGTCTTCTTCTTCCCCTCCCCATTGAAACAGAAAAGTGTTCTGCATGTGGTAGCTCAGAAGTGGGGGGAGCCAAGCACAGCAGGAGCCTCTTTTTTTTTTTCTTGAAGTGGAGAGGGGAAGGATTGGAGACAGCAGAGGAGGGAGAGAGAAAAAACAAGAGGCAAATCTCTGCCGAGAGAAGTTAGGGCTTCCCCTTTTGCGGCAAGCTTGCAACCTGGGAACGAGGAAGCCTTTGAACTGAAGTCTTGTCCAATCAGGGCTTTTCTACAATGAGGCTCAACAGTGCAAGCAGAGAGCTGCACACTTTCTCATGCCGATTTTTCAAATACTGAGGTTATATCCACTCTCGGATATTGCGGGGGAAAGGTAGGGCCACTCCACATCAATCTTGCTTGTTGCAGAGGGAAAATATAAATCGGACAAAATCAAAATGGAAATCGCATTCAGTGGAGATGGCAGGGACTGAATCGATCTGGGATTGGAATAAAAGCTTCGTGCAGATTCAGCCCAGGACTGACCCTGCTTACCTTCCGAAATCTGAGCAGCCTACAAACTTGGATCGTTTTATTAAGACTTAAGCATGAGGGATCCCAAGAAGAGCTGAATGAGCTTTTGGTTAGGGGTTGTGTTGGCATTTCCATGGGCTATTTTATCCGGAGATGCCTCTGATCACACGTAGCCTTCATCATCATGGGAACTTTCTGGGTTTGTCAAGAAACCCTGGGGTTCCACAGGACCCCTGATGAGAAATCTGACTTAGGGTGACCCCTCACGGGGTTTTGGAGGCAAGAGATAAACAGAGTTGGGTTGCCATTGCCTTCCTCTGCATCCCGCTCCTGGACCTCCTTGTGGTCTCCCATCCAAATATCACCCAAGGCTTCATTTCTGAGGCCCGACAGCCTTGGGCTAATCCGAGCTATTCAGGCTGCTAACGGCCCCTTCAGAAAGGGAGGAAAGATTCCAAAAGCAAGCATGCATTTGTTAAGAGGAGAACACGTCCCTGTGCCTCATAGCCAAATGTTCTCAGCTACACGTGGATTGGCAAGATCTGGGTCTCGGTACTGGCTTCAGCACCTTGTGAGGACTTGGCTTTGAGCTTGGGGTGGACCAAAACTCCCCTCCGACTTCTAATTATCTGTGATCAGGAGACTTCCGATGAACAAGAACTGTGTTGGATTGAGTGTTTTAGGAGAACGACAGGACACAGATGCACATTAGCTCAAGCCAGCAATTCCAGCCACAAATACACACAAAATCTTCTTTTTCTGGGCCAGGGCAATAGCTTTTCCTGCACCCACCCCTGTACATCCAGTTATCCATAGAAAAATTAAGTAAAAATTATCAACTCAGGTCTTTCAAAATCCCACTGACAAGACCTGGAAGAGAAGAAAATAACTTAGTCCTTCGGGGCAATCAAAGTTTTCCTGTGAAGAGCAACGCCTATTTATCTTCAACCCAAACCAAAGCCATCTGGCGTGGTCTTCTATCCTCTTAGAGTTTCCCCTTTAATCATCTGAAATATGTTGAGGATATTTTAAAATAAATTCCTTTTGTCCTGGAGGGGGGAAGAGGAAGGATTCCATATGATGTCTTTTATTCCGCTGCTAAGTAAATGGGTCTTTCTCGGGGCACGTGCAGATGCGAGAAAGATCACAGATCTCCTGTGTAAGGTGAATCGTGTGTGCAGCTGGCCATTGAGTCAGACAGGAAGGCGAGCAGAAATTTAACCCTGCAGCTTTTACAGCCCCCACTGGTATTATTGCAGTCAGGGGCACAATTCACCTTTTACAGAGAGCTGGACTAAGGAAGCGGCTAAGTGTGGTGACCTCTGATCTGGAGAACTGGCTTTGATTCCCCACTCCTCTTCCACAGGTGGCCAGCTGGGTGACCTGGAACCAGTCACAGTTCTCTCAGAGCTCTCTCAGCCCCACCTCCCTCACAGGGTGTCTGCTGCTGGGAGAACCTAATTTTAGTCCGGTGGCACCTTTTAAGGCCAACAAAGTTTTATTCAGGGTGTGTGCCTCAGACAACGGAACAGGGATCATAAGAGTACAGATATAAGAAGAAAGTACATTAGTAACAAATTGCATGACATTGCATCTGAGGAAGTGTGCATGCCCAGGGAAGCTTATACCAAGCTCAAACCTTGAATAAAACTTTGTTGGTCTTAAAGATGGTCTTAAAATTTGTTCTAGCAGAGGATATGGGGGCGGTAGGACTGTTTTTTTAACTTTTAGAATCATAGAATCATAGAATCATAGAGTTGGAAGGGGCCACACAGGCCATCTAGTCCAACCCCCTGCTCAACGCAGGATCAGCCCTAAGCATCCTAAATCATCCAAGAAAAGTGTGTATCCAACCTTTGCTTGAAGACTGCCAGTGAGGGGGAGCTCACCACCTCCTTAGGCAGCCTATTCCACTGCTGAACTACTCTGACTGTGGAAAACTTTTTCCTGATCTCTAGCCTATATCGTTGTACTTGGAGTTTAAACCCATTACTGCACGTCCTTTCCTCTGTAGCCAATGGGAACAGCATCCTGCCCTCCTCCAAGTGACAACCTTTCAAATACTTAAAGAGGGCTTTTGTTTTAAACTGTGCTTTTATTATTGTATTTTATTGTTATGAACCGCCCAGGTCTGCTGGTTAGGAGGGGCGGTATGAAAAATCTAATAAATAAATAATAAAAGTAGCCATAGCAGTAAAGCAAGAACTCTGCGGAAACAATTTTCATTTATCAGGTTCTCAAATTTTCTTTTGCCGTTTGATATGCCAGGATCTGAATGGCCCTCTTAAGATTGTCACACTGGTTGAAAGATCAGGGGAATTAAGTTATGCTCGCTTAGAAGACCAACAGGGGCTAAAGCTATTTTAAATCTATGTTTTATTCTTCCTGTGTACTACAAAGGCTGGAGAAACTCATTTCAAAAGCTGCCAGCTTAGGCAAATAGTCACTTCCTCGAAGTCACAATTAGTTCCAACCTTAAGTTCATCCACGGTGGCCTTCCTTGGATTTCAGACTCCAGCGAGGAAATGTTCCCTCCCCGTCTTGATGAACTTCCTACCCACCTATTTCCTTATTTGTTCCTTCTTTAATCTGGTTGTGGGCTAGAGCCAGGGAATAGCTTTTAAATTTGTGGAAGTTATTTTTAGAGAATCAAAAACCCCATACTTCATATATCGCCTTTGGTGACCAAATAGGTTTTGCAGGGTTTTCTAAACTCAACCTACCAGACCTTCCCACTGGAAGAGAAAGCGCTGCACTTGCCAAGAATTGCTCAAGTGTATTGAAAGTGGGCTGGAAGTGCGTTATTCAGCATGTGTGAAAGTACAATTAGCAACTGCATGGGTGTTGGCCAATCAGTGCCTACCGCAGCCAACTTTGGTTAAGGATTTGTGGAATGAGTGTTTCAAGGCTTAACCTTGGAGAGGAACAGTTCAGATTTGTTACGAATGCAGTGCAATAATGCAGGTTTGTCATAAATGTATTGAAGTGGCTTTGAAACCACTGATGGTGGTGGTGGTTTAAATTATGGGGAAATGGTCAGTGGAACATTTTTGTGGCAGGGAGATACACAACATCACCTGTTAAATAAAATCCTATTAAGTCTCTGTTAAAAGGACGGGACTGACCTTTATTCTCCAGACCTGTTGGAAACCCTGCCTCCAAATCTCACATCTGATTTTGATCTCACTGAACCACATGCAATGCATCGCTCTGTAACCAATTCTTCTGTTCCTTTGCAGGCTATTGTGGTGACAGATGGAGAGAGAATTCTAGGCCTGGGAGACCTAGGAAGTTATGGCATGGGGATCCCAGTAGGAAAACTTGCTCTGTACACAGCGTGTGGTGGCGTTCACCCCCAGCAGTGCCTTCCTGTCCTTCTAGACGTTGGCACGGACAACGAGGTGAGAGAACTTGCTGATTTTATGTGTGACTAAAGAGCAGGTCTGACCCTTGGGGTGATGGACGCCCTCCAGCGATTTCCAGCATTACCCAGCGTTCTGGGGGGTAAACGGCAATGACTGGGGAAGGCACTGGCAAACCACCCCGTATTGAGTCTGCCATGAAAACGCTAGAAGGTGTCACCCCAAGGGTCAGACATGACCTGGTGCTTGCACAGGGGATACCTTTACCTTTAAAGAGCAGGTGTTATTTGTGACATATGAATGTTTGTGCTTCTGGATCTTAGGACTGTAAAACTGTGATGCTCAACTTGAATGTTGGCGGAGTTTAAATATTCAAGGGAGCAGAGCACCAGGCTGCCTAAAAGAATAAAATAATTTGACTTCCTAGAGAAACAACTTTGAAGATAGGGCCTGGTTGGAATTAGTTAAGTTCCACAGGGCCTGCAAGATGGAGCTCTTCCACCAGGCCTATAGTTGTGGCCAACAGAGAATCATGAATCATCAATCGGGCCTCCCCCGCCCCGCCCCTCCCCTTCTCCTCCTTGTCTCTTTGATTCCCTTCCTGCAAAGTGGCAGTGCCAGAAATGAAATGACAGCCATTTAAGTGTATTTTAAAACTGAAAACAATTTAAATTAATAGACAGTTTTATATTATAATGGATTGCATTTATTATTTTATGATGATGTTCACTGCCCCGAGACAGCAAGTTCGAGAGAGGCGGTAAACAAATTAAATTATTATTAATAATAACAACAATAATAATAAAGAGAGGGGAGAGAGAGTCCTTTCTAACTGTTCTGCATCGGGAGCCAAGCAGGGAGGAGTTGTGCTCAGAGGAACAGGAAGTCTCCAAGTCAGCTGATCGGGACATAGGCGGAGACTGAACAATAGCAGGAAGTGCCTAATCTAACTAAGCTTGATCTCTGACGCCCCCTGTAGGATATTCTTCAAATGCTTTTGAATCACGCACTTCATGTTCCAGCACTGAAAAGGCCCAACTTGGTGCGACACAAAGCAACCCACACTAAGGAATAAACCTTGTCACAGCCAGAGAGTCCTCAGATCCTTCAGGTTGCTAACATCCTGCAAAAGCCCTGAACAGTAACAAGATTGGACTGTTTATACTACTGTTTATACCGCTGTCTTTACCTCTACTGGGCCCGCTGTCTTCAGAACCGATGGTCTCCAGCCAGAGACGGGCTTTAAAAATTAGGTTGGAACCAGGGATGCGTGTGACAATCGAGAGATACCTGAGAAGCATGAATGGTCGTCTGAATCCACCTCCAGTCTCTCTCGAAGTCACAAGTGACCATTGTATCACGGCTGGGAACTCTGTCATTTCGCACAAAGGGTTTTGGTGTCAGCAAACATTGTCGAGGGGCGATAAGTCGCTGGGTGACCTCCTACTAGAAAGAGCAGTCGCGCTTCTGCCAGAGAGAGTTGAGAGGGTCACGCCATCTTTCGACACAATACTACGGGTTTTAAAAGATCCTGACCAGGAAGGTACGGATGTCACTTTTCCTGCGATAATCACAAGGAAATCCACACATTCTCGTGCCTGTTTGGAGGAGATTAGATTTCAGTAAACTGGAGAATCCCCAGCAGGCGGCTGGAGCCTAATTAATTTGAGTGTTTTGTCTGATCGCGCACTTTAATGCTTGTGATAATCATACAAGGGGATTGCGCATGTTGGCGGCTCTCTGCCTTATGACTCAGAAGGGATGCAGTCCAATAGTTTTAGCCTGTGCCAGAAGGGACATCTGTGGAATTTAATTTTTTTTTAATTTGCTCTGGACAATAAATATCTCGTGGCTGTTTTGCTCCAGCCAAGTTGAGTCAACAAAAATCATATATACATATACATATACATATACATATACATATACATATATACATACATACATACATACATACATACATACATACATACATACATACATACATACATACATACATACATACGTGTGTGTGTGTGTGTGTGTTTATTTTCCACTGACAGCTTAATAAGGAAATTCTTTGAAAAGACACCGGTAAATAATTTTTTTAAAAAAAATGGAGCAACTTGGAGGGTGTTTCCTAAAATGGCACTAAGAACCATGTCATGAATCTTATTTATTCATTTTTATTTGTTTATTCATTTATATACCCTTTCTTATCAAATGTGGTGTGGGAGGAGTGTTTTATAGATACTGTGGACCTCCAAAAAGACAAATCAGAGGGTTCTAGATCAAATCAATACAAAACCAAAAGGAGAAAACCAAAACCCCACTTAACCGAACCAGGAAAGTTAGGAACCAAAAGGTTGAGCTGCAAAAATAATTTTTAAAACATTTGTAAATATTTATTACATGAAGTTCACTAATTCAAAATTTAAAGAAACATCTATAAATCACATGGTCATCATAATTCTAACTACACAGGGAAGACACCAACCATGGAATGGACGTGTTTGGTGATTTCTAGATCAAATCAAACCTGAACTCCCCCTAGAATCTAAGATGACTAAACTGAAGCTTTTGTAGTTTCATATTTTGAAACAGTGGCTCTCAACCTGGGGATTGGGAGCCCTTTGGGGGGTTGAACGGCACTTTCATAGGGGTTGTCACATTCCTAATACAGTTCCTCATGTTGTGGTGACCCCCAACCATGAAATTATGCAAATCTTCTTTCACAAAAATTAAACTGAAATTGACCAATGCCGTGAAGATCCATGGTTCATGATTGTATATCAATTGGTTTTTTCCCGGGGATTCTCAGTTCAGCTCTGCCTCTTGTCCCATGATGATCTCACTCTTTTCCACTACTCCAGACAGACACATGCTCTATCTCGATCTACCTTGCAAGGCTGTTGTGTGCATGGCACTCCACCACCACCCCTTGCCAAGCTGCTTGCCCTGCCGCTTGATCTGCCCCAACCCCTATGAAAGGGTCATTCGACCCCCAAAGGGGTCCTGACCCCCAGGTTGAGAACCACTGCTTCAGACCAACACAGCTACCCAAATTCTTTTCATAGAAGAAAAGAATCACCAGAAAAGGCAATCATGCTAGGTAAAGTTGAATTCAGCAGGGAAAGAGGAAAACCCAATATAAGTCTTATATTCTTCTGGACATAAGCTTTAGCGTGCAATAGAACGGTGTTTGAGACCAGTGCTACCTTTAAAACCCAGAGGTAAACACCAGTCTTAAGGAAGCCACTGGATTCAAATTTGGTTCTATTTCTTCAGACCAACACCCACCCAAATCCATCTTCGTAGAAGACAAGAGTGACCGGAAAAGACAATAACACTAGGAAAAGTTGAATGCAGCAGAGAAAACGAAAGACCTATTGACTCAGGGAAGAGGGAAGAAGAAGAAGAAGAAGAAGAAGAAGAAGAAGAAGAAGAAGAAGAAGAAGAAGAAGAAGAAGAAGAAGAAGAAGAAGAAGAAGAAGAAGAA
>BDOT02000005.1:8667859-8683732 GCA_003118565.2 Paroedura picta | reverse complement strand
GGAGGAGGAGGAGGAGGAGGAGGAGGAGAAGGAGGAGGAGGAGGAGAAGGAGAAGGAGAAGGAGAAGGAGAAGGAGAAGGAGAAGGAGAAGGAGAAGAAGAAGGAGTTGGTTTACTCTATTTCATAGGGTTGTTGTCATATAGATAAAATGGAGGGACGGAAGACAGTATTGCCGGACCCCTTGGGTCACCACTTGGGACAGAAACGGGCTTTTTAAAAGTAAGGGGAAATATTCTGGGTTTGAGTATTAAAAACTCACACCAAAACATAAATAAATAAAGCTATTATTTGTCTTGCAAACATGCACATGTGAACAGAGGTGGTTTGCTATTGCCTACCTCTGTGCAGCAACCCTGGCCTTCCCCTGGTGGCCTCCCATCTAAGTACTAACCAGCCCCCCCCCCCCTGCATAACTTCCAAGATCTGATGTGGCCAGGCTAGCCTGGGCCATCCAAATCAGGGTACAGCTACATGGGAGAGCAAAAATCTGTCTGGTGCCTGATGCTCACCCAGTTTGGTACCTGGTGCAAAGACAAGGGGCCATAGCCAAGAAGGCCCTGTCCTTCAATGCCCCTCACCTTACTTCAAATGGTTTGGGCATACCAGACAGAGCATCTGAAGAAGATATTAGCTATTAAGCAGGTCTTTATGAGAGCTGGGAGAGTCTACAGCAGGGGTAGTCAACCTGTGGTCCTCCAGATGTCCATGGACTACAATTCCCATGAGCCCCTGCCAGCATTTGCTGGCAGGGGCTCATGGGAATTGTAGTCCATGGACATCTGGAGGACCACAGGTTGACTACCCCTGGTCTACAGTTGTCATCCAGGCAGCTGTCAGTTCGAGATGTGCTGATGCCATTTTGAAACGGAGCTGCAGAAATCTTGGCGTCCAAGTCAAATTGGACATGACCGGTTTGGTCTGCAAAACGGCGTGAAAATCAGCCACATCATTGCTGCGTGACAAATAATTGGACAGTGCAACTCACTCATCCGGAATAGGAATGACTCCCCAAAAAGTGGGTGGAGTTAAGGGTTTACTCAGCCAATATATGTAACAAATATATATTAACATGAAGCCAAGTTCGGCATCATAACGCAGTGAAGCAACTTTCTTTAATCAATTAGGCATTTTGCTGAAGAATCTGGAAAAGATGCCTGCTGTTTTTAGGCTGTGATTCTCAAGAGAAGTATGCCGGCCCTTTTCGGGATTTCTCTCTCTACATGCTTATTGTTTGGATTAAAAACAACAATGAGGAAGAAATATTTGGGACAGCCTAGTCCTCAAACCCACACAAAAATAATTCATATTAAGCTTTTCTGCTTGGTCACCATGAAGTTATTGCTACTCACCAAAGATGATTATTTGTGGACATTTTTAAATAAGGGGATCCTAACCAGGGTCTGAAGACTTCTCAGTGGGTAGGCCATGGGTGTTAAAATCAGTTGTGAAATCAGCTGTGGGGTAGAATGGCAGGGGGAGGGTCCAGGCGGTTTTCTTAGCTCCTGCCCTTTTATCCCAGCCTACACAAGGTGTAGCTACCATAGAAGTAGTAAAGGCCGGGTGAAGGAGGGAAAGGAGGGAGAAGGGTGCAGGTGTTGGAGTCACCTCCAGGGGGCGTGGTGGAAAAGCATGGCCAGCTGATGTCACTTCCGGGGTTCCTTGAAGCCTGAAAAAATATTTTAGGTGCTCCTCCATGGTCAAAAGATTGGGAAAGGTTGGTTTAAACCAGGGGTAGTCAAACTGCGGTCCTCCAGACGTCCATGGACTACAATTCCCATGGGCCCCGGCCAGGGAATGCTAGCAGGGGCTCATGGGAATTGTAGTCCATGGACATCTGGAAGACCGCAGTTTGACTACCCCTGGTTTAAACACTATATACTCACCATATAAGTGGCTAATCACAAGCTTGATTTAATGGCCTGCTACAGTAAAAGATCTGGGAACACCTGAGGTTGATGATGTTTCTCCGTCAAGATTTGAATTTGGAGGGGGGGATGGTTAGAGAGGGACATAATAGAGGTTTATAAAATGATGCAGATAAAGTCAAGAGAAAAAGTTCTCCCTCTACCAAAATACTGGAACTTAGAAGCTTTTAATGAGTGGAGAAAGCCGTCATCTTGACATGGTGGTTAAGAGCAACTGCCTCTGATCTGGAGAGCCGGGTTTGATTCCCCACTCCTCTGCATGCAGCCAGCGTGGTGACCTTGGGCCAATCACAGTTCTCTCAGAGAGCTCTCGGCCTCACCTACCTCACAGGGTGTCTGTTGTGAGAAGAGGAAGGGAAGGAGATTGTAAGCCGCTTTGAGACCCATGAGGCTTGCTGGGTGACCCGGGGCCAGTCACAGTTCTCTCAGAGCTCTCTCAATGCCTCCTACCCGACAAGGCGTTCGTTGTGGGGAGAGAAAGGGAAAGGCGATTGTAAGCAGCTGTGAGACTCCTTGAATTAGCAAAAAGTGAGGAACAACTGGACGTTGAGAATAATTTTCTAATTATTATATTAGAAAATTCTTCTCAACGTCCAGTCTAAAGTGAGGTTTGACAAGCCATCGAAGTAAAACAGTAAATCTCAGAGGGTTCAGGCGAGAGGCAGCTAGCTCAGGAAAACAGCGCTATTTTCCACCCAGAGAGGCAGGAGACCGCAGACTCCTTCCTTTGCCCCTGCCAAAAACGTCGCTCTTCAAAACACCGTGGCACAATGGAGAGACATTTGAGTCACAGTCCAGGGAATCCCCTTCCCTTGGGAGGGGGAACGACACAGCTGTGTCCGTGCAGCTTTGGAAAAAAGAAACAATGAGATGACACACCACACTTACGTGGCAGCCGGACAACTTTGGAAACATGGCAGGACGGCAGGCCACTCCCCGGTTCGGATGCCCTTGTGCCCCTTCTCTTCCATCCAGGTGACTCAGGGGCCGCCACTTTCCAGGGTGAGAACAGGATATTTTCCCACTCCATCGTCAAGGCTGGAGAGTCGCCCGGCCAGTCGACACACCTGCTTGAATTTCCATCACAGGGAGCCAGCGACCCATTTCCCACTAGGCTAGACCGGTGGTACTTTCAGAGGGGGACTTTCCTATGAGTCATCTGGAAGATCTGCTGCTCCAGTTTGCAATCAACACAGTGGCTGGATGGCGAATCCATTTGTCAAAAAGGACCGAGAACTGCAAACAGCCGAGGGTACACAGGGTACACAAGTGGGAACTCCAGGACACGGTCTGACCGTGACAGCTTGTAAAATAAAATCATTGGAGACGTCCCCCCTTCCCATCAAATTCCAGCCCTCCAAATCTGACATCTTAGTGTACTGGGTTTGATTCCCCGCTCTACTACAGCCAGTTGGGTGACCTTGGGATAATCACAGTTGTGGGGAGAGAAGGGGAAGGTGATTGGGAGCCCCTCTGAGACACTTTCAGGGGCGTGGCAGGGAGGGGGGTGGCTGGATGACACCATTGCCAGGGCTTCTTGAAACCCGAAAAGTTATTTTAGGGGTTCTTCCACGGTCAAAAGTTTACAAATTGCTGTTTTAAGGAGACGATTGAGAGGAAGATTTGGGATTGTTTCTTTTATTCTGGAGAAAATTAATTACTTTTATCATAAGCCACCCTGAAAGGCAGAGTGTAAATGGTTTAATAAATAAATAAAAAGGTAAAGGTATCCCCTGTGCAAGCACCGGGTCATGTCTGACCCTTGGGGTGACGCCCTCCAGCGTTTTCATGGCAGACTCAGTACGGGGTGGTTTGCCAGTGCCTTCCCCAGTCATTGCCGTTTACCCCCCAGCAAGCTGGGTCCTCATTTTACCAACCTCGGAAGGATGGAAGGCTGAGTCAACCTTGAGCCGGCTGCTGGGATCGAACTCCCAGCCTCATGGGCAGAGCTTTCAGACTGCATGTCTGCTGCCTTACCACTCTGCGCCACAAGAGGCTCTAATCAATCAATAAGTAAGGCCAAAGTCTCCCAGTGTCATGCTTGTGAGAAGAAACTCATCCAAGCGCATTTGGGAATGATATTCTTGCCATACGTGTGCTGTGAGTCAGATTGGGAATTCGGCTAATGAATGTTATTTTATTGAGCACTGATCCTCCATCTTGGTCCCAGGGCCCAAAACACTCTTGTCTCAATACCCAGGTGCCTTGAAACTCAGCACAACAAGCCAGGTTTGCCCAGTTGACTACCAGAAGTGCTTTCCATGCTGGGTTTCAAAACACCTGGGGAACAGGAAGAGGTGACCGGATCCTCTAGAAAAGTAAACTTTGGAACCGAGATGACCCTTGGAGACAGCGGAGACTCAAAAAGCGCAGGTCTCCGGCTTCCATGACAATGCACAGTGACCAAGCTTCTCCTTTTCCTTCGTTCTGCTTTAGGCCCTTCTGAACGATCCCCTGTACATCGGCCTCAAACACAAGAGGGTTCGTGGGAAACAGTACGATGCCCTGATTGATGAGTTCATGCAGGCCGTCTCCAGCAAGTGAGTGGAATTTCCAGCGGCAAGCGAATGTTGTTCTCTTCCCCCTTAACCTCTTTGAAAGCAAAACAGCTGAAAACGAGGCAAGTGAACATTTAGCTTTCGGCTGAGATTCCAGCAGAGAAAATCATTTTAATGGGATGCTCCATGGGTGGTCTGAGAGTGACCCTTTGTGCTTGAAGACTCTTGAGTCATGATGATTCCACATGCATGGAAATCTGATACGAGTCGAGCAATGCTTACAATTAACTGATATCAACACAGGCTCCCCCACAAGAGAGAAAGGCATCTTTTCCCCATACAACCCACTGAGCATATAAGAACGTGTCTGGTATGTACCAATCTAAGTGGCAATTTATGTGACTGAATTCTCCCCCGTAGAAAACAAATCTGTGTGCTAAGAAATCTGCACTTGATTTTGGTATGTGATGGTTCTTTGGGGTATCCTGGTTTCCATAGGCCCTCTCGATGTGTACAACATTTTCATCCAAAATGCAGCTCTCCAAAGTGCTGGTGCTCACCTTTAAGGCCCTAAAGCAGTGGTTCTCAACCTGGGGGTCGGGACCCCTTTGGGGGTCGAATGACTCTTTCACAGGGGTTCTGGCAGGGGAAGCAGCTTGGCTGGGGGGGTGGCATCCACAAAACAGCCTTGCGGGGTAGATTGAGATAGAGCATTTGTCTGTCTGGAGCAGCAGAAAAGAGTGAGATCGGCATGGTGGGACAAGAGGCAGAACTGAACTGAGAAACCCCAGGAAAAGAACAATTTATATACAATCATGAACAATGGATCTTACTGCCATTGGTCAGTTTGGGTTTAATTTCTGTGAAAGAAAAACGGAACCCCCTGATCAGTCTGGCCTGGAAGAAATTCGCCTTCTGCCCCCAAACTGGTGATTGGTTTTTTCTTGGGCGTGCAAGAAAGGGCCATGAGAGCCAAGCTCAGACACAATCCCTTCTGCCCACCCACTCACCACCTGCCTAAGTTCACAGAATCAGCATTTCTGTTAGATGGCTCTCCAGCCTCTGCTTAAAAACTTCCAAAGGAGGAGAACCCACCACCTCCCGAGGAAGCCTGTTCCACTGGGGAACTGCTCTAACTGTCAGGAACTTCTTCCGGAGGTTTAGCCAAAAATTCTTTTGAATTATTTTCATCGCATTGGTTCTGGTCCGACCCTCTGGGGCAGCAGAACTCTGCTCCATCTTCTCTATGACAGCCCTTCATGTATTTGAAGTTGACCATCATATAACCTCTTAGTCGTGTTCTCTGCAGGCTAAACAGACTAAGCTCTCTCAGCCTTTCAAGAAGAAGAGTTGGTTCTTATATGCCGCTTTTCTCTACCTGAAGGAGTCTCAAAGTGGCTTACAGTCACCTTCCCTTTCCTCTCCCCACAACAGACACCCTGTGAGGGAGGTGAGACTGAGAGAGCCCTGATATTACTGAAGAAGAAGAAGAGTTGGTTCTTATATGCCGCTTTTCTCTACCTGAAGGAGTCTCAAAATGGCTTACAATCGCCTTCCCTTCCTCTCCCCACAACACACACTCTGTGAGGTAGGTAGAACTGAGAGAGTTCTGGGAGAACTGTGACTGGTCCAAGGTGACCCAGCTGGCTACATGTGGTGGAGAAGTGGGGAATCAAATCCAGCACACGAGATCAGAAGCCAGTGCTCCTAACCACTACACCACCCTGGGTTATTTATCTCATAGAATCATAGAGTTGACCGGGGCCATACAAGCCATCTAGTCCAACCCCCACTCAATGCGGGATCAGCCTATATATTATATATCACTACATATAACTAGGATTCTTGCTATTCTGGCTTTTACATTCAAGCCAGAACCACTGGGAAGCTCTGCTGCCAGCTCAGAGAAAAATTGATTGCCTCAAGATTCAGGAAAGGGAAGAAACTGAGGAGTCATTAGTCTAATTGTCCAGTCATTAGCACCATCAAGTTGCTGTTTGTGTTACTCTACAATCTGCCACTGTGTAATTAGCGACTTAATGATGGGGGCCCCAGGCTAGCCATGGTTTCCCCCCCCCAAAACTTAGCAGGAAATAGATTTTGTAAAAGCAATGTGTGATGTGTGGTTATCATAGAATCATAGAGTTGGAAGGGGCCACACAGGCCATCTAGTCCAACCCCCTGCTCAACGCAGGATCAGCCCTAACCATCCTAAAGCATCCAAGACTCATAACAATAACACAGGGCACTTTCCCAAATATAAAATAGCAAAACGTTTCTAATTCCTAAGCCTCCATTTTATACTGCACTTGGTCCAAATCAGATGCCACTTTAGAGAAACATTTGGGCTGTGAAGAAACATCCTGCACCACAGTTGGAACAGGCAATCTTGCCTCCAGCCCCTGCTCAGCTGTGTGTGGGGGGGGAGGGGGGCCTGTCTTGTAAGGTTGCCAACCTCCAGGGTGGGGAATCTTGTGGAATTACAGGTGATCTCCAAGCAAACTGAGAGCCAGTTTGGTGTAGTGGTTAGGAGTACGGACTTCTAATCTGGCATGCCAGGTTCGATTCTGCGCTCCCCCATATGCAGCCAGCTGGGTGACCTTGGGCTCGCCATGGAACTGATAAAGCTGTTCTGACTGAGCAGTGATATCAGGGCTCTCTCAGCCTCACCCACCCCACAGGGTATCTGTTGTGGGGAGAGGAATGGGAAGGCGACTGTAAGCCGCTTTGAGCCTCCTTCAGATAGGGAGAAGCGGCATATAAGAACCAACTCTTCTTCTCTTCTTCTTCTTCTTCTCCTCAACATAGATGAGACTGCTGTGGATGGTAAACTAAGGCCATCAAAGTCTCTCCCTCCCCAAACCCTGTCCTTTTCAGGTTTCACCCCTCCCAAATATCCAGGCATTTCTCAACCTGGATCTGACTGCCCTATGCCAGCCCCCTTTCCTGGGGGGAGAGAGAGGCCGTCCGCAGAATTCTTCCACACAAACACAACCCAATTTAGTGCCCGTTGTATTCCTGCTGGTGCTGAGGCAGCTGCATTGGTTGCCAGTTCAATACCAGATCAGGTTCAAGGTTTTGGTGTTAACTTTTAAGGCCATTCATGGTCTGTGCCCAGTGTACCTGAGGGATTGTTTCCTTCCCTATGCAGGGCTCTTCACTCTGCGGGTTCAAATAAGCTGGAACTTGGCCTGGCCTTGATTAGGGCCAGGGCCTTTTTGGCTAAGGACCCTAATCGGAGCTGACACAGTTCTGCAAGGCCTGCAGGATGGAGTTCTTCGGCCAGGCATTTGGTTGAGGCCAGGCTGATAGGAGACCTTGATCCTCTCTCTGGTGCCTCCTAATAATATCATCTCTGGAGACTACGCAGATTGGGGGAGGGGGATGTCTGTGGTTGTTGGGCCTGGGCTTTTGGGGATTTATGTGTTTTATTACTGCTTTTATTTATCTGTTGTTAGCCGATGCAAACCGTATAATTATAAATAAACAAACTCCGAGGCAAAGGGCTGCTTCGGCTGATGGGTTATCTTTTCTCCTATCTTTCCTTCTGAATTTGATCAACAATGCCTGTTCTTTTGCCATCTCCAGGCTAATTCTGTGCCTCGCCAGCCCATGCATAATGTAAAAGCTTTATTAAACATCGATCGCCACGGACAAAGCTAGCAGCAGCGTGGGTCAAAGAGTTCCTAATGGCCCTGCTTCTCTCTTCAGAAACCCAAAATTTCACAGCATCTCTTTTTTTTATGAGCTTAGGATGGTTTACCTGGATAAATTGGAAGTCCAAGATGTAGTCCAAGATAATTAATCCCTCCAGCAATTCCGCCAGCCTGCCCATTTCCTTCCAACAGCGCTGGAGACAAATAAAATGACTAATGCAGCTAGATGCAAATTAATGGCCATATCCAGAACATGGGAACGTATTATAATATTAGCTCAGAACCCCCAAGGAATTCGGGATGAGGGGGAAAGGATTCTGTTGGGTCTGCAGCACAGTGGACCAATTCAAACAGTGGGAACTGCAATTTAAACAGTGGGGATATTTAATGCTGTTGATCAGCACGCAGAATCCGTCCTGCCTCTACGTCATTAGGATGGCCCAGTTAGTTTGAACCTAGGGGCTCAGGCGTGGGCAGGAACCCTGGAACAGGGAGGGCAGCGAGGTGTGGTGGTTAAGAGTGGCAGCTTCTAATCTGGTTTGATTCCCTGCTTCCCCACATGCAGCCCTCTGGTTTATGTTGGGCTAGTCACAGTCCTGTTAGAGCTTGCAAAACAATTCTCTCCGAGCTTACTCAGTCCCACCCACCTCTGTTGTGGGGAAAGGAAGGGAAGGCGATTATAAGTGCTTTGAGACTCCTTCAGGCAGTGAAAACAAGGTTGTTATTATTATTCATAAATTTGGGCGGTAGGCTGTGTTTCCCAGTTCTCGGGTGTGATCTAAATAAAGAGCTGCTGTTTCGCTCTACCAGCGACACCTCACCTTCTTGAAGCCACTAATCAAGAGTGACTCCTTTATCTCTTTCTACTTCACTTCTTTCCTCTGCAATAGACCACTCTTTGAAAAGAGCAAGAGAAAAATGATTTTAAAAATTGGTGCACCCTTCATCTCTTGCACAAAAGCCCTTAGAGAAGATTAAAACAACAACAAAAATGTTAAGATGTAATTACGGTGTCCAAAAAAGGCTTACTTAGTAATGGAGGAAAGCTGTTGAACAGGAGGGCTTAGAAAAGGGGAAACGTCAGGCAATTTTTCACAGTCAGAGTAGTTCAGCAGTGGAATAGGCTGCCTAAGGAGGAGGTGAGCTCCCCCTCACTGGCAGTCTTCAAGCAAAGGTTGGATACACGCTTTTATTGGATGCTTTAGGATGCTCTGGGCTGATCCTGCGTTGAGCAGGGGGTTGGACTATATGGCCTGTATGGCCCCTTCCAACTCTAGGGTTCTATGATTCTAAGGAGAAGGAGGAGGAGAAGGAGAAGGAGAAGGAGAAGGAGAAGGAGAAGGAGAAGGAGAAGGAGAAGGAGAAGGAGAAGGAGAAGGAGAAGGAGAAGGAGAAGGAGAGAGTCCACCCCAGAAAGAGTTGGCGCAAGGGACAATGGGCCGAGCTTCACGCCTCTGCTAACTGCAGCCTCCACTGAGGCATCTATGGAGCCAAGGCAGGGGGAGGAGAAGGAGGGGCACCCCCTCCCCTGCTACTCCGGGTGCTCACCCTCTCTTACTTTCCCCTCTCTGTCCTTACCTGTCAAAAAGAGCCAGTCCTGCGCATTCATAAGTTAAAATGGTGCCGTCAGACAATCGACATTATTTATTTATGCTTTGATTTTATACGCTGCCTCTGTCCAGATGGTCTCAGGGTGGCTCCCATCAATAAATTAAAAACCCGCACACAAATTAAAAGCCTCAAAGGCATTAAAACCTGTTCACGCTCCTGGCAACGAAGCCCCTATAAGCCTGGAGATTAAGAGGTCCACAGTTGCTGGCCAGGCACCGAGTGCAGGGTGGGGGGTTCGGTTGTGGGGCCCAGTTGATGGCAATCTTTGGCCTTCACCAGTTGCCTGGTGGAGGGCATATTTTTTAAAAAATGGCTGATAACTTGAGGACAACTTGGATGGGGGCGAGAGTGTGGGAGGCAGGTGAACATGCCTCAGTCAGGACTCAAAACAGGGAAATAATAGTAGGGAAATTAATTCGAATTCCAGAATTCCTCACTTGAAAACTATGAGTTATGATCTGAAGGGTGGGGTCGGGGTGGGGGACACTGCTAGAAAGGAGAATTCAGACAATGCTGGGTCTGGGGGCACAACATTTGGATCTGCTCCAGAACTTTTTGTCTTGTTCAAATCTTTAAAAACATGGGGGGGGGGTTGTGCAGGACTGGTAGAAGACGAATAAGAAGAGTTGGTTCTTATATGCCTCTTTTCTCTACCTGAAGGAGTCTCAGAGCAGCTTACAGTCACCTCCCCTTTCCTCTCCCCACAACAGACACCCTGTGAGGGAGGGGAGGCTGAGAGAGCCCTGAGATTACTGAAGAAGAAGAAGATTTGGTTCTTATAGGCCGCTTTTCTCTACCAGAAGGAGGCTCAAAGTGGCTTACAGTCGCCTTCCCTTTCCTCTCCCCACAACAGACACCCTGTGAGGTGGGTGAGGCTGAGAGAGCCCTGAGATTACTACTCAGTCAGAACAGCTTTATCAGTGCCGTGGCAAGCCCCAGATCACCCAGCTGGCTGCATGTGCGGGAGTGAGGAATCAAACCCCGCTCGCTAGATTAGAAGTCCGCATTCCTAACCACTACACCAAGCTGGCTCTCTACTGGTAGGGGTTCTGGTTCCACTGAGCTAGAACCACTGGGCCTCGCAGGATTTTTAAATGGCCCAAGTCTTCTAAAATGGTGTTGTGGGGCACAGGTTGACCCATGGCTGCCCTAGTTTCTAGTTTTGCTGACTATGTAATATTGCACTTTAAAGTTCAGGAAACTAGAACATGTTTTCTGGCCACGAGATCATCTTTTTGGCCTGCTATGTCTACTCTGACCGGCCTCTCTCTCTCTCTGCTCTGCTACATGGGATCCTTGAACGGTGCCAGAGATTACGCATCAAATCATGTGGTGGGAAAAGAAAGATACAACACCAAAAGCATAGTTTGGATGACTCTTCATCCAGGGTCATTCAACCTCCTTCCCTCTTCCTAAATTTTAAATTCCTGAACTGTGAGATATCAAGTCACGCTTTAGCTTGCTCTGCTTCTCACGATTGGCTGCCATTGGGTGGGGTGAGATTAATGTGATGATGTCAAGTCCAGAGACAGAACTTTTCCCGAGACTTTGAATCCATGAATAAAAGTTGAACTTGTGGCTTTACTGGGCGGAGGGAGATGGAACTTTGAATGGGAATTAGAATCATAGAATCATAGAATCATAGAGTTGGAAGGGGCCATACAGGCCATCTAGTCCAACCCCCTGCTCAATGCAGGATCAGCCCTAAGCATCCTAAAGCATCCAAGAAAAGTGTGTATCCAACCTTTGCTTGAAGACTGCCAGTGAGGGGGAGCTCACCACCTCCTTAGGCAGCCTATTCCACTGCTGAACTACTCTGACTGTGAACATTCTAGCCTATATCGTTGTACTTGTAGTTTAAACCCATTATTGCGTGTCCTTTCCTCTTCAGCCAATTGGAATATATTGGAATTGGAATTGGAATATATGCAAAACGTCTTCTGTATCAAAGTGAAACTTGTCTTCCATTTGCGACAGCATGAAATGCATTGTTTATAAGCTTGCCTATAAAGTCGTTCGTTTTGGCATATTTATGAAATTTGCAAGGGCAAATGACTTCACGTTTTACAAGGAAAATTGCAAACATAACCCATGCAGGGGCTGAGGCTCAGTGGTAGAGCATCAACTTGGCATCCAGAAGGTCCCATGTTCATTCCCTGGTATCTCCAGTAGGGGTGAGCGCTTCAGTGCGGTTCGGCCGCCTTGGCTGATCACCGAAGCCCGAGGCGGCCAGCACCGCAGGACGGAGAGGAGGGGTGCCAAAGCGGCCGAACCACACCGAAACACTCACCCTTAATCTCCAGTTGACCTTTTTTTTAAAAAAAAACACTCCATCACTGCAAACAGCAAATAAACACTAATAAATATCTTGATGAATTCCTGAAGGTACATTTTTTTGGAAACAAAAATTCTTACAGTGTTAACAAAATGGAGAGATCAAGATGGGTAGTTGTGTTTCTTGGTGTGAGTAGAAAAGAGTCCAGATGCACCGCAAAGACTAACAGAATTGTTGGCAGGGTGAGTCCCTGCTTACTTCCTCAGATACAGCTGGTATGTGAGTCTATCTGCCCTTATATCACAAAGTTGATTGATTTCCATTCTGTATGGCTAAATTTATTTATCTGTAAACCGCCCGTGGCGCCACAGGCGCCACGGACTAAATAAAACAGTAAGGGGTCCTGGGGCGGGATGAGTCCGGGATGAGGAAGGGTCCAGATTGGACCCTTCCTCATGACAGACAATAGGAGGGACCAATCGCGCCTGCCGATTGGTCCCTCCGATTCCCAGCCCCAGGAACTGTGAGCCGCACACAGCGCGGCTCGCAGTTGCTCCCAGCCTGATGCGGCGAGAGGCGCAAAGCGCCTCTCGCCGCATCAGGCCACCTGAGGGAGCCCCCGGCAGTCGCACGGAGCGCGGCTGCCGGGGGCTCCCTGTCCGGTGGCCTGATGCGGCGAGAGGCGCAAAGCGCCTCTCGCCGCGTCAGGCCGCCGCCTGGGGGAACCCACGGACTCCTCGAAGAAAAAAAAGACCCACCGCTCGGCCGTCGCCTGGGGGGACTCCCGGACTACAAAACAAAACAAAAAAAGAGACCCACCGCTCGGCCGTCGCCTGGGGGGACTCCCGGACTACAAAACAAAACAAAAAAAGAGACCCGCCGCTCGGGCCGCCGCCTGGGGGGACTCCCGGATTAAAAAAACCCCAAAAAAAGAGACCCGCCACTCGGGCCGCCGCCTGGGGGGACTCCCGGACTAAAAAAAAACCAAAAAAAGGGAGCCCTCGGGAGCCCTCGGCGGCCATCGCGCCCAGCGCGGCCTCCGGGGCCTCCCTCGGGATAATCCTCCCTGGACGGCTTCACGCAGCGCCGCAGGACGGAGCCCTTCGCCTGGCCCGCCCACGTGGCGGCTTCTTCCCTTCATGCTCTCGCTGTCCCTGAACACCTGGGCTTCGCTTCTTACCAAGTGCAGTGCCAGGGGCAGCAGTAGGAAGAAAAGCCATAGGTAGAGATTAAAGCTGTTAGTAAATTTGCCTCCCGCGCCGGCCGGCCTCACGGTGAAGCTCCCCGCGATCGGCAGAGTGGACCGCAGCCAGGAAACCGAGCCGCGCCGCCCGCCCTGGCCAGCGGAGCTAGGTGGCTGTCGCCTCCCCACTCTCCCGACGCTAGAAATCCACCACCGAGCTTCCCTGGCGCCTCCCGCAGCTCCATTGCCTTGCCCTTTAAACAGAGAAGCCGGCTCGCCAGGGTTTCAAGAGAAGCCTCCCTGGCCGGCTTTAGCTTCTAACACTGGATGGTGCCCGGAGAACCCTTGCCAAGATGGCTGCCGCCGCCGGGCTGGCACGCTGGGGCTCTGCAGCGTTCTCCCGCATGCTGCGGGCGCCTCGCCCGGACAAGCCCTGAAGACGTCCACTCCCACGGAGCCGACACAAGGTCAGTCTAGCGCCCGTTTTATTACGAAATATAAAATGGGCTTTTTTGCTAGTTTATCATACTTCTATACCGCCCTCCCCGGAAGCTCAGGGCAGTTTACATAAGAACAAGGAACAATACATAAAACGGTCTATAAAAACATTTGAATAACCTTATAATAATAACTAATAGTTGTAACCTTGGAGTCCCTTGGACTGCAAGGCGAACAAACCGGTCAGTCCTAGAGGAGATCAGCCCTGACTGCTAAGGCCAGATCCTGAAGATGAAACTCAAATACTTTGGCCCCCTCATGAGAAGGAAGGACTCCCTGGAGAAGAGCCTAATGCTGGGAGCGATCGAGGGCAAAAGAAGCAGGGGACGACAGAGAATGAGGTGGCTGGATGGAGTCACTGAAGCAGTCGGTGCAAACTTAAATGGATTCCGGGGAATGGCAGAGGACAGGAAGGCCTGGAGGATCATTGTCCATGGGGTCGCGATGGGTCGGACACGACTTCGCACATAACAACAACAACAATAGTTGTAACCAGATAACAGTGTAACAGTACAATATAACAATACAACAATGTAACAGTACAAACAGGTCCAGGGCTTATTGGTGGAATTCTGAGGGGGGGCAGGGGGGAGCAGGGGGGAGCAGATTACGTCTGGTCTCAGCCAAATGCCTGGCGGAAGAACTCCTTTTTGCAGGCCCTGCGGAACTGTTTAAGCTCCATCAGGGCCCTGACCTCCTCCGGGAGCTCGTTCCACCAGGTGGGGGCCAGGACAGAGAATGCTCTGGCCCTTGTCGAGACCAGGCGGACTTCTTTAGGGCCAGGGATCCTTAGCTAGTTAGTGGTGGTGGAGCGCAAAGCTCTTTTGAGGGGCATAGGCGGGGAGGTGGTCCCTCAGGTACACTGGGCCCTGACCGCGTATGGCAGGGGTAGTCAAACTGCGGCCCTCCAGATATCCATGGACTACAATTCCCAGGAGCCCCTGCCAGCATTCGCTGGCAGGGGCTCCTGGGAATTGTAGTCCATGGACATCTGGAGGGCCGCAGTTTGACTACCCCTGGCGTATGGTCTTGAAGGTAATTACCAGGACCTTTAGTCTGATCCGGAATTCAACTGGCAACCATTGCAGCTGGTGGAGAATGGGCCGGTGGAGTATATGGTGGCTTCCCCCTTTGGCCACAATGACAGCGTTGTGATGAGCACATCAAATTCAGTGTTGTCTATTCAGACCAGCAGCAGCTTAGGCAGAGGTCTTTCCCATCCCCTACTGATTCCCTGGCCCCAGATCTCTGGGAAACTGCTTGCACATGAGTCGTTTGCAAAGCTTTCACCTCCTATTTTCCTTGGCGGGTATTTGAGCGGGTCAACCCGGTTCCCCTCCCACACACTTGCAAACACTGTCGCTGAAGTCTCATTAAATTGTCAACTCCCCTCCTCCCTTCCGCGTCTCAGCCCGTTCTGCGA
This sequence comes from Paroedura picta, assembly GCA_003118565.2. Lineage (NCBI taxonomy): Eukaryota > Metazoa > Chordata > Lepidosauria > Squamata > Gekkonidae > Paroedura > Paroedura picta. Next base: position 8,668,663 of record BDOT02000005.1, on the reverse strand, counting down.
GGGATAATTGTGAAAGCAGAAGCGCTCTCGGTTGATCAGCCTGTCCTCTCCTGACAGCCTGTGGGAGATTCGGAGCGAGCCGAGTTCTTCCGCGCTGGAACGTTTCTTTTAGCGGGCCAGAGTGGGAAGAGAGAGAGAGGGGAACTGAAAAGCGACTTACGAGATAACAAGACAATTGGTCTTTATTTAATCATTGGGCCACAGCGAAAGCTTTGCAGGAAACCGAGGCAAACAATGCTGCCTTAAGCGCTGAGCCTAAGGAGGTGGTGAGCTCCCCCTCACTGGCAGTCTTCAAGCAAAGGTTGGAGACACACTTTTCTTGGATGCTGTAGGATGCTTTGGGCTGATCCTGCGTAGAGCAGCGGGTTGGACTAGATGGCCTGTATGGCCCCTTCCAACTTTATGATTCTATGATTTTTATAGCAAGGCCTGTGACTCCAGAGAGCAGCTGCCAACCAGAGTAGGCCAATACTGAGGCAGCCTCATGTCTTCTTGAGGTCAAATCAGTCCGAACTGCTGCAGTGTAGTGGCTGAAGGCCTAATTGTGCTTTTCCCCTAGTCAGGACAATCCAAAGCGTGTTACAAGTTCTGTGCTGGAATCCCAAGCATGCAGGGTCCGGATTTGGACTGAGACCATGGCATGCAGGGAGGGGGGGGGGGCTTATGCCTTCCCCCCATCATGCTCTTTTCTTGACCTGAAACAGCCCTGGAGGACAGCTAATTGTCCTATTGAAGGCTCTGAGTACACTTAGGTTTCCCCTGTGGGACAAAAATAGCATCTCCCCAGGGATGTTTCAGGTTAGT
>BDOT02000005.1:8637413-8667823 GCA_003118565.2 Paroedura picta | reverse complement strand
GACTTAAGCTGTGTTTCCTCACACCCCTGCAGCCATGATTTATTATTTGTGAGGCTTGGGGGTTGCTTCCTGGGGGCCAGGACCTCCAGCCGTGACATTAAGGAACGAGCCAGAGATCTGATGGAGGTGGTACGCCCTCTGGGTGTAGCAATGTTTTATTGTAGAGCAGGGGTTTGGTACAGAAGGAAAGGTTCTCCGGCTTGCCCCCGCTATCCCCTTGGCTGCCAGATCCCTCCTCTGGCCCTCTGCTGTATTCCCCCCAGCTGTCCTTCCAGCTCCTCTCCTTCACCGTCTGGCATCTCTTTCCCTCCATCCCTTTCCTTCTCCTCAATTCAGGTTCAGTTCCGTAGCCTCTGTCTTGTGTGTGCTGCATTTGCTCTCTTCTCTCTCTCTCTTTCTCCTTTGCTTTCCACCCACCCCTTGTGCTCGTTCCCTTCCTTCCTTTATCCTTCTCTGCTAACCCAGCTCCTTCCCTTGAATCAACACCACCCTCCTGGCTTAGCATTCTGACCTTCAGCCTCCCCCTCCCTCTCCATCTAGGCCATCAGCCAGGGGTAGCATGTCGGGCACTGATCCACCCCTGGGTTGTCCCCACCACCCCAGCAGACCCGAGGATCACCCCTCCCTGCAGAGTCCTTCACCCCAATGAAGAGGCCAGCGGTGAGGGGTTTGGTAGGCGCTCCTCACACCAGGGCACTCTGTGTCTTCATGCTCCAAATAAATAAATGCTGACGGGAGCATCTCTGCCGCATCTCCAGCCTCATTCTACTTGAGTTGGTCTGGTGGCACAACTCTTGTGACAGGGGTTGGAAGCGGTGGGGGGGTCCCCCTCTGCAGGCGAGGGCCCCCTCTTTTCACTGTTTTTGTTGTTGTTGTTGTTGCTGTTGCTGTTGCTGTTGCTGTTTTTGTTGTTGTTGTTGTTTTTTTTGTTTTTTTGTTTTTGTTTTGTTTTGGTTTTTGTTGTTGTTTTTTTTGTTTTTGTTTTTGTTTTTGCAATGTCCAGCCTTGTAGCCTGGAGACCCAGGAAGGTTGCCAGCGCCAAGGCATTTATTTATTTAAATTTGTAGACTGAAGGAGGCCTGGCTGCTGCGCTGGGGGCACATCCGCCAAGCAACTGTGTTCATTTGTTCCTGGATGCCCAGCCCAGAGCTGTGCCCTCTCTATAAACGAGTGCTGATCCTTATAACCGACAATGCAATAAGAACAGACCAATCCTGTTCTTGCTAGCAGAATCACAATGCAAGACAAATCCGTTGTGGCAAAAATTTCTGTGCTCACCAAGGTCTGCTGAATCTTAGCAGACTGTGGTTGATAAATATTCATCGGGACGCTTTGCAGAAATCCCCATGGAAGGCTGAGGCACTTGGGAATATTCAGCCTGGAGAAGAGGAAGTGGAGAGGGGACAGGATGGCTATTTTGGAGTATTTGAAAGGCTGAACTTTAAAGGAGGGCAGGGAGTGGTTGACTTTGGCAGCAGAGGATAGGACCTGCAGTAATGGCCTTAAACTACAGGTAGAATGGTACCAGCTAGAGAGCAGGAAAAAAACATTCACAATCCGAGTAGTTCAGCAGCAGAACGGGCTGCCTCAGGAGGTGGGAAACTCCCCATCATTGGCGGTCTTCAAGCAGCGGCTGGACAGATCCTTCTCCTGGATGCTTGAGGCTGATCCTGCACTGAGCAAGGGGTTGAACTAGATGGCCTGCATGGCCCCTTCCCACTCTAGGAATCTAGTTCAGCAGTGGCACCGGCTGCCTAACGAGGGGGTGAGTTCCCCTTCAATGGTGGTCTGGACAGATCCTTATCCTAGATGCTTGAGGCTGATCCTGCACTGAGCAGGGGGTGGGACTAGATGGCCTGTGTGGCCCCTGCCAACTCTACAAGGGGAATGGGTAGCTTCCCTCATCCAGAGGCCTTCAAGATTCTCAGACACACTGTTGACTCAAGATGACAACAGAGAACTCACTTTTCATTTGTTTGCCATATATGTTCATTGCTCTCCCAAGTTCTGCCATATATGTTCATTGTTCTCCACCTTTCCCCTTCCCTTCCTTCTTTTCACAGTGCGTAGAAAGGCCCATTGTAAGAATAATTCAACCCCTTGAAGAAGAACAGAGTCTCAAATACGCCAACCACGTTGGGTGCCGTCCAACAGGCCTCAGCAGTGACTTGATCCCACTCCATTATTTTCAGCAGGGCTTAGTTGGGATTAATGTAAATCCCATTTATCTCAGTCAAAGAAAGGCCCAGTAGCTACCCTTGGACTGAGCTGTCTCTTCAGACCACAGATAGACAGTTTGAACGCTCCTCCACAAACAGATTCCCTCCCTGTGGAAAGGTTGATGTCAGAGACAATGGTTCTAGCCCGGCCTCCTTCCTAACTCACTAGCTTTCTGTACACGGGGATTTTTTAAGTATGTGAGCCTCCCGCACACACGTGCACACCCACACAAGGTGAAGTGGCTCAGGCTGGATGCAGGTTTACCACTTAGAATCATAGAGTTGGAAGGGACCAGACAGGCCGTCTAGTCCAACCCCCTGTTCAATGTAAGTTCAGTCTAGAGCACCCGAGGCACTAAACCTTGCACTGAGCCCATTCAATTTGCATCAGTTACTGGCCATGCAGAAGAAGCAAGTGGTAGAGTCCTCTCTGGACACAGTCCTAATTCAGACAAAATAGAAGAGCTGCTTTTTGTACCCTACTTTTTACTACCCTACTTTTTACTACCTGTTTACTTGTTCCAATGGTCCCTTCCCTACCTTGATATGTTAGTATGCTTGGTTGGCCCAGTATTTTTCCACAAACTGAAGGCTGAGTGGGGAGGCAGTTCTCTTAGAATCATAGAACTATAGAGTTGCAAGGGGCCACGCAGGCCATCTAGTCCAACCCCCTGCTCAACGCAGGATCAGCCCAAAGCATCCTAAAGCATCCAAGAAAAGTGTCTAGCCTATATCGTTGTACTTGTAGTTTAAACCCATCTTCATCCAAGAGCATTTTTAATTGCCTTGACCTTGCATACATATGGTCTAGGAATGTTTTGTGATATTTAGGTGATAGCATGTGCTTTGTTGGGAAACTTTGCCAGGGTATTTCACTCACTGTACCTATTTTCTAATCAGGGGGAGGGGTCTCGGGTAAAACATAAAAAGTATGCTTGCATATTTGCCCTTTAGTTCTAGCAAGGAAGCACCTTGCTCTCTGTTCGCCATCTCCTTCAATAAAGAGTTTTCCTTTAATAGCAAGTCTGCTTCTTGAGAGTTCGACAGATTCAATGGTAGGCGAGGCTGAGAGAGCTCTGAAAAGAACTGTGACTGGCCCAGGTCCACCCAGCTGCAGCTGCATGTGGAGCAGTGGGGAACTGAACCCAGTTCTCCCGAGTAGAGGCCACTGCTGGGAACCACTGCACCAAAAGGAAAAGAAAACAATCCTTTGACATAGAAAACAAGCTTATTAGGGGTCAGATCAAGTAGAAACTGTTCTGTCCAATGGGCTAGCTTTCCACATGCACGGTCATGAGCTCTCTAACCTTGTAGTTTGAAGTTGTAGAGCCCAAAGTGGGCAGAAGCATGGGAGAATGTCAAAACTGATAGTTTTGTTGAGCGCTGGTAAGATCTAGGTCAGTGGTCCCCAACCTTTTTGAGGCTGGGGACCGGCAGGGCAACTGCCCGCCCGTTCATGACGCGCATGCGCGGGCGCACCCACGCACTGCGCATGCGCGACCGGGCCACGCATGTGCCATGCGTGGCCAAAATCGCACATGCGCAGCACTTCCGCGCATGTGCGCATTAGCGAAAGTGCCGCGCATTCGCGATTTCGGCCACGCATGTGCGCATGTGCGCGGCCAGGCCGCGGCCCGCGGGTTGGGGACCACTGATCTAGGTGACCTTCTGTTTTCCTAATCATTTCTTAGTCTTTCCCCTCTCCTTGCTGACTTTTGCATCATGGCTAGCTGAGAATGTATGCTATTTTCCCCCGTCCACGCACAAGCTCGCCCTATTATTCATTTGTTCTGTTGAATCCATCACGCAAACCCAGGCGGCTCTTTTCCATTTAGAAGCACAAGTGAGGAGGCGAGAACCGGGGGAAGCCTCCCTCTGGCTTTGAAATACTCATCGGTCAGCAACGAGCATTCCGGGAGGGGTTTGGACATGAGATATTCCCTCCATAAATGTCAGCGCCTGCAGTGTGAAGAGTTTACCAGGGCAGTGAGAGCAAGCTTGACCAGGGGACTTTTCTTTTGTAGCTCTCCCAAAGTCTGCTCTGGTTTGGCCTCACTTGGAGTCCTGTGTTCAGTTTTGGGCAGCCCAGTTGAAGAGGGATGTTGACAAACTGGAGCGTATCCAGAGGAGGGCAACAAAGATGGTGAGGGTTTTGGAGACCAAGACCTAGGAGGAAAGGTTGGGGGAGCTTGGTCTGTTTAGCCTGGAGAGGAGACAACTGAGAGGGAATCTGATAACCATCTTCATATTTAAATAGGTGCCATATGGAGGATGGAGCAAAATTGTTCTCTCTTGCCCCGGAGGGACAGACCAGAACCAATGGGATGAAATTAATGCAAAAGAAATTCCGTCTAAACATCCGGAAGAAGTTCCTGACAGTTAGAGCAGTTCCTCAGTGGAACAGGCTTCCTCGGGAGGTGGTGGGTTCTCCATCTTTGGAGATTTTTAAACAGAGGCGGGAGAGCCATCTGACGGAGAGGCTGATCCTGTGAAGGTTCAAGGGGGTGGCAGGTGACAGTGGATGAGCGATAGGGTTGTGAGTATCCTGCGCAGTGCAAGGGGTTGGACTAGATGACCCAGGAGATCCCTTCCAACTCTATTATTCTATGATTCTAAGAGACGGATTGCTTTGGAATCTGAAAGATTTGACATGGTTGGATGTTTTGAAACCTGATGTAGAGTGCAGGAAGATGCCATTTAAATGCCTTTCTTGTCTGTCAAAGACTGTGAGGCTTCAGTTAAAAGCCTCAGGATAGGAAAAAGTGTAAGCTCGGGCAAATGGCACAGGTTCAAGACATCAGTGGAGAACTGGGGTCTGGAACATCACCTCCTATTATTGACAGGCAGCCAGATTGGCCAGGCTTAGTATAAATATTCCAGGGAGCAGACCAGCCTTTCTTATCATTGTAGCCCAGCCCAGACTGCAGGTGCATTACGACCTCCAGATTTCTAGCTGTGGATATAGTGCTCCATGGCCATATCTTGAGATCTAGCATGGTGTTGTGTTTAAGAACAGGGGCCTCTAATCTGGAGAACCAGGTTTGATTCTCTACTTCACATGCAGCCAGCTGGGTCTGACCTTGGGCCAGTCACAGTTCTCTCAGAGCCTTCTCAGCTTCACCTACCTCACAGGGTGACTGTTGTGGGGAGTGGAAAGGGAGGGGATTGTAAACAGCTTTGTGACTCCTTTGGGTAGTGAAAACCAGCTCTTCTGAGAATAAGCATGCAATAGTATTTACCAATAACTCAGCATTTTCAGTCTGTGTCTACACATATGATTAGATATGGTATCATTAGGCTAGTGCAATCATTAGCGACTGAATTTTCCTGTGCAAACCAGATAATCCAATGGTGAAGGATAACTAAGCATGTGTGATTCAATTTGGATAGTTCCAAAAGTACCCAAATCAATGTTGATTCGGACACTTTTTGGACCAATCCAGTCCAAATTGCACTTCCCTTTAACTTAAGCTCCCCAAATCAGCCATGGCTGAACCACAATTTGGGTGTGATTCAGCCATGCGGAGATTGGGCAGTTTAAAGACATCACATTTTTCCTTTTCCATCTATTCTGTGGTCTGGGGGGGGCGGGGTTTGAGGTAAAGGCACTCAATTTGTGGCACAGCTGTGGGAGCCTCTTCTCAAAAGAACCTCCAAGTTTCCAAAAGATGTGACCAAAAAGGAATCCTCCATCTGACCTCCGTTGTTTCCAATGAAGGGCAGGGGGGAAAGAACAGAGAATTTTTTCCTCTTGCCATTGGAAACAATAGTGATCAGACGTGATTTGGGTGCCCATAGAATTGGAATCAGACTTTGACCAAATGGCCAGTCTTTCCCCCTTCTTGGTGCCAGCTTGTAGTATTTAAGAGCGGCAGACTCCACTCTGCAGAACTGGGTTTGAATCCCCACCCCACCATGTGCTGGGTGAAAGTCACAATTCTCTCAGAGCTCTCTCATCCTCATCTACCTCACTAGGTGTCTGTTGCGAGGAGAGGAAGGATAGGGGATGGAAAGCCACTTTGAGACATCTTCGGGTAGTAAAAAGCAGGGTACAGGAAAACAGCTCTCCTTCTGTTTTTTCCTTCTCTTTACACCTCGTTAAAATACTTCAAATAAAAACGAAGGCAACAATGATTGTTCCTCTGATCTAGCCAACCTTCGGAGGATGTGAAAGCCAATTATGAGTCATAACTCTTCCACCGAAGATCAAGCGACCTAGATGAAACTTTATGGTGCATGAGGGTATTGTGGAATCTTAGCGAGGAGAGGACCTTTTTATAACATGTCACAGGAGAAGCTCCTGATAGGACCTTTACCTGTCTGAAGAATGAATGAGATAGAAGGAGGACTTTGCAGAAGACAAATTCTCCTCCCCCCTTCCCTTTTCTAAGTAGGCCGGCTGGCAAAACCTGACTGAGTTTCTTGTCCGGATCCGTACGGAGAGGCCGTAAACGCACCACCCTTTGTCTCCTTGCTGACAGACGCTTTTTAACACCGAAAAAAAAATGGTTAACAAATATGAACAAAAAGTCCTCCTTTCCGAGACAGGTAGACAAAAGGCCGAGGTCCTTTAGAGAGCCTCTCTGAATGGGCGCTTGAACAACCCGAGCGCCAAGAGAGCACGGCGCGTCTGGGGGTCGGTTTCTGCTTTAAAGCCGCCAGTGTGTTCTGCTTCTTCACCTCAGGTTTCTCAAGCGACCGTCGGGAGGGCTGAATAAGAAATTTTCCACGCCAAAGTCCTCTTGCAACACCAGGGTCCCTGGGGCAATATAATATTTATTTTAATACACTGTGGCCATTGAGTCTCCTTCCCCCCCCACACACACTTAGCTGGGTCGCCAGGCATGCTAATGACGTGAGTATCGGTTCCGCGGACTCCTCCGTTTAGTGCTTGTAAAGGACTCGTGCATTGTGGGAGGCTGTTCCTTTTTCTTTCCTCTGATGCGGCCAGCGAATATACAAAGGCTGGCACCGGAGAACTGAGCTCTGAAGCCAATTGCTGAGCTCTGAAGGACACGTTAATCCAGAGATCTGTGATCAGGTTCCCCGACATGTCATTTACATGCCTTCTGCAGGCTAAATTGCATTCCTCTAATAATCTTCCAGGCAGCCGACCTGAGTGAGGATTTGTAGCATTCCTCTAATGAAAGGGGTCTTCGAGGCCAGAAAAGCTTGTGCTGGAATAAAGGATAACGTCTCATTAGTCTCAAAGGTCTCAGAAGCCCGTTTCTGCTTCAGCCGGCCCCCATGGCAAATGGAGCAGCGATCTGTTTTGCTGTCAGCTGTAACCTCTTTTGGCCGCCAAGGTGGTTTGGTATTTATTTGTTTCAGTTAATGTTTGTTTGTTTGTTGGACTGATTTCTACATCACCCTCCCACCGGGCCAGCGCACGGCAGTGTACAGCTTCACAACAAACAATACTATAAGTGAAAATCACGAATAGCACATTAAACCGATTTAAAATTACAACCGTGACTAAACACAGCATGGGTTACGGCTATTATTTCTAGCACCATCTATTTCCAAGTTAAGGTGTTATTGTGTGTATGGGTGTGAGTGTGTGTGTGTGGGGGGGTGTTTTTAAAGGGGAGCCCAACAAATGTGAACATAGGCAGGCTCTAAGTGGGTGGGCAGAAGGGATTGTGTCTGAGCTTGGCTCTTGTGGCTCTTTCTTGCATGTTCAGGGAAATGTTGATCGCCATTTTGGGGTCAGAAGGCAGATTTCCTCCAGGCCAGACTGGCCGGGGATTCTGGGGATTTTTTTGGGGGGGGAGGTATCATCTGGACATGAAATTGGGGTCACTGTGGGTGGGCAGGTAATTGTGAATTTCCTGCATTGAACAGGGGGTTGGACTAGATGACCCTGGAGATCCCTTCCAACTCTGTGATGCTATGCCCAAAAGAAATCTGCCCAAGAGGCTTCCAGTGCGCTGTTTTTTTAAAATGAGATATTAAACAAAACATCAGAAGAAGTTGTGCTACAAATTAAGATGCTATTGTATAAGAGAGCCGTTTGGATCCCGCAGTACGTGAGCTAAAAATGTATTTGTCACAGTTCCAGGAGATAGTGGATAGAGCAGAAACAAAAATCAAATTTGGATCACTTTTTAAACGGCAGTAGTCAAGGCCAGCCAGAAACGATCATAGTACGGATACTGGTCAGCTGGTATCCTGAGATCCAGCTGGCTGCATGTTGAAGAGTTGGGAATCAAGACTTGAAGTTCATCTAAAGACTTGAAGTTCATCTAGGTCAAGACTGTCAGAATTGAGAGCCGGCGTGGTGTAACGGTTAAAGAGCAGCAACCTCTAATTTGGAGAGCTGGGTTTGATTCTCCACTCTTCCAAGTGCAGCCAGCTGGGTGACCTTGGGCTAGTCACAGTTCTCTTAGATCTGTTCTTGCAGCACAGTTCTCTGAGAGCTCTCTCAGCACCACCTACTTCGCAGGGTATCTGTTGTGGGAAGGAGGGAGGAAAAGGAGTTAGTCAGCTGCTTTGGGACTCCTTAGGTAGTGAAAGTAGGGTATAAAAACCCAGCAGCTCTTCGATGCTGTTAGACATCAGCTCTCCCTTAGTGAAAAGTCTTTCTGAGCACCTGGGCCCATTCCACACACATAGGATAATGCACTTTCAGTGTGCTTTGGCAGCTGGATTTTCCTGTGCAGAACAGAATAATCTGCTTCTAAAGTGCATTGAAAGTGCATTATCCATTGTGTGCGGAATAGGGCCTGCTTCCTGAGGCTTCTTCAAGAGGAGAAGGCAGAGATCAAACTCCAGAGCTTCCTTCCTCCAAAGCGGGTGCTCTAGAACTGAGCCCTAGCACTGTTTCACTGATTCCTTCTGGGTTCTGAGCCAGAACTTGTCAGAATTCCTGGCGGAGGTGGCATTCTGTTTCTTCCTGGGCAAAAAGACCAGCTGACGAGCAGCCCATCATTTTACACCGATAACAAGGCATACTCTCAAATATCTTTTGTCGGCGTCTGTTTGTTTTGGTCCTCAGGTACGGGATGAATTGCCTCATCCAGTTTGAAGATTTTGCCAATGCCAACGCCTTCCGGCTTCTCAACAAGTACCGGGACCGATTCTGCATGTTCAATGATGACATTCAGGGTAAGAGAGAGCCCACTCAGCAGGCCTGAATCCCATGGACCCGTTCTGCTTGCAGGGGCCATTGCCTGGCAGAAGATGTCTTCCTCCGACAGGCGAGGGTGGAAAGACACCTTGCATCCACGGAAGGGGCCTTGCACCAGAGGAATCCTCACTGCTAGCTAAACCTTTCTTAGAGAGCCGGCCCATTGCGTCTTTGAATTTGAAGAGCTACATTAGCCCAACCCAGTCCTAGGTTTTTTAGTTAACCCCACAAAACGCACGTCACAAATTTGGAGAAGTTGATTTTGGCACCAGATAATGCAAACCTAGAGCCTCTTGTGGCGCAGAGTGGTAAGTGGCAGAAATGCTGTCTGAAGCTCTGCTCATGAGGTTGGGAGTTCGATCCCAGCAGCCGGCTCAAGGTTGACTCAGCCTTCCATCCTTCCGAGGTCGGTAAAATGAGTACCCAGCTTGCTGCTGGGGGGTAAACGGTAATGACTGGGGAAGGCACTGGCAAACCACCCTGTATTGAGTCTGCCAAGAAAACGCTAGAGGGCGTCACCCCAAGGGTCAGACATGACCCGATGCTTGCACATGGGATACCTTTACTTTTACTTTTAATGCAAACCTAGCAATAAGATGAGATTTCTCTTTGGACGCAACCATGATGTTGATAGCAGATGATGCACGACAACCATAGACTCACCTTTATTTAGGATTTTTGTTTACCCCTCTTGATGATCTGTCCTTTGTAGGAATCTACAGTATGCCATGGAAACTTCCTGAGTGACTGCAGGCCGGTAATCTACTCTCCCCTTAACCTTCCTTGTGAGGATAAAACAGAAGGCGGGAGAATAATACAAGGAGGTCCCCACTGGGGGAGAAAGTGGGGTGTCAGTGAAATAAAGTCAGTGCTATGTCCAACTGGGAGCAAATTCCACCGTTTAATCACTTGTGGAGTCACGAAGGTATTTCCTTTAGTCAGGATGAGGTATTTTCTTGAGAGGCAGTGTGGTGTAGTGGTGAGAGTGCTGGAGTAGGAATAGAGCCCCAGGTTCTTCTTTGGGGGAGATCACCAAGGAATACAAGAGGTCATGACATGCAGGCAGTCAATGGCAAAGCCCCTCTGAATACCTTTTGCCTTGAAGACCCTATGGGTTCACTCTGCCGCTTAATGGCTCTTCCCACCATCAATGTGGGTTGTGCCTTTCCCCCTTTATTTCCAACAGATTTAAAGACACTTGCACTCCAGTCCCTCTGAATTAACACGCGGATCACAAAGCACCACAATTAGGGCCACGCCATCGGCCAGCCTAGCTCTGCTTCAGTAATGAAGTGAAGAAATGCTTAAAGTCAAAGCTTGCAAATCCGTGGAAAGCAGAGAGAGTCAAGTTTCTTTTTTTAAAACCCTCTTTAGCAGAGGCTGCGTCATGGCTTATTTATTTATGTCTTCGGAGCGACCCTGTGGGATTAAGCAAACATCGATTAGCCAACAGCTTGGGGAAAGCAGCTGCTGACCGTTCCTTGCTCGGAGATCAGCACATTATAATTCTGACAATAAAGGTCCTTCTAGGGCCAAGGCCCTATTGCTTTTTGGTCCTGTTTCTGAGTCATTGCAGACAGGCAGAACGATTTGCAGAGACGAAGAAGGATTAGAAACATATTTGAAGGGAAGGAGGGCCGTTCTGGGCTCCGTATCGTTGGACAAAGGTCTCGTTTCCCTTTCCCATCCTATTTGTAACCAGGAGTAAGGATTATGAGTAATGGCACACCCAGTCTCACAGGGCTATGTGCTCCTTATAACCACATCGCAGTGGGGGCTGAGTCACAGCATCCACTGTTCTCCGTTCTCCCCCCTACATCTTCAGTCCTTACGACCAGGAAAATTTCTTGAAAAGGGGTGCGTTGAGGAAGAAGGATTAACCTCTAGCGCCACCTAGTGGATCGCTGCATGGAGGTGTCAACTCAGTTTGCTGCAGCCATGAAGAAGGGTTAGGGGTGATCGGGAAAGGGGCTGCAAATAAGCAAGCCAATATTACAATGCTCCTGTGAAGATCTATGGTGCAGCCTCATTTCGAACACTGTGTAAAGGTCCGGTCACCGTAGCTCAAAAAGGATATCACAAAGCTGGAGATTGACCGGAATGATTAGGGGGTTGACGCACCTTCCCTAGGAGGAAAGGCCAAAGAGTTTTTTAACGGATTTTTTAATCTTAAAAAAAAAAAAACTGCTAAGGGGAGGCATGATAGGTAAATAAAACTGAGCTTTTCCTTCTTTCTCCCACTGTGCTAGAACTCAAGGGCTTTCAGTGAAGCTGATGGATGGGCAGTAGGTTCAGGCAGGAGAAAAGGAAAGATGTCTTTACAGAAAGAGAACGCGGAATCCACATTCTGCAGAATGTACTGATGGCCACAGGGAGAGACACCTTGAGAAGGGGATTAGAGAAATGCATGGAGAATAAGTCTCTCAGTGGCTATTAGCCATGGTGGGCTAGAAGGAACCTCCACGTTCTGAGGCACGAAACCTCTGAATCACAGAGCTGGGAGGCAACTTCAAGGGAAGGCCCCGGCCTCTATGCCTCGTGGTTGGTCCTCCAGAGGAAGTGGTTGTCCACTGTGTGAGACAGGATGCTGGTCCAGATCGACCACTGGTCTGATCCAGCAGGGCTGTTGTATTCTTAATGTTGAGGAGTGCACAACAGTTTTTGAAAAGATGTTTTATTTTTAAGGAACTCCAGTTGTTTGGTTTTCTTTAAACCATTTAGCAGCCTGGATACTTTTAAAAATGGTTTTCAGAATTGCCTGATTGGTTTTCAGAGTGTCCACATAGGCATGACTGGGTTATTTATTGGCTTCACCTGTTTTTCTCAGGCAGGCCTGTCTCCACGGAGCTTTCGGTTCTTGTCTTTCTTTCTTTCCCAAGCATATCTTTATTTATTTATTTTTTATTTTATTTTTCTTAGATTTTTATACCACCCTCCCACACGGCCCAGGGCAGTTTACATGGAAAATCACACCTTAAATAACAGTCACAACATATAAATAACAGTTCTGACAATAAATATAAGTTTGATTACCATAATTAATTCATTGAACAGTTTCAATAGAACAACTTTAACAGAACCCATGGGGAAGTCAGGATCATTCAGATTATGGAGACTCTGACTTGAGGGGGGGACCAAGGATTGTGGGTAACCTTTTTAGCCCATTTTAGTTATATGTTATAGAAAGAAAAACTTGCAGAAGGTATTCTAGCCGGTTGCTCGCTAAGGACCAAGCTAGACGTGACCTCAGGTCCGTGAATGAATTTGATTTAAGAGTGGGTGGGTTTAAAATGGAATTAGAAGCCCTGGGAGAACTTTTCATTTTGGAACCTGAGGGAGGATGGTTATCCCTTTCCTTCACCCGGGTTCCCTCAGTCTCCCCCTCCCGTTTGCCCTGCCCCATTTTGCCCCACGAGGGAAACACGCAGGGACTAGATGGGTCCTAGTACATTTTCCTGTAATGGCTCCAAGGGACCAGATGAAATCAAGAAAAAGAAGCTTATTAATTTTCTCCAGCCAAGAATTATTCCACCAGAGCAGCCCCTCCCCTCCGCCTCAGCTGTGCCTTTTGTTAATAAAAACCCATAGGAAATCTGCTCTCAAAATAAATGACCCTTAAAGTTAATGTCTTCAGGTGTTTTGGCCAATGAATTTAATATAATGTGTTTTTACTGATGTCTTTGCCCCCTAGCTTTCCATTAAAACTGACCAAAGTGGCTTCCCCAGGGGGGAGGAGGGGAATACTACCAAAACGACCAATGAGAGCCAGTGTCATATAGCCGTTAAGAGCTGTAGACTCTGATCTGGAGGTCTGGGGTTATTTCCCCACCTCTCCTCCGCACGAAGCCTGCTGGGTGACCTTGGGCTAGTCACAGTTCTTTCAGAGCTCTCTCAGCCCCACCTGCCTTCGTGGCTGTTGTAGGGAGAGGAAGGGAAAGTAACCATAAGCTACTGTGAGGCACATGAGGCCTGCTGGGTGAAACTTGGGCTAGTCCCAATTCTCTCAAAACCTTCTTGGCCCCCCCTGCCTCACAGGGTGTCTTTTGTGGGGAGATGAAGGGAAGGTGAATGTAAGCTTTTTTGAGTCTCCTTCGGGTAGAGAAAAGTGGCATATAAGGATCAACTCTTCTTCTTCTTAGAATCATAGAATCATAGAGTTGGTAGGGACCTCCTGGGTCATCTAGTCCAACCCCCTGCACTATGCTGGACATTCACACCCCTATTGCTCATCCACTGTTACCTGCCAACCCCTTGAACCTTCACAGAATCAGCCTCTCGGTCAGATGGCTGTCACTCTTCTCCAAGAGGATGCTGAACCATTAACAAGTACCCTTTGGGTACGATCCGTCTTCTTCTTCTTCTTCTTCTTCTTCTTCTTGCATTATAGCTGATTTTTCAGCCTGTGGAAATCGGCTCTCCCTGGAGAAAATAGCAGCTTCCTCGGGCAGGCCCTGTGATATATTATGGATTATAGTTCAAATTCCTCCCCAAACTCTGCCCTCCACAGAACCACCCTGGAACCTCCAGGAATTACCCAAGTGGGAGATGAGAATACGAGGTTCTTTGACAGCCACTGCAATATCAAACAGGTCTGCACAGGAAGAAGGGAACCTTCAGTTGCCCAGGACCAATTATGCAAAAATACAGTGACATCTGCAGGTGTTTAGACACAATTTGAGGGTAGTGTATAAGAGCGTTTGGTTAAGCACTATAACGTAATACCCAATCCTCTGTACTTTTGTCTAGCTTAGGGGTAGTCAAACTGCGACCTTCCAGATGTCCATCAACTACAATTCCCATGAGCCCCTGCCAGCATTCGATGGCAGGGGCTCATGGGAATTGTAGTCCATGGACATCTGGAGGGCCGCAGTTTGACTACCCCTGGTCTAGCTCCTTGCTAGGGAAGTGAAAGATTTCAAATCCTCGCCTTTTCCTTAAAGCTTCCTTTAAGAACCTCAGGGCAGCTTTTCATGAAACCCGTCTCATTTTTATCCCCCCAGGAACAGCTTCCGTCGCAGTCGCCGGCATCTTTGCAGCTCTGAGGATCACAAAGAACAAGTTGTCGGACCATAAATTTGTTTTCCAAGGAGCTGGAGAGGTAGGCTTCGTATTCCCTCGATGGCAAAGATCACCAGTTCTGATGTTTCAAGCATCAAGCAGAAACTTAAATGCAGTTTTCGTATAGCTTGGGAGGGCAGGATAAGCTCTGCACCTGCTGTTATTCATTGAGGTAGAGATACGAAGCTGTGTTGGTTTCCAGTAAAAGAGCTGGATTCTCGTCCTTTAGCATTTTACAGGCCAACAAGATTTTCACAGAACGAGAAGTTCTTTGCCTCCCAGAAGCTTCTCTCCAGAAAATCTTTTTTGGTCTCTACTGTTCTGCTGGACTTAAATCTAGCTTGGTGTAGTGTTTAAGAGCGGTGGCTTCTAATCTGGCAAGCCGGGCTTGATTCCCCACTTCTCCTCCACATGAAGCCAGATCGGTGACGTTTGTCTTATCACAGTTCTCTTAGAGCTGTCCTTGCTGAGCAGTTCTATCTGAGCTCTCCCAGGCCCGCCTGCCTCACAGGGTGTCTGTTGAGAGGAAGAGAAAGGGACTCCTTTGGGGAGTAAAAAGCGGGGTATAAGAAAACCAACTCTTCTCTTTGTCGTCATCTTCCCTGCTCCTTTTTTTGCCTTGAAACCCCCCCTTGTGTGTCCCTATAAGTTGGTAGCAACGATTGCCTATTATCATTATTATGATTAATAATAATTACGTTAATGTTATCCGTATTAGTATTGATATTAATATTATTAATTAGATGACATCACCAGAAATTACACCTGGAACTTGCAGTGTGAAAAGCATCGCCTTCTTCTTTTTAATAAAAGCTTCCCTCTTAGGAATGCTAGAAGAGCTTGTGTGTCCTGGGTCCTTTCCTTCTCCCAGTTGAATGAGCGATTCTCTGGTTGCGTTTTCAGGCTGCTCTCGGCATCGCCCATCTGATCGTAATGGCCCTGGAGAAGGAAGGCATCCCAAGGGAAGAAGCGATCCAGAAAATCTGGATGGTGGACTCCAAGGGACTCATCGTCAAGGTATTTCTGCACGCTGGATATCATCCAGCGCTTGAACTATAGAAACTTTGGCATATCTGCTTATGCCCCCTGCAGGTCCCTTCACTTTGTGGATATGAATTTACTGGTTGTCCCGGGCCCCTGGGATATACACCTGGCCTCGATCAGGGCCAGGGCTTTTTTGGCCCTGACCCCAACCTGGTGGAATGAACTTCCAGAAGATCTACGGGCCCTGCCGGAGTTGTCAGCTTTCCGCAGGGCCTGCAAGATGGAGCTCTTCCAACAGGTGTATGGTTGAGGCCAGAGCAGTTCCTGGCATGGTCAGCTGGGGATCTCTAGCTGAAGCCAACTGAGTTCCTTGCTCACAGATAGAGCGTGATAGATCCATGCTGAACAAAGGGGGAGGGGAGTGGGTTATATAGTTATGATCTTCCATCTTGATATTGTGTATTGTGTTTTAATTATGTTTTAATGCTTTTTTAATGGGATTTATTGTACTTACGGATTGTGTAAACATGTGTGGAAGGAGCCTAAGGCTCATTCCGCATGTGTAGGATAACGCACTTTCAGTTTATTTTTGCAGCCGGGTTTTCCTGAGTGAAACAGGAGAATCTGCTTCTAAAGTGCATTTAAAGCAGATTAACTAATGTGTGCGGAATGGGCCTAAGTGGGTCAATGGGTGGTGTGGCCAGGGCATTTGGCGCCAAGAGAGGAAATGGAATTTTGCAGGCAAAGTGGTCACTTCCGTCCTTACCCGGACGCACTTTGTGTTTCTCGCAGGGCAGGAGTCACCTGAACCATGAGAAGGAGATGTTCGCCCATGACCACCCCAACGTGAAGACCCTTGCAGAAGTCGTGCAGAAAGTCAAGCCGACAGCTCTGATCGGTAAGCGTCCTCGTATCCCCTTCTCTTTCATCCTGGGATCCTCAGAGATGCTTTGGGAAGATCTTGTGAGGCTGATTAAGTAGGGTGTAGTCTGCATGGGGCTTTTTACCAACTTCCACTTTGAATAAATCCCTCCCGTCCACACTTAATTCAATTTCCGTTTTGATATTGGGTGCATTACATTTTCTCTTTGCAACATGCATAATTGATCCACAGTAATCCTACCTTTCCCCCATGATATCCAGAAGTGGATATAAGCCTCGATATTTAAACAATTGCCATCAATAAGTGTGTAGATTTCTCCTTTTCGCAAATTAACTTACTGCTCCGTGCCTCATAGCAAAGCAGTCTTCCCTGATTGGCCAGGGTGTCAGGTCAAAGAATTCCTGGTTGCAAGGTTTCCCTTAAAGTGACTGCGCTCCAGAAGCCTCAACTTCTCTCATCAGAGACTTGACTCTTGGATTTATTTCCCCCTCCTCTGCTGTCTCCAATCCTCTCCCCGCCACCACCCCCGTTCAAGAAAAGAGACTCCTGCCGTGCTTGGCTCCCCTCCCTGCTCTGAGCTTCCCCAATCAAGTGCAGAACACTTTCAGTTTCAATTGGGGGAGGGGGATAGAGGAAGACCAGAGTTCAAATCAATCTGAATTCAGTAGGATCCACAGTAGAAAAAACAAAGTAAGTGCAGAATCAGCTCAGGTCTGGTTGCCAGAGGCAATTGTAGCAGCTATACTCTTGCAGGAGGTGCTCTCTGACGGTTCTCCCTGTTTTGAACCGGGACAGGGGTCGCTGCCATCGCAGGAGCGTTCACGGACCAGATTTTGAAGGACATGGCGACATTCAATGAAAGGCCGATCGTGTTCGCCCTGAGTAACCCCACGAGCAAATCAGAGTGCACGGCAGAACAGTGCTACCGCTTGACAGAGGTAAGAGAAGGCTTGGTTCCTTGTTCCTGGTTCCCAAAGCATGGCTCCCCTAGGTTCTCCTGGCACCTGGAAATTGTTTTGCACTCAGGTGCACATCCCTCCATTTCTCATCGCTTGGTCCCCATTTGCTGGCTCAGTGATATCTCCTTGGTCATCAGCATACCTGGTCCTGGCAGAATCACAGAATCATAGATCATCTAGTACAACCCCCTGCAGAATGCAAGAAACTCAGAACTACCTGCCCATGCACAGTGACCCCAATTCCATGCCCAGATGATGCTCCCCCTCCCCCCCCCAAAAAAAGCCCAGAATCCCTGGCCACTCCGGTCTGGAGGAAATTGGCCTTCTGACCCTAAAGTGGCGATCAGAATGTCCCTGGGCAAGCTAGAAAAGGCTACAAGAGCTAAACTCAAACACAATCCCTTCTGCCCACCCACTCACCACCTGCAGATTTTGCATATCCCAACACTCACTCACTCCTGTCCACCTCCCTTCCCTCCAACTTCATTTGAGTGTGCAGTGGAGATCGTGTCTGATCCTCTGCCAACCAAACCCTCCCTTGCTTTGTTGACAGGGCCGAGGGATATTTGCAAGCGGCAGCCCATTCCCAACCGTGACCCTGCCGAGTGGACAGACCTTCTTCCCGGGGCAAGGAAACAACGCCTACGTGTTCCCCGGCGTTGCCCTAGGAGTCATCGCCTGCGGGGTCCGGCACATCTCTGACGACATCTTTCTCCTCACCGCACAGGTTCGGGATTTTGTAGTTTCATAGAATCATAGAATCTTAGAGTGGGAAGGGGCCATCCAGGCCATCTAGTCCAACCCCCTGCTCGACGCAGGATCAGCCCAAAGCATCCTAGAATCATAGAATCATAGAATCATAGAGTGGGAAGGGGCCATACAGGCCATCTAGTCCAACCCCCTGCTCAACGCAGGATCAGCCCAAAGCATCCTAAAGCATCCAAGAAAAGTGTGTATCCAACCTTTGCTTGAAGACTGCCAGTGAGGGGGAGCTCACCACCTCCTTGGGCAGCCTATTCCACTGCTGAACTATTTTGACATTGAATCATAGAATCATAGAGTTGGAAGGGGCCATACAGGCCATCTAGTCCAACCCCCTGCTCAACGCAGGATCAGCCCAGAGCATCCTAAAGTTTGTGGAAGGGGCTCTCTGAGGTGGTGAGCGGAACCCCTCTTTGGAGGTCTTCAGGAGGCGCTGGAAGGCTTCCTGTTAGCCAAAGTTTTGGAGGCAGTTTGAACGGCAGACATCTTTTAATGGGGGAAGGAGGGGGGGGGAGATTTGGGGCTGGCCATTTTATTTTGGGTTTTAACTGAAAACGTTTTAGGCCAAGGAAAAACGGGATGTAGATGTTCTAATAGATACATGCACAGTCGGGTAGTAGCTCTCGGTTAAGAACCTGATTGTCCATGAAGACGGAATCAAGATGCGGCTGGGGATACCTCTGTGAAAACATTGGCCAACAGTGGAAGTGAAATGGTTTAAGCAGTGGCAGAGCCAAAGAACTTGAACTTGGAAGGCCTTTCTTGAGATATCCTAATGAAAATTTTGAGACTATTGATTGAGGACCCTTTCTCCCCCCCGCCCCACCCCTCTAGTCAATTGCGGAAGATGTCACAGAAGAGAACCTTGCCGAAGGAAGACTGTATCCCCCTCTGAGTGCCATCCGAGATGTCTCCTTCAAAATCGCCGTTAAAGTAAGAAATTGCAGCGTCTTGGTAGCTAGCATTGACATATGCATGGTGTAGCAGTTAAGAGTGGCATCCTGTAATCTGGAGAGCTGGGATTGATTCTCCGCTCCTCCACATACAGCCAGCTGTGTCACCTTGGGCTAGTCACAGTCCTCTGGGAGCTGTTCTCGCAGAGCCGTTTATATCCCATCCTTCCTTTAAGGTGGGCAGGATGGAATATATGGATGAGAATATCCCATGAGAATTGTCCACCCAAATAGAAGGTGATAACAAATCACCTGAAAAAGGAATAATAAGAAAATTTGGAAGGGAGGGGTGCTTATAAAGAGGCACTGGTCATATTGAAATACAACTGCAAGGCATGTTTTTTTTTTAAGCAAAAAGCTTTGCCTATGTCTATTGGTTAAGAGCGGCAGCCTCTAAGCTGGAAAGCCGGGTTTGACTCCCCATCCCTCCTCCACGTGCAGCCAGCTGGGTGACATTGGGCTAGTCACAGTCCTGTTAGAGCTGTTCTCCCAGAGCAGCTTCACTCAGAGCTCTCTCAGCCTCACCTATCTTATAGGGTGTTGTGGTGAGAAGAAGACGACTCCTTTGGGTAGTGAAAAGTGGGGTATAAAAACCAACTCTTAAACACCGAGTTTTGAACATCCACTAGTTATCATTTTCCCTCCGAAAAATGACACTTAAGTACCAAGACGAGTGACCTGCCATTAAAGGGCACGGTCTGTCTCTCAGGAGGCAGAATTGTGGAAGCAGAAGGGGCTCGACCTATAGCTCAAAGCCCAGTCGAAAGCCTTCAGGGATGAGCATGAAGACGTCCCTCTTGAGTGATCCCTATCAGCACACAGTTGTACCACCAGAAAATAGAAATTGGACCCTTTAAAAACAATTTCCAGCCACCCACTGAGCTATGGCTGTAATAACTAGTTAGCCCAGACATTCTGAACTGAGCAGATTCGTGCTCCAAGCTCTGTTGAATTGCTCGTCCAAGCCAGTGATGTAACTGTTTTCTCCTTTTCTCCTTCTTGAGAGAGAGCGTGGTGCCGTGGTTAAGAGTGGCGACCTCTAAGCTGGAGAGAAGGGTTTGATTCCCTGCTCCTCCACATGCAGCCAGCTGGGAGATCTGGGGCTTGTCACAGCCCTGATAGAGCTGTTCTCACAAAGCAGTCCTGTCAGAGCTCTCTCAGCCCCCGTACGGTACCTGTTGTGGGGAGAGGAACCAGCTCTTCTCTCAGAGCTCCCTCAGCCTCACCTCCCTCACGGGGTGCCTGTTCTGGGGAGAGGAAGGGAAAGCGATGTTAAACCTCTTTGAGACTCCTTCAGATAGTGAAGATATAACATCCAACTCTTCTTCTTGTTGTTGTTTCAGATTGTTGACTTTGCCTACAAACAGAACTTGGCCTCCTGGTACCCGGAGCCGGAAGACAAAGAAGGCTTTGTTAGATCTCTCATCTACAGCCCCAACTACGACTCCTTTGCCATCGACCATTACAGCTGGCCCCAAGAAGCCATGCAGACTCAAAGCATCTGACCTTATTTCCTCCCCTCCCCCACCCCACCCCTTTGTCTTAAAGAAACTCTGACCCTTCCAATACTCCTGTTTTTACCAAAGTGGATATAAGCGAATCTTCGAGATCATCGACATAAGCGGAAGAGGGGTGAGCAGGAACCCATCTTCCTTTTGCGTAGCTGCCTTTTTATCAATCTGAGCCAGAAAACCGCACAAAATCAGCAGGGCCATTTGCATCCTAAGGGAATGGAAGGACAGGCCTGTAGGGAGGGAAACTTGTTTTCAGTTTAAGCACTCCTGGCAAGTATTCTGCACAAAGGAAACCACCCAAAGAACTTTTCCCATAACCTTCCATCCACCTGTCTCCCTCTCCAAAGGGACCACGGGCTGCCGAACCCCCAGAAGTCCCCAGGAATACCTGGAACTGGGAATCTTCATGACCCCATTCGCTGTGTAACAATACATGAGACCCTCAGCCATGGGTTACCATACTCTAGGACAGACTCTTTCAAACTTTTGATCATGGAGGAGCCCTTGAAATAAATTTTCAGGCTTCAAGGACCCCTGGAAGGGATGTCAGCCTCCCTGCCACACCCCTGGGACTGGACTAACCATCCATACCCTTCGTTCTTCTTTCACTCCCTGTCACCTTTACTGTAGTTTTGCCACAGGTAGGCTGGAAAGACGGGTAAGAGCTGAGAAGACAGTCTGGGCCTCCCATACCATGCCACAACTGACTTTGGTTTTTACACCCATGGTCTGTCCATCAAGCCCACCAGTTCCCTAGCTTGTGGCCAAGTCCATTTAGGCAGCAGGAGAAAGGTCTCAGACTCTCTATGGTGCTTCCAAAGACCCTCCAAGGGGTCCACAAACACCTAGTTGGGAATCCGTGATCTAGGATTTTAAAATGTGAAGCAATGCAGTGGGGAAGTAAATATGTACTATATATTATTAAAGTTCTGAAGTGGGGCCTTCTAGAAATAAATTACGTTCCCACTGGAACATCAACATTCGGCTGGTCATCTGGGGCAGTCCTCTTGTCTTCCTGTGACTACACTCTGAGGCTTTTTCCTCTCTCATTTTCCTCACTTCTAAGTTCCTGTTTCTGGGGCAGAATGGGGATTGGCAATTCTAGTCTTAAAGACTAGCCACTGTATCGCACTAGCTCCCAGAGCATCACACTTTCTCTGATGCCTGGATCTGATCGGAGAAATGGTATACACATCCTCAGAACACAAACTGTAAGGGCCTCCCCCTAGGCCAAACCCCAGCTGATTCAATCAAACTGTGCTAATGCACTAGCCCACATATGCATTCAAAGTCTATTGCAAAGCAACAGACGATGAGATTCCACTCAAAACAAATTCTACCAATACCTCGCTTTATAGCCATGTAGCCTCATGTGTGCGGTCACTGCTGGCTGAATATTTTGAGATAATTTCTCGATAGAGAAAATATCACGGCAGTCGTTACTCTGATTCTGCCAGCAAGCAAGTTTTCAGCAGTCTGTTAAGATTGATCATGAGTTTTAACAACTAGCTAGGCCAGACATTTCAATTTCCTATCCTTATAACGTATGCAAGGAGTGGAGCAGATTATGTGGATATTAACCCCTGCCCATTCAACACTGTTTTTGGCATCTGGATGTGCAGTTCAGGAAATTATGCTCACAGCGTCCTTTCTTACATGCACGGTTCTCCCCTTGGCACCCGTCCTCCGAGCGCAGCGGTTCTGCTGCTGTGGAAGTCATAAAGGCAATGACATTTCAAAGTTTCGAACTGCAGGCTGACAAAAAGAGAGGGCTTTTGCTTGCCTCCACATTCACGTGAAAGCAGACTTTTAAACTAGCGGTCCCCCAACCTTTTTCCGGTTGAGGACTGACTCTGGGGTTGAGGGAAAGCTGCCGGCCCGGCCGCACACATGCATGTTTTCGCCAGCAGGTGGCGCTAACACGCATCCACAGAATAGCTGTGCATGTGCGTTTTCGCCAGCATGGGGCGCTAAACACGCATGCGCGGCAACTCCACGCGTGCGCATTAGCGTCTGCTGGCATGCTGGAGGCCGCGCCTGCCTCTTCCCCCCATTCTCACATCAAGAAGCTCGCCAGACCTGCCGAGCTTCTTGCAACAGGGGAGGGGGGGGAGAGGCAGGTACGGTTGCTGGCGGCCCGGCACGGAGGCCTTCCGGGCCGCGGCCCGGGGGTTGGCAACCCCTGTTTTAAACAACAAAGTGGGGGGGGGAGTGATGGCCATTCGTAATGCCTCACTAAATTTTGTCTCGCTAGAATAAATGTCTTGAGGTGCTGAGGACATCAGCAGTAGTTAGCAATTATATCTCTTGATACCTCAGAAAATCGGTAATTTTATACCCAGGAGCAATAACACTTTTTGCCTTCTAACTTCAAGCAGGGGCTTTCTTCTACCACCACTCCTGCCGAGCATCCTTTGGTGTGGATGTGCGGAAAATCAGTTTTAATATCTTAGGCCACAATACAATTGTCAATATACTTTGAGACTCCTTTGGGTAGGGAAAAGCGGCATATAAGAACCAACTCTTCTTCTTCTTCAGTAATATCAGGGCTCTCTCAGCCTCACCCACCTCCCAGGGTGTCTGTTGTGGGGAGAGGAAAGGGAAGGCGACTGTAAGCCACTTTCAGACTACTTTGAGTAGGGAAAAGCGGCATATAAGAACCAACTCTTCTTCTCCTTCAGTAATATCAGAGCTCTCTCAGCCTCACCCCCCTCACAGGGTGTCTGTTGAGGGGAGAGGAAAGGGAAGCCACTTTGAGACTCATTGGAGAGAAAAGCGGCATACAAGAACCAACTCTTCTTCTTCTTCAGTAATCTGAGGGCTCTCTCAGCCCCACCCCCCTCACAGGGTGTCTGTTGAGGGGAGAGGAAAGGGAAGGCAACTTTAAGCCGCTTTGAGACTCCTTTTGGTAGAGAAAAGCGGCATATAAGAACCAACTCTTCTTCTTCATCTAGTTTTGCCATGCCCTTTCCTAGTTTTCTTCGCATATATTCCAAGCATATATTCTGGCACAAGGCAGCCTTACAGCAGGATCCGTGGCAACCGCAAGGGAACCTGGCCATTAAGAGCAGACGCCAGAGAGATTTCTATTTAACACCCTTTCTGGCTGCCACCCAGAGCCTTGTGATCCAAGAAATGGCCATAGTGATAAATCATTCTGCATTTTTGCTTAGCGACCGAATGAATGTTATGTGGCATTAAAGTGCTTAGGAGACCGTATCAATGTTTTACTCCGACTACAATGAATGTGTTGCCTGTTTCCTTATAGACTGGGGGAAAGCACACAAATGTGCACGGTGATGAATTCCCATGGGTTTCTGACATAACAGCCCTGTGTACTTAGTATGTGTTTCTAGGCCTGCGCGCGTGTGTGTGTGAGCGCGCGCATAAAAAAGTCTATTAAAACTCTGGTGACAAAAGTGAAGTTATTTATTAAGATATTTGTATCCTACTTTCCTCCCTAATGGGAAATCAAAGTGTCTTAATGGGAAATCAAAGAGAGCCAGTTTGGTGTAGTGGTTAGGAGTGCGGACTTCTAATCTGGTGAGCTGGGTTTGATTCTGCACTCCCCAACATGCAGCCAGCTGGGTGACCTTGGGCTCACCACAGCAATGATAAAGCTGTACTGTCCGAGCAGAGATATCAGGGCTCTCTAAGCCTCACCCACCTCACAGGGTGTCTGTTGTCGGGAGAGGAACGGGAAGGTGACTGTAAGCCTCTTTGAGACTCCTTCTGGTAGAGAAAAGCAGCATATAAGAACCAACTCTTCTTCTTCAGTAATCTCAGGGCTCTCTCAGCCTCCCCTCCCTCACAGGGTGACTGTTGTGGGGAGAGGAAAGGGAAGGCGACTGTAAGCCACTTTGAGATTCCTGGTAGAGAAAAGCGGCATGTAAGAACCAACTCTTATAACACCATTTGGCCACGTTCAGATGCCCAGAAGGCATACAGTGACCACCCGAGCCCTGTGTGATAGGTATGGAAGGCGACTGAAGCCGCTTTGAGACTCCCTGGTAGAGAAAAGTGGCATATACGAACCAACTCTTCTTCAGTCAGAGTTGCAACTAGTTGGCCCATGGTTACCCACTCAAGCTTTATTGACAGAGCAAGGATTTGAACCCAGATCTCTCACTGTGATTCCTACACCGCACGGCCTTTCACATCCCCACTCAGTCATCCTGGTCATGTCGGCCATCTTCCCACCGGCTCTCACGCCCTTCTTACCTACCCAACAGCAAACTCCACAAATGCACATAAATTCAGTCTGAACACTGCCTTGAACTGTATCATCATCCCTGTTTTTCCACGGGCGACCGCCATAACTAGATTGCAGCTCCTGGCTCTGCTTCAAGCAATGGCTACTGTAAGCCCTAGGAAAAAGGAACGTCCATTGTGCCTCCACCCATCCAGAACTCAAGTTGTGTGGTCTTCAAAATGGCAGCAGAAAGTATGAACTGCGTCGCCCATGGCAACAAGGACTTCAAGTAGGCCTCATGCTGGATCATAGATTGTTCATTCCTGTGGGCAATAGCCACAGCACCTGAGCTGCATGAATCATCTGTAGTTCCCACTCTGCCCTTCATTGAATTTAGGATAATACAAGCTCACTTCCAGGAAGGGAATTCCCATCCTTTCCCCCAGTCCTTCACTCTAAGGTAGGGGTCCCCCAACTTTTTATGCCTTTGGAATTCCAACACAGGGCAGTGGGCCCAAACACAAAATGGCTACCGCAGGAGGTGGAGCCAGCTGCAAAATGGCCGCCCCAAGAGGCAGAGAGAAGCACAAATGTGAGAAAATGTGAGAAAATTTGTATACTAATCTCAGGAGGTGTTATATTTCACCGTATTTGCAAACACATCCGGGCGTATATTCCAATGACCTAGTTATCATTTTACTTCATGGGATCCAAAGAGAACCCCAGCAGACAACATTTTTTTTATTTTTTTGCTTCTTTAGTCCATTGGGTGAGAAGTGATGGACACCAATTATTCGCTGTTATGGGCCCCTCTAGTTGGTGGGGGTTGGGTGGGTATTTTTCCGCCATGTTTGTGGTTTTTATGTCTTTTAATGAGGGTTTTAATGGGGTTTTTAGGACACTTGTAACCCACCACAAGCCAGCCTTGGGAGTGGCAGGAAATAAATCGAAAATACAGATAGAAGATAGATGATAGACATAGAAAGGAAAGGAAGTGAATTTAGGTGTAACTCTAACAGTAAATCTTCAACGTTTCAGGTTGCAGCTCTGTTTTAACAGGATGCCTTTTAAATGAACATATTTTAAAGAAATTTCTCCTGCAGCCAGCTTACCTTCAGCCACACGGTGAAGACCGTTCTGCTTTGAAGGCGGATGAATCCACTGTTCTAAAGATCCACACAGCCAATCAGATCTCCAGTGGCCAATCGGAAGGTTTGCAAGATAAGAGTCCCAGCTGGCCCTGCCCACTTTTGTAACAACGCTTAGTGGGTACCAGAAAAGCTGCTAGTGGGCAAAACGACACCTATGCGAGCCATGCTGGGAACCCCTGCTCTGTAGACCAGGGGTAGTCAAACTGTGGCCCTCCATGGACTACAATTCTCATGAGCCCCTGCCAGCATTTGCTGGCAGGGGGTCATGGGAATTGTAGTCCATGGACATCTGGAGGTAGTCAAACTGTGGCCCTCCATGGCTCATGGGAATTGTAGTCCATGGACATCTGGAGGTAGTCAAACTGTGTCCCTCCATGCCTCATGGGAACTGTAGTCCATGGACATCTGGAGGTAGTCAAACTGTGGCCCTCCATGGACTACAATTCTCATGAGCCCCTGCCAGCAAATGCTGGCAGGGGCTCATGAGAATTGTAGTCCATGGACATCTGGAGGGCCGCAGTTTGATTACCTCTGCTATAGACAGTGCAGTCTCTCCCCCGCCCCCCACCATAAAACCAGATTAGGGTGACCATGGGGCAGCCATTCTCTCACCCTAACCTACCTCGCAGGGTCCTTGTGATCCTGAAAGTAGGGTGTTTGCTGCCCTGAGCCCCTTGGATTTTAAGAAACGAAATGAGTAAGCCTCCGCTGCAGTATTCAGGCTCTTTACGGTATTAGGTGCCTTCACAAAGGGGCCGCTAATATTATTCTGCAGCCAGTTGGCATGAGCCGCTGGCTTTGGGCCTAATTACCCCATTTCTCTCTGCCGGCTTTATTGGCCGAGTCTGGAATTCCTCTGTTCCCCATCCCCTGCCTCCATTAAAAGGCACACAGGTTCTCGCTGTGTGTGTTGTTTTTTTTACACTGTTGTTTCCAAGCCCGTTCAACAACTCCCACTGGCCAGCTGTCGGTCGGGCTGGTTTCCAGACCTGGTGGTCATGGAGCAGAGAGAACTCTGGCTTTTTTTGGCCCACTCCTGATATATGGTGATGCCTTTTCAATCCGGCCCCATGCGGCTCAACTTCTCTACCACCCTCCAGGAAGAGCCGAGAAACTGACTTTAAGCAATCTGATCATAGCAGGCTTTCTCAGGCAAGGTTTCGTGAAACCCTGGGGTTTCCTGACGGACCTGGAAGGGTTTCCCGAATGTGTGGGAATTGACTGATTTTTTAAATATATATATATATATATATATATATTAAAAATATTAAACATTTATTGGGTGATATGATCATATCCTTAACCCTTAAACCACTCCCGCTGAAAGCCCAACACCTTTTAAAACATCCATCTTTTAATTTATTTATTTATTTATTTATCATACTTATATATCGCCCTCCCCGGAGGCTCAGGAGCCCGTATTTAGCAGTGAAGCAAGAAAGCTGCTCTCAGAAAACTTCCACATTCTTTTTAATTCAACATAATTCTCCGTAAAAACCTACCAAACCTAGAAGGGCAAAAATCTCAGGCTGGAAAGTGGCAGAAATCGCTACGGGGCGTGGCGAGGGTCAAACCGTAAGCCGTGGCCGGCGTTTTCCCCAAGACCAAAGGAGGCGTGGGAAGAAGCAGGGGAAGGCGAAGTTTCTTCAAACCATCAGCCGGGAGCCGGGGATATATTTACTGTCTGTCCATTCGTTGCCATCCCCGCAGTTGTTCAGGGCCCGCTTGCATTGGTAGCAACGCCGGTACTTTGCACACTGGTCCAGTAGAAAGAGCTTGTCTCCGGCCCTGCAGTTTAAAAGGGAAGGGGGAAGTCAACCAACCAAAGCAATAAAAATCCTCAAGCATATTTGTCCTCCCAGCCCTGAAGTACCCACTGAACTGGAGCTTATGAGAATGGGAAAATACAGTGGCTTAGTGGAAGAGCCTCTGCTTTGTAAGCAGAAAGTCCCGGGTTCAATCCCCGGTATCTACAGTCAAAGATCAGGCTAGGAGGTCTCCAGGCTAGGAGAGTAGACAATTTTGACCTTGATGGATCAGGGTCAAGAGAAAGCAGCTCTAGGTATATGCTAAGAACATAATAAAAGTTATGGAGACTGGATAAACATCTGGAGCAGAGGTCCGTGAGTGGCAATTAGCCACAAGGTATAGAGGAAACCTCTTGTGGGAGCCTCTTGTGGCGCAGAGTGGTAAGACAGCAGAAATGCAGTCTGAAAGCTCTGCCCGTGAGGCTGGGAGTTCGATCCCAGCAGCCGGCTCAAGGTCGACTCAGCCTTCCACTTTCCGAGGTCGGTAAAATGAGGACCCAGCTTGCTTGCTGGGGGGGTAAACGGTAATGACTGGGGAAGGCACTGGCAAACCACCCCGTCTTGAGTCTGCCATGAAAACGCTGGAGGGCGTCACCCCAAGGGTCAGACATGACTCGGTGCTTGCACAGGGGAGACCTTTACTTTTACCTTTTATAGATGAAACACGAGGTCTTGGGCAGTGATGCTTTGTATGATTGGGAAGGGCCACAGTGGGAGGATTCTGGAGTTCTGGCCCTGCTGGGGGACCTCCTGATGGCCCCTGGGGTTTGGCCACAGTGTGACACAGAGTGTTGGGCTGAATGGGCCATTGGCCTGATCCAACATGGCTCCTCCTCTATGTTCTTAAATCTGGGGCAGTGATGCTCTATCTTCCTGGTACTTGGTCACAGGGGGGGCAGCAGTGGGATTCTGCCCTTGCTAGTGGACCTCCTGAGGGGCCCTGGGTTTTGGCTACTGTGTGACACAGAATGTTGGACTGGATGGGCCACTGGCCTGATCCAGCATGTTTCCTTTTATGGTCTCTTGAGGCCAAGCACAGGGTCGTGGTTGAGAGCGGCAGCCTCTAATCTGGAGAACCAAGTTTGATTCCCCGTTCCACCTCCACGTGCAGCCAGCTGGGTGACCTTGGGCCAGTCGGTTCTCTCAGCCTCTCCTAACCCACAGGGTTGTGGGGAAAGGAAGGGTAGGCAATTGTAAGCCACCCTGAAACTCTTTCGGGTAGTAAAAAGCAGAGTACAGAAAAAACTACTACATGGCGACCATTACGTGGAGCAGGGGGAACATTTAAATTGGTAAGACCTAATCAGTGAAAGCAAACTAACAGTCCTAATGCGGTTTGATTGGTTCTTCTAGAGCAGTGGTTCTCAACCTGGGGGTCGGGATCCCTTTGGGGGTTGAATGACCTTTCCACAGGGGTCGTGGCAGGGCAAGCAGCTTGGGCGGGGGGGCGCCATTCACACAACAGCCTTGCGGGGTAGATCGAGATTGAGCGTTCGTCTGTCTGGAGCAGCGGAAAAGAGCGAGATCGGCATGGTGGGACAAGAGGTAGAACTGAACTGAGAAACCCAAGGAGAAAAAAAACAATTTATATCCAATCATGAACCATGGATCTTCACGCCATGGGTGAGTTTTGGTTCAATTTCTGTGAAAGAACCCTGGCATAATTTTATGGTTGGGGGTCACCACAACATGAGGAATGGTATTAAAGGGTCGTGGCATTAGGAAGGTGGAGAACCACTAGCCTAGAACCACACCCCGTCATTGCTCCGTCACCCTATTGGCTGGTGCCCATTAACAACTGGAAATGTGAGCCATTTGTCCATGTTCAGTCTCCTCTCCGGCCCTGGGACTAACAGCCAGAGGCAAACAGCAGGGCTCAAGGGACGAAGAGGGCCTCTTGGCCGTTCTTTACCGCTGAAAGAGTTTCTCTTCGTAATCCCGCTGCCTCTTCAGGCCCGCACTCTTCCGCCAGTCCTCCTTCACAGCCAGATTCATTTGGAAGATCTTCTCCAGTCGGGCGCCCTTCTCAGCGATCCACCTCGAAAAAGATTTGGTAGAGAGGGAGAGAACTTCAGAGTCTGGCCTGGCTCAGTTTGCACAAGTAAGTTCCTCCCTGGCACACTATTAAACAAGCAAAGACAGAAAGAGCACTCAAGAAATAGAGAGAAGGGGAGGGGGGGCATCTGCCAAAGGCATCCGGGGCTGGACCTTTCTCCCTGAAGAGCTACGGGCCCTGTCCGAATTGTCAGTGTTCCGCAGGGCCTGTAAGATGGAGCTTCCACCAGGCGTATGGTTGAGGCCAGGTTGAGGTCCCGGGATTACCACCAGTGGATCCCTCTGCATTGGTACATCTGGGCCCTTCCAATAAGGAAGAGCTCTGGTCCTCTATAATTGGCCAGAGGGAGAGGGTGAGGGGGGGGGGGTCACAGAATTCTGCATCGCCATCTTTTAAGGCTTAGTGCTCATGTTAATCTTAATGGGGTCATGCTGGTCTTTATCGTTTTACTGTGAACCGACGCGAGTCCGGATGGAATGCAGCGGTATATAAATACAAAAATAAAACAAAACAAATAAATAACCAGCCTGAGTAGCCGGTGGAGGGTGTTTAGGCAGATGGGGTGGGGGTAGGGGAACTGGGTATTGAACTGTGTTTTTATCACCGTATTTTATTAATATAAACCACCCCGAGCTCACTTGCAGGGAGGGGTGGTATATGAATGAATGAATGAATGAATGAATGAATGAATGAATGAATGAATGAATGAATGAATGAATGAATGAATGAATGAATGAATGAA
>BDOT02000005.1:8588778-8637402 GCA_003118565.2 Paroedura picta | reverse complement strand
GGGGGGGGGACCTGGTAACTCTGACCCACATTTATTTGCACGTGTGCAATTAAGATAGGCGAGAGATTACATAATAATAACAATAACAATAATAACAATTATTATTATTTATTAGTATTCAATTTATTCCCCACCACTTCCAAAGCCAGCTCGCGGTGGGTTACAGAGTCTTATAAAAACCCCATTAAAAGACATAAAAATCCCCCAATTGGCAGGGAAACCCCCCCACCCCACCCCCACTACTAGAGGAGGGAGGAAGGAGGTCAACAATGTACTGCTCATGCCTGGGGGGGGGCGTTGATCGACCTCGCCAGCCCCAGCGTCAACCACAGACCTGGCGGAAGAGCTCCATTTTGCAGGCCCTGCGGAACGCCGGAAGCTCCTCTGAGCTTCTACTTTAATGTCACACACATATCCACAGTAAATGTGAACGGGACAACCTTTCCAATACCAAGCAAGGCTTCCCTACCCATCTCATCCTACCCATTGCCCTCACCAAATACCCCATGCTCACAGCAGCTACGGTCACGTGCCTACAAGCCTTTTCTTGAAGACCACCCACTTGCCATGTTGGTGGGGGAGGAATGGACGCAAAGAAACGGAACCCAGCTCTGCATTCCCTCTCCAGAACAGCTGGCCGTCTGCCTTTCTATAGCTTTTTAAACACAGATGTTGTGCATGCAGGTTGGAGGTAGGAAGTGTGCCCGCAAGCACACACAATTGACATGCTGGCAGGGGTTCAGTTTGACCACACCCCATGGCCCAATTATATGCTTATATTTATATGCTTATAATTTTTGACATTACTTGGTCACATTGCTTGACTTGATCACATGTCACCACCCTGGAAAATAATTGTCCATGTGTACAGGACCGTAATTCGGATCAGGATCATCATGTGGGATGGAGGGGCTTTAACTTTCCCTTCCTCCGGCCATCTTCCTGACCCCAAAAGCCCAAGGAGGCTCTATATACCCGGGGGGGGGAAGTATATGTATACCAACAGCCTTTTCCAGATGCTAGTACAACTTTTTTACCATTGAGAAACCCCTGAAACATTCTTCAGGCTTCGAGCAACCCCAGAAGTTGCACGATCGTGCAGAACAGGGTTAGGGATCACCCTGGGGGCCCTCCCCTTCCCACCCCCTCCAGGCCCATCATTGGCCATTTTGGGAGGGGGGGTTCAGCAGGTCCATATATGGTCCTATCACCTGATAAATGCTTAACAATTTTTAAAAATATGTAAATATTTCCACTCCTACTGCTTCCTTGCCCTCTGGAACACTTCTTCTGCCTTCCTCTGTTCTACCAGCTGGCTGAGGATGGCGGCTCGTTTCCGGTCTGCGGCAGCCTGCAACTGATGCCTGGAAAACTCCTGGGAGCGCTTCCGCCTTTCCTCCATCTTCTCTTTGCTCATGTCGTTCTTCCCGAAGATGGCGGAATCGGGCTCACAGTGAGGCAGCGGAGCCGGCTTCATCTTGATCTGGGTCCAAATTTGGAAGAACATTTTAATCAACGAGCCCCAGCGTCAGGCACGGCTGCCATATAAGCAGTGGGTCAAAGTGGGCGTCCATCCAAATATTTCTTTCTGCACGTTTCGCTATGTGTCTATGGATGTGGGACCCAGGCGTGCTTCTCAATGCATGGGCATGCAGTAGCCCCGTGCATAAACATGCATGTGCAGTGGGAAACACAGGTGGAGAGCCCACAGGGCTGAGTACACTGCATGCGCCACCCACCAACCCGCAACATGTATGTGCCTATGCTTCCTTTTCATGAATGGGAGCACTGGAAAACCAATGTTCCTCATCAAAGAGACCAGAGTTGCTTCCAATTTTCCACGCAGGTTTCATTGACACTGCTACAGTTGCCAACTCTGGGTTGGGAAACACCTAGAGATTTGGGGATGAACCTTGGGGAGAGCTTGCTTTATTTATTTGTTTGTTTGTTTAGATTTGTATACCGCCCTTCCATACAGCTCTCTCTTAATAAAAAACCTTTCCAGTTAATAAAAAATAAAAAAAACTTTCCAGTTAAACACCTAGATATGGTATGCAGGGCCAGAAAAATACAGAAGCCTAGTTTATTGCCATACATTTCCATAGATAAAGATGTATAAGTATGAAATGAAATTACTAGAGTCGTCAACCTCCAGGTAACGACTGGAGATCTTGCACTATTACAAGTGACCTCCAGAAATATCCCAACCCGGAGCTGGCAACCCTAGAGAGCAGCCAGCCTCACAGACTAAATACCACCCCAATTAATCTATAATCGAAACCGCCCTCACTCCAAATCCTTACCTGCAAATCTAGCGCCTTCTTATAACACTGCGTTTCGGCCATCCTGTCCTTGAGAGACTTTGCTCTTTGGGCAGCTAATCTAGAAAATGAGAAGACCGCCTGGTTGAGGTTGCAGCCTCTTCTCTCTGAGAAAACGAACTTCTGGTTTGGGGTGATTAGAGGGTTCCTCCCATCCCCCCTGGCCACCAGCAAGGGGTGGGGAGGGGGGAGGGTTGCCAAATCCTGGGATGATTCTGCACTTACTTTGTTTATTCCATTGTGAATCCTGATGAATTCAGATCGATTTGAACTTGGGTTTTCCTCTGTCCTCCCCATCCCCATTGAAACAGAAAAGTGTTCTGCACATGGTTAGGGAAGCTCAGAAGGGGGAGCGGGAAACCAAGCACAGCAGGAGCCTTTTTCTTTCTTTTCTTGAAGGTGGGGGAGATTGGAGACAGCAGAGGAGGGGGAATAAATCCCAGAGGCAAATCTCTGCCTAGAGAAGTTAGGGCTTTTGGAGCCCCTGCTGAAAGAACTTAGGGCTTTCCCTTTAAGGGAAGCCTTGCAACCTGGGAACCAATCAGGGCTTTTCTACAGCTTTGGAGGCCCGAGGCAGCAAGTTAGTTCAGGGAAAGCAGAGCACTGCACGCTTTCTCATGCTGATTTTTCAAATATCGAGGGTTATATCCACTCCAGGATATTGCGGGGGAAAGGTCGGGTCACTCCGGATCAATCCTGCTTGTTGCAGATGAAAAATTTAAATCTGCCAAAATCAAAATGGAAATCGCATTCAGTGTAGACGGCAGGGACCGAATCGACCTGGGATTGGAATAAAAGCTCCGTGCAGATTCAGCCCTGGTTTCACTCTAAAGGAGCCCAGTGGTGCTTTGGTAGCCTGATGCAAGCAGGTGTGCACATACAGGCAAAGAACGCTAGCAGCCGGTTGCTAAAGCAGGTCTGTCTGCAATGACAGGAGAAACCCATTAGCAGCCAGTTGCTAAAACGGAAAGGTAGTTTGAAAATGGTGATCTGTTTTTATACATGCTCACGTTCAGATGGACATTCTGCTAGGTGGCTTCCATGTTCTACCCCTTCATTGCGCTTCTGAATCTCTATGGTGTGAGACAGACTTTTGGTCTGATCCAGCAAGGTGTGAAAGAGCTGGTTGCACCACCAGCCCTTTAAAAGTTGCGTCAACGTTTAGAGAAGAACCACCAATCCCGATACTATCTTCCAAGCGTCAGACTTACTCTTCGGCTAAGCGCACTTGCTCCAGACGGTCATTAAGGTCCTGATCCTGCTTCAACTTGGTTTCTCTCGCGGTCTTCTTCTCCATATGTTTGGCCAGCTGTTGTGAGTATTCCTCCTGCTTCTGATGAAGGGTAGCGCTCGAGGGCCTTTTCTCAAAAATGTAGGATTTCTACAAGGGAAGAGGCATGTTCAGTTGGGTTGCGATAAAAACGAGAAATTAATCCTGTGGAACCTTCTGGAAGGGGAGTCCTTCCCAGCGGTGGGGACAGGCCAGACCCTTCAAATGTCCTTTTTTCCCCCGTATCCAAGATTTTAAAAATCTGTCTGCATAGCCAAACCCCCAGAGTGTGCCAGGGTCTCAAGGGGACTCCGTTGGAAGACCAACATAGGTACCCCAAATTTTTCCATGTTCAATAGACAGCCACCTACCAGGATGACCCCTCATCCCTTCCAGTTGCTCCAGGAATTGAAAAAGGCTGCTTTAAGCCCTGGTTGGTCTGCCATTGTCTGTCTCTGTGCAACAACTACCGTATATACTCACGTATAAGCCGAGTTTTTCAGCCCTTTTTTTAAGCTGAAAAAGTCCCCCTCGGCTGTCATGAACCCCGATTCATGCCATCCTGAATCTTCCCAGCTCTGCATATTTTCGCACCTCCATGCCCCTCTGGCCGGAGCTAGCCAAGGCCGTAAAGCAATAAACCTGTCCTTTGAGAACTTCACTCCCTTCCTTTCCCAGCGGGTGAGGCTCCCATCTACATGTATCAATCTCACTGTAAGTGTCCTTGTGGAGACAGCGAAGTCTCAACAAGGTGCCAACCTTCTGATAAGGCTGCCGGCCATCTGGCCGCTTGGGAACAGACCTTCTCTTGTCTCTGCTCTCCCGCCGAAAAATCCTCAAACCCCCTCCCCTATCTGGTGTGCCCTATAACTACCCCACCTAATCCCTTGGTGCTTTGTTATTATCAAGATCTTTGCGTAGGAAGATCTTGGCCTGCCTTAGCTTTCTGTGGACTTTGCCTAATAAAGCTCTTCTTGGAAATTTGCAACCGGCTGTTGGATTTCGGATGTGCCTTCACTTGGGACTCCACAGGCTGGGCTCAGCCTGATTCCTGACAGGCTTATAGACAGGTTAAAAAAAAAAAACAGCTGGAAGGTGGGAGACAAGTATGCTTGCTTGAAGAGCAGAAGCAGCAACAAAGGAGAGACACAGCAAGCTCGGGAGGGAAAAAAAAGTCTCTGCCTGCCCCTCTCCCTGCCTTAAGGAGGCCAGCATGAGGCCAGCATGTGCAGGAAGCTGCAGGAAGCTCTGAAGCTCCCTGGGCAGAGAGCAGAAAGAGGAAACGCCCCCAGAGGAAGGCATGGAAAGTGGAGGGAACAGAACACCCGGCTAAGAAGAAGGATGGGAAGCAGCACAGGACTGGGTATCAAAAGGCAGGACTGTTCAGAGGGAAAGAGGGAGGAGGAAGGTGGGAAGAAAAGGGGGAAAAAGGTCCTGCCCAAAACGGGAGGGGGGGAGGGGAGGGAAGGAGAAAAAGCCACTACCCAAACACCACCCTAGGCTTATATGCGAGTCAATAGGTTTTCCAGCATTTTGGGGTGAAATTAGGTTTATATATGCGGGTCGGCTTATATGCGAATATATACGGTAATCACTTCCTGGGTGGTCTCCCATCCAAATAATAACCCAAGTACTACCCTATTTAGCTTACAAGGTCGGGCTAACCTGGGGCAGGGATAGCCGTGTAAATCACACCCGCAAGGTGTTGCGGTTAAGAGTGGCAGCCTCCAAACATGGTTTGATTCCCCACTCCTCCTCCACATGCAGCCAGCTGGGTGACTTTGGGCCAGTCACAGTCCTGTTAGAGCTGGTCTCACAGAACAGTTCTCCCAGAGCTCTCTCAGCCCCACCTCCCTAACAGGGTGTCTGTTGTGGGGAGAGGAAGGGAAGGCGATTGTAGGCCACCTAGAGACTCCTTCAGGCAATGAAAATCGGGGTATATAAACCAATTGCTGCTTCTTAAAGGCCCTATACACAGAGAGAGAGAGAGAGAGAGAGAGATCTACTTTGACTGGAGCAGTTGGGATCTTGTGACGTGCAAGACCTTACGTAAATTTCCGGAGCTTTTTCATTCTTCTGGCTTCTTAAGGCTTCAGCGATCCCTAGATTGAACGCGGCGATCTTTTGGTTCTCCTCTCTGCTTGCCAAGGCTCTTAGCTGCCGTGGGAAAACGAACAAAGAGTCAGCCAAGGTTTCAAAAACTACCAGAAGGAACAGGGTAAATTTTTCTGACAACCAAAAAATTCTGCCCCGCCCCAGCTAAATAGCCTTCTCCCTGGTGCAAGACAATTTCCTCTCAGAGGGACAGAGGGTGTCTCTCACATTTCTAAAGATGTACATAGCTGTCAGTTCTTGGTTATATTTCTTGCCGAGGAATTGCCGAGGGCCACTGTGGGATGGTAGGTGAATTTCATCCAGGCCAAGCTGGATTCTGGAGATTTTTGGTGGGGTGGGGGGATCACTTGGACACGGAATTGGGGTCACTGTGGGTGGGCAGGTAGCTGTGAGTTCCTGCCTTGTGCAGGGGTTGGACTAGATGACCCAGGAGGTCCCTTCCAATTCTAGGATTCTGTGATTCTTTAGTGCAGGGCTAGTCAACCTGTGGTCCTCCAGATGTCCATGGACTACAATTCCCATGAGCCCCTGCCAGTGAACGCTGGCAGGGGCTCCTGGGAATTGTGGTCCATGGACATCTGGAGGACCACAGGTTGACTAGCCCTGCTTTAGTGCATTTGTGTTTCGTCCCCACCGACTTCTCAGTGAGAAGCTTGGCATATCGGCAAATGCAGTTTATTGATAAAGCAAAGCAGAGCTCATGATACTTCTCACCTGATGCCCTCTGCAAGATATTCTTCATATGCTGTTGAATCATGCACACTACAAAGTTTGCCCATTCCAACAGCTGGGGTGGGGATGCAGGCAAGGAGCTTGCGTCCCATCAGGGAGAAAGGCGAGGTATACGTAAAGTAAATTAATCAATAAATCTTGTCCCCTCACTACCCACCCCCCCTCCACAAATCTACCTGATTCCCTGATTCCCCCCCCCCCCCAATCCAAGTACCTGCTGCTTCTGCAGGGCGTCTTGGTCTTTCAGGGCTTGGTACTGCGCCAATATCCTCTCCTCCTCCTTCTCTTTTCTCCTCTTCTCTTCATTCAAGTAAACGGGGATGATCCTTTGAGCACGCTGCATACACAAGTAGCACATTTCCTGGAAATGCAGAAGACCCAGAGTTCGCATGGAAGAGACTAGATATCGGCCAAGAGTGGCTGTACTATTAAGAAAGAATCATAGAATCATAGAGTTGGAAGGGACCTCATGGGTCATCTAGTCCAACCCCCTGCACTATGCAGGACACTCACATCCCAATCCCTCATCCACTGTCACCTGCCACTTCCTTGAGCCTTCACAGAATTGGCCTCTCCGTCAGATGGCTCTCCAGACCTCTGTTTAAAAATCTCTAAAGATGGGGAACCCACCTCCTCCCGAGGAAGCCTGTTCCACTGAGGAACTGCTCTGACTGTCAGGAACTTCTTCCGGATGTTGAGACGGAATTTCTTTTGCATTAATTGAAAGGACAACTGCTTGCATCCAAGGAAGTAATTCAGGGGTGACAATAAAAGTTAGTCCTGGGGTTTCCCCCCCCCTTCCTTATGGTATTTTAGCAAAAATAAGCCCCTGGTGTTCCATGAGCCAGTGTGAGTTTGGGGGCACCGTGCAGATTTTCTGAGATGGACATCAACAGATTTCAAGTTATCTGTGGTCCTCCAGTTAGACAATTTACACAGCCAGGCAGCGTGAACTCTGTCCCTGGCCCCAGAGAAGTATGATTGGCCTCAACCAGGGCCAGGGCCTTTTCAGTCCTGGCCCCAACATGGTGAAATGAGCTCCCGGAAGAGCTACGGACCCTGTGGGAGCTTCCAGCATTCCGCAGGGCCTACAAAACAGAGCTCTTCCGCCAGGTCTATGATTGAGGCTGGGGTGATGTGGAAGATCCCCCCCCCCTAGTCAGAGTCTTACAATGTGACTCTCTTTCCAACCCTCCAAAGATGGTGGGAAGGGGGCGGCAAGGGGGAGTTTTTCTGGACTTTTTACTGCCATGTTGTTGGGTTTTATTGTACTTGTCTGTATTAATGGGGTTTTTACTGGGATTTTATTGGACATCTGTAACCCGCCACAAGTCGGTTCGGGAGTGGCGGGTAATAAAATGAGGAGGAAATAATGACAATAACAGTAACAATAACAAACTTGAACAAATTCATGTATAACAGTGGTTCTCAACCTGGGGGTCGGGGCCCTTATGGGTGGTCAAACGACCCTTTCACAGGGGTCGCGGCAGCTTGGCCGGGGCCGGGGCCGCTCCTCCTGAAGGCACCCGCCCATTTATATACAATTAATAACCAATTTATATACAATCAGGAACAATGGATCTTCACGCCATTGGTCAGTTTCGGTTTAATTTCTGTGAACGAACCCTTGCTTAATTTTATAGTTGGGGGTCACCACAACAGGAGGAGCTATATTAGGAAGGTGGAGAGCCACGGATGTATGACGTATATATATTTTATAATGTGGATGCAACGGCACATTTCAAGGCTTTGGGAGAGAAAGATCAAGCTGTGTTCATCTTTCTGTAGCACCAGAAAAGAGCCAGGCTCTAAAAGCATTCTTCGAGCCTAACAAAATTTGTGGCAGGAGAGGAGCTTTGGGGAGTTTCTGCTCACTTCTTCAGATACCGTTAGAATGGGAGTTTTTTTTTTATACCACAACGTTGATGGATGCCCATCCTGTATGTTTAAATATGGGGCCTTCTACGGCGATGGATCAAAATGGGGAGCTGTGTGAGTTTCCCCGCAGAAGCAGAAAAGAGCAAGAGTCCTTTAGCACCTGAAAGCCTACAAAATTTGTGGCAGGTGAGGAGCTTTCATGGGTCACTGCTCGCCTCTTCAGCTGTATGACTGTCCTGCCTCACTTTGAGCTACTGAATTCTTGTTCTTTTAAAATTATTATTATATTTGTACTCTACCGCTCCCGGCCTGCCATCTCGTGGCGACTATCAACAATCAAACACACAATAAAATCATATAAAAATACAATCTATAAACTCCCAGAATCCTAGCCCCCAATCCCATACTCAACTGACCAAGTCAGTACCAAACCTGAAATCTCCCAGGGGTGATGCCCCAATGAGAATTCCAGAGGAGGGATAAGACCTTCCGTCAGCCTGGCCTCAACCAAAGGCCTGGCGGAAGAGCTCCATATTGCAGAACTGGAGCCAGGGACGAACAGGCCCTGGCCCTGGTTGAGGCCAGGCAAACTTCTCGCGGACCAGGGATAACCAATCTATTTGTATCCACAGAGCGAAGAGCCTCTTGTGCAAAGAGGGTTTTCAGGCAAGGAGCGTCCAGAGGCGGTTTGCCCTTGGTTGTCTGTGCATCGCAACCCTGCACTTCCTTATTGACCTCCCATCTAACTATGAACCAGGGCAAATTGTTACAGCAGGAAAAGGCTGTTTTTTTAGATACCAGTTAGGCATGAATGCACAAGAACACACAGGACTCTTCCTTATACTGGACCAGACCATTGGCCCATTGAGGTCTGTTTTGTCTACTAGACTGGCAGTAGCTCTCCAGGGTCTCAGGTGGAGGTCTTTCACAACACCTGCTGCCTCAGCCCTTCCACCTGGAGATGCCAGAGATTGAACCCGGGACCTTCTTCATGCCAAGTAGATGTTCTTTCACTAAGGCCCAGCCCTTCCCCAATTTTCTTGGGGAAGGAGGTGGGAGATGCATAGTTTGGTGTAGTGGTTAGGAGTGCGGACTTCTAATCTGGCATGCCGGGTTCGATTCTGTGCTCCCCCACATGCAACCAGCTGGGTGACCTTGGGCTCGCCACGGCACTAATAAAACTGTTCTGACCGGGCAGTGATATCAGGGCTCTCTCAGCCTCACCCACCCCACAGGGTGTCTGTTATGGGGAGAGGAATGGGAAGGCGACTGTAAGCTGCTTTGAGACTCCTTCGGGTAGGGAAAAGCAGCATATAAGAACCAACTCTTCTTCTTCTTCTTCTTTGCTCCTGAAAAGTAGTCTTTGATGGTTATTTTGAAGCCTCATATTGCCTGCTCCTTAGCCATGTAGAGCAAAGCTTGGCCGACATCCAACTTGTACGTTCTAACTTTTCCCCACTGCGTTCCTCTGATGTCTTTTACATTTATGGAATAGGAACGCAAAATCAGGACATGTTCAGAGGGCTACAGGTCTGTATTATTACTTACACTTTCTTCACAAAATGAAGCCAAGACAAGTTGAGTTTTCACACGTAGAATAAGTCCTCTTATTTCCTGGTCAGTTTCATGTGGGCCACTTGGTGGCAGCTGAGACACTTGCAAAAGATCTGGGGAATCTGGATCCCATGCACATGAAATTGTCCAGGTTGTCACATGAAATTGACCGGGTTGTCACATGAAATCAACCAAGCTGTCACATGAAATCATCCAGGTTGTCACATGAAATTGACCAGGCTTTAACATGAAATCATCCAGGTTGTCACATGAAATTGACCAGGATTTCACATGAAATTGACCAAGATTTCACATGAAATTGACCAGGATTTTAAATGAAATTTACCAGGTTCTCACTGATAAACCACTACAGGAGGGGTGACAAAACTGTGGCTCTCCAGACATCCATGAACTAAAAAAAAAAAAAAAACATGCTGGTGGGGAATCATGGGAATTGTAGTCCATCGGCATCTGGAGAGTCACAGTTTGGCCACCCCTGCACTACATTCTGACCATCTTAGGTTCAGTGTCAAGCAGAGTGGGACATTGCATGATTAGTGGCATGCCCTTTGTTACAGGGTGTGCACAGTATATACATCCACTATATGTCAGGAGTGGGATGCAGAGGAAAGAACAGCGTGCTCCCCCTTTTGGCCAAGGATGGTGGATTGCTTTAGGATGCTTAGGGCTAATCCTGCGTTGAGCAGGGGGTTGGACTAGATGGCCTGTATGGCCCCTTCCAACTCTATGATTCTATGATTCAGTGCATGCAGATAAGCAAAATGGGGAAGGGCAGAACCAGCCGTTGT
The DNA here is from genome assembly GCA_003118565.2 of Paroedura picta. NCBI lineage: Eukaryota > Metazoa > Chordata > Lepidosauria > Squamata > Gekkonidae > Paroedura > Paroedura picta. The sequence goes on along the minus strand of BDOT02000005.1, from coordinate 8,626,723 downwards.
CCAGACCCTTCTCTCCCCACCACCTTCCAAACAATATAATCCCAAGCACAGTTGTACTATGAAGGGGTATTGTGGAGCAAACAGCTTGCTATGCCTCATGCAAGTAAAGTAATCTGCAAAGTGGTATCTGTAGGCACAGCGTTGTCAAATAGGGCTGCCAAGGCCCCCCCCATTGGGGGCAGGGAATCACCTGCCCCTGACTCCCGATTCCCCACCACTGCTCTTTCAAAAGACATGGCTGCATTTCATGCATGCTCCACCATGTCTGGTAAAAACCTGGAAGGGACATAGGGTAGGGCTAGGAATTGCCAGAAACCGAAAGCTTTTGAGTTCTCCAGAACTCTTAGAATCATCATAGAGTTCGAAGGGACCTCCAGGGTCGTCTAGTCCAAGCCCCTGCAACTACCAGCCCACCCACAGTGACCCCAATTCCATGCCCAGATCATGCCTTCCCCATACCAGAATCCCTGACCAGTCTAGCCTGGAGGAAATTCATCAGGTCAATTTTTTTTCATATGAAAGCCCAATTTTTTTTTTAATGAAAGCCCAATTTTTTTTCATATGAAAGCAAGATTCTCATAAACCTTCTTGGGTTGGTATGCTGCATAAAATATAATAAAGAGTTTGAGAGAACTGGAAAGCTTTCTTGGTGACTTTTCATTAGATTAATTCAGTCCGGTCATTTCAGTGACCCATCCAAGTGAGGGAAGCCCCAATGGGGCATCTATCATGCTACATCCCACGTGTAGGAGGGAAGTTTGGTGCAGGGCTGGTGTTTTGCTTGCCATTTTCAGTTCTGCAGTTTCCATAAATGCCACTCCAAACAACGCTTTCTTGACCATTGGAAATGCTATTGCGTAACCAAAAAGCAAAGCTCCACGGGTGGGCCCAGTGGTAAAAGGTAAAGGTACCCCCTGTGCAAGCACCGGGTCATGTCTGACCCTTGGGGTGACGCCCTCCAGCGTTTTCATGGCAGACTCAATACGGGGTGGTTTGCCAGTGCCTTCCCCAGTCATTACCGTTTACCCCCCAGCAAGCCGGGTACTCATTTTACCGACCTCGGAAGGATGGAAGGCTGAGTCGACCTTGAGCCGGCTGCTGGGATCAAACTCCCCGCCTCATGGGCAGAGCTTCAGATAGCATGTCGGCTGCCTTACCACTCTGTGCCACAAGAGGCTCCTGGGCCCAGTGGTACAGATCCACAACTATGGCCCTTGGACTGCCTGATGCCCAACAGAAATGCCACTCAGAGAGACGCCATTATCTACACAGGTGTTGCTGGGAAATGAAGAAGAGCCACATAGTTATACCTGTCCTGCCCTACCATGATCTTGACAAAGCGGGGATGGAGTCCGAGATCGGGGAGCAGGAACTGGATCAGGAACCGGAGCAGGGTTGGCATCCTGTTCGGGCTTCGGATTGGAAACGGGGGCTGGCAGCCTAGAAAGCATAACATGTGATTGCTGCAAGTCTCTATGGAATGCCAAGATAGCTGTAGGTTGACACTGCAACATGTTGACAACAATCGGAGCAGCTCAAGTTCTTAAATTGTTGGGAGAAAGACTCTCATGCATGTATCTGACTGCCTGCCTGCACGTCTTTCTCACTGCCTTAGCATCGCCAGGGCCCTCCTGGCAACTGGTGGGGGATAGGAGGTTTACCAGGAGCAGGACTGAGGACCCAGCTGCACTGCCGGCTACATGACGACATCCAACGTGGCAGAAATGATGTCATCATGTTGCGACACTGCAGTGACACTCTGAAATCTGGGCAAAAACTCTTATGGTGAAAATGGCTTCGGCCCTAGTTTTTGCCCAAATACTACAGCGTCATCATAATGGCACCGTCGTGATGATGTCACTTCCGGTACAGGCCAGCTAAGCATATAGCCACTTAGGTATTATTGAATTCAATGGGAGAAATAACCTATTGGTATTAAGGGGTTTTAAGGGCAATTCAGGTGGGAACCCTATTATGTATGGATAAGTCACCACCCACCATGGTTAGTGGTTAAGAGCAGCGCCCTCCAACCTAGAGAATCAGATTTCATTCCCCACTCCTCCATAAGCAGTCAGCTGGGTGACTGAGGCCAGTCCCAGTTCTCTCAGAGCTTTCTCAGCCTCATCTAATTCACAGGGTGTCTGTTGTGGGGAGAGAAAGAGGAAGAGTTGGTTTTATACCTTGCTTTTCACTGCCCGAAGGAATCTCAAAGCGGCTTACAGTCACCATCCCTTCCTCTCCCCTCAACAGACACCCCGTGAGGGAGATGGGGCTGAGAGAGCTCTGACAGGATTGCTCTGTGAGAACAGCCCTATCAGGGCTGTGACTGGCCCAAGGTCACCCAGCTGGCTGAATGTGGAGGAGCGGGGAATAAAACCTGGCTTTGAAGATTAGAAGCCACCCCTCTCAGCCATTACACCACGCTGGATGGGGTAGGGAAAGTGACCGTAAGCTGCTTTGAGACTCCTTCGGGCAGTGAAAAGCAGGGTAGAAAAACCACCTTCTTATGGAGACCCCAGCAAGGGATTTGCAAGGCAAGGGAGAAGCAGAGCGGCTTTGCCATTACCTTCCTCTGCAGAGCCTTCCTTGGTGGTCCCCAGGCTAGGGCATGGCCGAACGACATGTAATTATTCCCAAGATCATTTCCCTGATGCTTGGTTTAGAATCTAGAATCATAGAGTTGGAAGGGGCCATACAGGCCATCTAGTCCAACCCCCTGCTCAATGTAGGATCAGCCCTAAGCATCCTAAAGCATCCAAGAAAAGTGTGTATCTAACCTTTGCTTGAAGACTGCCAGTGAGGGGGAGCTCGCCACCTCCTTAGGCAGCCTATTCCACTGCTGAACTACTCTGACTGTGAAATTTTTTCCCTGATGTCTAGCCTATATTGTTGTACTTGAAGTTTAAACCCATTACTGCGTGTCCTCTCCTCTGCAGCCAACGGGAACAGCATCCTGCCCTCCTCCAAGTGACAACCTTTCAAATACTTAAAGAGGGCTATCATGTCCCCTCTCAACCTCCTTTTTCTCCTCCTTTTCTCTCCCCCTCTCTCGTAACAGAATGCAGCTTCTAGGGCCGGGTTTTTCAGGACGAGGGAAACCTAACTCTTCCTCCCTGGCCCCCTTTTCAGCGGAAAATCACCCCCCGCAAAGCCGCTTTCCCTTTCCCTGATGAAAGTGATTTTCAACGAGAGAAGGGAAAGGAGAAACGACACCTGCCTGGTGAAGACAAGGACGCCACCGGCGCTGGTGTCCTCTCCTCTAAAGGAAACACAACCCCATTAAGCTACGCCAAGAACCTCTCATCGCTCGGCAAAACGGAGAATGCTCAAGGGTATTGTCTCCTTTCAGAGGACCTCAAGCGGAAAGAGCCAGTCATTCTATCTGCTGGTTTTTCTTTTGTCATGTCCATGGTGGACACCATTAGGAAGAGCTTCTCTGAGGAGGCCACTAAGTTAACTCAGAACCAGACAACAGAGGAGGCGTCTGGTTCATCTCCTCCGGTTTCCTTTTGGCCCTGCTCGAAGAGACCCTTCCAGCTGGAAACAGAAGGTGCTCCTCCATGCCCCGTTGCCCGCAACTCAGTTCTTGGGTTGTGTTTGCCCGCCCCCTCTGAGAGCGCAAGGGCTGGCATCCCGCACGCCTCCAGCTGACCCCTAAAACATTTAAGAACCCATTCAGCAGAGAGGACCGTGGCAGCTGTTTGTCGTCCAGAGGTGGGATCGAGTTCTCGTGAACGGAGAAAGGATCCCCAGCAATGGACATTGTATTCGTGGGGCAGCGACTGCAATAGAACTTACAAAGAACATCTTGTAGCGGACTACTTAGATCAGGGGTATGCTGGCAGGGGCTCATGGAAATTGTAGTCCATGGACATCTGGAGGGCCGCAGTTTGACTACCCCTAAATAGATGATATTTGACGGGGTCCTCCTCCCCAGCAAACCCCTGTGAGGGGGAGGGGTCTGATGGGGAGACATTTAAGGTAAAGGTATCCCCTGTGCAAGCACCGGGTCATGTCTGGCCCTTGGGGTGACGCCCTCCAGTGTTTTCATGGCAGACTCAATACAGGGTGGTTTGCCAGTGCCTTCCCCAGTCATTACCGTTTATCCCCCAGCAAGCTGGGTACTCATTTTACCGACCTCGGAAGGATGGAAGGCTAAGTCGACCTTGAGCCGGCTGCTGGGATCGAACTCCCAGCCTCATGGGCAGACAGCTTCAGATAGCATTTCTGCTGCCTTACCACCCTGCACCACAAGAGGTTCTAAATTGTAGGCCATGGAAACTGTAGTCCATAGACATCTGGAGGGCCGCAGTTTGACTACCCCTGAATAGATCGTATTTGACAGGGTCCTCCTCCCCAGCAGACCCCTGTGAGGGGGAGGGGTCTGATGGGGAGACATTTAAAGACTCTGCCAAATGGTTGAACCAGCCGGCTGTAAACTGGGATTGGGAGGGCAGGAATCTGACAAATTAGCTTTGTGTCTGGGTTCAATCCCCGCACAGCCCGGCAAACAGCTGATCTCTGGAGAGGCTGATCAGCTGCCCACCAGCTGATTCGGCCAAATGGGTTCAAGTTTCCTGCATCAGCCAAACTTGAATCCAAATATTGAATCAGCGATTCGGTTGATTCAAGTTTTACCGAATCAGGAAAACTCTAATCTGAAAAGTATCAAATCTCCCACCCCGTGCAGATCCCTAGATCTCAGTTCTGCTCAAATGTGGTCTTGCAATATTCCTTCTTTTGGAAGGGAGTCATGACAGCTGCATCTAAGACACCGCAGGGGCCAAAGGACGCTTGTGTGGCGTCCTCAGGCAGAAGCAAGGATGCCATGACCGAAAATGCAAATAGATACAAAAGGGACGGTCTGTAGTGTCTACAACCAAAAAGAAAGAAAAACCTATCCCAAGGCTACTAGCAATGCTTGCAAACTTTATACAGAATAAAGAAAAAATAAGATAAAAGGTCCCCTGAAGACCCGAGATGAATCAGTTGGGGGTTGACCACGAAGACATCAAAGGCGTGCTCTTACCTGGGCGGGGGTGCTTTGCCAAAGTTCTTCTCAAACTCTTCCATCAAACTGATCCCTGTCACTTTGGCGGGGGAAATGGTTTGGCGGCAGAGAAGACGCTTGGGAGGAAGGTTCTCTGCACAAACAAGAGCAAATGGTCTGAGAGAATTTCCCACGGCAAAAGCAACCAAGGAAGACATCCAGCCTAACCGATACCGGATGCTCTAAACCTGCACTTGCTTAATAATTTCGTTATTTGTTATTAACTGATCACTAGAAATAAGGCTCAGCTGCTTGGTGGGGGTCATTAACTGCTTCCCGCCCGACCCTTCTGAAATTGTGGAGAGGGCTCTCCCCGCAGCCTCAGAAAGGGGACAAAGACCCTGCCAAACAGTTGAATCTGAGGCTCAGCTGCTAGGTGGGGGTCTTTAAATGCTTCCCCCAACCCGGCCCAACCACCACTGCCCAAGATTTTTAGATTTATAGACCACCACTCTCGGCCTGGTCGGCTCATGGCCGGTTTACATTAAAAATATTAAAAAGCCATTAAAACCGGATACAATTTATACAATCAAGACCAGGGGTAGTCAAACTGCGGCCCTCCAGATGTACATGGACTACAATTCCCAGAAACCCCTGACAGCGAATGCTGGCAGGGGCTTCTGGGAATTGTAGTCCATGGACATCTGGAGGGCCACAGTTTGACTACCCCTGATCAAGACAATCAGGGGCAGCAACAGTCAATGCCCAACTCTCCCCTACGCAGCCTTGACTCTTCTGCTCGCAGGTGTAGTGACAGAAGAGATGACCCGGGCGATGTTGGTCTAGGGGGGCACAGATTGCAAAAGGAAGGGAGTGGACTCATCCTACAATCCCGGTCTCCAGCCCGGCCTCAACCAAATGCATTATATCTCTTTGGCCTTATACCCCATTGAGGTCCTTGTTCTCCACAGCCTCAATCCCTAAAATCTCCAGGCGCATCCTAATCTGGATCCGTAAACCCTACCCCCTACCCCCCACCCCCAACAAGGGGGGACCGGGGAACCCTAGTATGACAAATCTACTAGCAATGAAGCCTGTTGTATGGGAAGACAATGGTGTCTAGACCAGGGGTAGTCAACCTGTGGTCCTCCAGATGTCCATGGACAACAATTCCCATGAGCCCCTGCCAGCATTTGCACTGTCTGGGGCAGTGAGGCTCTGTATATTTGATGCTCTGACTCCACTGATGACACCTGGGTTTTGGCCCCTGTGTGACACAGAAGGTTGGACTGGACGTGCCATTGCCCGCCTCTTATGTTGAACTGGACGTGCCATTGCCCACCTCTTATGTTGTTTGTTGACTCGTTCCATGTATCCCCTATGATGTTGTATGTAAACCGCCCTGAGCCATATGGAAGGGCGGTATAGAAATCAAATAAATAAATAAATAAATAAATAAACAAACAAACAAATAAACAAACAAACAAACAAACAAACAAATAAATAAATAATACAGGCCATTCTGCAAAGCAGCTATTTTCTTCAGGGGAACTGATCGTTGTGGTCTGGAAATGACAGTGGGGGGGTTGGTGTGATGGGGACTCTCCCCCTCCCCCTCCCCCTCCCCTAATTACCAAGCACTTCTGTGGCACCAGCAGAGCCCGGGAGCTGCATCCAGCCTGGATCAGTTCCCAGCATCTGATTCAATTGCTACGAAGGGACATTCAAAGACGTAACTTCTGCACTACCTTTTTTGCTGTTCTCTTTTTCTGCCACGTTCGTCTTTTTGCTGGGCTTCTCGTCCTCTTCGGCAATCGTTTCCAGCTCCTTTATCTCCATCCTGCCCCCACCCAAAAACAAGAAATAGCAAGGGGTCTTTAGCACAATGCTCAAGACAGCGGAGCTTCGGGAAGCTGCCTTGGAAAACAGCTTGGAGACTTCCATTGGTTCTCTACAATGCAGCTCCCGTGTTAAAGTCATAGAATCATAGAGTTGGAAGGGACCTCCTGGGTCATCTAGTCCAACCCCCTGCACTATGCAGGACACTCCCAATCCTCTCGCTCATCCACTGTCACCTGCCACCCCCTTGAACCTTCACAGAATCAGCCTCTCCGTCAGATGGCTCTCCAGCCTCTGTTTAAATATCTCCAAAGATCACCACCTCCTGAGGAAGTCTGTTCCACTGAGAAACCGCTCTAACTGTCCGGAAATTCATCCGGATGTTTAGAGGGAATTCAGAATCATAGAATCATAGAGTTGGAAGGGACCTCCTGGGTCATCTAGTCCAACCCCCTGCACTATGCAGGATACTCACAACCCTATCACTCATCCACTGTAACCTGCTACCCCCTTAAGAATTCACAGAATTGCCTCTCTGTCACATGGCTCTCCAGCCTCTGTTTAAATATCTCCAAAGATGGAGAACCCACCACCTCCCAAGGAAGCCTGTTCCACCGAGAAACCGCTCTGACTGTCAGGAACTTCTTCCGGATGTTTAGACGGAATTTAGAATCTTAGAATCATAGAGTTGGAAGGGTTCTCTTGGGTCATCTAGTCCAACCCCCTGCACTATGCAGGACACTCACATCCCAATTGCTCATCCACTGTCACCTGCTACCCCCTTGAACCTTCACAGAATCAGCCGTCAGTTGGCTCTCCAGCCTCTGTTTAAATATCTCCAAAGATGGAGAACCTACCACCTGCCGAGGAAGCCTGTTCCACTGAGAAGCCCTGGTTGAGAAAGCCTTCCCTGAATAAACCATTAAACCCCTTGATGTGTAACTAATGGCTGGAGATGGTTTGTGCCTCCCTCACCGGGTGAATCAGTAAAGAGATCGGATAAACAGGCTCACCTCGGGAACAGAACGACGTTTCGGGAAAGTGGCCCCGTGGCTTCCCTGCTCGACAACACGGAATCGCCAGTCCCTGGCCTCTAAATGGAGAGAAAAAACAAGTCACCCCATGCAACATGGACTTCCGGCGTTCACAGCTGCAAGCCTGGCTGATGGTTAAGCTGCCTGATGGAGGAGCTGTCTGTCAAGAGGGCAAAATGGCGCCTCCCTCATCAAGGCAGCGGGCCTCTGAATGCCAGGAGCTGAGCCACCTCAAGAAGAGGTTTTGGCCTCCATGCCTTTCTTGTAGGTTTTATCTGAAAGGAGCCACCTTGAACTTCCTGGTGATTTTCAAATTATCTCCTTCAGACTCCTGATTGGCCCAGAAGAAGAAGAGTTGCTTCTTATATGCTGCTTTTCTCTACCCGAAGGAGGCTCAAAGCGGCTTCCATTCGCCTTCCCTTTCCTCTCCCCACAACAGACACCCTGTGAGGTGGGTGAGGCTGAGAAGAGCCCTGAGATTACTAAAGAAGAAGAAGAGTTGGTTCTTATATGCCCCTTTTCTCTACCCGAAGGAGGCTCAACGCGGCTTCCAATTGCCTTCCCTTTCCTCTCCCCACAACAGACACCCTGTGGGGTGGGTGAGGCTGAGAGAGCGCTGATATCACTGCTCGGTCAGAACAGTTTTATCAGTGCCGTGGCGAGCCCAAGGTCACCCAGCTGGCTGCATGTGGGGGAGCGCAGAATCGAATCCGGCATGCCAGATTAGAAGTCCGCACTCCTAACCACTACACCAAACTGGCTCTCTGCCCAGCAGGGGACTTCTCACATGTTAAAGCTACACTCAAGAACACCAGTTAATTAGTCTGTAGGTCTCTCCTCTTTCTATTCACAGTCATTTCTCTTCTGAATAAAACCTGTTTTGTTCTTTAAGCAGCCTGGGGCTCCACCCTCTCTGCATATTGAAACGCTGCCAACAAGATCGCCTAGGAAATCCGGGGGTACTACAGAGGCAGGCAATGGCAACCCTCCTCTGTTTGACTCTTGGCTTGAAAACTACAGCAGGATGGGCCAAATTATGGCTCTCCAGATGTCCACAGACTACAGTTAACATGAGCCCCTGCCAACTGGCCATGCTGGCAGGGGCACATGGGAATTGTAGTCCATGGACATCTGGAGAGCACCAGGTTGGCCAGCCCTGCACTACAGGGTTGCCGTAAGTTGGCTGCAATTTGATGCACCCCCACCAGATTGTTCTGGGTTTGCAAGAAGACAGTGAGGTATTCCGATCACCTTATTGCAGTATATAATTGTTATCTATGTCAGCAGTAAAGTCTGTATACTGTTGATGTGCACCTGGAAGGGAAGGTATGAACCAGGGTTGCCAACCTCCAGATAGTGCCTGGAGATCTCGGGCTATCACAACTGATATCTAGATGACAGAGATCGGTTCACCTGTAGAAAACGGCCACTTGGGAAGGGGGACTGTATAGCATTATACCTTGCTGAGGCCTCTCCCCTCCCAAAACCCCACCCTCTTTAGGCTCCACCCCAAAATCTCCAGGTAAAGCCACTCCCCTCCCCAGACCCTGCCCTCCTTAGGCTCCACCCCAAAATCTCCAGTTAAGGCCCCTCCCCAAACCCCACCCCCTTAGGCTCCACCCCCAAAATCTCCAGTTATCTCCCAACTCAGAGCAAGTAACCCTACGATGGATTTACGTTTGAAAGCGCTTTTAGCAAATTTCCGCTCCCGTCCATGGCCTGAAGGAAGTCCTTGTAGAACTTCATCTTCACTTTGTTGTTCCGGATTACGAGGACACCGATCCCCTTGAAGGTGAACTCCACGTTCTGCTTGTTGGCGATGGACCGCGAGAAGAACAAGAGCGTCTCCCGGACGCATCCTTCCACAACCTCCCTGTTGAAGGGGCCCTCCAGGGAGAGCACGATGAAGTTCAGCTGCACAATCGGGATATCACCTGGTTGGTGGGGAGGGAGGGAAAAGACGAACGGCAGGGAGAAAGGGCTGGCATGAGATGCAGGGCCTCACATGAACCACCACAAACATGCTCATATAGAGAGTGTGGGGCCCACTACCTTCTCCTTCTTTGGGGCTCCTCTGGAAAAAGCCCCACTCACACCTGCCTTGAGCATTACGGCAGTGCAATGGTTAAACATGCTCAGGATCTGTTGGACAACCCCGGGTCCCGTCCCCTCACCTCCCCAGCCACATAGTGAATAGTTCTTTTGTAGATCCTGTTCACACACGCGGAAGAATGAGGTGTTGGAACAGACTGCAACATTGGAGACTATGAAGGAATGCTCCCATATGTACAAAACCAGCCCAGCAAGAAAAAGGGAGGTGTAGAAACTTATTCCTTGCAGCGCTAGCTTTCTGCTTGCAAAAAAGTGTGCATGCAGAGCTGGGTTTCCAGCCTCCAAGTGGGGCCTGCAGTTCTCCCAGAATTACAACAAAGGCCAGCTGCCCTGAAGAAAATGGCAGCTTCAAAGGGCGGAGTCTATGGCATCGCACTTCCTGTGAGCCCCTCCCCCCTTCCCCAGACCCCACCCTTCCCAAGTATCACCCCCCAAATCTGATGGAACTGGCAGCCTTAATGCAGATGGACGTTGGATCCCAGACTTCACCGTCTGCAACGAAGCCATCCATGTTAATTTTTCCCCCTCCACCTTGCCGCACAACAGCTTGCAGATTTCTACTGCAAAAGGTCTGTAATGGCGGTGGCAGTTGACGACACAAGCGTTAGCCAGTATGTGCTTGTCACGTCATTTCTACGGCTCAGGACCATTTCTATGGTGCAGAACTGAGACCGCGATGGGAAAAAAAACATGAGCGTTCCGAATACACGTGTTTTCTGAATCTATGTTTGTCAAAAGCAACTCCAGCTGGCTTCCCAAAGACCAATTTTTGTTCTGCGACCCAGCCAGGCACACAACTCTGCTGCCCCCCCCCCAAGTGCCTCCACCCTGTAGCCCTCCTGGCTGTTCAGAGAAGTTCTTTGCCCTTGCGGGACTTCGGTTGCTTAGCGATCACCAGCTTCCGAACGTTCCCTGCAGATGCAGCCGGAGAGGAAAACTGAATCTCTTACCAGGACTGTGTACTTTGTTACGCTTCAGTCCGTGAATCTGCGCGAGTTTCTCAGACAGAAGGAAGACCGGCCTTTGGACGAGGATATGCTTGTTGGCGCCCAGCTCAAGCTTCTGCCTGAAGAAGGAAAACGTCCCCAAGCCAGGGATTGAGACGCCCTAGAAAAGACGATAACGCCGGATGGGGGAATCGCGTCAGTTCGGAGAAGCAAAATGAAATAGGAACCCGGGGGCACAGGCTGGGACGGGTCCTGGTTGCGGGGGATCCTAGCCAGAGAGTGGCCAAGAGCCCCTTTCCATTGCCTGCCACTGTGCCCCCGGTCTGTAGCCCCTCTTCCTGAGCAGACACCCCCAAGGATACGTGGGCACATGAAACCACCCAATACTGAATCAGACCAGCTGTCCATCAGTTAATATTGCCCACTCAGACTGGCAACAGGGTTTCATAGCCTTCCGTGTCCGCTATCACCTCTGCTGGAGATTGAACCAGGGTCCTTTGTGATGGTTATTATATTTGTTACCCACCTTTTCTCAACAGACTCAGGGTGGGGTACATCAAGCAATATACAACAGATAAAATGAATAAAGATATCATCTACAAAAAGAGCCTCTTGTGGCGCAGAGTGGAAAGCGGCAGACATGCAGTCTGAAGCTCTGCCCATGAGGCTGGGAGTTCGATCCTAGCAGCTGGCTCAAGGTCGACTCAGCCTTCCATCCTTCCCAGGTCGGTAAAATGAGGACCCAGCTTGCTGGGGGGTAAACGGTAATGACTGGGGAAGGCACTGGCAAACCACCCCGTATTGAGTCTGCCATGAAAACGCTGGAGGGCGTCACCCCAAGGGTCAGACATGACCCGGTGCTTGCACCGGGGATACCTTTACCTTATCATCTTTACAAATAAATAACCCAACTCTTCAGCTCGCTTATCAGAGAGCCAATGTGGTGTGGTGGTTAAGAGCCTTCTGCAAATGAAACAAGTTGACTTATTTGCCTTTTCTTTTAACGGTGGGCACACTGTGGCAGCTTACACAAGAAAACGGCATGTGTGGTTTTTTGTATCCCACTTTTTACTAACTGAAGGGGTCTCAAAGCGGCCTTCCCTTCGTCTAGTCACAACAATCATCCTGTGAGGCAGGTGAGGCTGAGAGAGCTCTGATAGAACTGTAACAGGCCTCATGTCACCCAGTAAGTCTCATGTCTCAGAGAGGCTGGTAATTGCCTTCCCCTCCTCTCCCCACATCAGACATCCTCTCCCCTCATCAGACATCCTCTCCCCTCTCCCCACATCAGACATCCTGTGAGGCATGTGGGACCAAGAGAGTCCTGAGAGAACTGTGACTGGCCCCAGGTCATATTGGACCTTTCCGCAGAGAAGCACACAATAGGATACTCCAATATCCAGGGGAGGAATAAGAAATATTTGCTGGCTGAAGATTCTGCTAATCTTAGCAGGGCCCAAACTAGCCATAACAGATCAAATAAGCCCCCCCCCCCCGTTGAAAATTGTAAACATTAGTTATTTACTTCTCTGTGCATCTGTATAATTGACCTCTGACAAAGATCTATAAGATCAAAACGTGTTAGGACAAAGTCTAAATTTCTGGCATTATTGGCATACTAACTTGGATTTTTTTGTGTGCCAAATAGATATTCTTTTACAGTTTTTAAACATTTGAGCTCCAATAATAAATTGTTCACATTTTTCTATAATTGATTTTACCCCTAACCTTTTTGGTTCTCGCCTGTTTTTCAGGTTGGGTTTCTGTTTCCCTTTCTGTTACTTGCTCATGTGTCTCAAAGCAGCCAACAATCACACCTACCCTCCCCAAAACCTATGTCCCACTCCCCAAAACAGGCACTCTGCGAGGAAGGTGGGGCTGAGAGAGCTGTGACTAACCCAAAGTCATACAGCTGGCTGCATATGGAGGAACGGGAAATCAAACCTGGTTCTCCAGATTACAGGCCACTACACTTAAGCACTATAGCAGTCTGACTCTTTTATGAGAATTCTCGAGTGTTCGAATCACAGAATAACACAGAATAACACAGAATAGGTATTTGACTTCCAATTTCTGCTGTGCACTAAAGATCCCTCGGTGACCTTGAGCCTGTCCCTTTTCTTACCTTAACCTGGGAAGGTAGATCGAGGGAAGGGCCACATTTGCGTTCCTGAGCTCCTTGAAAGTACGGTGAGATTTTAAAATGAAACTGCAAAGAACAGAATACCCAAGAAGGCTCACCTTATTCATGGAGAGTTGCTTTTCAACAAATTCAGAAACCGTGTCCCAAATGCTGAAGACCTCTGAAACGGAAAAGGAAATTCAGGTTTTTATCATGCATTATAGAACATCCTCTACCTGTGAAAAGAGATGAAACTCCTGTGCAAGTGTTACCAGCAGCATCTCTTGGCCTATCTACAGCTCCCCGTGCATCCAATTTCAGCTGGATATTTTAGGAGAAGGGGATGAGCCACCTCCAATATCATATTAAAAATGTGATTTATGGATTTGAAAGGTTTGCTGCTGAGCCAGACTGCACCCGGTCCTTCCAAATGTGCTTATTTTAATGGCACATTTAAAAATCATAGGCGAGTAAGATGGATACACTGTAAGACGCTGAGTTGCTCAAACAACCAAGTGTTGATAAGCAGGATAAACTTTGCAAGAGATCAGGTGTGGCTCAGGTAACCACAGAGTTTACAAAAAGCGCGTGTATGTCTAAGAGCAGGTTCTGTAGGTTATCTCAGGTTCCCTGTTTAGCCATTCCAGTATCTGCAGGCTCACACATGAACTGGATAATCAGAGATCTGTCAGGATGCTTCTAAGCATGACCCGGAAAACGCATGGCTCCGTTTTCTCGTGGAAATCGATAGGATCTGAAAGATCTTCCACTTCAGTGGGATGGTGCACATGGCAATCTGAAGTCTCTGAGGGTGGTCTAGGGTTGCCAATCTCCAGGGGGCACCTGGAGATCTCCTGCTATTACAATCGTTCTCCAAAGGGCCAAGACCTGTCCTCCAAGATATTATGACTGCTTTGGAGGTGAGGTTCTAAGGCATTGGAGACCTGCTAAGGTCCCTTCTCCCCCCCAGGCTCTACCCCAAAAAATTTCACTTATTTCCCAACCCAGACCTACATGGGGGTGGGGATGCATCTTCCTAGAAAAAAAAGATTGGTTATGTTTTATATCCTGCCTTTTATTATCCAAAGGAGCCTCAAGGTGTCTTACAATCACCTTCCCTTCCTCTCCCCACAACCAGACACCCTGTGAGGTAGGTGGGGCTGAGAGAGCCCTGACAGAACTGCTCTGTGAGAACAGCTCTAAGAGAACGGTGACTAGTCCAAGGTCACCCAGCTGGCTGCACGTGGGGGAGGAGCGGGGAATCAAACCCAGCTTTCCAGATTAGAGGTTGCCACTCTTAACCGCTACGCCCAGCTGGCTCTCCTACTGAAACCCACCCCTCCCGTGCGATTCGTATTCTTTTGGTGGAAGGGAAATACCAAAAGAGAGCACAGGCAGCTTAAGGGTAGCATTTTTTCAGCCGAGAGAAAGCAGGTGAGGAAAGGGTTAAAGTCCCTCTCCCACTGAAAATGGCCCTGGTAGCTGCATTTGAAGAAAGGGAAGGAAAGCAATAAGAATCCACAGTGAGCTTGGGGGTGGGCTTCACATCAACTTAGGGTGGGCTTCACATCAACGAACCTCAAGGTGGACTGAAGCAGCAGAACCAAGTCTGAGTCCAGTAACTCGTTTAAGACCAACAAAATTTAATTCAGGGTATAGGTTTTCATGTGCGCACCCAGTATGCATGCACAAGAAAGCTCATACCCAGAATTAAACTTAGTTGGTTAAAGTTTTATCTGCCTCCTGGTGTGTAACTGTATAAATAAACTTGACCTGACAAACATATCATGACCCTGGACTCAAACTTCATCAATGATCCTTATAAGTCAGACTTTTGGGACCTGCCCCCTTCCAAAACCAATTCTTCACTCAGATTGAAACTTTGTTGGTCTTAAAGGTGCCCCTGGACTTTGTTCTGAACATGGACATGCGTGTCCTTTTACAGAGCAAAAGGGGGACAGGTCTCTGCCCCAAGGAATTTCCAGATTAAATTTTAACAGAAGGGAAAATATCATGGAGAGAGGGAAGGATGGCAGAAGAGACACACAGAAAGGTAAGAAGACCTATCAGAGCATCCTTGCTGTTTATTGCCAGTTTTGAGTAGAGAAACACAGGCATATGCTGTGCACACAGGATGGGATGGCTCCGTTCTATTGAGAGAACAGCTGTCCTTATAGGCATGAGCAATTTTTAAAACAGAAGCTCAGGGATAAAAGGAATGCAAAAGTACACTTGAAAACCCCCTTTAGAAAATTATTGAGCAGATGGGAGGGGGATCATCTCAGCACTGCAGAGTGACTTAATTATGACCCCCTGCCCCTAAAAGAACGCCCACCTTCCCCCACTGCCTCCCCCACTACAGGACACCTACACCGTGCCCCCTTTCTCCCCCCAACTCCCTCCACCCCTAAACTCTCTCTCTCTGCCCCCAACCCAACTTCTTCTCCGTTATGAACACTTATCCTGCTTTCATGAGAATGGGCAGCGTCTTTCCCACCTAGAGCTGCCAACCTCCAGGTGGGGCCTGGAGATCCAGACCCTCACCTGGAGAAAAATGGCAATTCGGGAAGGTGGGGTCTCCCTTCTCCTCCTCAAGGATCGCCAGGCCCACCCACCGCCGTTCAGGACACTCTTTGGGGATCGCTTACCCTCCGAAGTGAGCTTGGAGAGTGTAAAGAACAGGCTCTTGCCACCGGCCTCCAGGATCGCATTGTGGATGCTGTCCAGCATTTTCGCATCCTCCCCCTCGCCGAAGCCGAACGCCGCCGCCCCGCGGGTAGACTGCGCTGCTCCGGGGATGCTCTCCCAAGGAAGAGGGGCTGTCCGTCACATGCCAAGCTGCCTGTTCACCGCGCTTCCCAGCAAGGCCAGGGCCAACTCGCCTCCATGGCCGTCCCCGCGCCTCCCTTTGCCGCTCTGCACCGAGACCCCAAAGCGGAGATCCAAGCCGAGCCGAGCGCGGAAAAAGCCAAGCCTCCGAGGGGGCGGGGCCGCGAAGGGGAGGGGGCGGGCCGTCGCTAGGACGCCGGCCGACCTCACAGTTGCTAGGGGAGACGTCATAATAGCCCTCCGGGCTCGAACGCCGCGGAGGCTGGAAGCTCATTGGCCATCGCGGTCTTGAAAGGGCTACAGCGATAATGAGAACAGGCGACTGGCAGGGAACTCGGCGAATCGGGATGTGGCCGCCAGCCAATCGGAGCGCAAGCCGGTCGGACGCCTTCCTTTGAAAGCCTTCGGAAGAGAGGCGGCCGACCTGAATCAAAAGGCTGATTGTTCGAGGCGCCGCTTTGATTCTGCGGGACAGGAGGGGTCACGTGATCAGCTCCTGCCAAGTCACGCTCGTGCTGGAGAGAATCTGATAGCGCAGGCGGGGGGGCCAAACTGTGGCTTCCCAGATGCCCATGGACTACAATTCCCATGAGCCCCTGCCAGCGACTCATGGAAGTATTCACAGTAGGAAACAAAATATTGGGGCAGAGGGAGCTTCAGTTGGGCCCAGCAGGTGACATAAATGAGTTAAGTCTCAGCTGATTTACAATGACCCTCTGTAGTCTAGGCCTTTTGCCATTGGCTGCCTCTGGATGTCCTTGGTGGGGTCCCACCCAAATACTAATTAAGAATGGCCCTGCTTTGCCCCTGAGATTTGATGAGATCGAGCTAGCTTGGGCCATTGAAAAATTGCTTGCATAAAATCACAAGGACAGGAGAAGCACAAATACCAGACAAGCATATCCCTCGGGTCTTGCAAACTGAGGGCCGCGACTCATTGACTCGATCCATCTTGTGGTGGGTCTTCCGTTTTCCATGCTGCCTTCCAAATTTTCCTTGCATTTTTGTTTTTCCCACTGACTCCTGTCTTCTCCTACTGAGACCAAAACACGATGCATCTAGGAGAGCCTTTCTTTACTTTTTTTGCCATTGAAGAACCCCTGAGACATTCTTCAGGCTTTGAGAACCTCCAGTAGTGGCATGCTTGTGCAGAGTATGGCTGGGAAGCACAGCTGTGGACATGCCCACCCAGGGCCCCTCCCCATCCCACCCCCTCCAGGCCCATCATTGGACATCTGGATAGGGGTGAGTGGTCACATCACCCGATAAATGTTTTAAAAACTTTTTTTTTTAAATCTAAATTAACTAACTAAATTAACTAACTCCTATCCATTCAGGAAACCTTTCCAGGGTCATCAAGAAACCCCAGAACAAGTCAAAAACTGTATGAATGGATGCAAAATTTAGGTTTTACAATTGCCATGGAAGAATGGGAATGAGCATAGACTAAAATCCCTAAACAAACTAACAGTCAGATTTTAAGGGAAAATTGGTATAAGATGTTCTATAGGTGGTAAATTACCCCAAGGTTGTTGCAAAAATTTCATCTGGGTTTGTCAATAAATGCTGAAAATGTAATAAAGTAACTGGTTCTTTTTATCATATGTGGTGGAATTGTGAGAAAGCGAAAACGTATTGGGCCAAAATACATATGGTGTTACAGGAAATATTGAAATGCGGTATCCACTGAATCCTGAATCTATGTTGTTAAGCTTTCATCCAAGTGTTTTACCGAGTTCTTCTAGAATCTTCTTCTTCCATGCAACTACGGCGGTGTGGTTGGTGTAGACCAGGGGTAGTCAAACTGCGGCCCTCCAGATGTCCATGGACTACAATTCCCAGGAGCCCCTGCCAGCGAATGCTGGCAGGGGCTCCTGGGAATTGTAGTCCATGGACATCTGGAGGGCCGCAGTTTGACTACCCCTGGTGTAGACGAAGCACTGGAAGGCGACTGAGACTCCAACTATTTCTATATGGCTAGACAAATTAGCGGACCTAGCAAAAATGTTAAGACTTACTAATATGGTTAATAATAAACCTGAAGAATATGACGAACAGTGGTGTTATTACTTGGACTCTCTTAAGAAAGATAGTAATTTTTAGGTCAAGGCCAATAACGCGATGGGAATTGACCAGATATTTCCTTAAGACAGTATCATACTATTTTCTCCTATGTAATAATAATTGTTTTGCTAGCTGGTTTTTCTTTCTTTTTTTACTTTTCTGTAAACGCTTTATATATAACAAAAATAAAAAAAAGAATAATAATAATAAAAAAAGAAACCCCAGGGCTTCACAAAACCCTGGTTGAAAAAGCCTGATCTTGGGAGAGTTCACAATTGTTTTGATCTAGAAGCTACAGATGTGTCTTTTTGGCGGTCCAAGGTAAAACTCTCCCTCCAACCTCTCATTTCAAAAGAATCACCTTTCTTCCAGGCAGCTTTCTTCATTGTCCAACTTTCATACCTATGAATAGCCATGCGGAATACTACAGCATGAATTAACCTGACTTTTGGTTGCCAGCCACACCTCTGTACAAATATGCACCTTTTCTAGCACCTTCATGGCTGCCCTTCCAAACCTTCCCATAGGAGCGGGGAGGGGGGAAGGGAGGTAAGGCATAGAAAACCTTGGAAGTTTCAACTTCCTCATTGTCAGCATCAGAACTGTGCAATTCCCCACTGTCGGTTACTTTTGTCCAACTATCAAAGACCACATTTAGGAAAGAAAAAAAAAATCATGGGCTTCTACCAAAAATTTACTTGCAGATTGTGTATACCTAATATGTCAGACCCAAAGGAATCAAAGAAGACTCAGGTCGGGAGCGATCTTGTTTGTTTCCTCGGTTCGATGGCACAAATGTCATAATTTCATCAATACCGAATAATCCATTTGTTTTTGTTGAGGCTCAGGATTTTTGGCAACAGCAAAACACCACCCGACCTACAATGGCTACTTTCAAGGGCTTTAACTTTAAACCAAGTCCCAGGGAGGTTCTGAAAGCTGAGCGTTCCCGTCTGCTTGGCCTTGCGATGATTCCACGGCTTTCTTAGATGGCTCCCTTTGTTTGTTTCACATGATGCAATTATGTCTTCCAGAAGAAAGGGTTCTGAGTTAGTCGTCTCTGGAAATTCTCATACCTGGAAGGAAGAGGGGACAATACTCAAGCTTTTGCTGTGCTAGTGATTACAATGAGATTCAGATGTGCAGGAAGAGGTGGGGCAACCCGCCACAACTAAAACTCCAGCCTGCAGCCCAGCATGAAACTTCCAGTGCATAAACGGTCTAAGAGATACAATGCAGTTCCCCCAGGCCTTCCAATGGGGCAGTCTGAGCCAGCTTGGTGTAGAGCAGGGGTAGTCAAACTGCGGCCCTCCAGATGCATTCGCTGGCAGGGGTTCTGGGAATTGTGGTCCATGGACATCTGGAGGGCCACAGTTTGACTACCCCTGGTGTAGAGTATGAGAGTAGCAGCCTCCAATCTGGAGAACCGGGATGGATTTCCCGCTCCTCCTCCACATGCAGCAAGCTGGACGACCTTGGGCTAGTCCCGGTTCTCTTAGGACTGTTCTCGCAGAGTTCTCTCAGAGCTCTCTCAGCCCCACCTACTTCCCAGGGTGTCTGGTGTGGGGAGATTAAGAGGAGGGTGATTGTAAACCGATTTGAGACACCTTTGGGTAGTGAAAAGTGGGATATAAAAAAGCAACACTATTTCTTCTCCTCCATGTCTTGGAATTCAGCCTAAATGTTCCATGGATGGGAGGCCTTTGTCAGCAAAGCCAACCCCCCAAAAGGCCCCTGACTCCCCACTGCTATTTTGGGGGATTCTGCCACCCTCCCCTTTTCAGGGGACATTTTCAGCTGTGCAAAAGGGGGAAGAAGGGAAACCAGGCAGAACAATTTTGATTAAATTGCAGGCCGTCTTGCTGATTTTTCATGTAATGGTGAGCTTGTATCACGTTAGTCTATTGGTCACTGATTGCATAGGGGTTTTTTTAACTTTGACAAATCATTAAGGCAGGTACAGAAATATTAGATTTATTGCCCTTTAACTGAGATTAAGAGTTAAACCTGGCCTTCTAGTCTTGCTTTAAAAGATGTGAATGCATTATCAGATGTATTTCTAGAAGATGAGGATTTTTTACCCTGTTTTTCTCCACCTTTTGGAATCTCAAAGCAACTTATAATCGACTTCCCTTCCTCTCCCCACAACAGGCACCCTGTGAGATAGGCACGGTTGAGAGAGTTCTCAGAGAACCAGGACTAGACCAGCGGGCCTCATGTGCCTCAAAGTGCCTGACAGTCACCTTCTTTTCTTATGAGGCAGGTGGGGCTGAAAGTGTTTTGGGATAACTGGGATTGGCCCAAAGTCACCCAGCAGGCTTCCTTTGGAGGAGAGGGGAATCAAACCTGGTTCTCCATATTAGAGTCTGCCACTCTGAACCACTATACCAGGGGTAGTCAAACTGCGGCCCTCCAGATGTCCATGGACCACAATTCCCAGAAGCAAATTCTGGCAGGGGCTTCTGGGCATTGTAGTCCATGGACATCTGGAGGGCTGCAGTTTGACTACCCCTGCACTATACCATGCAGTTTAAATGCAGCTGTTTCATCATCTTATTAATAGTCAACTGACTGGCCCAAGGTCCCCAAGCTGGCTTTAGGTGGAGTAGAAAATCAAGACTTCCTATTGTCTACTCCTGAGGTTTCTTGACGGCCCTGGAAGGGTTCCTTGCATGGGTGGGAGTTAGTGAATTTGTAATATATTTTCAAATTTTGTTAAACACTGATCAAGTGATATAACCATATATCATCACTGAAACACCCTCCCTTCCATATGACCAATGAAAGGCCTAGAGGGGGTGAGAAGGGGAGGGACCTAGGGTGGGCATGTCCATAGCTCTGCTTCCCAACCAAATTCTGCATGATCACACCACTCCTGGGGTTTCTCAAAGCCTGAAGAAAGTTTCAGGGCTTTCTCAATGGTAAAAAGAATTGAGAAAGGTTGCATTAGGGAGAAAGACAGGCCAATGAGGGGCCTGGAGGGGGGGGAAGGGGAGGAGCCCTGGGTGGGCGTGTCCACAGCTCTGCTTCCCAACCATATTCTGCCCAATTGCACCGCTTCCGGGGTTTCTCAAAGCCTGAAGAATGTTTCAGGGGACTCTCAACAGTAAAATAGTTGAGAAAGGCTGGACTACCCTGACTCCTGGCAGCTAATCCCCAGGGTCTCAGCCAGAAGGGATCATTCACAACACCTATTGCCTTCTCCTTTTTGGAACTGCAGGCGCTGGGGACTGAACCTGCACACCAAGCAAAGGCACTTTCATTTAGCCACAGCTTTTGAGCCAAGAAGCATGCGCCTGCTGCTGAACTGAAAAGGCCGGGATAAAACTAAGACTGTCGATGCATCGCTCATCCAGCCCTCCAGGAGACCTTGCGTTATTCGAGAGCTGAGATGAGCTTTCCTTTTCTCTTACCATTTCAGAACTACGTTGGCAGGGATGAAAGCTTCAGTCGGGTTTGGGGTCATCTGGGCTTGAGTGACGGCAAACGACGAAGCGAAGTTATAAAAATTGTCTAGCATCTTCTGCGTGAACTGAAAAGGGGGGGGAGAAGTCACCGATTAGAATGTCCTCAGCAGTCTTGCAACTATTAAAAGAAATTCACAAAAGGAACTAAAAGTATAGTGAAAAGGAGGCATTATTTTTATTATATATATTAAAGTAATTCAAGAGGGGGAAAGAACAAGGATTTCAGTAATTTACTACATTACTTAAAGACATTTTCAGATTGTAAGATAGGAAAAATGATAATGTAATTGGAGACTTGAGATCATAGAATCGTAGAGCTGGAAGGGACCTCTAGGGTCATCTAGTCCAACCCCCTGCACAACGCAGATTGTCAAGCGCTGACAAAACTCACAACAAAACTTCTATGAGAAGAAAGCTTTAATTGGTAGTAGATCAGATCAGTATAATGTTCAAAGTCAAATCTATTCGATACAAGAACAGCAGGCACTTATCAACACTTTTCTCCTGCCCAAAACTTGAGCGTTCCCAAGGGAGGGGGGGAGCCCCTCACCCAGGTGTCATCCCAGGCTTCCTGCCAAGGTGTTGAAGTTAGCGCGGCCTTGGTCAGGCTGGTGCCTCAGGCTAGCTGATGAGCTGTTTACAGGAACCGGGCAACATTGTTTCACAATAGGGGGGAATATGCAGTGTGACAATGCAAGGATCAAAGCATGGGGAATCAAAGGAAAACTACAAGCAGGGACTTTGGATACATGAGAACGTTTTGGTTACATGGGAGCGTTCCAGCAAAGACAAAGCACAGACACAGCATACAAGATGGAGTCAGACAGGTTCACTGAGCAATAATCATGGCAGAGAGCAGGGACTGATCCTGACACAGATGATGAGTAATGGATTTAAACTGAAGTAGAAATGGCGTTTTTATAAGAATCAGAATAATGATGGAAGTTGCTCTGCAGAGGCCAAGAATCTCTGTTTGCCTCTTGCCTTGAACATCTTATGGGAGATCACCAGAAGTCAGTTGTGACTTTACAGCTCTTTCCGACACCACTACTAATACGGCTATAAGATCTAGACCAGTGGTTCTTAACCCTTGGGGGGCGCAGACCCCTTTGAGGATCTGACAAAAGCTATGGAGTTCTCCCCACCAGAGAAAAATGTCACAGCAAGGTGATTCTACGTTACCTGCACGCGTACAGTGGCATCCTATGCCCGCCTACATTTGTTTGGTGAAACATTACTGTAATGACATAATTAAGAACGTTGTTCACAAACACAATTTTCAAAGTAACACGAAGGAAATCAATGGAAATCAAAGGAAATCAATTCCCCCAATCATGGTTGTGCCTGGTTCACAGAACCCTCCACCAAAACCCATCTGTGGACTCCCTAAGGGTCTGTGGACCCCAGGTTAAGAACCCCTGATCTAGAGATGCAAAGAGGTTGCTTTGCTAACAGTGGCTAGAAACAAGGACGATTTCCGATTACCTCGGTAAATGAATTGATGGACGATGCGGCAGCGCTGGCTACAGGGGTCTGCTGGGCCAGGACCTCAAGTAGCTCCACGGAAACCCCAATCTGGGCCACTGACGGCATTTGAGGGATATTCATGGCTCCAAAGGGATGCTGGCTGCCTTTCCCTAAGGGGGGGGGGAGAAAGATGTCAGAAGTGGCCCTAAGGTCTCGGTTACCTGCAGAAGCACATTAAAGGGACATGTACTAACAAATGCCCCATCAACACATTTTTCTTTGGAAAAGCAGTCGCAGCTAGATTGCTCATTAGCCAATGCCAGATGGATGGAAGGAAGAGGACAGAAGAGAAACAAAAGGAAAAGGAAAAGGAAGGAGGGAGGGAAGCAAGGAAGCAAGGAAGCAAGGAAGCAAGGAAGCAAGGAAGCAAGGAAGGAAGGAAGGAAGGAAGGAAGGAAGGAAGGAAGGAAGGAAGGAAGGAAGGAAGGGCTTTATGACAATCTGGAATGGTTTTATAATGTATCTGAGGGAATGTCGAATATATGTCATTAAGAATGTTCTGTAATCATATGGAAGCCTTTTTAAAAATTAGATGCATATAATATTGCAGGGGTGGCCAAACTGTGGCTCTCCAGATGTCCATGGACTACCTATGAGCCCTGGCTCATGGATATTGTAGTCCATGGACATCTGGAAAGCTACCATTTGGCCACCCCTGTAATACTGCTTAGAACTGGATTCAATGATTTTATGGAGAACTAATGCCAACTTGGATGGGAGCCCCCCACCCCCCAATTCTTTTCTGTTTTTCTCATTCTGTTTTGTTTTCTTGCCTACCAAGTCCTTCTTTACTAGTTCATGATGGTTTACTTCTTTATGCATTATCAGATGATTTTCTTCTGATGCCGAGAGACCAATGGCTTAATTCCATTTAAGACCAATGTATGTGTTCCCATAGTTTTGCTCTGTCAGTCATTTGAGACAAATGCGAATAATAACTGGGTGCAAGTCCACATCAGAATGAAACATGCTGGCCGCCTTCTGCCTCAGGCCTCTAGTTTTCCTAGCTCAGCATGATCCATCCTATTCAAGTGATCAAATGCAAAAGCTGAGTTCTGCCACTGAACCGTGGCCCTTCCCACTGGGAATGCACGGCTGACATCAGAAGCTGCAGAGTCAAGTCTTGCAATATTCTAAATTGCGCAATAGAAGAAAAAGACGGTAGCTGGTTTCTTATACCTTATACCCTGCTTTTCACTACCTAAAGGAGTCCCAAAGTGGCTTACAATCGCCTACCCTTCCTCTCCCCAAAACAGAAACTCTGCGAGGTAGCTGGCACTCCCAATTCTTACCAGATTTGAGGCTGGAAATTTTGAAGATGGCACTTGGTTTCTCATTGGTCACGAAGCCTAGTAGCTGCCACACTGCCACCCCGTTCTCGTCAGGAAAGCAGAAATAGACTGACCCGCCCATGCCCTCAGGGAAAGGCACGGTCCCCAGCATGAAGACCACCACGTGGTTGATGCTCTCATAGTCGGGCAAGTCGAACACAAACTTGTCTTCTGCTACCTGCTGCGCCACAGTCTGCACCTATAAGAAGAAGAGTTGGTTCTTATATGCCACTTTTCTCTACCCAAAGGAGTCTCAAAGTTATTCGCCTTCCCTTTCTTCTCCACACAACAGACACCCTGTGCGGTGGGTGAGGCTGAGAGAACCCTGATATTACTGCTCACTCAGAACAGCTTTATCAGTGCTGTGGGGAGCCCAAGGTCACCCAGCTGGTTGCATGTGGGGAGTGCAGAATCGAACCCGGAGTGCCAGATCAGCACTCCTAACCACTACACCAAACTGGCTCTCAAAATGAAAGCCGGTTTCTGCTGGGAGCTCTTGCCGCGTCCATGAGTGATGACACCTCAACTAAATGGCAATCTTTTCTGGATAGCAGGACGAAAGAGCAAGTCAACATGCCCTGACTCATACTGGAAGCTAAGGACACCACTGGGGAAAATGAATACTACCTGGAAGGCCTTCCCTGAACACATGAAGTTACCCTATGCTGCATCAGACCAAAGCCAGCATTATCTACTCAGGAGAGGTTGAGACACTTGCAGGAGTAATCAAACTGCGGCCCTCCAGATGTCCATGGACCACAATTCCCATGAGCCCCTGCCAGCGAAACTGTGGCCCTCCAGATGTCCATGAACTACAATTATCATGAGCCCCTGCCAGAATGCTGGCAGGGGCTCATGGGAATTGTAGTCCATGGACATCTGGAGGGCCGCAATTTGACTACCCCTGGTAGACTTTTAACTATTTACTGTATGAATTTATTATCCTCAGACCCCTGCATAAGATTTTTAAAAGGGAAGGGGAAGGTTTACAATACATTCCAGAACCTTGGAAAACTTAACAGTGCTCGAATTTTACACTCTTTTTCTATCTCATACCATTGTTTTTATGTATTGTACGTAGCTTTTTGTATTATTTCTTCCATCTAACCTGGGAAAGGATTTGCTATCAGCAACTGATTATATATTTGCTCACTGCTCTCCCATTTATTGACCCCCAGGGTATTTCCCATGCAATTCAATCTCAAGTGGATACAAACCAATCCAAATGGCTGCTTTCCCCTCTGGAAGCTGTTAGCCATTTCCATGATGCTGTAGTTTAATCTACCCTCCCATTTTCCTTAGAAACATGCACGGATCACTTCCATCCCATGACATTGCATCTGCCACAAAATCTCCTACCGTAAACAAAACTTTTTTGGTTTTAAAGGGTCCCCCTGGATTCAAAATATGTTCATTAGCATCATTTATTGGTGGTGTTTAGACGCTGCTTTTCTCCTGGAACCCAAAGAAACTTCGGGAACGACGAATCCCCATTCATTTCTACAGATCCCCCTCCCCCGCCCAGCTCAGGCGTTGTCATGGAAACCAGCACTTCTTCCTCCCTCCCCAGCGACCAGCCGTTCCCAAGGCTACTGCGGCTCCCGTTTCCATGGAGACCGCCCCCACCCGCTCCGTCTTCGGCCGCCACTCACCAGCCGCCCGGCCACCAAGCAGCCAAACATGGCGGCGCCGCCCCCCACTCTTAAAGCCTCCCGCGGCGGATTCTTCCACTTCACTAGCCCAGGAGAGCGCTTTCACGCCCTCCGTCGCCCCGAAGTACATCCGGGGCAAGTGGAAGAAAGGGACGGCCAGGTCGCATTCTCCCATCGTACGAGACTACGTGTCCCAGAATGCATTTCGGCCGTTCCCACGAGCACTTCCGTTCTAAAGCTAAGCCAGGCCGCCGCATCATAGAAAAAAGGCTAGAGCGGCAGCCCAACGGAGGTCGCGCCCCAGGGGCGCTTGAGTTTCGGCCGGAAGTTGAGGGTGTTTGGCTGGTTTCCAAAGCTGAAATGCACGCAGGCCGAGGCGGAAGGGGGACCCGTGGCAGCGCACTGTGGATACTGTGGCCCTTGTGTCTGGAGCATTTTTCATTGCCTGGCCTGATGTGTTAAGATGCCTTCATCAAGGATTGCTGTTTTTAAAATTAATGCACACTGAATTAATCAGGGCAACCTTGTTTGTTGAAGCAAACCAAGCAGAAGGGTTTGGGGAAGACTTATCAGATTGATTATGGTGAAACATGAGCTTTCATAGGCTAGATCAGGGGTAGTCAAACTGCGTTCGCTGGCAGGGGCTCATGGGAATTGTAGTCTATGGACCTCTGGAGGGTCGCAGTTTGACTACCCCTGGGCTAGATCTTGTCAAGCTAGCTGTATTATTTACTAGTCTTTAAAGTTGTCAGCACACTCAACCTTACTATCCTGGAGCAGAGTTGTACATCAAGCTGTCAGTGCTAGATTGAGCTGTCAGGCTCTTTCTCCTCAGCAGGGAAGCTTTTGCTTCACATGAGCTAATAAAAGCTTTCCCATAAAAGGTTATTTTTTAGCACGGTTCAGCTTAAAGGTAAAGGTATCCCCTGTGCAAGCACCGGGTTATGTCTGACCCTTGGGGTGACGCCCTCTAGCATTTTCATGGCAGACTCAATACGGGGGTGGTTTGCCAGTGCCTAACAGCATCATCCTGAGAAGAAAACAACAACACTGATTTACGATGGACAAGCTAAAGCTCAGATGAAAAGCACGCTAGCCACCAAGCAGAAGTGTTTCCGCATGGTCCAGCATTGGCAGAGAAGCTTATTCACAATTAAGAGAGTAAGTTATGAGAGGACTCCAATAACACTGGCTTCCATGTCAAAAGGCTGCACAAGTCATAAAAGGTAAAGGTATCCCCTGTGCAAGCACCGGGTCATGTCTGACCCTTGGAGTGACACCCTCTAGCGTTTTCATGGCAGACTCAATACGGGGTGGTTTGCCAGTGCCTTCCCCAGTCATTACCAGTTTACCCCCCAGCAGCAAGCTGGGTACTCATTTTACCGACCTCGGAAGGATGGAAGGCTGAGTCCACCTTGAGCCGGCTGCTGAGATCAAACTCCCAGCCTCATGGGCAGAGTTTCAGATAGCATGTCGCTGCCTTACCACTCTGCGCCACAGTTCAGCTTAGGCAGATTGTAAATTTAGGCAGATTGTAAAGGCAGAATTTTGAGCTTGGCTCTTGTAGCCCTTTCTTGCATGCCCATAGGGCTGGGAGTCAAATGTCCTCCAGGCCAGACTGGCCAGGGATTCTGGGTTTTGGATGGCATCATCTGGGCATGGAATCGGGGTCACTCTGGGTGAGCCAGTAGTTGTGAATTTCCTGCATTGTGCAGGGGGTTGGACTAGATGACCCTGGAGGTCCCTTCCAACACTATGATTCCAAGTGAGAGACGGAATTGTATGGAGTGTGAGTGGTGCACATGCACACTTGATAGGCTTACTGCCCTTACTGTGCAGACATGCCTTCAGGACAGCTTTGATTGTAACTGTTGACAACCAATGGAGTGAGCTGTACGTGTGTGAAAGTTCCTCTATTTGCATGGGATGATCTAGACTAGATGATCCTTAGCACACAGCCCATTCCTGCATTTCCGAGGAGCATGTGCATCCTCTCTACAGCAAATTCACCCAGCCTAGCATGTTCTATTGGCCATGGACTGTCACTGCAGTCATTTCCTAAAAAGAACCATTTCCCACTCTTCATTTATGCCCTCCTTTTTTCTCAACAGGCAGCCACAAAGTGGCTTACATTGTTGTACTCCCCATTTTATCCTCACAACAATCCTGCGAGGTAGGCTAGGTTGAGCGTGTGTGACCAGTCACCCTGCAAGACTTTCATGGCAGTGAGGACTCAAAGCTGCGTCCCCCAGATCTTAGCCCGACACCAGCTACTACACCAACACTGACAGTAAATTAACAAGGCATTTGGTTGTGCTAAACAGCTTCATAATGCTGCATAATACACACACACACACACACGATTCCATGTTGCTTGTTGTTTCACTTCATTCATTATTGTTAATATAAGGTATCTGTATTGTTTCTGCTCTGTTTAATGTGAGCTGCCCTGAGCCTTCGGGGAGGGCGGTATACAAAAATATTACATAAATACATAAATAAATCTGATATTTCATTGTCAGAGGAAGCGGGCATGAACATATGAATTCATACTTTGAATAAAATTTTCTTGATCCTAAAGGTGCCACTGGACTAAAACTTTGTTCAACTAAAAAGCAACGGAGATTTTTGTGAGATCATAGCTTTACAATTGGACTTCCTTTTTTTTTTAATCAGCTAAAAGGAGCAGGACACAACCTATTACAGCAGGACATGACAATGGCAGGTAGGTTGGGGGGGGGGGGAACAAGGCAGCAGCAGTGGATGCAGGGTGGGGAAAGAAGCAGAGAACAACCTGGGAGACTTAGAGCAGAAACACTTAGGATGGGCTTTTTGCTCCAAGCCTTTATTATGTCAGAGGTCCTCAGTGAGCTGATGTAGGGATACGTACTGTACATATAACTCTGCCAATAGTCACCCCAAAAAAGGATGCGGTGACACAGAATATCCCTTGGGGGGAAAAACCTGACAAGGCTCCCGAGTGTTCATATTGCACTGAAAATGGACAAGAAACCAAACTTTTACAAAAATATTTTTATTAAAAAGCAGCAGATTCCCAAACAGGACAATGCTAACCCCCCCAAAAAAATCAAAATGTAAACACAGCTAGTTTGTGTTGGTCGTAGGGCGGCTGGGAGAGACTACTCAAAGCAGGCAGCTAATTGCCTTGACACAAAAAGCAATATATATATAGATATATATAGAGACGCGTTTTGTACTTCTCCATTCGAAGTCGGTCACCGCAGCCTGTCCCAGCGCCAGATGCTGGCGTCGTCACACACGGCTATGAGGATGCTGCTGTCTCTGCTGAAGCTGGTTTGTCGAATTGCAGCGGCACATTTTGGATGGGTAAGAGTTGTACACCTGTTGCAAAAAATTAAGTTGGAGAGAATCGGGTCAGAATCGTTCACCCTGTGGCTGAACAGCCTAGTTCGGCCTTTCACAGTCTTTTGAGCACTGAAAAAAACCCCTGAAACGTTCACGCTTTGAGAAACCACAGAAGTGCTGTCAGCAGGCCATACCTCCCTGCCAGAAGTGACATCACCCAGACAGTCCCACTGGAGGTGACATCATGCTCCGTCACCCCCTCCAAGATCAGAAACCGCTCAGCTGCCTACTCCACTGGGCCAGGGCAGGCATCCACCACTCCATCGGCCCCTGCAAACCACCCACCCAATGCAGTTAAGTTAAAATGAGAGTATTCTCTCTGGACTCTAGTCGCAACCACGTGTGATGAGCCTCAGCCAGCAAAGATTTTTATGACCAGGCCCTCCCCTTTCCACCCCCTTCAGGCTCTTCATTTTGGGGGGGGGGGGCATAACCATATATATATAAAGTTAATTCATTCCCACCTAATTGGTGAAGCCCTTCCAGAGCCACCGAGAAACCCCAGGGTTTCACGAAACCCCTGTTGAGAAAGCCTGGCCTAGTTACAGGAAAGATGAGCAATACGGAACGCTACAAATACAGACCCAAGTTTCACTATCACAATATCTGTTTGCTTTCCAGAGGGGGGGACCCTTCTCTCTCACCTGCTTCTGAAGCGTCCCTGAGTTCTCACACAGCTAGTAGAGAACTCGCTTTTCTCCCAGCTAGGTTAAGGATCCCCTGCAAAACCGCGGTTTGCTATAAAATATGGCTGGCTTGTAGAACTAGCTTAAAAGATATCCCCGGTGCAAGCACCGAGTCATGTCTGACCCTTGGGGTGACGCCCTCTAGCGTTTTCATGGCAGACTCAATACGGGGTGGTTTACCAGTGCCTTCCCCAGTCATTACCGTTTACTCCCCAGCAAGCTAGGTACTCATTTTACCGACCTCGGAAGGATGGAAGGCTGAGTCAACCTTGAGCCAACTGCTGGGATTGAACTCCCAGCCTCGTGGGCAAACTTTCAGGCGGCTGCCTTACCACTCTGCACCACAAGAGGCTCTTTTTAGAACTAGCTTACAATCACTCAAATTGTGGGTTGGCCTGACAAATGACAGGTTTGCTGCCTTCTCACCATTCTCCTGTTAAGCAAGAAGTCAGTTTATGTGCAGTGAGCTTGTGGGTGATTCCTGCGCCCTTGCACTAATTTCTCCTGCAAAAGAAAGTTACCCCCCCTGAAAAAAACAGCTTTGTATACCCTTGCAGTTTTGCACACGAAAGCAAGCTAGTCAAATCTACTCACTTGGCCTTATGAGGATCTTCTATTTCTAAGTCCCAAACGTAGAGTTTGCCAACTTGATTGCCCAGCGCCAGCATCTGCAAATGGACAGAAGACGTGTGCAGCCAAACACTGAAGTGGAAAACGGAAGCCCTCAAGCAATCTAAGAAAATCACCCCATAGAGCTGTTGCAAGACCGCCCTCTCCAATGAGGCTTGGGGTGTTGCACGTCAGCGTCAATACAAAATTCTGCCCCCGTTTTTCTCTCTCTCTCTTCTCAGACAACTACAGTATTTGCTGGCGTAGACTACTTTTCCCCCCTGAAAAACATGCCTCCAAGTGGGGGGGGGGTCATCCTATATGCCAGGTGCACTTCAGTTGGGATAGACATAGCTGCCCATAGTGGCCCATAGTACTGGAATGTAATGTAACAAACTCTATATTTTGAGTGGAAATGTTAGGGGGTCGTCTTATATGCCCAGTCATCTTATACCCCGGCAAATACGGTAGTTTTGTGTCAGCTGCCTTGGGAGACAAAGACATGGACGCTGCGCTTTGGCTCACAAATCAAAGAAGATGTGCACGGAAAGGAGAAAAGGGAGGAAATGGAGAACAGTGGTGGTATGAAGTCAGAATTCTGCTGTTGTTCTTGCGTGGAGGTTCATTCAGGTGGGTAGCCTCCAACCTTGACAGAGTTCTTTCCTTCCCTGTGTCTCCCCCAGAATAAAACCCAAACAAATGGTGACCATATAAACTAAGCTTGCTAACCCAGTATGGTCCTTGCATCTGTCAAACACGTGCATTGTGCTACATGCTAATTTGCTGCTCTCCCTCTACTTATACGGATGGACTTGCAGCTTCCGTTTCAATGTACAGAACAGTGTGTGCACACAGTGGCTTATGCCATGAATAAAACTTGGTTGGTCTTAAAGGTGCCACTGGCCTCAAACTTTGCTTTGCTTTGTGGAAGTTAGTGCACCTTTCCCCTGAAATCCTTTATTCTGAGAGCTGTAGGGAAGGGCGGTATGAAAATACAAACAAACAAACAAACACATTCTATCAGAGCCAAGAGACCGATTCCCCTCAGGTCTGTAGCCCTGGAATAGTGGAAACTGATAACTGAGCAGAAGGATCTGGCAGAGGAGAGAGGAGTTAAGCAAGATGGCTGAAGTTGCACCTATAGTCAGACAGAACAATCTTCCCCCTCAACACAATAATCTTCCCAAGTAAAAGAAGAGGTGGGTTTTGTACCCCGCTTTTCACTGTCCACAGGAGTAACAAAGCAGCTGACAATCACCTTCCCTCCCCCCCTCCCCCAACAGACACCCTGTGAGGTAAATGGGGCCGAGAGACCCTGCTCGGTGAGAACAGCACAATCAGGGCTGTGACGAGTCCAAGGTCACCCAGCTGGCTGCATGTGGAGAAGTAGGGAATCAAACCGGGCTTACCAGATTAGAGACCATCTCTCTTAACCACTACAACATGCTGGGATGACACCTCTCGCCCGACTCCACCCCATTATTTTGTTTTCTAAATCCAGGTAAAGCTTTCTACTCCAACTCCCGGAGCCTGGCTTGTCCTCACTCTGAACCCTTTCTTGTCTAAAATCAAGCTTTGTAAAAAGACCTTGTGCCCGAACTTGCCTCCTACTCCACAGCCACGGTCCTTACCTTCTGCCAGAAATCCATCGAAAACCTCATGTACCAAATATCGCACTGACTGTAATCAAATCGGCCTAGAATAGTCACGTTAGATTCGCTGGGCTTAATTTTATCTATATCGTCTTCCATCTTGCCAGGTTTCCAGCACACAATGGCATTTTCACAGGACTGCAGACGAACAAAGCGGGGAGAAATTCTATGTCATTCAGGAAACTCTCAAACTTATCAGTAATGTAAACCGCCATTCCCTCTAAGCCAGCCTTTCTCAACTTTTTTTACTTTCAAGAGCCTGAGCCTTCAGGGACTGGCAGTCTTCAAGCAAAGGTTGGATACACACTTTTCTTGGATGCTTTAGGATGCTTAGGGCTGATCCTGCATTAAGCAGGGGGTTGGACTAGATGGCCTGTGTGGCCCCTTCCAACTCTATGATTCTATGAATGAATGAATGAATGAATGAATGAATGAATGAATGAATGAATGAATGAATGAATGAATGAATGAATGAGAAACCCCTGAAACATTCTTCAGGCTTCAAGAAACCCCAGAAGTGGCAGGATCATGTAGAATATGGTTGGGAAGCAGAGCTGTGAACACGCCCACCAGGGGCCCTTCCCCTTCACACCCCCTCCAGGCCCATCACTGGCCATTGGGGGGGGGGGGCAGGTTGAAGAAGAAGAGTTGGTTCTTATATGCAGCTTTTTTCTACCTGAAGGAGCGGCTTACATTTGCCTTCCCTTTCCTCTCTCCACAACAGACACCCTGTGAGGTGGGTGAGGCTGAGAGAACCCTGATATCACTGCCCGGTCAGAACAGTTTCATCAGTGCCGTGGCGAGCCCAAGATCACCCAGCTGGTTGCATGTGGGGGAGCGCAGAATCAAACCCAGCATGCCAGATTAGAAGTACGCATTCCTAACCACTACACCAAACTGGTGATGGTCATATCACCCAATAAATGTTTAAGAAATTTAAAAAATATATTAACTCCAACCCATTCAGGAAACCCCAAGGTTTCATGAAACCCTGGCTGAGAAATCCTCCCCTAAGCTGTGTGTATGAACAGCTGCTCCTTAACACATGGTGCCCTGCTGGGCAGCAATCTGGAGCCACACAGGGTCTTGAACTGCTCACTGCCCATTTCAATATTACAGCAGTTATATCCTGGTCAGCATGCAAACTGCTCTGCTCAGTAAAGGTAAAGGTATCCCTTGTGCAAGCACCGGGTCATGCCTGACCCTTGGGGTGACGCCCTCTAGCGTTTTTATGGCAGACTCAGTATGGGGTGGTTTGCCAGTGCCTTCCCCAGTCATTACCGTTTTACCCCCAGCAGCAAGCTGGGTACTCATTTTACCGACCTCGGAAGGATGGAAGTCTGAGTCAACCTTGCTCTGCTCAGTAGAGGGGGGGAAATGAGAGGGAACATGAAACATCTGTAGGTATACCAGACAACCAGATTTTGAGAGGAACAGTACAAAATAACAAGGCCGTCTCATTCATCCCCCCAAAAGCTCTTGCCCTATCAATGCATTTGCAGTTTCTCTTCTGCAAATCAAATACAAAATGGAAACAGCGTTTACGGGCACAAAGTCTTCGTACCTTGGAAAGGATCAGATCCCCCAACCATCGCACGCAGTCTACATAATTCCTATGTATATCTCTGGTAGAGAAGTCCGGAAAGTGGATTTTTTGAGACACGAACGGCCTGAGGAGAAGATGGACATTTCCGATTAACAAGCAGGGAGGGAACAACTGCAGAGGCTTGAGATAAACAACTACTTCCAGTTATTTAAACAGAGGCTAGATAAACCTTTAATTCTCAACGACAGACCGTTCTCTGAGTAATTATCCTGCTTTAGATAACTCCAGAACGATACTGCAGTTCTTCAAAATATTTCAGTGAATCGGCTGAATGGTGCTACCTATTTTCACCATCTGATGTAAGGATTGGAAGGTCCAGCCTTGATCTATTCTTTCTCATGTGCACCTGCTTCCTCATAGCTCAAAGTGCAAAAGATCCTAGCACACCGGCCAATGAACAGAGAAGGCTACTTGGACATTTTATCCCAGTCACCCGGTCCTGTCCCTTCAACGCCCAAGAGCACAAGCCAAATGGATTGCCGGCTTCGCTTTGTGCCAAACTTAAAAATCAAAGAGCCAGAGGAGTTAACTAGCTGGTCAGTTCAACGTGCTGACCAGAAGCCATCTTTCCCATCCTCTCTAATCCTTCCAGATGGAATCCGCTGAACTCCCTGTCTTAAGTCAGCTGCATTGGCTCCTAATTGAATGCTGGATCCGTTTCAGGGTTATGTCATTCACCTTTAAGGCCGTATGTGGTCTGGGCCCGGCATATCTGAGGGACTGCAGGACTTACTAAAACCCTCCAAAGGGTGGTGTTCTCTGCCAGCTCCAACAGGTTGGCGATCCCTGGCCCAAGACAAGAGTCAGGGTCTTGGTGGACTGAACTCCCAGAAGAGCTGCGGGCTCTGTCAGAACTGGCTCAGTTCTGCAGGGCCTGCAAGAAGGAGCTCTTCCACCAGGCATTTGGTTGGGTCGATGAACATCAATGCCTTTTGGGTCCCCTTTCCATCTACACTCCCTGAGACCAAACTGAGTGTCTCCTGGCAGCACCAAAAAGAATACCGTTAGATGACGGCTTATTAAATTTGTATTATGTGAACTGTGTAACGTTAACTATGTTGAAAACTGCTCCGAGTTGGCTTGTCGAGAAGGGGCGGCCGAGAAACCCCAGAAATAAACAAAACAGATAAACATCCAAGGAAGGAGACTCCACGCCCACCCAAAGCACTCTGGGAAATCTAAACTAACCCGCCCTGTCATTTATCTAGATCCCTCCCTTTTTCTTCCCCCACCTTTAAATGGAATGATTTTAAAAAACACTTACCAGTCTTAGATAATACTGATGTCCTGGAAGTCTTAGCGGGGGGAAGGGGGAATATAACACCATATTAGGACAAGCATTGCACATACCTGTTGGTTTTATTGGGATTGTACTCATAGGATTCCTTGATGGCATTCATCATGCGCTTTGAATTGATCCGCCAGAGTTTGAGGGAGTGGTCCATGCCGCAAGACATGATTTTCTCCCCGAGGAGATCATAATCCTGCGTTTAAGCAAACCAAGGCTCAATACGGCTATCGCGCTCGGCATCCAAATGTTAAAATGCAACCCGTGCTGAACCCTTCCCTCCCTTCTCAACGATGGCTGGAATAAACTGTACAATTGCACACACATGTATTATTATATTTCAATTTACTACCCGCCACTCCCAATTGGCTCGTGGTGGGTTACAAAGGTCTGAATACAGCCTCCCAATAAAACCCCTGTTAAAACCCCAAACATGAAACACAAGTCCATACACAATCAAGGAAAGATACGGCGGAAAAAGCAATGCAAACTACAATTCATTCCCCCCATAAAAAAATCCCACAGAGGGAGGAGGGAAGAGGGGGCAGATGGAACCCGTGGCCGCCATACACATCACTCTAGCCTGGAAGGGGGGGGGGAGCATACAGATCTTCCTTGTCGTGCCGGCCTCAGCCACAGACCTGGTGGAAGAGCTCTGTTT
The DNA here is from genome assembly GCA_003118565.2 of Paroedura picta. Classification (NCBI taxonomy): domain Eukaryota; kingdom Metazoa; phylum Chordata; class Lepidosauria; order Squamata; family Gekkonidae; genus Paroedura; species Paroedura picta. The sequence goes on along the minus strand of BDOT02000005.1, from coordinate 8,590,920 downwards.
TCAGGCCCTGTGGAATGCTGAAAGCTCTAGCAAGGCCCATATATGCAAATATGCATACATTTACTAAACATAATCCATTTAGGTTTCAGGTCACTGGTAATTGTTTGGCGAGGAAGGGAGGCAGGGAAGGAGGCAGAGAGATGTTTTCAAGCCTCTGGGACAGTTTCCTACTTACTGCGCTCAAAACTTCATCCCGGTGCCCTTCGACTCCTCCGAATATCGCAACCAGTGTATCGGTCTGGATGTTCCACAGTCGCAAGGCGTGATCTAGGAAAGCAAACGTACGCTCGAAGTCAGCGTGTCACACCGTGAAAGTAACAACCAGCAGGAAAATGAAATGTTTAACTAACGGTTTACCCTGTAATAAAAAAACAAGTGTCACGGTCCAACATTTGAGGACATCTCTCTCTCTCACACACACACACACACACACACACAGACACACACACACCATTCGTAAGTGGAAATGCCACCTGTGGACAGCAAAGGCACTTAGCTTTTACCATGAAATGCATCTCGGTCTCCTAGGAAGGAGTAACAGAAAAAAAAATGCAGCAATACTCATTCAAGCAACAGATGCTGGATCAAAGCCCTCCTCCTGAGATGCCTATGCTAGGTTTTGAACAAACAACAAAGTCAACTATTGCAAGATGGGCCAGATCAGCCTTTCTCAATTTCTTTACCGTTGAGAAACCTCTGAAACATTCTTCAGGATTCGAGAAATCCCAGAAGTGGCACAATCGTGTAGAATATGGGAAGCAGAGCTTTGGGCACACCCACCCAAGACCCCTCCCTTCCCATCCACCCCCCCCCAGGCCCATCATTGGCCATTTTGGAGAGGGGGGGTAGGTCAACATGATTAGATGTGGTCATATCACCTGATAAATATTTAAGAAATTTAAAAAAATATATTAAAAATGTATTAGCTCCCACCCAGGAAACCCTTCCAGGGCCATCACGAAAACCTGGTTGAGAAAGCCTGGGTCAGATTGATGGTGTCCAACATTACAACTGCTGAAGAGTATTCACACATCGTACGGGACAGCTACAGTTCCAGACTCCACTGCCAGCCATAGGTGATATGTTTGTGCTAACGAGGCCAGTAGATTAACATCTTATCCGCCTGTCAGACTCAGAAGCCTGGCATTAATTTGAATCTCTTCCAGCCCAAACTTCAGAGAATTTGTAACAGCATAGAACAGGGGTAGTCAACCTGTGGTCCTCCAGAGGTCCATGGACTACAATTCCCATGAGCCCCTGCCAGCGTTCGCTGGCAGGGGCTCATGGGAATTGTTGTCCATGGACCTCTGGAGGACCACAGGTTGACTACCCCTGGCGTAGAAGGACAAAGTTGGGATCCAGGGGCAACTTAAGACCAGCAAATTCTGCCAGAATTAAAAGTGCTTCTAGGTGCTGCTGGACCCCAACTTTGTTCTACTGCTTCAGACCAACATGGTTGCCCCCCTGAATCTATCTCAGCGGAACAGTACGTGTTGCAAGAACATTGACAAAACAGCCAACCGATCACCGTACTTTTGACTTCTTTTGCCTTCCAGCTGCTTTTATTCACAAGAAATCACAAGAAATTTAGACTTCAATGCCTTCCGGCTGAACTGTAAACACTGCACGTATTGCTTGCCCTCAAGAAAAGTATCTTTTTCATTGGTAAAATTATTGATAGTCGGACTCGAGGTGGATTACGTCGATTGAATCAGTACAAGCAACCACACAGGACATTCATTCCCCAACTGCACTGGCTTCGAGTGGGCAGCGAGGTTGGTCGGAAGCAGCAGACCAAATCTTGAGTCCAGTGGCACCTTTAAGACCCAACAAAGTGTTATGCAAAGATAGGAGCTCATATGTACTTTGAATGAAACGGTGTTGGTCTTAAAGGTCCCACTGGACTCAAAATAGGTTCGATTCCATTAGCATTTCAGAAGTCCGGAACCACCAGAAAGAATGGAAGCACAGCAGAACTATTAACATATCCATAGGGATCGCATAGAGCCTCTTGTGGCGCAGAGTGGTAAGGCAGCTGTCTGAAAGCTCTGCCCATGAGGCTGGGAGTTCGATCCCAGCAGCCGGCTCAGGGTTGACTCGGCCTTCCATCCTTCCGAGGTCGGTAAAATGAGTACCCAGCTT